>CM060945.1:117159619-118409619 GCA_030765085.1 Allium cepa | reverse complement strand
ATAAAGAACTTGTTTCAATGTGTTGTGATCTTACTAAAATGATTGATACTCTTGAATCTAAAATTGAAAAACTAAAATCTGATAGGAGAGAACTTGTCCATGAAAATTCTAGGTTAGAAACTGAAATTGAAAATATTAAAAACCTAGACTGTAAAAAATGTAAAACTTTAGATTCAGAATTATAAAGACTTAGAAATAGCTTTGTAAATCTTGAAAAAGAAAATTTAAGTCTTAAGGAAAACCTTGACACTAGGAAAAAGGATTTTATAAATAGGTGCACCTCACTTGCAACTGAAAACACAACACTAAAAACCAAAGTCCAAAATATTGAAAAATCTCTAAATAACTTTTCAAGAGGAGAAAAATCATTCAACATGTTATTGAGAAATCAAATTTTTGCTAACAACGGAAAAGGACTAGGTTTTGGGAAAACACAAGTTGATGATAATGCAAAATATAAGAATGTCTTTGATAGATGTGAAATATTTAGATGTCGTGCTGAAAATTATAGTCATAGGAACAAGAACACAAAATTTATACAAGTTTGGGTTCCTAAGAATTCTACAAACAAATTTCATGTCTATTGGAATAAAAATAAAAGGACTAAACAAGTATGGGTTCCAAAGGGATTGTTTATTCACAATGCTTCTATCACTAATAACATTGGACCTAAGAGTTTCTCTAGGTCATCTTCCTCTCTTTTTATGTAGGTCTGTTGGCGGGCTAAGGAACAACAAGAATGGTTTCTAGATTCAGGTTGTTCTAGACATATGACAGGTGACAAATCGAAGTTCCTTAGCTTAGAGAATTTTAAAGGTGGAAATGTGATCATGGGAGACAATAGCAAGTGTAATATTATTGGCAAAGGTGAAGTTGGTAACGGTATTTTTTCCTTGACTAATGTTTTATACGTTGAAAATCTGCATCACAATCTCATTTCTATTAGCCAACTATGTGACAAAGGTATGAACGTGATTTTTGATAGTGATACTTGCAAAATCATTGATAAATCTTCTAATAACATTGTTTTTATGGGCAAAAGAAAAGGGAATGTTTACTCACTTTCATTTGATAATCTAAATCTTTCTAGATGTTTGGTAGCCACTGACGAAGAGGCATATTTATGGCATAGGAGACTTGGACATGCTAGCATGAGTCTCTTAGAAAAACTTGAATCAAAAGAATTAGTCAGAGGGTTACCACATCAGAAATTTAAAAATAATAAAGTGTGTAAAGCATGTTCCTTGGGCAAGCTTAGTCGATCATCATTTCGTCCTAAAAACATTGTTAGCACATCAAGGGTCCTTGAACTAATTCACATGGACTTATTTGGACCAAATGAAATTTCAAGCTTGAATGGAAAATGTTATTGTTATGTATTGGTTGATGATTATTCTAGATTTACATGGGTTTACTTTTTAGCCAAAAAGTCTGAATCTTTCGACTATTTTTCAAAATTTGCAAAACTTGTTCAAAATGAAAAAGGAGTTACAATTAAAACCTTGAGAAGTGATCATGGAGGCGAATTTGAAAATTTGGAATTTGAAAATTTTTGTGAAGAAAATGGTTTAAAACATGAATTTTCTGCTCCACGAACACCTCAACAAAATGGGGTGGTTGAAAGGAAAAATCGTACATTACAGGAATTGGCTAGATCCATGTTGAGTGAGTATAAGCTACCTCTAATCTTTTGGGCAGAGGCAGTGAATACGTCATGCTATGTAATGAATAGAGTAATGGTTAGACCAATACTTGGCAAAACATCTTATGAATTGTGGCATGAAAGAAAACCTAACATTTCTTATTTTCATGTATTTGGATGTCCTTGTTTCATTCTTAGCACAGGTGATCAACGTGGAAAATTTGAATCTAAGGATGATGAGGGAATTTTCATGGGATACTCAACAAGGAGCAAGGCTTATAGAATATACAACAAACGAACAAAAACAATTGTTGAATCAATCAATGTGAAATTTGATGAATCTGACCAAGATAGAACGACTGAAAAGATGGTTGACGATGGGGTAGATCCTGAAGGCACTGAAGAAGGGACATTTAGTGAGAAAACTGAAAGAAGGACTGTTGATGCTGATAAATTAAGGTTCAAACCTAATCATCCTCCTGAATTAATTATTGGTGATCCTACGGAAGGTATACGTACTCGCTCTTCATTTATTGAAAATTTGTGTGCGTTTTGTTGTCATAGTGGTTTTATTTCTGAGATTGAACCTGATTCTGTTGAAATGGCTCTTAATGATGAAAATTGGATTTTAGCAATGCAAGATGAACTTAATCAATTTGAGAGAAACAAAGTTTGGAAATTAGTTCCTAGGCCTAATGACTATCCAATTGTTGGAACTAAATGGGTATTCAAAAATAAATTTGATGAATCAGGAAATGTAATTAGAAACAAATCTAGGTTGGTCGCAAAAGGATATAACCAAATAGAAGGCATAGATTTTGATGAAACATTTGCTCCAGTTGCTAGGTTAGAAGCCATTAGGATTTTGCTAAGTTTTGCATGTTATAAGGGTTTCAAACTTAAACAAATGGATGTAAAAAGTGCCTTTCTAAATGGTGTTTTGAAAGAAGAAGTTTTTGTTGAACAACCCCCCGGTTTTGAAAATCATGAATTTCCAAATCATGTGTATAAGCTAGAAAAAGCATTATATGGTCTTAAGCAAGCTCCAAGAGCTTGGTATGACTGCCTTTGTACATATCTTTTGGAAAATGGTTTTAAAAAGGGCAGTGCTGACACGACACTGTTTCTATTACATAAAGAAAGTGATTTTTTGATTGTTCAAATTTATGTGGATGATATTATTTATGGTGCTACTAATGAGCTCTTATGTGAGAATTTTGAACAAGTCATGCAGGCTAAATTTGAGATGAGTTTGGTTGGTGAATTGAAATACTTTCTTGGATTTCAAATTAAGTAAAGCAGTGATGGTATTTTCATTTCACAATCCAAATATGTGTTGGAGCTATTGAAGAAATTTGGAATCGAAAATTCCAAAACATTTAGAACTCCTATGAGCCCATCAACAAAGTTGGACAAAGATGAGAAAGGAATTGCAATTGATCAAAAGAAATATCGAAGGATAATCGGTTCACTTCTCTATCTTACTGCTTCTAGACCTGATATTATGTTTTCTGTGTGCTTGTGTGCACGTTTTCAAGCTAATCCCAAAGAATCTCATTTAAAAGCTACTAAACGAATTTTGAGATATCTTTCACACACACACAAATTTGGACTATGGTACCCTTCTTGTGAAAATTTTGATTTAGTAGGTTATTCCGATGCTGATTATGCTGGTTCATTTGTTGACAGAAAAAGCACTAGTGGGACATGTTTCATGCTAGGACATTCATTAGTCTCATGGTCAAGTCGGAAACAGAATTGTGTTGCATTATCCACCACTGAAGCAGAATATATTGCTTTGGGAAGTTGTTGTGCTCAAATTCTATGGATGATGCAAACTCTTTCTAATTTTGGCTTAGTCTATAAACAAGTTCCATTAAAATGTGATAGTAGGAGTGCTATAGATTTGTCAAATAATCCTGTTCATCATTCACGCACAAAACACATTGATGTGAGACACCACTTTCTTAGAGATCGCATTGCTAAAGAAGACATTTGCATTGAATATATTTCAACTGAAACTCAACTTGCTGATATTTTCACAAAAACTCTCCCCGAAGACAGATTTTCCAAATTACGTTTGGATTTGGGAATTATAGAGATTGACTAATCATTTTTTTTTAAAAAATTGATTTTTTAATTTGATTTTAAATGACAAATTTTGACTAATCTGACTCCCTTTGATTATCGAAAAGATGAATAGTGATTGAAAAAGAGACGAGTGTTGATATTTATCATATATTATAACTCGAGAAAGTATAATTAGAAAATTTCTTTAGAATTTCATAACAAGATTATAAAAACTTTTTGTTGGGTAAAAATTCCATGACCATTTCTATTTCTATCATCTTTCTATCGACCATCACTCATCAAGATCATATTTAGTATGTAAATTTGTGGTAGATTACAAAGGAAATCATTTGTTCTTCAATATCTTTAAATCTGTGAAGGAAATTATTTGTGCTTCAACTTATTATATTTAGCAATAAAAATAAATATCCAAAGTATTCACTCTCATTTAAAAGTCCTCACGGTTATGCATGGGCGAATTACTTGGATTTTTGATTATGTGCTTTCATGCTCATTTAAAAGTCCTCACGGTTATGCATGTATGGAACGCATATCAAAATTAATTGATAGACAAGTTGATTCTAATCCCATTTAAAAGTCCTCACGGTCATGCGTGGTTAGAAGATACTTGATTTCATTTTTTAAATTAAATTGGAATACTACTAATCTCATTTAAAAGTCCTAACGGTTATGCATGGTTAGTAGATATTCAAATTTCCTGAAATAAATATACCACAAATAGACAGAATTGTATGATTTTTGATGATTTTATCCCCATCACTTCTGAAAGTGGAATATGCGCTTGACAAGGGTAATTATGATTTTTGTTTGAGTTTCATTGAAATTTGAAATTTATATTTAATTGAGTTAAATGTTTGATTCATGTCTATCACTTCATCCCTATTTTTATAACACTGTTATTCTTTTGCTGATAACAAAAGGGGGAGAGAAAAGTTAAGATTTTGTCAAATAGAATCAAGCAAAGGTCAAATAATTTTCAATTTGCATATAGGCTCATTTACATATTTTTATTTGTATGCATATATGTATGGGGAGTATTGTGTAGAGAGGAGCATTCAAATAGGGGGAGCAAATTGAACAATCAAATACATCTAATACATTCAAAATCTTAAATATATGTTTGTTATCATCAAAAGGGGGAGATTGTTGAATATGCGCTTTGCGCTTATATGATTTTTGTTTGATGATAATAAACATATATACATTCGTTTAAATGTATTTGTTAATGTACTATTTTATTTTTCATAGAATAAATAAATATTTGCTGAATAAAATTAAATAACACAGAATTTGAATTCAAGCAGATATTTTATTCAAACTAATATTTATTACAATTTTAAATAGTACAATCTCATGCTCTCACTATACATATACATTTTTGATTACAATCACATCACATTTCACATTTACAGTTAACCTCACTACATATCACTCACACTCGTGTTTTTGTCTTCAACTGCATTCCGGTTTGAATCCAGCATCTGAGAAATCTGCAAAAATATAAACTAACGCAGTAAAATTGAAAAAGAAATATTTTTGCAAATTCAAAATAAATAATTTTTTTTGAAAATATGATTTGCCTCAGTTATTTGGGTTGTTCGTCATAATTTACACTTGAATTCATCACAAAGTCGTGCATATAGATATTACAGGGACAGGTAACCATAAGTGGCTGCAATACACACGTGTACATTCATACACGTGTGCACTGCCTCGCCAACTCGTGTGCGCAGCCAACAATAGCAAGTGTGCAAGCACAACTTCAACAAACAAGGCAATGCACTATGCAATATGCGAAATGAACTAAAGTAGTACAGCATGCACAAAGTGGCACAAATGTACATGAATACAACTCGACTGCAACAGTACAGTCATGAAGTATGTAAAGAGCTCGAGCATAAGATATGGCAACTACAGTAATGCATCAGTGACCAAACACAGGAACTCAACAAGGCAGAGGAATGTCACAAGCATAAAAGCATGGATACAGCAAAGTCAGAGACTACAACATCAAAGTGCAGTGCAACTACAATGAACACCACTGACCAAAACACAAAGAACAGAAACCAAGCAAGGCATAGCAACTGCATAGCAACAGCAGACAACTCAAGTTCAGCTATGCAAATCAAACACAGAGGCAACATGAATGGAAACTGCATCAATGCATATCAAAAAAGAGAGACAAACAATACAAAGCAACACATGGGAGCAACAGCTACATGCAAGTGAACAGCAAGCAGATGCAAGCTAACAGGCAAATGAACAGAGGCAACAAGGTCAGAGAACCATGCAACAATGTGCACAGTTCAGAAAGGCAATACACAAGTGACCATACACATATATACATACAAGAATGTATGTATACAAATGATCCGCCCAAATATACACAAGTGCAGAAGTAACCAAAGGCAACAGTGAAAGTGCAGACCAAATGCAATTTGCAACAAAACCAAGCATGATACAGGTGGACAGTGAAGGCAGCAACACACCACCAAGTAAATGCACAGCAAAAATAAGACCAAACTGCATAAGTGACCACAAAGACAGATGTGCATTTATCAAGAACATAATGAAGCAATACAGTATGTAAAGCATGCAAGATCTAACAGCTACATGAAGCATCAAAACTCATGAATACAGTAGCAAGGTTGCAAGTATATGAAATGCAGACTACAAAGTGTACAACTACAAGATCAGGCCAAAATAAAGCATGAATCACATGAACTAGTTCAAGCATTATAAAGAAACAAAGTACAAATGAACGAAGTTCAACAGTACAAAAAAAAATTCGAATTCATGACAGTGTATCAAGTACGCATGTTTGATAAAGTCAAAGCCGTAACTTTATCCAGAAATCAAAACAATTTCAAGATGAACGAGTCAAGGCCGAAACAGTAGAAATCAACACCGTGGTCATCACGAAATAAATCAAAGCCGTAACCATCAAGCAACCAAAATATACAATTACGAAAGAGTCAGTGAAATCATCAGCATCAAAATATAATCGAACGGTCGAACAACTCATTTGACAAATTCAAATAAGTTTATACGAACGAAGATAAAGGAGTTCGAACGCATATTTAACCCAGATCATCATCGGCATAAAAGATAAGAGAGTTCGAATACAAGTATCAGAGAAAAAATTATTACCGAAGCAATAATCGAACTCACCGAAGCAACCGAAGGAAGCAACACGAAATCGATCAAGGCAGGATAAATCACGAACAATCAACAAAGATCGAAGTAGTATCGGAGCTTCGCAAAAGCCCTAATCTGGAACAGAGAGCGCAAGGACGAGATCCCCAAATTTTAAAGAGACGAGAAGAACAAACGACCACCATTATCAAGAGAAAAAGGAACGTGCCGAAGTATTTATCAAAAGGGGAATTAAAAAAATACTATTTACTCCTTTTTGGGCCAGTCACTAATTTAAAGGGGGATAGGTTTATTTAATAATTAGGGTTTTGAATTGGTTTTTTAGTTTAAATTAATGTCTTTTATATTTTCATTTGAAAATTGTGAATTAAATTTTGGTAAATCACCATCTAGGTTTTAGGTTGTGTCTGATTGTCTATTTAGAGTTAGTTCAGTAAGCAGGGGTTGCGAGTTTGCAAAACTCTATAGGCGGTAGCAGGGTTTGCAAGTCTGTTAGAGTGTTTGTAAGCGTGATACTGTTTAATTCTAATAGAAATCTGGGAATGCAGCAGTAGGCAGGGGTTGCCGAAGCTGGGTAAATTTTGTGTGTGATTTACTTTTCAGTATATTTATTTCTGCAGTTTATTTTTGTGTTTAAATCGAGAAAATTTGCTATAACCCTATTCACCCACCCCCCCCTCTAGGGTTAATCTAGATCCTACAGGTTGGTGGCGGCGTTTCCTGTAAGGGAAATACGTGGACCCAACTCCCGTGAGTTGGCATAAGGTGGATAAAACGGGAGCGACTGACGGGTTAATAAGGTACCACCTTTGATCGGACACATCCCTTCGATATTATACTTTGACTCTTGGATTGATTCGGTGGCCACTTTTGATTTTATTTGGGGGTGTGGCTCGAGGTGGGCGGTAGATGCGCGCTACGCGTTACCACCGACCCGGAAGCGTAATTGGTATATCTACCCTGGCATTGTCTAGTTGTGTCGTGTCACCTACCCTATCGCGCCTTTTACGAGTTTCTATTTGTTTCGTACCTATGGAGTGTCTTCTCGTAGTCTCCCGATCAGGAGATATGCAGGCACTGCATAGACTATTGGCATTATTTGTGTTAAGGGCTATGTGGGTAACCACTTAATGCTATTAAAAAGTAAGTTTATTTTACAATTAGACACTATTATAATAGTGAAATATACTATATAATAAATAGTTTAACGGATCCTTAGGAGATGTAAATCCCGAGCATCTCTTGAGTTACTGCACTCATATCTATTTCTGTTAATTTAACTCACATAAGATTTTTTAGTTCTGACTCGAGTGTTTTTGTCTTTTCATATTCGCTCGGGTCAGTCCGAGCGTTTCCGGATCAAAGACTTTAGCTCTAGAGGACGAAGACGGAGATTTCTATTATTATTATTAATTATATTCCACTACACTCATATTGTTCCGCTGCATTGTTATATGGTATGTGTACTCTGATATGTATTATATAGATAAAATCAAAGGTTTTGTAAAACAGCTTCATGAACTGTATATTTTGATTATTATATTTTATTCTTCCGCTGTGAGATTCTGTTTAGTTTTCTTTCTTCTCTGTTTTCTTATTTATCCCATAACAATCCGCCCTTACGTATGGTTTGAATTGGCATGTGTGTCTGTTTAAATCGTGCGCAAAGGCGGGACGTTACACCTTAGTTACCATAACAGATAAAAAATTATTGAGTGAGTCGTTCCACATTTATCCAATAAATATTAGTACATAACCTCTTGATGCCCCTAGCAGTAATGAGTAATTTGCTACCCAACATTTGGAGAGCGTTACGTACTCTAGTCTCTACAGATACATCGTTCTCGATGCATCTTCACTAGGAACATTTAAAATGGTATGTTTATTTTCATTGTGATAAACCACTCATGGTTACAATGCTTTGTAACTACTATCACAAAACATAAAATTTACCGATTTTCTATTAAGTATACTTCTAATTAAATTAATATAACACATTATATCAAGTATATAATAGAAACAGAGAACACCTTTATTACAAACGAGAATTAGTTACAAGAGTTAATAATTTACAATAAATTACAGAATTGTCGCTAGGACATACCCCTTACACTATCAGCTAGAATGTTATTTCTGCATCTTCTCATGGACATTTAAGCGTATAACAACTTAAAATTTATATCTCCTTATGTTAGCTAGCTAATTTTCTATTTTTGAAGGGCTTATAAGTACTATGCATGCCTTCTTTCTTTTCAACTATTCCCTATAGTAATTAAATCTTCATAGGCATATAGATCTTTTGGATTATTATCTGAAATAAGCATCTTGTCATTATATGTGGATCAAGAGTGGCAAGAGATTTAGAATCTTTTACTCCTATTTTTGTTCCATGCTTTTAGATTGTGTATGAGTCTTCTCAGTTTGATGATGAATATCTCAATTTCTATGCCCCAAGTGATGTGAGGAAAATTGGTTCAACTTGTCTTGCATAACCAGTAGCCAAATGCCAATTGTTTATATATTTGAATTGATATTTTGTTTGTTAGACCTCCTGTGCGTGAAGTTTAATGATGATAGGATTGTGGTCACTCATTGTAGATGACATGGCTATAGCTATAAAATCTTGGAAGTGTTGTTAGAAAGTATCGTTAAATAATACTTTATCTATATGTGTGGCTACTTCCTTTCTTCTCCATGTGAATTGAATCCTTGAATAGTTACTTCACTGAGGCCACATTGAAGTTGACAGTTAGTAAACCCTTTAAGATGAGAGAAGGGTACTGGCAGTCCCCCTTTCTTTTTATATTTTAGCAAAGCTGACAAGGTTGACCGCACCCTATCCAGTTTGTTAAAAGAGGTGGAACCTAGTGCACGAGTCTTCCACACGATAGCGGGCTCTAAGGAAGTCGATAATGTACGCAGCCTTTCCCTTGCATTGTGAAGAGGCTGTTTTCGGACTCAAACCTGGACGTCTAGATCACCATGTAGATGACATAACCGTTGCGCCAAGGCTCCAACTCATCCTATCAAGTTTATTAATTAATAAAAAAGAAAGTGGGAAGAAATATAGACTCAGGGGAAATAATATTAAAGGACAAATTAAAGTAAATAATTGCTCGCAAGGACACACGTAAAAAACTTTTACCGTAAGGACAAAGCCCAAAGCTCAGATACAAATTAAAACAAAACAAAGAATTATGTTCGTCTCCTCCTCCTCGCTTTCACTCAGAATTTGACGAACTTTCTTTTAAAAATAAAATTAAATCAAAACAAATCGATTTCTTGTTCAATTGATCAAAAGCAAAATCAGTTTCCACAATCTCCCCATAACCAAAATCGCTTTCCCTAAACCAAAATTACAATTTTCAATTTCTTTGAGTCTGTGTTTGATGTAGCGGTTGTGGTTGGTGTATTACAGGAGGCGGCGAGGAGAAAATTTTGATTACGTCGCGGTTTGGTCGAGGTTTAGATCGCGATTTGTTGGCGATGATTGTGTTGGTCGAGGAAGGGGGATTGGAGTCTGGCCGAGGCAGATGAGTTGGGTTTTTGGGCAGTGAAGTCGGCGAAGCAATTTGTTGTATATGTAGAAAGGTGGAGCAACCTACTTGAAAAAATTGATACATACTTACAGAAAAATGATACCTACTTAATACAAACTGATGCCTAATTACTGCAAACTTGAAATCGTTACATATTTGACTGAAGATATTTCACTACAACTAATACACAACCTATTGTTACATTTCAATATAAATTGTTTCAAAAATTACTTATTGTCTTTATTTTGAAATAATAGGATGATGATGATTTTGTTAATCCACATCCAGTTTAAAAGAAGCTATAAAATTGGTATGAGTAATTGGTATGAGATTTCTCTTTCTTTTAAAATTTTTACTTATTATAGATAAAAAAGGTGAATATGACCTAACATTTTAACATTTTGTCTATATTAGAGACAAAAAATAAAAGAAATGCTCAAAGAAATCTGGAAAAGTAATAACATAGCAGGCATGGAGGTAAAACTAGATGATATGCATCAAATAAAGTGTGCACAACAAGCAGAAGACACATAAGTTTTTTTTGGTTAAAATGATATCTACTGACAATAAAATGAAAAATACAATTGAAACTACTAGTCATAATCAATTGAAATTGCTCATTATTCAAACTATGTGCGTTTTTGCATTATAACATTTCATACATAATTCCATACATCATTGTATGCCTTTTATATTTAATTGAATTTGATTCATAACAAAATATTAAAAAATATTATCTCTCAATTTCTAAAACAGCTAGTTCAGAAATAAATAGTTACCACAGGAAGAAAATTGATACCTACATAAAAGAAACTGATACCTACAGAAACAAAATTGATATCTACATAAGTGAAACTGAAATCTACAGAAACAAAACTGATACCTACATAAAAGAAACTGATACCTATAGAAACAAAACTGACACCTACAAAAACAAAAAAGATAACTACATAATAAAAAATAAAGTAAAATATTTAGCAAATATATCTTAAAGTAATAGCTACAAACGCAAAAATTCGCACACAAATCTATACTAAGTGTGCTAGTAAAACTATTAACTATTTTAGTTCAAAGCATACTATATGCTTGTACCATTATTTATGAAATTCAATGTTTTGTATTAATTGTAAACCTGATAATACAACTTATGCAAACTAATACTAACATTATATTTTGGTTTCGACGGGCTTGACTATGGAATATTTGTAATGATATTCATCGTTTCACTGAACAAAAGCAGAATACCAATAAAACTTGAAAAGAAGAAAATATTATCCACAAGAGCAAAGATTGTACATGCAATATTGTCAAATGATGAACATTGCTGGAGTCTATCTAAATACATATCAAGCTTAGAAGAAGAAAGAAAAGGAAAGAACTGAATTCACGTTATGATGTTTCACAATTAAATTTGATACTTGTAAAGTAATGTAATTCCGTTGAAATTTATACTTGTGAAGTAATGATGTTCTGTTGCAATTTGATACTTATGACGTAATGATGTTATGTTCTTAAAACAAAGCTGCTCTTACTTGTAAAAACAAACACCAGAATTGATGCTGTAAAAACATTTAACTGATACTAAAACTGATACTATCACTTATACTAAATACTCGAAATTAAAATCAATTTGATAATACGCTATACTAAATACAAATTAATAACAAAAGGTTCAATTATAATAAACCATCAAAATAAGTCACATATCCACTTATTAATCTGAACAAATTCAAAATAAAAAATCAAATCATATCCTCTTTGAAGCTTGACAATTCCATTTATTATGACCTAGCTGCTTTGCACTCGCCACATCTGTTATGCTTGTTCTGAAAATATGAAAATCCTCCTTTAGACTTAACTGATGGTCTACCTGCGTCACATTATCACCACTGCCAAAAAAACATTAGTAAAAACATGTTCAGTTTAGAACATTAGCTTTTTCATTTCAGAAAACTGATACCTAAGGTATACAAAACTGATACTTAGTTACTGATAATCAAAAAAATTGATACTAAGAAAAAATAAAAATGATACCAGAAAACTGATCCTAAGATATGATACTTTTCCACTCTATCACAAGATACAACCCAATCAATGATACTTTTCCAATCATCACAAGCTTATATCCCATTCTTCAAATCATACAAAGAGCAATCAATAGGCAATCGAGTGCTAAAAGTGTTGTTATTCAACACAAACAGACAAAAAAGACTGTTATCCCCACTGCCAAAATAAAAAAAAACATTAGTAAAAATATGTTCAATGTAGAACATAAATTATTCAATTTTCCAAAACTGATACCTACCGTATACAAAACTGATACCTAGTTACTGATAACAAAAAAAATGATAATAAGAAAAAATAAAAATGAAACCCAAAAACTGAACCTAAAATATGATACTTTTCCACTCTATTACAACTTTTTATACAACCCAAACAACTTTATATCAAAACTTTGATAAAAACGAGATCACAGTAGAAATATGACAATAACGAGATCGACAAACGCGCATGTGAAAAATATGATAGATGAACTATAATTTTCAGAAAAACGAAATTGAAATGACCGAACAAGCTTGATCGATATTTTAATTGCGAGAGTAATATTGGATCGTGACAAAAAAAATTGATCGAAAGGAAGAAGAAGAAGAAACGCGCGAAAGTGGGCTGGAAGGAAAATACGTGCGTGTGTCCTTATGAGAAAATAATTAGCGGGCTGTCCTACATCTAAAAAAGCCCTAAAAATTGTCCCTGAGGAAAATTTTCTATATAGGGGACTTAATCCCATGAAAATTACAAAGGAAACAAAGAAAAGAAGAAAAAAAACGGAATTAAAACCAAAACAAACAAAAGGAGCAGAACATCAGTCCGACGTCTCCTTAGGAAATTATTCACATTCCAACCCATGAGCAGACATGCTTCTCCCGATTTTGATATAAATGGAATTGTAGAATACCTGATCTCCACCACTTTTCCCTCCAAATATTCTCAAATTTCCCCCCTCCATACGGCCGCAACAAAAAATTTCAGGACAAGCAACATCATAGAATCAGAGTTTCTCCATCTGGTGGCTTTGAAAAGCCTGATCCACTCCTTACCATCATTGATGGGATTTTGAATACTCCCTTTGCTCGACAACATTAACAGTCCCATTTTCTTGTCCTTAGGGTTAGGTACATTGTTAAAGTCCCATATCAGTAGCCATGCCCATCAACAACACTTGCTAGATTTATTAGTTCTTGCCATAAAAACTCCCTGTTTGAAAACAAGTTACTAGCATGCACAAGAGTTAGAGTCATTACATAACTTCCTGTATGTTGAATAGTACATGTTATTTGTTGCTTTGATTTATGAATAACAGTAACCTTCCAAATTAGTTTATCCCAAAGAAACAAAATTCTTCCTTTAGTTCCACAGTCATTATTGTGAATATGGTCCCAGTTTTTGTTTATTTTCATTATTAAATAACTTATTCTATCAGTAAATAGTTTTTTTTTCAACAAACCAATGATACTTTGTTTATAGGATCTTATGAGGGTTAATACTTGACTCATTTTGAAATCAGTATTAATCCCTCTTACATTTCGTTAAACAAAAATCATTTTCTAGTTTTCCTAACCATTGTGAATCTTTTAGGGAGTCATTTTTGTTATTGGTTGTGTCCTTGGTAATTTTTACTTCCTTGTAATCTGGGTTGGGCGAAACATATTTTTCAAATGATGTGTTTGGTGCAGGTTTATAAGGTTCTTCTTCAACGTTCTTAGCTAGTTTTTTACAAATTCATCATTCACAACCTCATCTTATGCAGGAATGAAATCCTCCTTCTTAGTGGAGTCTTTTAAATCATGAGAAGACATAACTTCAAATCTATTGCTTGTAGAGGTAGGCATATCCATCTTTTGTGTATCCTTTTCTGGTTTCTTGGTACTTGCATGCTTGTATTTCTTTGGTTAGGTCGTTGCACTTTTTCTTTATCATGTTTTGTAGCTTGTGGGTTCTTTTCTGGTACATGTTGAGTAGGGATAGAAGTAGATGCTTGTTATTACATTGTTTTTTCTTCGGCTCCCATGTTGGCTGCTGTTTTTGATTTGCTTCTGTTGCAGGTGGTGTTTTCTGCTGGATGGAGTAGTTCTCTGTTTGGTGACCAAAAATATCACACAAGGTACAAATATAGAGCTTATACTAATAATCAACATTGACATAGCTGACTTCACCACTTGTAGTTTTGCAGTAACCTTTGAAAAGTAATTGATCAAAGTGGTTACGTTAACAAGAATTCGAGCATAGTTGGTACGTTCCATTGATGTAGTTACTCGGTCTGGTCGTATTGGATGGCCAGCTACATAACAAATCCTGCTCAAAGCTTCAAAATCCTAATGCTCAATCGAAGATTAATCCTGCTCTAGCTAGATGGAAAAGTTATACTCTATCTAGAGCAAGAAGTTTGATTCTATTAAACTCAGTTCTCACTGTATTGCCTTTATTTTGGATGTCTTTGTATAAATTTCCCAAGTGGGTCATTAACAAAATTGATACTATTAGGAGGAATTTTCTTTGGAAAGGATGCAGAAATGGGAATTCTTTAAAGAACTTAGTAGATCGGGAGACTGTATGCAAATCCAAAGATCAAGGAGGTTTAGAGGGGTAATAAATTTGCAGGAATTTAATTGTTCTCTTCTATGTAAATGGTTATGGAAAATTTCCGAAAATAATAGTTCGCTTTGGAAAACCTGGGTTGAAATAGATATTATTTTGATAATTTTAACACCGATGTTTTCTCCTTGCATCGAAATCCAAAATATTAGTCTGAAATTACCAAATTAGAATCTATCTTTAAAATTGGATTGAATTGGCAACTGGGCAATGGTGACAGAATTTTATTCTGACACAACTCTTGGATATACAACATTCCTCTGAAGAATATCTTTCCTGATTTATATAGCATCTCTTTGAATCAAAATGCTAGAATAAGTGAACTTTACTACAATGACAGTAATGAGCTGAAATGGATTCTCAGTTTCAATAGAATATTAGTTGGAGATTTACTCTTGCAGTATTGCAAGCTTATAAATATGTTAGAGTACAATCATTCACAAGGACAAGGATAACGCTAGCTGAAATTTAGAAAAGAATGGAAATTTCAGTGTTAGATCAGTTTATACTTTACTAAATTTTGGAGGCATCAAGGTGAAATACAGTAGAGCTTTATGGAAGATGCATGTACCGCCTAATGTGAAGCTTCATATGTGGATTTCCATTAACAACAAGCTGAATACCAAAGCTCTCCTGGTTCATAAAGGTCTAAGGATTGAGTCTAAATGCCTATTCTGTAATTTCAAAGATGAAGATAGTAACCACTTATACTTCCAATGTCCTTTCACCTACTTGCTTAGAATTAAATGTTATCAGATGCTTCATATTTCTCCTCCTTACTTTTTTTACTCAATTTTGGTATTGGAAAGAGGATAGAAAGCAGGTTTCTAATAAAATTGATAGAATACTATCTGATTTCATAATTATGAGCGTCTCTTGGGTTTTATGGAGTGAAATGAATGATAGATGTTCTAATAATAAAAGTAAACCTTTTGATGTGCTTCTCAGAACTTCAATATCTAATATTTCCTTCTTGCTAGGTTTTGCATATCCTTATGAGCAAGAATGAAAAGCTGTGTTACTTGAGCTGCAAAAGAGAGTTAGGGAGAGTATGGTTTCAATTAGCAAAAGAGTGGTGCGCAGAAAGAGGGGTGACAAAGATACTTGATCAGCATTCTCAGCTGTTTCTTCACCGACTTTTAGTTTATATGTAGCCATATCATATTGTATATATTATTAGCTAAGTAATATTTTATGGGTCAATATGTAATGGGTATGTGATATTTTGGGTTGTACAAATTATGCATGTACCGGGTATGTTTTGGGTTGTATAAAGGAATGCATGTAAATACTCTTTAATGTTAAGTTTATAGGCTGGGATTATATTCCCATCCCGGGTTTCAAAAAAAGATTAGTCATTTTAATCCAAATAGGCATACATTGGATTTTATCCTTCATCAAATCCATTCCAGATTTCCACTGCTTTGTAATAACATATCGAGAGTTTTAAGTTCCATTCGTACTATATTTGTAATTTTCGATTTCGAGTTTAAATGAAATAAGAATAAACTAGTGTGATGGACTTCTAACTTGTAGTTAGTTTCAATTTTCCATACTTTGTCTATGTAATTTTTGAATTGATAATAACTAGGTTTAACACCATAAACATAACAAATTAAAGTGTTCATGCACTTATTACTGGATCGTTGAACTAATTAATTTGGTAGTAAAGCAGAATTCTCCAATTCTTCTGTGCTTGGTTTGGCAAAACTTAATTTCATACCAGTGGTTGCTGTCGTTCCTCTAACTGCTTCATAAAATGTTTTCTGCCCAAATGACTAGCCTTTCCGGTACTTGATTCCTCATTTTTCCTTTTGATTTTTGCATTGTTATCCAAATATGAGGATTCTGGATTTATAACCACTTTCGCCTATTATGCCCTTTTTTATATAATTAACACATACACATATAGATATTATAAATATCCTTATGAATATATAAAAAATAAAAAATAAAGTAAAATAAAAATAATATATAAGTTAAATTATATATATATATCATTGTAATATTTACTACAATAATACATATACATACACGTAAACATACATATTGTTAATATTATATATATATATATATATATTACATATATATGTTTAAATATATTTTTTAGCAAAGAGTAGCCGACTTTATAGTGGGCAGTGCCACTATGAATATAAAAAAGGAACAGATGTTCTGTACATGCACATAACAGCTAAAATTTGATTTTATGGTGGTTAGACCACTTAGTTCTAAACAAAAAGAAAAACGGGAGCTAGACAATGAGTCTAGACTACTCGAAAGGGCACAAGTCCCGCATGTCATTACTGATATCAACATCAGTACCGGGACCTATAACTTGCTGAACAGCAGAAAAGTATGTAGCCAAATTTAGATCATAAGACCTCGAGAGAGTAGAGTAGAGATAAATCTGGTCCCATGTAGGATCTAACAATTGCTTGCACCATCTATACCAGTGGTTGTCAGAGAAAGACCCTCACCTTCAACTTGATACACAAGCCTCCTAGTCTCGTCGGTACCACCTAAGAACATGTGATAACTATGCATCTGTGGGTTATACCTCATTTTCGGGGCGTGTGTACCCAAGAACGCTCGTCAGGTACCCAATAAATAACCTTATCATCGGAATCGCTAAATGCTAGTGATTCTGTTTCTGACTCCACAGTAGGAGAAACAGAAAATGCAGGATCAGAGACAGTCGGTAATCTAACCTTGGGGACTTATTTCAATTTCGTCCAAGGGTGGGGGACTTTATCGGTATGAGGTAGAGGAGCATTCCTAGAACACTTCTCCGTAGAAAGTCCAAATGAGTGATAGTTTGTACATATATCGGGTTTTCAGTTGTAATTAAAGTTTATCTCCACTTCGTGACATTCCATGATTCTTAATTTCAATATTGATGGTAGCAGATTCGTTGGGGTTATTTCAATCAATGCTCTAGCATATAATAAATTTTTGCGTACGATGATATTTGCATCAAAGCATTTGAAGTCACTAATAAGGATCAGAATCGAGGGAATCTGCTCTCTTGCTCTATCCAATCCAACGCTCCAAGGAGTTATAATAAATGGTTTTCCCTCAGTAATGAGAGGGCTAGTCTCAAGTGCTATACGTCTATCTTCATTGTTTCCAAATTTAAAGAAGAAAAAGGGATTTATATATTGGACATGAAAAGAACCTTTTTTTCCACACGCGCCTAAATTACTCAAGAACAACCGAATATGAAGATGAAACATCTAGAAAAAATCCAACCAGGTGTTTAGACCAATGGCTCACAGCCTCCTGAATCACTGCAGGAGGGAGCACGTTAATCCCATCAATGACCTAAGTGTTAATTTTTTGTCGGGAGTAGGCACCACCATTTTGAGGCAGTGATTTAAACAATGAAGACCAAGCTGGCTTATTGACTACAGGGATGTTAACAGTATTGACACTAAAACCTCCAGGA
Source organism: Allium cepa (assembly GCA_030765085.1). Lineage (NCBI taxonomy): Eukaryota > Viridiplantae > Streptophyta > Magnoliopsida > Asparagales > Amaryllidaceae > Allium > Allium cepa. Next base: position 118,391,093 of record CM060945.1, on the reverse strand, counting down.
ATATCACCGGATTTATCAAAGTCGGTTGCAGGAGTTATATCATTACTTGAATCTATTAGAGGTGAATTACAGAAAGGTACAATACGCTGCCTAGTAGCAACAACGCAGTCAACAACATTGTTCATCCTACATTTCTCCTCGATATTCCTGTCACCGGTTCTAAGGGAAATGGTATCATTCAAAACCGTCTCAAATCCTCCATTCAACACAATAGTTTGTGCATTTCCATTTATAATATTACATTCAGAACTAACCCAATTGCCAACAGACTGAACTAGATTTGAAATCAGGGTTGAAGGAGTTACGATGGATATACCTGACAGGGGGACATCAGCAGTCGTAGTACTTGCTAATTCAGCTGCAAGATTCGTCAATGGTTTAATCGAGCTTAAGACATCCATGACGATAGGCAATGGAGAAAACAAGTTCATAGGCGACTCTAGATTGAAGGCATTAACGGGGATAACGGGAGTAACTGGTGGAGCAGGAAGCATCTCTGAAATGGAGAACTTGCCTCCTGATCTAGTTTGCGATGAAGATTCAATGTATGTCGCGAAGCGAGGCTTGAGCTTCCAGTTCTTGGCCATTTAGATCCAAGATGAAGCGGAGGGCACTTGAAAGAGGCGAACAGGGTGAAAGGGGAAGGAAGAGACGAGAGGGATTAGGGGAGATCTGAGATAAATCGCCATTTATGTTTGGGATAGCCATTTCCAGAATATTGAATTTTTTTAATAATGATGTTTTTGGACAACATACAGTACATATATGTAGATTTATAATATTTATATAAATAATAAGTTTAAATACGTACATATATTTGGACAACATACAATTCATATATGTAGATTTATAATATTTATATAAATAGTAAGTTTAAATACATACATATATTTGGACAACATATAATACATATCAGATGATCTAACATGTCCATTGTGATGTAAATCCCAACATCTATACACGGCATGTTAAACCTTACATGGATTATCATGTTACACGTGCACGCGTGCACGCGCACACACTTATATATATGTATATGATACATATATGTACATTTATATGTATAAATATAAATTAAATAAACAGGAAAATAGGCACAAGGAAGAAGTTGCAAAAAAATTTAGTCTCAGGGATAACAAGTTTGTTTTTTAGTTAGAATGACACTTTTTAGTTTGAATAGAAAATGATAGTTGCAACTATCATTCCGTGATTCACAATAAAAAGTGCCTTTCAGCCTAAAAAGTAAACTTCTTGTCCCTGAAACTAAATTTTTCTTCAACTTTTTCCTTGAGTCTAAAAACACCTTAAATAAAATTGTATATAATTTATAAATTTAAATAAATAAGAGTTAGATAAATACAATTTAGAAATGTTCTAAATAATTAGACCTTATAGGCCAAATATAGATCTAATAAGGAATTTTTTTTTGAAATTCACCCATAACTTTCACTGTAGGCTGGCCCAGTTCCAACAATGGTATTAGTGCTCAATAGCATATTTAGTCCAAACTAGTTATGTTATGATTAACTAATTAAAGCCTACACAAATAGTAGGCTGTCTAGAAAGGTAGCGTCTAAAGTTGAGTTTGGGTAATCAAGTACTCTATCATACTTAGCTATTAGAATGGCCTGAAATGACGAGGTAAGCCCAAAAGGTTATACCTAATAGAGATGGCCCAAATTTGAATTAGGCCTTGGGCTAATTTCGAAACTGTTCTGAAATTAAAATAAAAGCTTTAAATTTAAAAGTTAAATTTAAAATAAAAAATATTATAAATATTATAATATAGATTTTCAAATTGTTTTAAAAATCAAAATAAAATTTTGAATTGGTTAAATTTAAAATAAAACACATATTATAAAAGTTATAATATTTTTTCTAAATGTTTAAAAATCAATATAAGTTTTTCAAATTTAAAATTTATTAATAAGATTAATAAAATATATTAATTCAGTAAGTTAATTAATTAATAAATATATATACATGTACTCTATATCATGATATATGTTATGTTGCTTTAAAACAACATATGTATGCATTTATGTAAATAAATGAATTTAAAAATTATTATAATTTAATTAAACTTGTTTAATTAAATAAAATTAATTAAAGGTTAAATAAATAAATAAAAGGTTAATTAATTAAATGAATATAACATATAAAAGATTAATGTCTATTACTATAAAAGTAATAGTACATAATAATTAATAAATATAAATGTTATATTAATATGAAATTAATTAAAATTTTAATTAATCAACATTAATTAAATAAGATTTAATTAATATAATTTTATACATAAGACTATTATATAAGTAATACAAAATATAAAAGTTATATAAAATAAAACTTGTATAATATGAATGTATAAATTAGAGGTGGAACATTAAAGAAACCGTAAATAGACTTAAGGAATAAATATATACGTAAATGTATGTATAACGTGATTTTTGTTGTGTCTGATACTTGAATCATGAGAGTAAATTATAAGAATTATATTATTCCATAAGTTGATATCACTCAATATTAAATACTATAGATTATGAATCTTCAATATAATGTTTTCCTCTACCATATATATATATATATATATATATATATATATATATTACTTGCATACTCCTTAGTTGTAGAGAAGACACAATCTGGGGATGTTATGTGCAGTATTACTAATATATTGAATAGACAAGGTGAGATAACTATATGTATTTGTTGAGCAGATTCAATGTACATATACTATACTTAGGCCGTCGCGATATGGTAGGTACGGATGAATAATTTCATTTTGATTTGTTGAGAAAACTCAAGGTCGGAGCGGAATTAGGACAAGGAACTAAAGGGTTAGGAGTTGTATATAATACAACCGATAAGGAGTTAACCTTCGTCCGTGGAGCTATGACTTGTTGAGTAAACTCAAGATCAAAATTACAAGACGAATGGTACTAGTGAAGTCGAAATAACTCTATGTTTCGACTTAGGTTTTGACGAAACGAAAAAGACTAGAAGTAGCCTTATCGGAAAAATGAAATGATTTTAACCTTTATAATATCGTAAGAAAATGTGCTATATAATGCTATAATAATCTATATTGATAAATTTGTGCATTAAACACGATTGATAAAATGTTTACCAATTAAGATATACAAATGAACTGAATTGAAGATTGACAAATAGAAATACAATATATAAACTTACTATTAAATACTTCTTGCATGCTAATGTTTTCTATACCATGCTAGTACCTAATTTTACAACTACTTAACTGTGTAATGCTTTTAATGTGTTCCGAAGTCAAAAGAAAAATGAGACTACGAATATTTGATCCATATACTATCACATATAAGTGTTATAGAGGGAACGATCATAGTTCGTAATGTATGATACATTAATGAAGTCAGTTCATTCGAAATAAGCCAATAAATAATACTATGATATCAAGTATTCAATTTGATTAATTACAAAAGGATCATATTATGTTAAATGTAACACTAGACCGAAACTACAAGAAAAATCTGAGAATTCTATCACTGAAAAGTCAACTTAATTAGTTTACACAAAGTGCAACTTATTTGATGTCCTTAAATATTAAAGGTGTTTGAGGTGCACTTTGGTAAATAGTTTGTTATGTTGTTGTAGTAAGGATTTTCTTTTGAATGGTTCAACCATTTAGAAAGAAAAATAAATGTACAAGAGCAGATGTGATTTAAGGTATAGTTGGAATAAAGAGAGTGAATGTTCACATTTGCTTCATAAAAAAACATCGAAAATGAGAATTGTAAAATAATAATTGATACTTAATATTGAAATTAGAAAAATGATTTCTATTCCGAAATGTAATTTTCATATAGAAATTTTTTAAATGAGATTTATTTCTTTGAGTTCAAGATAATTGATCAAAGAACTCTCCATTGTAAACTAGTTATTGTATATAAAATAAATAATCTATATTAAATGAATGGTGGACCTCCAAATATAGTGCGCTATTATAATAATGGTGGAAATAGTGGGGGCATGCCATATAACACTTATTAATTGCATCAAATTACGAATTTATTATTTTTATTTATGAAATAATGACTATTTTTCAGCTTTGACTGAAAAATAAACGTAATTACATTTCAATGTGAATATTATGAATATTCATTACGAAATAAAATTGTAATATGGTATTTGATTTCACAACAAAAGTTATGCTTTGGAAATACCGAAGTGTCTAAAATTATGTGCAATTATTTTGAAATTATAGAATAATCGTAGTTTTAAGAAATAGTTTTTAACATATGATTATGAAACATATGATACTGGTTAATTATATTTGTTATCCCACCATTTGGAAAGGCCGTGATATCATGAAGTTGGCTCAATGGATTTGTGGTCATCAATGTAGGAAGCCTGAAGAGATGATTATCAAGTTTAGAGATCAGTTATAAGCAAGGCTATAGATGATAGTCAAGCGGATTCAAGCAAGTAGCATCATAAAAATGGCTAAGTATGGATTTGCACTTCCTTTAGATAGGTGATCAGATCAGACCGGATCGGATCACTATATATATGGATCGCTTGGATTGGCAGTTTAACTCAAGATGATCGCTCAATATCTCAACAAACATCGGGAGAACTATGCAAGCGAATATGGGAACATAGAGCAACAGAAGAGGGGAACCCACCACGGGGATCGCCGACCCCATGGTCAAGCTCTTGATTGATCGATGCCGTTAGCTCCAAACGACCCAGATAGGCCCTATTTTTTCTAGATCGATCCGTCTTGGCCTTGGTCTTTTGCACGTGGACTTTAAGCTGGATATTTGCATGTCTTCCCCTATAAATACTGGATCATTGGCTCAAGGAAAGGGTTCTTTTTTTTGGCTCTTTTCTTCTTCTCTCTTGGCAAAACTCTGCCATTTTTATTCTTGAATTTCACATATTATAACTATAATCAATAGTATAAATAAAAGGAAATTATTTTGTAGGGACATAGGCTGTAGTCAGCCGAACCACTGTGATGGAGGCAATGTAGGAGCAGATGTTGAGGAGATAAGAGGAGATGATGTAGAATTTCCTCAAGAAAATTAGACAGGCTAGAGCAGGAGCCAATAGCAATTTGGATCAAGGATTTGGAGTAGCAAGAGCATAGAAAATAAAAACTTGAAGCATAGAAATGGAGCCAATAGTCAGGAGATCGTAGTGGAGCGATCGGCGGCAGTCCGTGGCCAACAACATGGGATCGACACTGATCCCCCAAGGCCTGAGGGCATGTTCCCAGGTCAGGCTGGTGTGGGTGTAGGTGCAGATGTGTTTGATCAATGGTTGATGCAGGACATGCAGTGGGGAATTGGAATATGGAAGAATGTATTTCAAAGTACCCATGCGGAGTCAAGGGGCAGGCTAGTGTTATCCGGGTTTTTGACCCAACGGAATTCAAAGGAAGTCAGAACATCTATGTCGAGCCAGGACAACTCAAAAATCAACCAAAAGGACTAGAGGAAGGAATCAAGAAAGGATAATGAGAAGAAAAAAAATATGCTTAGGTGATGGATTGCTATCGATCCATCTCCTATGGATTGCTAGCGATCCATAAGGGTCACTCGTATATCCTCCATTACTCTTAAACTATGATCCAATAAGTATTCTAGGAATGTTTTCTAAGTTTAGAGGCATTCCATGCTAGTTGGATCGAGAAGTGAGCATTCATGTGACTCCATCAATAGTTCAATGTAACCAGTACATAAAGCATCATTAAAGCAAAGCATCTACTCATGAAATTACATGGTAAGCATCTACACAAGGTAGGAAACACGATCCAAAGGGAATGAACAAAAAAAATACCAGGTCGGCTTGATCTAGAATTTTGGTGCCCCTGCGTACCATCGAATGTGAGTCTCTGATGAAGCAGCTACTGCCCAAGTGCTTTCCAATCCCTATAAATACATTCCTACCTGCAACATAAACATGATCTTCCGGACTGGCTGCTGAAATTATTCTTCACTCTTCTTCTTCCACACAACAGTCATCAAAGGAGTTCACTGTGATTCTTCAGTGAATTCTAACACTGGGGACTTGATCTAACTCAAAAGATCCAAGTATATTGTAACCATATTCAACTTGTAATTGTTGTCAGTCAATAACAAAAGTTATAAAGTAGATGTAGGCTTCGTTAACAACCGTTCCACTGTAAAAATCTCTTATCCTTTTACTTTATTTGCAAGTTATTATTTATGGTCTTCATTCTATTTACCTTGATAAACAAGGCTGGTGCTTTCATACTAAATCCAGGGTATTGATCTATTTTTTGGGTTAACATTTTAGTGATTTCACTAAGGAATGAATTCAGGCTTAGATCTAGCTATCTACTTTGGATCAGATAGGTTTATAAGTTAGATCATCAATCTTTGCTTAGAGGATTTGTTGTTTAGATCCAATGGCATAAGAAAGAAAGAGAAAAACTTTCGAAAGATCCATAGGAACTATCATTACTAGAGAAGAAACAAACCCCCAGCAAATTGAAGTCAACAATTCCTGGTTTGGAGTTAACTCCAGTAATCAAATTCCAAGATCCTCCATTCAGCATGAAGTCGTCACTAGAGATGAATTAAATAAAATGGTTAATGAAATTAATCAGAAAATTGAAAATAATCAAAGGGCTATAAGTTCCTATTGACCTTGCAGCCACATACTGCACCAAGGACCATAATAGAGCCTGCGACTACCGTGGAACAAGAAAATTCTTCCATTTCTGGCCCTAAACAAAAGGAATGGGAAGCATCCGTAGAAAGGAGTGATGAGTGGAGCCATGAGAATCAATATAGAAGGTAACACAAGCAGTCCACCAAATGCGAGGCAACCAGCTGCACACTTAAATCTAGGGGTGAAGACCCCACATGACGATATAATCATGGATCTCTCTGATCAGAAGACGGTGAGCGACTTGACGACGATAAGTTGGAAGGAAATACTAATGCATTAGATAAAGCCAGGGGGCCATCAGACCAACCGAAAGCCAACAGAACCCCAAGGGAGTGGCTCCCCTGAAGACAGGAGAACCTAGGCTTCAACCCCCTCACCAAGATCATTTGCAAAGCCAAACACTCGGTGTACTTACTAAAGTCGACCCTCGGATTGCCAGACATTTGAGGCGTATATCGTGGACATAGTCAAGCGACTGATGGATGAGAGTAAGGATAGAAGGGATGATGAATGGGGATCAGCTCCAAGTAGGACTTCTTTTGCCAATGAGATTTTGAATGATCGGTACCCCGAAAAGTTCACTATGCCAACTATTCCATCTTATGACGGAATGAGAGACCCGAAACCCCACTTATATAAGTACAATTGGTATATGGACGGAGCAAATGCTTTGAATGCTGTTCGATATAGATGTTTCCTAATTTTTCTGGAAGGAATTGCTTCCATGTGGTTCACTAGGCTTCTGCCAAAATCTATCTCCACTTTTAATCAACTAGCAACAAGGTCCCTTGATCAATTCAGAATTCACACGACACAACCTAAGGATGTGATGTCCTTGTCCAGTTTATTCAGGGATAGAACGAATCTCTAAAGCCTCTCATGAATTGGTTAAACACTACAATAACTGAAGTATGTAATCCGAACAAGTATGATTTTCATGGCCTTAGTCCATACAATTCACCTTAAGACTGAATTTGGGAAATGGATCAAAATGAAACAACCCACCACTAAGAAGGACTTCAACCAAAAGGCGAGCCAGTATTTGAGACTGGAAGAGGCACATGAGTGGAAAGGAAATCTGCTAACCTACAACTGACCAACATTAGGCAGAATGGTATGGTGATGAACCAAGATATAAACACTTCCAGGATCACTGAGGGGAACGTAGAAAAAATGGAAATCAGAATTCTAACAAAAGAAACAGAAGTAGTAAGCGACTCGAAGGTTTGTGGCCCGATGAATAAACCCCACTCGATAATACTCCAGAAGATATCTATCTCGTGACATAGGGAATGGAGGAGTATAAGAAGCCACCTAGAAAGGATGCAAATAGCAGAAGCATTCCGGGAAGTACTACCACTTCCATGAGGCACATTGCCACAACACTAACGAGTGTTGTCACCTGAAGAACATGATTAAGGTGTTATCAGGAAACAAGCTCCTGCAATATGTGAGGAAACCACTATATCCCGACCAACCTGTAGCGCCTCAAGCTCCTAGAGACCAAGGGAACCAAGATGGAACTAGGAAAGAGAGACCCAAACGGACTGACCAGAGACTCATCATTGGGATCCCGCGTAGAAGAGTTGGGGAGAAATAAAGCGGTATGCGAGCACATTGAAGCATGCTCCGAAAGACGCCTTCTTTGCGATGGAAGATGGAACCCCCACTAAGCAGCAAAGAACCCTGAACGACGACATACTATTCAAGAATCGAGACACCGAGGGAATAGAATCTCCAACTCTCAATCCCATGGTAGTGACAACAGGAATCGAACGTACCATTGTCTGACGAGTATTGGTAGACAGTCGCAGTTCTGTGAATATCCTTTTCAAACACACCTGTGATCAGATGAAGATCAGCATGAAAGATGCATCTGCCTACCAAACAAAGATTCAAGGATTCACCGGTGACCCCAAATAGCCTGTCAGAATGATTGACTTACCGATATAACTCGGAGAAGGAAACCGAAGGGTTACCCTCATCTAAACCTTTGTGATCATAGACGAGGTGTCCACCTACAATGCCTTTTTAGGGCGAGCTGCCTTGGCAGGCTTTAGAATTGCTATAGCTCAATGGTGTCTAACCATGAAATTTCTGATGGAGAATGGAGTCAAGGTGGTCCAGGAAGATCAAACTGTGGCCAGGGAATGTTATATCGTGGAACTACGTGAATCTAAAAGGAAAGAAAAAAGGGAAGAATGTGGGGAACTCTCCCCATTCGTGAACCATCCGAATAGCAACTACAAAGCCACCCCTAGCTTGGTGGCCAGAGCCGATTCGACAAGGCTTTGGACCCTAGAAAATTAGAGTTTAGGGGAGGAATGAGCAGCACCGATAGAATTGACCTTTTCAGTCCCAATCGGCATGGATGACCTAACACGGGTCCTCAAAATTGGATCGCATCTTGGAAACATGATGTGATTGGAACTCACTAAAAAAATTTCACGCTAATATGGATGTGTTCGCTTGGACGCATTCTGATATATGCAGGGTCTCACTGGAGACATCTTGCCAAGTACTTAACATTGATCCCAAGTATATGCCCGTGAAGAAGAAAGGGCACAGCCTAGGGCTCAAGCGGTCCAAAGCACTAAGAGAGGAAGTGGACAGGCTGATGGCGAATGGCTTTATTCATGATGTAACTTACCTTGAATGGGTATCTAACCCAGCCTTGGTCAAGAAGTCCATTGGGAAATGGTGAACTTGTATCGACTACTTGGATCTGAATAAAGCTTGCCCGTAGAAAGGTTTTCCTCTACCCAGAATCGATCGGCTTGTGGATGGGACGACTGGACATGAATTACTATCATTCATGGATGCATACTCGGGTACAACAGGTTCTTGATGCATGAACCAGACCAAGAAATACCAGTTTCAATACCGATCTGGGACTATATTGCAACAAAGTAATGCCATTTGGCTTAAAGATTATTAGGGAAACATACTAGGGACCAGTGAATGCTATGTTTAAACGTCAAATTGGGAAGACGATGAAAGTTTAAGTAGATGATATGTTGGTTAAATCATGCATAACCGCAAATCACTTCGACAACCTCGCTGAAATGTTTGAAATACTCTGCAAATATGGAATGAAGCTTAATCCACTTAAATGTCATTTAGGGGTAGCCTCGGGAAAGTTTTTGGGATTCATCGTGAGTGCTAGAGGCATCGAAACAAATCCCGAGCAAATAACCGCTTTGCGGGAAGTCGAGTCCCCAAGGAATAGGAAAGAGTTACAAAGCCTGAAAAGAAAAGTTGCAGCACTGTGCCAGTTTATCTCAAAAGCGACTGAAAAATGTATAACATTCTTTGACGCATTAAAAAAGGGAAAGAAAAACTTTGAATGGAATTAAGCTTCTTAAAATACGTTCGAAGAGCTACCGCAACATACGAAAAACTCGCCAATTTTGTCCAAGCCAGTAGACAGAGAAGATTTGTACATCTATTTAGCGGTCTCACCACATGCATTGAGTGTCACGCTTGTATGAGAAGAAGCTAAGATCTAACGACCCGTATATTACATCAGTAAACGATTCATTGGACCAGAAAAGAACTATCCAAAACTAGAAAAACTAGCGTGTTGCCTCTTGATCGCATCCACAAAATTACTACCGTACTTCTAGGTACATCCTATTAGAGTGTTGACAGATCAACCCTTGAAGCAAGTGTTATAACGCCCCGAGACATCTAGATAGCTTATCAAACAGAACACTAAATTAAGTCAGTATGAAATCACATACCATCCTCGAAAAGCGATCAACGGGCAAGCACTGGAAGATTTAATTACCGAATTTACGATACGAGATAATGAAGAAGGAATCACTCCAGAAGTGGAGACACATTAGAAGATGTTCGTCGATGGTGCATCTAATAACTTCTACTCTGGAGCAGGCATTATGCTCGAGACTCCTGAAGGATGATCCGTTTGCTATGCCTTGTGCTTGGAATTTCCAGCAAAAAATAAGAAGTAGAATATGAAGCATTGATAGATGGGCTAAGATTGTGAAGGAACTCGAGATAAAATCCATATACATCTATAGTAACTCTTAGATAGTCATTTGTCTAGTGAATGGCGAATACCAAGCTCGGGGGGAGAACCTCGCTCTGTATCTGTCTAAAGTGCAGGAACTGCTGAATGATGTCGAGCATTACACCATAACTCATATCCTAAGGGAAAAAAACACGAAGGCGGATTGTCTGGCCAAACTAGCCAGTTTCGAAGAGGCTCGGTCATTGGAGCTGGTCCCAGTCAAGACCCTGACCACTCCGAGCATAAGAAAAATGGACGTTGACTGGATTTTTGAGACGACTAAGGAACTAGAGACATGGATGACGCTGATTAAAGACTCTTTGCTCATAAGAGCTCTCCTTGAGGACAGGCACGAATGTTATGAGCTTCTTCGGAAGGCACCATGATTTATAATGCAGGATGGGACACTCTACCGAAGGGGATTCTCTACCCACTTTCACAGATGTGTGACCATGACGAAGCTTGAAAGATCCTAAAAGAAGTCCATGAAGGTGACTACGGGGATCATACCGGGGGCAAACCCTTGAAAAGAAGGTTCAATATGGGTACTTTTGACCACCAGTGAACCGCGATGCAGCAGATTATGCCAAACGATGTGATCAATGCCAAAGATTAGGAAAGATCAAAAGAACCCCCTCATGGAGCTAACACAGATGGTTAGCCCATAGCCGTTCACAATATAGGGAATCGATTTGATTTTTGCACTACCAATGGCTAAAGGGGAGCCAAATATGCTATTGTTGTTGACTATTTCACCAAGTGGGCCGAAGTAGAGCCGTTGGCCACTATTAACACGAAGAAAATCATTAGTATTATTACTAAAAATATCATTTGCAGGTTTGGGGTGCCACAGAAATTCATTATGAACAATGGGACTCAATTCGAAAGCGTTGATTTCGAAAACTTTTGCAAACACTTTCAAATCCAGAAAAGATTTTCCACTGTCGTACATCCGCAGGAAAATGGGCAAGTGGAAGCATTCAATAAGATCATCAAGTCCACCATCAAAAAAGGGTTAACTAAAGCAAAAGGAAGTTGGGTCGATGAACTTCCACTCGCACTATGGGCCTACACGCACAAATCTGCAACTGGGCACTCTCTATTCGCCCCAGCATTTAGTTCGGAAGCAATGATCCCGATTGAGCTAGAAGTCCTTTCTCATTGAAGGCGAAACTTCAATCAAAGGCAGAATGAACAACTCCTACTCGAGTCACTCGATATGGTCGACGAGAAGAGGGAAGAAGCCGAATTAAGGACTACCGCTCATCAAAAAGGGTCGCATGGTACTTTAACTTCAAAGTTCATAATCCCACCTTCGAAGTGGGATACCTTGTCCTTAAGTAGGTCTACCCTGTACCAGGTATACACGGACCAAACTGGGAAGGACCTTATGTGATCGATCAGAAGCTAGGGGATGGCACATTCAAGCTAACAACCGTTGATGGAATCCAAATTTCTCGAGCATAGAACAACAAATCGTTATGTAGTTACTTTATCAAAGATTATCTTATGTATCTCCTATTTCAAGCAAATAAGCCATCCCGAGATACCAGAGCATTGTAAATAGGAAAACTTGCCCAATTTTCATTAATAAAATTGCTTTGCTTTCTGAACCAATGAAACTGTGTTCACAAAAGTAAGCTGCCGAGTCGATGGGGTCAAATCGACTCGAAATCATCCGATTGCTGCTTGAGATAGTGGAACCAGGCTTAAGTAAGCCCCACTTACCCATAGGGGTCCAATGGAAGCAATGGAAGCAAATCGACTTAAACTGTTGGATCGACGGAACCCGATCCTCGCCTTCTAAGAATCCGTGTTGCTTTGGCAAAAAAGCATGCATTTCCCAAGTCGCACACTGTTTCTGGGATTATGGAATCGCATCCAAGCAAGCACAACCTTAAAAGCAACCCACCCACATAAGCTGCGCATTATTTTTTAGGCCGCAGAATCATGTCCTCGAAACATGAACTTGCGTTGCCCGAAGATTGGCAGCGTCGAGAAATTCCAAACCATTCCAGATCGACGGGTCATATCGATCCTAAAAGCCATGCATCCCATAAGCCACGCACACTTCCAAAATCTATGCATTTCATAAGCCTCACACACTCTTAAATACCAGTATTGTCCCGACACTACCGAGAAACTCGTCTATTGCAGGAATAATAAGAATCAATCCACTCCCACTATCAGAAATAATGGGTATGAATCCAACAATGTCAAACAACTACGTATCAGTAGAGAATTCTGATTGTTGACCGACGGTATCTCTAAAATCAAGCCATTCAAATCACAAGTTCCCAAAAATATGAATGACAAAACATGTCAAATTATAGGCGTCCAAAAGTTCACTTAGATCGACCGGTCGTTGTCAAGTGTTTGGAGTAAATAGCACCGTGAACTGAGGGGCGCATACACAAACACTCAAAACCAAAAACCAAGTACTGCACGGCTCTGCTACTCCGAACAAAGAATTTTGGCAGTAATTACAGGACTAGATAATATAAAATAACAGTAAATAAAATTGGCATAAGTGCATGAAACATAGATAAGTAGACATATAAAGTTACAACAAAATGTCAACATTTCATCGCTTATAGCATTTTCTATACAAAGTAAAAAATGTGGGGGATGTACCCACACAATATCGGCCAACAAAAAGGAAAACATAGATGTTACAACAATCAACGCAATAAGTGTAGACCCTGCACTTGAACAAAACACGTATCAAACAAGACAAAATGTCTCAAAATCTGGCTCCACTTTCGCTCGATCCTATCAATGCCTCTTTCCACCGCACCCCGTCCCACCTTTAGGCAGGAGTTTCTACTTCCTCTCAACATCCCCACCAATAGTAGTGTCACTGCTCGAAATATCTATTATCTCCTAGGTGTCTGTATCTCCTCCCTGTGCTTTGACCTTCTCAAAGGACTCCATCTTGGCCTTGTGCTTTCGGGATCTGCGGGAGCTCCTCGAAGATTTTCTCCCCTCAACCTTTTCCTTCTTAATGACCACCATTTGCTGTTCAGATTTATATTGCTGGCCAATTTGATCCACCTGTTCTCGAGCTTCAGCTGCCATGAAATCGCCCTTCAAAGATAAAGAAGGGTCGTCTAGACCATCTAATGCAGCAATCATCTCAAATTCCAACCCTAACTGTGAACCTAACACAGGCACAACAATCGAAATGGCTATTGAAACAAGAATCATGGTAGTTGAAATAGTGGAAAGCCCAAGAAATGCGGAAATCGGCAGGTCAATAGGTAAAGAATATGGATCTATAAGAACAAAAATAAAAGCATTAAGTTCATCTTGTTCTTGCGACGTGAGATGAAAATTGTCAAACTCGGGGAAAAAAAAAGGTTACCTACATCAAAGGAATGGATAAGAATCTCAATCTCATATTCACCGCCTTCTCCTTCTTTTGATGGCTGCATGATCTTTGGAAAGTTCCAGGGCACTTTAAGTTTCAATGACAGCTGCCGGAGGAACAAACGACAAAGCAGCATCGGCAGAACTTGGTAACTGATTGTGAGGCTGTTTTGATGATTCGCCAGGCCCAAAAATAAAAGGCTCTGGCAATGTTTTGGTAGTTGCAGTCATAGCAACATCGGAAGCCTCCTGTTCCTTCTCAATTCGAAGGACCTCTCGACCCTCTAGCAGAGCTTTCTTCGATTCCTCATTGAGGTAGGCATCCTCCAACTCTTGTTTGGTATATACATCCCCATTCTCTCGAAAATGGGCAAGGATTTCTTCCCAAACCACTACAAGAGTGCATGGATATTTAGGTCCTAAATAACTGAGGCTCCCTTGATGCAGTAAGGAGTTAACACAGAAATTTAAGATGGTATCATCCATCTTCTCCATTTTATTTTTAAAAGAATCATGTAACTCCAAGTATTTCGCTGTTATGGCGGACTTCTGCACTTCAAATTGAGTTTTCTCCGTGCTAAGCTGCATGACCCTTTCCTAGAGCGAAGAAATCATTTGAGCTTGATCAGAAATGATCTTGCCACAGCATTCCACAACTCCCGTGTAATCAACAATTGCCTTTTAATAGGATTTGATGACTTCTTCATTATCAATGATGGTTTTCTTTTGAGCTTCAATGATCACGTCACGAGCTTCAAGCTCCTCTTTTAGCATAACCTCATCCGTGTAGGCCTTCTTGATTTCGTCTCGGAATATGATATCTATTTTTGCTTGGGCCTCTTTCAGTTACTTCGGCAAGCTAGCGATGTTCTTACTCCCTCAGAGTGTAGCGTTGTTCTCTTTCGTTAATCGCTCGAATCTAACATCACGTTCCGCTAATGCCCTCTCATAATTTTCTTTCTCTGATTCAAAGGAGCGGTCCTCTTAATAATTATTGCATTTTGTGTATGCCAACTGCTTGCATAACTTTTCCCATCCTTCAGCTTGATCTAAATCGCTTTGAATCTCCTGAAGATGGGGCATACAGGAATCTTGTGGATTAGATGTAGGTCGTAGTCGAACTTAACTCCCTTTAAAAACGACCCAGGGAGCACAACTTCCAGTCTAGGGGGATCAGACGAAAGAATATAAGCTGTGCAAGAATGTGAAGAACCAGAAGCGGGCATCACGTGGGTTGACGAAGCTTGGGATGAGGATGAAACTTGGACAGTAGAAGTAGAAAGTTCAAGTTCAATAAAGATTTGGGTTGGGGAAAAAGTTTGATGCTCAAAGGAATGATAACTGCGATCCATCTTTGGCCTCTTGGGTGGCTCTTCTCGATCATCAAGAATTTGTCTCTTCTCGTAGCCTCTATTATAAACCCTACTCTGTTCTCTGTCGTCCCGGCGATGTGCTTCGGCTTCCAAGTCTTTCTGCCTTCTCTACTCTTCTTCAGATTCACGGGGCTGGTGGCAGCTTGAAGATTGTCTTGACCAACGTTGCGAATCAGTGAATTGTTCAAGGTCATCGTAAATTCCACGGCCTCTCATGGTACCTGATATGGAGAATGAATAAAGAACTTTAGAAGTAATAAATGGACCTAAATAATGCATGTGTAAGTGACCGCGACCTTAGTGAAATGTGTAATATGTCTTAGGTTGCCTAAAAGGACTTCACAAACTGGATCGAGAAGCCATCATGGCAGAAATTAGGCTAAATCTAGACACATTATGACCAGGGCAAGAAGACGATCCTTCGAATTCGATCCTCCTATGAGTTCATCGATATCTACGTAAACGTTGCTCAAATCCCAAAGTCAATATTGGTTCCTTTAAGCGGGGAATCCTGAAGTCGCTCGATTGCCAAGGGAGCATCTTTATAGTGAATTTCTCGAGGAGGCGAATTTGGGAGAATGGGACTCATTTGCGGAGCCTCATCGCATAATTTGAAGTCTCCATCGTCGAAACTCGCATTGGATTCATCATAACTAGAGAAGGAATCATAACTTTTGCTGCCATCAATTTCACTCTCTTCCTTTTCTATTACCACTGCAACCTTTCCCTCACGCTACTTGAATTCTTCCTCCCCCTCTTTCGGAATTGGAGGCATTATCGTCGAGCAGCTGGCTTCAGTCGTAACGCCACTAATCCAACCTTATCACCAAATTGCTAAACGAATGCCAAATTTCAAACCACCCACTTCACGTCAAAAATCGAAGGGCAAGAATGGTCAAATTAATGGTCGATGGCGATCCAAGGTCGGTAGGTTGATGGCAATCCAAATCGACGAAGTTTCTGGTGCTAATGGCTAGCCTAAGTTGGCGGAATGGCTAGGTCGAGGGTAGGAGGCTTCGGTAGTGGATGGCTGGCAATGGCGATGGCATGAATGTAATTATGGTTTTGATTGGAGTTAGGTTGGGTCGTAGGATAACTTAGCTCGAATTGTTAAAAGTAAATGTGAAAGAGGGTAGTCAGCTCAAATGGATTAAATAGAATAATGCATGGAAAAAAATGGTTAAGTCCTTGGATCGCTGACAATCCATGGACTATGGCTCGCAAGCGATCCATATGATTGCAACCAAATTTTTCCAAATTTATTAAGCATGATCTATGTATCTTGTACGAGCGCTTTGAATGTTATGGGATTGAAATTAGTTAATTATGATGAGAAACGGTGATTCACGTACAAATTCAATAGACGTTCGAATAACCAGAGCTAAATTAGCATGATGGCCTCAACACGATCACTTGAACCTCACCAAATTAGAAATCAAAAGTAATAACTTCCATAGCATGCCTTGTTTCCAAAGAAAGCAAACTCTCGAGGGCAAATGTTATATGGGTTTTTGACCTAACAGAATTCAAATAAAGTTAGAACATCTACATCAAGTCAGGACAACTCAAGAATCAACCAAAAGGACTAGAAGAAGGAATCAAGAAAGGCTAAAGAAAAAGAAGATAAAAATATGATAAGGTTATGGATGGTTAGCGATCGATCTCCTATCCTCCATTCCTCTTGCACCATGATCCAATAGGTATTCTAAGAATGTTTGCTAAGATTGGGGGCATTTCATTCTAGTTAAATCGAGAAGTGAGCATTCATCCGACTCCATCAGCAGTTCAACACAATCAGTACATGAATCATCATCAAAGCAAAGCATCTAGTCATGAAATTACATGGAAAGCATCTACACAAGGCAAGAAACACGATCCAAGAAGAACGAGCCAAAAATACTCTAACATCATGGATCAGTGGCGATCCATCAGACTGGGTCGGCTTGTTCTACAATTTTGGGAGCGCTTGCGTACCTTCGAATGTGAGTCTCTGATGAAGCAGCATTGGCCTAAGTGCTCTCCAACTCTTATAAATACAATCCTACCTGCAATATAAACAGGATCTTTCGGACTGACTGTTGAAACTTTTCTTCACTCTTCTTCTCCCACACAACAGTCATTAAAGGAGTTCACTATGATTCTCTGGTGAATTCTAACACCGGTGACTTTAATCTAACTCACAAGATTCAAGCAAATTGTAACCATATTCAAGTTGTAATTGCAATTAGTCGATAATAAAAGTTATAAGTGGATGTAGGCATCGTAACAGTTGAACCACTATAAAAATCCCTTTTCTTTTTACTTTATTTGCAAGTTATTATTTCTTGTCTTCATTCTATATGCCTTGATAAACAAGGCTAGTGCTTTCATACTAAATCTAGGGTGTTGATCCATTTTTTAGGTTAACTGCTGATAATATGGATTGAAGGCCACCTATGGATGAGAACAGACGAATGACTGAGCTGGTATGTCAGAAAATGAGTGGCGGATTGCCCAACTGGAGTTTAGAGGATGTCAATCAGAGTTCGCTCACTCCCAATATCAGGCAAGCTAGGAACCCACCAAAGTTCAAACTACCAACACTGGAGGTATATGACGGATGGTCGGACCGTACAGTACAATTAATGTGGTATATTCGGCACATGGAAGTGTTGAGGGGCATCAGAGAAGGTCATGACAAGATGTTTTCCACTTTACTTGACGAAATTTGTTGTGCTTTGGTTTAAGCAGCTGGAGAATGGTTCGATTGGGACATAGAGCGAGTTTGTAGACCAGTTCATGAGGAAGTTTGGAGTCCATATTTTGAGACCCAAGAACGTGATGATGTTGATGATGATGAAGAAGAGGGCTAGGGAATTCCAAAGGAATTTCTTAACAAGGTTTTAATGCAATGGTTGCTTTGGTGTATCAGCTCGATCCATTGATTGTTTTGATGGCGACGGATAATATGGATTTTAGGGTGGCACTAGAATGGGATCCTCCAATGGATCTTAGAGAGTTTTATCGTGAGGCCGAGAGGTTCCTATGGCTATAAGGTGCTAAGGCTAATAGAGAAGAATAGGTTAACGTAGTAGGGGACAGAGGACCATCTAGAGAAGGTTTAGGCAAAGACAAAGGATAAGGGCAAACAAAAAAAGGATGATGGTTATGGTGGATCAAAAAGGCATAGGGATGAACGGGAGCCGAAATTCTCATCTTATTCGGATTTGATGGAAAGTTTGAAACAAATTTACCTGGAACAAGGGGGCAACTCTCCTATCGAAAACTGATGAAGTAGGATCCTACGGAGCGAGAACAGAGGTTTAGAGAGTATTGCCTATTCCAAAAACTGGACGGGCATACTACGGATGAATTCAGGCACTTGTAGGATACGATTGAGGAACATGTCAGGGATGGCAGGTTATCGCAATATGTATGGACTCGGGCTACGGCGGTGGAAAAAGAGAAGCCACCGTCCATGTCAAATGGAAATGGCCTTGGATCGAGGTCATAGATTGTCATATCTTGATCGAGATGGCATGAACCTAATAATAATAAACTCCAAAAAAAACTCTAAGTCGCTAACACGTATATGGGATCGATGTCGATCCCTAGGCATGCTCTGAGATGACGATGAACCGCTGTGCCAGGGAGGCAATATTTAGTTTTCCAAGTTTTTTCTAGTTTTTTGGTTGTTTGAAACTCAAAGTTAATGAATGGATTTTGAAACACTTAAATTCACATTAATGCGATTAACAAAACAGGATGCGGTTGTCTTGACCGAAGAGATGGGGCGATAACTACAAGGAGCGAGGCCCTTCGTTGAAGAGCGACTGGATAGGCTCGTACGTCATGGATTAAGTCCTCGACCAGAGAGTCAAGGTTGGAGAGAGGAAGTCGGTACAGAATTGATCGCTTTACGCCCCCGATCGGAGAGTCGGTGACCAAAGTGCAAGAAGTGAGTCGCTTCACCGGAGAGCAACAAGATCGACTTACTTATCGATGTTCCCTCTTTCGCCAGGGAGCGACTCGATGGGGTCTAACAAGGGTCCGGAGAGACCATCATCAGCCTAGGAAGCCTAAGACATCGCGTTATGTTCAGGGTCATTGAACCGGAGTGTAGGAAGTAACATTGCTTCGTTAGAGAGCGACATGTATGGCTTACTTGTCGTTGTTCCCCCTTCAACGGTGAGTGATAGGATGGGGTCCAGCAAGAGCTTGAGAGGCTGTAATTGGTCCAGAAGGATAAAGTGATCACTATTTTCCTTAAAAGGGTCGGGGTGCAAGAGGTAGGTCACTTCGTCGAAGAGTGGCAGGATCGTCCTACTTATCGTTAAGTTTGGATTGGACTTAGCTAAGGTTTAGAGAGACCATCAATCGGTCTGGAGAGACCATAAACTAGGATAATGATCCGAAGAGATCGCGGATTGGCTTACCGAATTCCATGATTTCCAACAGTTATGGGTTTGGATATTGGCTCTGAGAGATCACAGACTTGGATATCGACCAAAAGAGATCATGGATTTGGATAATGATCTGGTGGGATCAAGGCTTTGGATTTGGAAAATGACCTAGTGAAATCATGGATTTAGTTAACGGCTTTGGATGGACATGGATTAGGCTAAGGATTTGGAATTAACTATTGACTTAGAACAGTTACAGACTACGACAATTTAGTTTGGCAAAGAATTGGATTCTGGATTAGAAATTTGGCTATCGATGGATTATGACTTCCGACTTATGGCAATTCAAAACATGCCTTGCTATTTTTGGGCATGTTTTAGGGTCAAATATTATCCTACCTTTTGGCAAGCCCATGATACCATGGAGTTGGCTAAATGGATTTGCGGTCATTAAGGCATGAAGCCCATAGAGATGACTATCAGGTTTAGAGATCGGTTATAAGCAAGGCTATGTGTAACATCCCCCTACTTTAAGGCCCAAAACTAATGGCTACGGATGCTGTAGTCATCCATAGTTATTAATCTCTGATGACAAAATACGGCGGTGTTAGATACATTGATACAAAGATTACATAAATATGTAAAAAAAATTAACAATTTAAAAACATATTTCCACATTCAAATCAAAACATTTTATGTTCATTACATAATCTCCAAATTTCATTATCAACGTTCAACAAAATATAATTATTACAAATACGCCAAGAGCAACATATGAAGATGCCCATTTGATCGATCAGAGTATAGTAAGACTAATAAATCCGCCTTTACAACAAAACGAATAGCGGAAAGGAAAGCTATAATTAACTATCTGCCTCCTGCACGCCTTCGGAAGTTTTTCGTCTAAGAAGAGAACCTGAAAACCCTAACCTTAAACTACTCAAAATCAATTGAGTACCCGAGATTTTAAGGGAAAAAACTTAGAGTCGGGCATAAAGCCTGGTATGAATAATAATCTGGCATCGCAGTCCTTTTTCGATATCTAGTGAGGCAATGTCACTTAGCGGAACGGGTTTCCCCCTCACTAGTATCTTAAAGCCTTTATAAAACTATATTCTGTAGTCCTGCATCCACAATGGTTAAAACGTACATTTTCAAAATATTATAATGATATGCATACTTGAAAATAATTAAGATTTCCTTTTAGTTTTCATGGATTTACTAATAACCTTTAAATAATTAATGAAAACCCTGTCCTATCGCCTCTAAATCTTCAAGGCAAAAATCACAACCGCCAGCTCCAAGTCATGAGTTGGATATCTAACTTTGTGTGGTCTAAGCTGCCTAGACGCGTAACTATTAACTTTGCCCTTTTGCACCAACACTGCTCCCAATCTAGTACCACATGTATCAGTGTATACTATCAAGCCTTGGTTATCATCCGGAACTACTAACACTGGAGCATTGGTCAACAAATGCTTTAACTTAAGAAATGCTTCCTCACATTTGTCGGACCAAACAAACTTCACGTCCCTCCTAGTCAAAGGCGCTGCTATCCACGAGAAATCCTTGGTGAATCTCCGACAATATCTAGCAAGTCCAAGAAAACTCCCGATCTCGGTTACCGTCATTGGTCTCTTCCAATTATTGACTGCCTCGATCTTAACTGGATCAGCTGATAATCCTTCCTCTGAAACCACATGACCTGGAAACTTAACTTCTCTCTTCTAGAAATGACAATTGGAAAACTTCGCCTTTAGCTAATTCTGCCTCAGCGTCTCCAACACCACTCTAAGATGAATCACATGCTCTCTTTCATCTTTAGAGTACACAAAAATGTCATCTATGAACACCAACACAAACCTATCCAAGTGCTCCCTAAAAACCTTGTTCATCAAATCAACGAAGAAAGCAGGCACATTCGTCAATCCGAATGGCATTACCAACCATTCATACGAACCATATCAATTTCGAAATGCCGTCAAAGGAATACTATCCTCAGCCACTCTCAACTGATGGAACCCCGTCACCAAATCCAATTGGGAAAATAGTCTAGCTCCACTCAACCGATCAAATATATCATCAATCCTTGACAGAGGGTACCTATTTTTGATTGTCCTTTCGTTCAATTTACGATAGTCGATGCACATCCTTAACAACCCATCTGGTTTCTTTACAAACACTTCAACTGCTCCCCAAGACGAAGTGCTTGCTCTGATAAAATTTCTTCCCTCAAGATCCACTAGCTGCACCTTCAATTCCTTCGTCTCCGTTGGTTTCATCCAGCTAGGTGGTCTGCCGATAGGTTCAGCTCCCGGTATAAGGTCTATTCGAAACTCAACAGTTTGTTTCGGAGGTAATCCAGTAACCGGCTCAAAGATATCTGCAAATTTTCTAGCCACACGAACCCGACTATGCTCTTCTCCATCCTCTATGGTACTCTACCACGCACAAAAACTCTTACTAGAATTTTCCATCGAGAAAATGATTCGGTTATGACTATCTGGGTGCCTCAATGATAGTTCCCGATCCTGACAAAATATCCTAGCCTCATACTCACCCAACCAATCCATACCTAAGATGATACCGAAATCAAAAGCATACAAACTGCATGCAAACTTATGTCCTAACAAATCAAGTTCTAACTGGTCACATCTCATCCCAAGAGTTGCATACCCTCCTATTGGATTCACAACACTTAAGGAAATAACAAGGTATGTGGGTTCTAGACATAACATATCAACCAAATACTGAGATATAAAAGAGTGTAATGCACAAGTATCAAAAAGTACTCTAAGTGGTATATTCTGAATCAAGGGCATACCTTCCGTCACAGTCTATCCTTTCTCTGTAGCAGTGAGTTTAGAAGAAGATGGTGGTCCAATAGTGTTAACGCTAAAATTTGAACGCTAACACCCCGGTGTATGAAGTGAGATCGTGAAAGCACCACCCGATAGCTCGGGAACAGATTATAAGCAGATAATAGTGAAAAAACAGTAAACAACAGCAATTTTATAGTGGTTCGGCTTAAGAGAGAGCCTACGTCCACTTTGAATATATTTATTGACGATTTGATTACAAGTCAATGCAGTTACACTTTGATTACAACACACTTTGAGTTTCAAGTGACTTAGAACAAGTAGCCTAAACTTCAATGTCGATCCAAATCTTTGAACACATGTTAGACATGTTTGATTTCTTCGTGAAGTTCCTTGAAGGTGTTGAAGTAGTTCAGAATGCAGCAGAGTAACGGCGCTTGAAATAAATGAGCCAAAAGTCCCCCCTAGTTGGAACTAAGGTCGTATTTATAGGCATTTTTCGGAGTTAGGTCGTAGGTCGTGACCGACCTAAGTAAGGTCGTAGGTCGTAGCCGACCTAAGAAGCACTGGCCCCCCTTCCATAAGAACATGCAAGCTCGTTTCAACAAGTTCTAGGTCGTAAGCGACCTTACCAGTAGCGGCTTAGAGAAGGCGCCCTTCTAATGCAATGTCCTTGGGTCGTGAGCGACCTATCTTAGGTCGTGAGCAATGTCAAAATTACAGTAGCACGAGGTTGCCCTCTAGTCTGGAACGGGTTAGCGGGTTATAGGTTGGTGACGGTCTATGGTAAGACGTAGGTCGCGAGTGACCTACGTGGTATGGTTTGTGGCTTGATAGGATGCATCGAGTTTGACTGAGTAAGATGACAAGTGGTAGGTCGTGTGCGACCTAAGAAGAGAGGCAACCTAAGTATGTTGAATGGTATGGTGTTGCGACCTAAGTTAACACGACTTATAGCTTAGCTCGTTAAACCATTAGGTCGCTAGGTTGTCTCCTTCTCTATCTGTTAAGTCGCCGAATGCTCGAACCGTTAGGTCGCTCGTCTTGTTGACTCGTTAGGTCGCTCTGGCCTTTAGGTCGCTGATACCATTAGGTCGTTATCTTTGTGAGTCGTTAAATCACGGCTCCCTATAGGTCGTAGGTCGCTGCTGTAGTTAGGTCGCTAACGAAGAGGAGTTAACATTTGCCCCTCGAAGTATACGCCTAGGTCGTAGGTCGTGTGCTTCGATCTTCTTAACTCGTGCTCTGATGAGTTGTTAGGTCGCAAGCGACCTATCGAGGCAACTAGGTCGTGTGTGCCGATTCGCATTTCACTCCTCCGGGGTATAAATAGCTTAGGTCGTTCCTCCTTCACCTCATCTATTTTAATATTCCATTCAGCCATTAACAGAACTTTGCGATTTCAAAAGCAAATTTGAGTTTAATCATCCACCGATTCATCCCTGCTATCATATTGTGTAAGTACACTTAATCTCTATCCATCCCATGATTACCATCAAACCACGAATTTCCATCCCAGAACAATTTTGTACGTCGTACTTCATCATTTTTTTTCAAGTTATGGTTGATTTTGATCGCCATTAGTTGCGATTTTCGAAAGTACAACAATGAGTTGAATCCATGATGGATCAGAGATGCTTCGAATTAATTCCTGGATGATTCGGTGGTATGTAGGAATGATGAATTTCACGAAGAGGATGACGGATCTCTATGTGTAGTTAATAACAGGTTACTGGGTTAGTGGAGAAGAAGGTGATTGGTGAGGGAAGCGAGGTTTTTAGCTTGAGCAGGAGCTTGCTCAAGATCCTATTATAACCGCCCCATGAACCTGCGCGACCTATAGAACCTCGCGACCTAGGACTCTTGCGACCTAGGACTTAGGTGAAAGCACGTTGCTTCGAACTGCTGGGCTAGTTAGGTTGCGGCCGACCTAGATCTTAACAAATTTGCACATGAATTCTAAGCAGAACGACTTAACAAATCAACGACCTAACTTCTTTGCGGCATAGGCTTTAGGTCGCGGCCGAGCTAGGACTTGAACAAATCCGCATTGCTTTGAACCTCTTAACTTGCACAATGCGACCTAAAAGAGCTCTGACCTATATTAGGTCGTTGGACGACCTAGGACTTGTGAAATTTTTGAGAGAATTTGATTGAACTGCTTGGATTTGAATCATTTGAAATTCATTACATTCCTTTGCAGATTGCTCTAACTTTAATCTAACAACCTGTTTAAACATAACATTTGCAGAAAAATGGGACGAATATACTGTCACTGACCGCCAACATCGAATGACATATTAGTCGATAAAGAATAATCAACTTAAATGAACTGTGTGAGTGAAATGCTATGAATCAACCGACTCAAATGAAGTGTTAAAGCAAAGCTAAAATTTTGTTTGAATTAACACTGCACTTGAGTTTTAAATTAACAAGTCCTGAAATCTCACAATCAATCAGTTGCCAATTAGTTTAATTTCAGTTATTTTGCTTGTTATTTTTATTAGTTTTGCACAACACTTCACACTTTTAGGAAACGTGCACCTTCACATTTGAACATCCAGTTGCTTGTATAGAATGACGTCTCAACAAGAAGAGATGATAGAACACGTCGAAGGGGCTCCTCCGATTGCTATTCCACTAGAGAACCCTCCGGAAAGAACTCCTACCCTTCTGAAACAGCGGGTGCTTAATCAATTATGCGTTCAATTTGGTATTGCCGAGGCAGAAGTTTTACTCCCTGGACCAAATGATTTTACTGATAGACCACCTTCCGGTTTTGTTGCTATTAATCGCCAAATGTGCTTAAGTGGAGTAATTCCTCCCTTTAATGAATTTCTTCAACAAATCCTTCTTCGACTGACGATCTCTCCTTTCCAACTGCATCCCAATGGCTATGCCATTTTGATGGGATTGTGCGTTCTGTTCAGGAGAACTCTTGACCGTCTTCCGGGTTGTGAGGAAATCTGTTACCTGTGCACTTTTGCGAAGAACAAGGACCACCCTTCGATTGTACTTGTAAGAGGTGCGAGGAACCGTAAACTAATTTTGGATTTGCCGGAGAGTGCACATGGTTTTTTGAATCAATTCTTCTATATTCGTTGCCCTGCAGGATTTTACACAGACTGGAGAATAGGAAGTGAGATCTTTTTTCCCTTCTCTCTTCAATTTCATTTTAAGTTTTTCATGGTTCGTATTGCTAGATGCTGATTCCATTCCTTATTTTTACAGCACTTCCTCCTCCTTCTAGAGATTCCAGTCATAAACCAGTCTTTGAGAGGCTAAGCATTGTGGCTGCTGAAGAGAGGAGCGTAAAATTTCTATTGACAGATGAACTTCTTCATCGGTTTGAGCTTTTACATTCTTCCCGTTCTACTCAACTTCATGAAGTTCCGACTGAAGTTCCCGATTCTCCGATGAAAACTCCTGATGCCCCGGTCTCTATTAAAGAGCACATGCGGGGAGGAACCTCTATAGAAACTTCACTAGTAAAATGTTCCACTCCAAGGGATGATGCGGAGCCATCTGAAAAGCCTGCACTTGCCCCCATAACTGAAGAAGAGGAGTCCCTTCCTCATACTGATAAGAACGTTGATCTTGGAGTTGATATTTTTGGGAGTTTAAGTGACATAATGGTCACTTCTTAAGAACTTTTTAGGGATGATGTTTCCAAAACTATCTCTTCTGTAATTGAGGCGACATCTTCTCTACAACAAATGTCAACCCCTTCTACTCAAGTTATCACTACCTCTACTCCACAGAGTGGTCTGTAACTTGATGCATGTAGCTTACACGTTACACAACACTTAGGATTTTTCTGCACTTCTACGCATTCATCTTCTTATACTTTAAAGATTTCTAAAGCTTATTATTTTTATTCCAGATTCTCCAATGGGGCGCAGCAGTTCATACTATGATGATTTCCAGCGCTACGGGAGGCGTAGCCAATATGATTATAGGCGTCACCTCCCCTCTTACAGAGAATCGGATGAAGAGAGGGCCATCAAGAAAGCAGACGAGAGACAAGCATATGAAGAACGTCACCGGAGAGAACAAGAAAGACATGACCCTCCCCACAGAGATGATGATACCCAGAAAAAAAAGACTCACGATGAGAGAGGTAAAGGTCACATGGAAGATTCTTCTAGCAAGAGGGCTAAACTTACTGAAGAAACAATGCCGACAGTTTCTCAAAATGTTCCTGCTCAATCTCCTGCCCCCGTTCGTTCCGACATTCAAACAATCATCAACCGGCCCGCATACCAAGTTGGGCAAGGTCCTCCCACTCTTCAAAGTCGATTCCCTCAGTGGTGCCTGAGAGGGGTTCGATTTGATCTCGACTTGGTTCCTCTCGACAAATCGGCTATGCTGCGAAATCTTGATACTGTCAGGACCGATATTGAAAGAATGTCGAACTGGAAAAAACTTGTCGACGAGCTTCAGAGGGTTAACCGAGCCAATCTCGAGGCCATGCTCACAATGGAGAACGATAAGGCTGAGTGGCAGAAGACTCTCGAACAGCATGACGCCGAAATGAGAAGTATTGCTTCCTATAATGAAAAGCTGGAAGCGGAAGTAGAAAAGCTTAAGGAAGAATTAGCTACTTCGTCTACTCTCTATTCTCAAAAGGAGAGCATGCTTCAGCAACAAGTACGAGATGCACATGCCAGTCAAAGGGCAGTCGAAGATAAGCTTACACACAAGGAGAAGGTCATAGAAGAATATCGCGCTGAAACTTTACAGCTGCGAGAACAGACCGGCTCTCAAAGCTTGGAGATGGAGATGTTAAAAGCTCGACTTGCTATGGCCGAAAAGGAGCGTGACGAGGCTGTTGCTGGTAAACTTGCGACCGAAGAGGCCCATCAAGCAACCAAAGCTGACATTGGCTCCACATTATTTGATTTTTATCTGCACAGCATTTTGGGGCGTGGCAGCCTTGCCTTTCTAGGCCCTAAGTATGAAATTACACTAGCTGAAGTTTGGGAGGCAGCACTCGATATGCTAGGTGGTAAAGGTGCTGGCTACGCTGAGACAGCTCTTGAAGAGCATTATCTCGATGATGATGCCCGCGCCGCTCTTGCCAAGGGAAAAGAGCAACTCGCCAGAGTACGGGCCGGAATGGCGGAAGGGGAACGTTCTGAAAAAGAAATACCACCTACCACATCTGAATGCCCTTTAGTTTCTTCTGAAGTTGACATCACAGGTTCCAGTGCTCATTCGCTGCCTCCTACAGAAACCGGGGTAATTACCCCTACTGATGATGAGGCTTTGGAGGATATCGGGGCTCAAAATTATGAGATTGAACTAACGAAGCAAACATCTTCAGGTAATTTTGACATTGGTCCGATTCAGGTGGATCGCCTGCTTGCTCCTCAAAAATTTGATGAGCTTCTCGATTACTTCTTGAATCTCGACGAACCCATATCTCCCTTCTTTTGGGGAGATACTAATATTTTTAATTTTTCTTCTTCTGCAGTTGAAACACCAAGTGCTGTGCAGACCTCACCTCCTCCGGTTATCCCTCCTCCGTCTCTTCAGGTGACTCCTCCTTCTGCTTCACAGCCCAGGTCACAAGAGGAGCAAATTGAGGCTCTTCATGGCTTGGATGACCCTATCGCTTCGCAAGAGCAGAAGGACGAGGGACTTGAAGGAGGCGAGATCTCTCCGGAGCGGACTCCTTCTGATGACGTAGTTTTGTCCGCTCTTGTTACTCCAGGGGGTGAATCTTCTTCGAAGAGAAGAAAGAAGCACGGAACATCGAAGAGGAGGGGGAAGAAAATCATTGCTACTGAAGAAGAACCGGAAGTTGCACCGGTTGCACCTCCCTCTCCTTCTTCCCTTATGCCTATAGATAGACCTGAAAAGCTAATCATTCGGCCGGGCAAAGGGTCCAAAGGTGGTAAGAAGAAGTGAAGAGTCGGGCTTCGGGCTTTTTGATTCCTTTCTTGTGTAATGGTCGGATGTTGTGCAGGCACCGGCCCCTGCTTTTTTATTTTGAAACCTGTATCTGCAATTGAATAAAATGATCCTTTATTTGTACAGACTCTTGTTTGAATTTGAGAATGCATTTATTATTCATTTTTGCACAAGTTTATTTATATGATATTGCGGTGAACTTGTGGTATGTTGTTTGAGTGTATTTTACCGATGTAGCTATACCATTTTGTATGTAACTATACCATGCTTCCCCCATACCATAAGCTTGCTGCAATATTTTATACTTTGAGGGGACTTGCACTCTTATTTTCTGAAGAATAATTACTTCATTCTTGAAGAAATTTTTCATAGAGTACAACTTCCTTCATATAAGTTTTTACGCTTTGTCCTTCGAAGAAATCACTTTTTTTTTCTTTTGCTTATGTACGCATTTTGCCAAGTGAATTCTTTTATGTGGTAAAGCGGGCCTCTGAAGGGTACTTTAACTTTTTTTTTTTTTTTTTGAGGAAGGTTATTTTCTAGAATAGGTAAATCACTCTTCCTTTGAAAGTTAAAGTATGCCCTTGATGAGGATATTTTTTTTTTAAAATAAAAATTTGTACTTCTGAGGAGGGATTTTTCACGTTTCAACACTTGGAAGTTTTATTTCAATCTTGGTGAAACGTGTATCTCCAAAGAGTTGTGCCTTTGAAGAAAGCCTTTTCACGTTTCAACACTTGGAAGTTTTATTTCAATCTCGGTGAAACGTGGGCTTCCGAAGAGGTCTTTCTTTTTGATTGTGTCCCCGGGAGGGGGTTGTACCTCTGAGGAGGGATTTTTCACGTTTCAACACTTGGAAGTTTTATTTCAATCTTGGTGAAACGTGTACCTCCAAAGAGTTGTGCCTTTGAAGAAAGCCTTTTCACGTTTCAACACTTGGAAGTTTTATTTCAATCTTGGTGAAACGTGGACTTCCAGAAAGGTCTTTATTTTGTTTTGCATTTCAACTTTGGTGAAGTGAAATTCCGAAGAGCGGCTGTTACACTTGAACTCCTGGTGAAATGTGCCTCCGAAGAGGGCTTTATTTTGTTTGCATTTCAACTCTGGTGAAGTGTGATTCCGAAGAGCGGTCGTAACACTTCAACTCCTGGTGAAATGGGCCTCCGAAGAGGGCTTTTATTTTGTTTGCATTTCAACTCTGGTGAAGTGAAATTCCGAAGAGCGGTTGTTACACTTCAACTCCTGGTGAAATGTGCCTCAGAGAGGGTTTTCATCGCCTGGAAGTTACTCTCTCATGGTTGGAGGGTCATGACTCCTCCAATCTTTTTAGTTGAGTAGAGAACTTTCTTTTTTGTGGCGTATGACCCATTAGAGGTCTTTATTTTCCGAAGAGTTGCGCCTCCGAAGAGGACTTGTGCTGCCGGTGATGGCTTTGGTTGTTCCCTTGTCCACTTGCTTATGCCTTTTCAGCGATCCTCTCTTTTTAAAAAAAAAAAAAGCTTTCATTCCCTTTTCTTACAAGTAACTTGTTTAATCCAAGGAAGTGTACTTCATTGTCAGGCAAGTTCGTGAGAACGAGCATCAGCTTCTTAATTGGATGTTTGTTTGTTCAAACGATCTCAATTTATTAGCAAAGGTCCGTTTCTGTCGAAATCATAGGCCGTTCAATTGAAGTACTTCCGATCTAGGATTTGAATTCGGAGCTTTTGTGACTTGAAATTTGGCGAGAATCACTCGGTCTTATTATGTGCAAGTTTCACTTCCATTGTCTGCAAAAATTTAAATCAACATTTCAGCAATACATTCTATGTACTTTTTATATCGAAAATAAAGCAAACATGTAATAATAATAAGGAACACAAGATTTATAGTGGTTCGGCCAGGAAATTGGGCCTACATCCACTTTATATTTTTTTTTATTATTTACTTGCATCAGTCTTACAATTGCCTTCAATTACAAGAATCATACATTCATAATTCTTTTTACAATATTTCAACAAAATTTTCAAGTGAAGTATGGACGCAAATGATTGCTGTTCCATGCCCTTGTAATTTGATCTCCTTCAACAGTAGTGAGTTTGAATGTGCCGTCAAGAAGCTTCTGACCTATGACATATGGTCCTTCCCAATTTGGCCCAAACACACCTGTCGCTGTCATAATTCTCTTCAGGACTAGGTCTCCAATCTCAAAGTTGCGTTGGCGAACTTTGGAATTGAAATGTCTGGCTATCCTTTGCTGATGAGCTGCAATTCTGAGATTAGCCTCATCTCTTTTTTCATCGAGGAGATCTAGCGCTTCAAGCTGTAGCTTTTCGTTTTCTGCTTGTTTGAAATGGATTCTTCTATGTGAAGGGACCTCTATTTCTACCGGAATCATTGCCTCTGACCCGTAAGCTAATGAAAACGGGGTGTGCCCAGTCGTAGTTTTGTGAGTGGTTCTATATGCCCATAGTGCCAGTGGTAGCTTATCGACCCAACCACATTTTGCTCTTTCAAGTTGCTTTTTGATGGTTGACTTAATAATTTTGTTCACGGCTTCCACTTGCCCGTTTGCCTGCGGATGAGCCACTGCTGAGAAGCTTTTCCGGATTTTGAATCGCTTGCAAAAATCTTGGAATTCTTCACTTTCAAACTGAGTACCATTGTCTGTAATTATTTTTTGAGGCACACCATATCTGCAAATGATGTTTTTAGTAACAAAACTTATCATCTTCTTTGAGGTGATAGTAGCTAGTGGTTCAGCTTCTGCCCACTTAGTAAAATAATCTACAGCAACAATGGCATATTTAATTCCATATTTGGCAGTTGGTAATGGTCCTACAAGGTCTATCCCCCATATTGCAAACGGCCATGGACTGACCATCTGTGTGAGTTCAGTGGAAGGTGCTCTAGGAATTTTGGCGAATCTTTGGCATCTGTCACATTTTCGGGAATACTCTGCTGCATCTCGATTAATTTCTGGCCAAAAATATCTGTATCGGAGAATTTTCTTTGCTAATGTTTGGCCACCTGAATGATCACCACACTCTCGTCCGTGTACCTCTGCTAGGATTGCTTTGGACTCTTCCCTGGATACACATCGAAGTAATGGCATTGAGAATCCCCGTCTGTATAATCGGCCATCCTGGATTATGTATCGAGAGGCTTTTCTCAGTAGCTTTTGTCGTTCTTTTGAGTTCCCTGGTAAGGATCCATTGAGCAGATATTCTGTTATCGGAGTCATCCATCATTCTTGCTCTTGAAACATGCTCATGATCCAATCAATGTCCATCTCATCAATGCTAGGAGTCGACAGGACCTCCACTGGAGTTAACCCCAGAAATTGAGCTTCGCCTGTGCTAGAATACTTTGCGAGAGAATCTGCTTTCATGTTTTCTTCTCGAGGAATGTGACTTATCATGTAATGATCGAAATCACCCAGGAGTTCCCAAGCCTTTGACATGTAGGCGGGCAGATTCCCCCCTTTTGCTTGGAATTCCTTTTTGACTTGGCATACAATAAGCTGAGAATCACTGAATATCTGTAACGCTCGGATGTTTAATTCTTTAGCAATCCTTAAGCCAGCGATAAGGGCTTCGTATTCTGCTTCATTGTTTGTTGAAGGAAATTCCAATCTTAGCGCATAGCATAATGATCGGCCTTCAGGGGTCTCAAGTAAAACTCCGGCTCCAGAACAGTAGTCGTTTCTCGCACCATCAACATATAACTTCCATTGGATTGGGGAATCGTTGACCATCTCTTCCTCACTATTACCCTTATCTGTGAATTCTGCGATGAAATCCGCTAAAGCTTGTCCATTGATTGCTTTTCGGGGATGATAAGTGATGTCATACTGACTGAGTTCAATATTCCACTTTAGAAGGCGACCCGAAGTCTCAGGGCGAAACAGGACTTGCTTTAAAGGTTGATCAGTGAGGACTCTGATAGGATGAGCTTGAAAATATTGCCTCAACTTCCTAGATGCAATTAGTAGGCAATAGGCAAGTTTTTCCAACTTAGAGTAATTCATCTCTGCCCCAGTGAGTCTTTTGCTGATATAGTAAACTGGATGTTGAATCCTCTTGTCTTCTCGTATCAGCGCTGCACTTAGAGCATGAGATGATACTGCCAAGTATATAAGAAGATCCTCACCATCGCCAGGCCTAGAAAGTATTGGAGGCATTTCCATATGGCAGATCAATTCATCAAAGGCTTTTTGGCATTCGGGACTCCAATCGAAGTTTTTCTTTCCTTTCTTTAGGGCGTCAAAGAATGGGATGCATTTATCTGTGGCTTTGGAAATGAACCGACTCAAGGCGGCGACCTTTCCATTGAGACTTTGCAATTCCTTCTTTGTTCTAGGAGCTTTGACTTCCTTTAATGCAGTAATTTGAGCTGGACTAGCCTCAATGCCCCTAGCGCTCACGATGAAACCTAAAAACTTGCCGGATTCCACTCCAAATGAACACTTTAAAGGATTGAGCTTCATTCTGTATTTTCGGAGGACTGCGAACATGTCTGCTAAGTGTTCTATGTGATCCACTGCTTTCTTAGACTTTACCAACATGTCATCGACGTAGACTTCCATAGTCTTGCCCAGTTGCGGTTTGAACATAGCATTAACAAGTCTTTGGTATGTTGCCCCTGCATTCTTCAGCCCGAAGGGCATAACTCTATAGCAGTAAAGACCAACGTCGGTGATAAAGCTTGTGTCCTCCTGATCTGGCTCATGCATCATGATCTGGTTATATCCGGAGTAAGCATCCATAAAAGATAACAATTCGTGTCCCGCTGTTCCGTCTACCAGTTGGTCGATTCTGGGTAGTGGGAAGCAGTCTTTGGGGCATGCCTTGTTTAGATCTGAAAAATCGATGCATACTCTCCATTTTTCGTTGGCTTTCTTAACCAGCACGGGATTTGAAACCCAATTCGGATAGGTAGATTCTTTGATAAAATTATTCTCCATGAGCCGATCAACTTCTTCTTTGATAAAACACATTTCCTCTGTCCGCCCTGACTGGCTCTGGACACTGGTTCTTATAGTGCCAAACTTGGTCACAGTTGAAGCATTTCATATTCTTCTTCTTCGTAGGCTTCTTTCCTTTTCCATTTCTGCACTCGTGGGCATAATGGCCCTTCTTATCACACTTATAACACACCAAATTATCCTTTGCCTTCTTAGCGGCCTCCCTTTTTCGGGCTCCTTTCTTCTTAAAGAATTTCCTTTTTCTTCCATGAGAACCCTGGAACTCGGTTGATTTCTTCCTAGCTGAAACAACAAGCATCTCCTCATGGCGGACGGTCACCTCCACCATCACATGATAAGGTTCTCTAATATGAGTCATGGCCATCCTACCTAGCTCTGGCCTTAACCCTCTATTGAATCTCTTATTCCTTCTAACATCAGTATCAACCAAAACATAATCATATCGAGACAGCTCATTAAATTTAGCAGCGTACTCGATGACAGACATTCATCCTTGGACAAAGTCCATGGACTTCCTCATCAATGCCGACTTGGAAACCATAGACAAGAACCTTTGCTCAAACCTCCTCCTGAAGTAAGCCCAAGTCAACCCTTCCTCCGGCACTCTGGTTGTCACACTGTTCCACCAATGAAGTGCTAACCCTTGCAACTGTCTAGAGGTTAGCCTTCTCTTCTCTCCATCATTCAAGCCGAAATCTGTAAAGATCCTTTCATAGTTTAACAACCATTTCTCAACTTCAACAGCATCTTCCGTTCCAGCAAACGGCTTTCCTCCCAGACTCGTATAGTCTCTACTCAACTTAGCATAATTATAACTAGTTGGAACTACATGATTAGCTCCTTCCATATTACCAGCAGCTCCCACTTGCAAAAGATTAGCCAATAACTGATTACCATCTCGCATCTACTGGAGGATTTCCAACACCTACATTGTCCTCAGCATTTTGATTAGCATTAGCCTTTCGACCTTGGTTTCTCCAAGTATTAGGTCGGGTATTTCCATTAGTAGTGGTGCTTCCTCCATCTAGATTTCCTCTTCCATTTCCTGCCTCCATATCTTCTTTCTTGTATATCTGCATACGAGCCTTAGTAAGATACAGAAGAACGATCTAAGAGAGAGGGGAATACGTATTTAGATATATACATATATATCAAATACAAGTTCGTTAATACAACGTTAACCCAAACGCCGATCGTATTTTTAAATTCATTGGATTACGTTTGATAAAGCTTTTAGGTTCTCCTTTTCTTTTAAACTTTCATAAACATATGCTCTAATACCAACTTTTAACATCCTCCTACTTGAAGGCCCAAAACTAACAGCTACGGATGCTGCAGTCATCCATAGTTGTTAATCTCCGATGACCAAATACGGCAGTGTTAGATACATTGATACATAGATCATAGAAATATGTAAAAAAATTAGCAATTCAAAAATATATTTCCACATTCAAATCAAAAAAATTCATATTCATTACATAATCTCCAAATTTCGTTATCTACGTTCAGCAAAATATAATAATTACAAATACGCCAAGAGCGACTTATGAAGATGCCCCCTGGGTTGATCAGATTATAGTAAGGCTAATAAATATGCCTTTACAACATAACACACCGCAGAAAGAAAACCTCTAATTAACTATTTGCCTCCTACATGCCTCTGGAAGCTTTATTCATGTAAGAAGAGAAACCTAAACCTCAAACTACTCAAAATCAATTGAGTACCCAGAGTTTAAGGGAAAAACAAAAACTTCGAGTCAGACATAAAGCCTGGTATGAATAATAATCTAACATCTCAATCTTTTTTAGATATCTAGTGAGGCCACCCCGCTTAGCGGAATGGGTTTTCCCCTCACTAGTATCCTAAAGCCTTTTTAAAACCAGATTCTATACTCCTGCATCCACAATGGTTATAACATACATTTTCAAAATATTATGATGATATGGATACTTGAAAATAATTAAGATTTCCTTTTAGTTTTCATAGGTTTACTGATAACCTTTAAATAATTAATGAACACCCTGTCCTATTCCTAGTTTTTGTGGGATCACTAAGAACCTGCAAGCTCCTTCTAATTAACTTAATTAATTATTGGGTCCCCCTGTACCTATTAGTCATTCCGATAACTAATCACATTATCCTAGTTTTCATGGGTTGGCTAGGAACCTATGAAATTATCCAGTAATTCACTTCACATCCTAGTTTTCATGGATCGATTAGGAACCCACTGATACTTCCATTAGCAACTTGCTTATCCTAGTTTTAATGGGTTTACTATGAACCTATTGACTGATGTCAATTCTTAGTCCGGATATAGTTGTCATGGGTTCACTACTAACAACTTAGCTCATAATACTCCTTAATACATAGTTCTCATGGGTTAACTATGAACCTACTGGCTTCCTCCAATAACTACTTAATCATAGTTTTCATGGGTTTACGATGAACCTGTTGGTTTATGCCAATAACTACTTTATCATAGTTTTTATGGGTTTACTATGAACCTTTTGGTATACACCAATAACTACAAAGTTTAGGCATCCTATATTTTTGGTCACCTTGACTCCATGGATATAATTCTACTCATTCAAGAGTTTAAGTAATTTTATATTCACTATTGAGTTAACCTAAATGTTTCTTCTACCCCTTTTTCCCCAAAATACATTTATGGGTTGTCATGTGAATATATTCATAATTGGAGAAGTAAAACATCAATTTAACAATACCAATCTTGTGGGTTTAAGGTCGTTGAAATACATTTCATAAAACATAATTAACACCTTTTAACTTATATTTTTATCAGGGCAATACATCTTCAAAGTTTTATACTTAAAGTTATCACAAAACTCCTTTATATAAGCCGTGGGTTTTCCTTAAAAATTTAAAGCATCGGTTTTTAAGACCTTTCAAAACCATTGGAAAGCAAACCTTTTGAAAGCTTTAAAAACACTAAAAACCTTTCAAAACCCAACCCTTCGACCTTGTCGGAGGGTTTCCTAAATCCTTTCAAAACCAAACCTTTCGAAACCATTGGGACCATTCAGCAATTCAAACCTTTCGAAAGAATTCAACTCTTAAAATATGAACTCTTCAAAGACTTATTGGGTTCAATTTAAAACATGCTAAATATTCTTTCTTAAAACCTTTCGACTACATTGGAAGTAACCTTCCGACTTTATTGGAAGGTCTATTTCGCAAGCTTTAAAACATTTCATTAAAACAATAGGCCTCCGCCTTTAAAATAACTCCTTCGAAAGCTTGGGTTATACTTCAATTGTAAAACAAGGGTAAATCATCTAAGTTGAAGGCTTTTATACCTTTCGAAAGCAATGGGAGAAGCGGCTGATTTTTAAAACAGGTAAACCTTTCGTCTTTGTCGAAAGCAACGACTTCGAAAGGTTGGAAAAAGCTGTAAATACCTATTGACTTTGTCGGAAGGTTTAAAACATTTATTTAAATAATTGGCCTGGTTGAAAGCTACCAAGTCGAAAGCTCTTATTCGAAAGCAAAGCAGGCAATCTTTGATTTATAAAAAAACATAACCGGACCTCTTTGGCAACCAACCTTTCGACTAAGTACCCTTCGGCATTATTCAATTCATTACATACCGAGTAACCTGATACCGTATGCATTAAACCTTGACCTTGTTGAGAGCTAACCTTTCGACTGTGTCGAAAGGTCTAGGTCAGAAGGTCCGATGCTAAAATTGGCTGAAACATGCTAAAACTATGATTTCTTTGTTTTTAACTTAAAACAATAACTTTTCAACTAATCTACCTTTATTTGTCAAATTCCAATTGGTTAATAAATAATTTTCAGAAAAGTGCTGCCATTAATTTTAGAATTAAACAATAATTTTATTTTATAAAATGCCCCTTCTCCTTAATTCAGTATATAAACAATTAAGTCTCATACCTTAAATAATTTTATATATTTATAATCACTTAGGAAAAATCTGGAAAAATTCTAGAAAATCTATTTTAATATGTTTTCCAACATATAAAAATTTCAAACCTAAATAATAATTATTTTAGCCGTAAATAATTTATAACCAATAAATTATTTTCTTCGCTAGAAAATTAATATAAATTCCACATAAATTTAGAAAATTATGAAAATTGAAACCCATCCTAGAATCATGTTTTCTACAACATATAATTTTACCATGGTATTTAAAAATCATTTCATCTCGGTTTTACCCTAAAGCCGTGTATATCTCCTTTTAAAAAACCTTGTTTAAGCCATAAATCTTAAATCAAGCATATCGTCATTCAATATATCATAAAATAGATTTATCCTAAAATCCGAAACCATATGAAGTTAAAATCGAAATGGAGATGTAGAATTTATTATTCACCTTAGATTGGATAAGAAAATTGAAGTTTGGTTGAGATTGATCCCTTCTAACTTGAATCCTAAGCTTTAAGTTGATTTTCTCTTCTCTTCTTCCTAATGGCTGGCCTTGCTTCTCACAGTTATAAAATTTGGTTTTAAGTAAAATGAACGTGTATGACCTAATGAGAATAGTATAAGGGTGGAGAGTATGGTTATTTACCCTAATGCACTTATGTTTAATTTCCTAACCATTTATACAAGTTCATTAGATATTAAATAAGCATGACCATCTAATTTATTAATCAACCCCAATCTCCTTATCTAGATTATTCTATTTAATTTATTCTAATTAAATCTCCTGAATAATGTCAATAAAATCAGGGATGTTACACTATGGATGATAGTCAAGTAGATTCAAGCCAGTAGCATCCAAGAAATGGCTAAGTATGGATTTGCACTTCCCCTAGGCAAGGAATCGGATCAGATCAATATGGTTAGAAAAAGATCTGATCGGATCACTATGGTTATGGATTGCTGGGGTTGACAGTTCAACTCAACGATGATGCTTAATATCGCAACAAACACCGGAATAACTACACAAACGACTACGGAAACATGGTGCAACAGAAGAGGGGGAGCCACCATGGGGATTTCCATCCCCACGGTCAAGCTCTTGACCGATGGATCCCCCTAGGGATCGGTGGCAATCGCTCCAAATGGCCCAGATGGGCCCTAATATTTTTGGATTGATCCGTCTTGGCCTTGGTCTTCTACATGCGCTTTCAATTGTTTGTCCTCCCCTATAAATATGGATCATTGGCTTAAGGTAAGAGATCTTCTTTCTGGCCCTTTTCTTCTCTCTTGGCTCAACTCTGTCGTTTTTATTCTTGACTTTCATGGATTGTAATTGTAACTAATAGCATAAATAAAAGGAAAAACTATAACAACCCGCAAACCAGTACCCCTTGAGGCGACACTATTCTCCATCACTCAACTCAAGATGAACGGGAATACAAACCATTAAGGTTAAAGAAGAAGAGGTAGAAGAAGAAAATAGAAAACAACATCAGAATCTAACCATTGCAGCAGAATAAAATATAATAGATAATAAATGATCTTTACACAAAAACAAATCTGTTTATAAATTACATCATCAGAGTATACATAACACACAACTGGATAGCAATCACAATCTGAATACACAGCGGAATATTTGACACAAATACGGAAGTACGTATTGCCATCCAGCTCGTCTCCTGAGCTCCACAACATCGTTTCCTGAATCCTATAATACTCGGCCTGACTCGAGCATTATAGTCAAATAACACCCGAGTCAGTATGGAATACCAGCGTGAGAAAACCACACTCAAATTGATTATTAAAGTTTCAAAATTCTTTTGAAAACAAAAGCATCTTGTAAGACCATGCCATAAATAAACATGTTGGGTTTTTACCTTATGATAGCCAAAACACTTTTAATCAAATCCGTCTGATATTATAATAGTGTCTATAGAAAGTAAAATAGAATCTAGCTGAAATGCTTGCATCTTACGTTTCATCAATAGTTGGGCACAATCAAAACCGTACAGGCACGTAGGGAGAACGGATTTTCAACTAATGACTAGGCACTGGTGTACCACCTGTCACAGTACGTGGCCTAGATCACCGTACCGAGGATTACTCCCAATTCCCGGCAACACAAGACCGGGACTACCCCTTACTGGATAATCCTGAGTAAGATCACCCCGCGGTTTGGATCAGCAACCGCACCACTAAGCCGAATAAAAGGTACATCCAGACAGGGATGACCTAACCCTAATGGGTGCTACCCACTTAGCCTTGCTGCATATCCCCTGATTTTCAGTCATTCTCGGTTGATGAGGCTCGAGGCTAAGCATTACCTTTTTAGAACATATCACTTAGAATGTTCACCGTCCACCTGACGATGTTTTGAAAGCATTCATCCATACAAGTCCGTCCTGGGTTCGAACGGAACCGAAGGCACTACTCCTACTACATCCATTTTGGAATCATCCTCAGGATTAGTAGCGACTAGCCCTTGCATTCACTGCTCCACCTTCGAATCCAAACTCGTCTTCCTCACGAAAACGTACAAACCGGATCGAAGTGGTTTTCGAGAAATTAATCCCGATCTCGGTCTCTTCGAAATGATCATTGCATTGTCCAATATTGATAGTCGGTTATTTAGCTATCAATTAATATTCACAAACATCCATTAAACATAAATAATTTTCCAAATTATTTATTAATCTTAAAATAACTTCACAAGATATATTTCTATTTTCAACCCTTTTGAAAACAGTTTTCGAACCCTACTCTTCTCATGAAATAAATTTGCAAATATTTGTTTCCACTGAAAACACCAAGCACAAAAACTTTAGCTTTTTAAAATAATTTAAAACTCTATATTATAAAATATCCTTTAAAACATTTAAATTAAAAAACAACTTAACACTGATTCAAAATATATACTTTAAGAATA
Organism: Allium cepa; assembly: GCA_030765085.1. Classification (NCBI taxonomy): domain Eukaryota; kingdom Viridiplantae; phylum Streptophyta; class Magnoliopsida; order Asparagales; family Amaryllidaceae; genus Allium; species Allium cepa. The sequence goes on along the minus strand of CM060945.1, from coordinate 118,350,712 downwards.
TTTAAAATAAAACTACTTTGTACAACATAAAACTGAATTTCTAACTTTTAAAACATAATACCAAGCCACCTTTAAATAATTATTGCTATAATGGATTAAAAGAAAATACTTACTTTAGAATTTAATCGTTTAGAAATAATAAATTTTCTAAAACATGCTTTTTAAAAAAACATTAAAACTTTTAACGTATATTCAAAATTTGCTTTGAAAACGTACTTGGCTATCTAGGGAAATAGGCTTCTCTTTCACATATTTTAAAAATAAATCACTATTTATTTTTAAACAAATTTACTTATTCCCTTAATAAATTCCCACCGTGAATTTATTCTTCCAAATAGCCACTGATATATTACTTCACTTTTATAAACCCAGTTTATAAATTTCATAGTCACATTTCCCTTTTAGAATTCCAATTTTAAACACTTAAATAAATTTTCTAATCGATTTCCAAATTACTCCATTTTGAAATAATTTCCTTTACTTACCCATTTATTCCAAAACCCATTAACTTCAGATTTTTAATTCTTACTTGTACTTTAAAATCTTTTAACTGAAAATACCAATTTCATATTTCCCAAATTCCTTCTTTATCCTTTTCACTAAATTTAAACCTTAAATTTTAAAATAAATTCTTTATTCCTTTAAATAATAACACTTAAGTTTTTAAGAAAAATCACTTATTCCCATTTATTCAAAATCTCATTTCCCGCACTTGAAATTTTTTTTGTCAGAATTCAAAAATCAGTTGTTATTCTTTTTCAATTCATTTTTAATTTATTCAAATTTCTATGATTATTTTACTCAAAATTCACTCTTTTAATTTCTTTTTAGAAATCCCTTTTCTATTAATTCTCATAACTCAGTTCACCGAAATATTTTAAATCAACCATGGTACCCAACATTTCCAATTATCAGTATAATTCATCACAGGATAGCAAATAATTATATCATAGAATATTTTAACAAAACTAAAATTTTTGAGGAATCCAGTTGGATCCCTCCAACCTGTTTCCCTGCATCCACAGATGTTAGCACAATACCAATTCCACTTCGAGGTGGAATATCATGGTATATGGGTTTTAAATATAATATCATCCTCTATTATGCGGTGCATAGGGTCTTATCCGCTATATAATGCGGGAACTCAATCACTCCAATATATACTATATACTACTATATATAATATAGCACATCAAATCAATTCAATCATTCAACCAATTATTTAAATCTAACCATTTAAATTTAAATAAAAACTCAGATGAGTGAGATTAACTCACCTTTGACCCTTAATCTGCAATCCGATCTAAACCGACTATTTTCTCCACGATTCAAACCTTGTATAAATATTAGATGATTTTATTATTATTTGAATAAATCGAACAATCTAATTCCCATTTGGTAAATTTAATTAACCCATGATTTTATTTTAAATTTATTTTTCCTATCATAACAATTTTTTAAAAAAACTAAAGTAATTGAATAAATTAAGTAAATAATTTAATCACCAAATCTATTATTTTTAAAACAAACCAGTAACCTAAAATGTGAGTATATACATTTCTTTTTTTTTTTGAAACTTCATACATACTTATAAAATAGTATATATAGATTTAAAAATCTATTTTTATATAAACTTTATAACATCTAAAATTCCTATATATTCTATATATAAATTTTAAAATAGGTACGTATGTTAAATATGTGAGTGTATTATATATCTATTAATCTTTCTTCCACTGTAAAATAAACTGCACTTATGCATTTACTTTTATCTTAATATCTTCCTTATTGCATTTTAATACATACATAAAAAAATCTAAATTTGAATAAAATCAGTTTTATACCTTACTGACATGCTCGAAACCCATCCTGGCCGTCACTGATCTCCGAGCTCGAGCTCTGCCTCGAGCTTCTCCTCAAAGTCGTGCCGCCGCCGAGCCCTGCGAGCACCACCACAACTTCAATCGAACCGCGACCCTCCATAAATCGCGTCACCATCTTGCGATTCTACCCCACGCGCACCCCCCGCGCTCCACCGGCAGCCAATTTCCCCCAAACCCACTTGAGCGTATGCGTGCTCCTCCATGCAGCGCGATTTGGAAGTCGTGGCCCACGACCTTACACCTCTCTTCGATACCTTGCATGCCGCCTTTTTTTTCATTCTTCGTTCGAATTGGTTCTGAATTCCTCTCAGGGAAAAAAGGTTTTGAACTTGTTCGGCCATTATCTTGATTTCAAACGAAAACAATTTCGTTTGGTAATGAATTTGATTTCGTGAAGTTATAGAAAAGGGGAAGAAAGAATAAAGAGGGGCTGAGATTCCAATTTCAAAACGTTTAAGTTTGGCCATTTCTTATTTCGTTTAATTTCTGATTTCGAAAATGAATTAGAGGGGAGGAGAAGTCGCGTGATTTAAACAGAACGACTGCGTGTTGAAGAAGGTGAGCGACCGTGATTTGATTTCTGCATTGAAATTATTAGCATGTAGGGTTGCTGGCTATAGGGAAGGTAAAAAGCGTTGATGGTGAAAGAAAACAGGCTGGTGGGAGGGAATTTCGGCTGAATGAAATTTGACAGGACAAAGTATATTATATTTTGAATTTAAATTTAAATTGTCTCGATTTTCGTAGGTTAAAATCGCAAACCCCTATCAAGATGTGCCGCTAGGCGTTTATAATGTTATACCCCTATTCCGAACGCAATGGAAAAGGCTTCGAGTCCTTATTCAATCGTATGGAGAAGACAGCTTTTTGAACCCAGTTATTATATTAAATTTCAATTTAATTTTAGCGCTTTTACTTATCGTACGACCAAACGATCACTCTAAACACTGCAAAAATTGAAATCCGATAATAATACAATATTACGGATCCAATGGAACTAGTTTCGTCGAATTCCAAGACTATGCCTTGGAAGGCTATTTCTAAATATCAATTTAAATGATATAATTTCAAAACTGAACAAATCACTGTTAAATTCAATTTTAATACTTTTACTATCTTCAGTATTATCAATATAAATTTTACAAGCCTTCAAATTATTTTTAATAGGCTTAAAATTCCAGATTCAACATTTTACCAAATTTTCAGTAATTAAATCCAATAATTAAATTTCCAAATAATGATGATATTTGAAATTTTAAGTTACAAACTAACTTTTAAATATTAAAATCAATTAAATATCCTAATTTAAATTGTCCAAAATTTCGGGTCGTCACAAAAACTTTTGGAATGGACTTAGGTTGGAGTAAGTCAAGCTATTATAAATTCTCTTGTGTTCATTTTCTTACTGTTTTAATTTTCTTCTTCATATTTTGTCTCTAATTTATTCTATTTGGATTTGGATATTAAATCTAAGATATTATCATATTAGTTGAATGCTTCTGACCAATTTTGAAGCAAACATTATCTCAAATGATTAAGGGCTATGCACCCATTTAGTGGGAGCATTATTAGAGTTAATGAACTCTGAAGATTGATACATATAGATGTATGCAACCGTAAGTCTAATAATGCCAAAATGGTTCCACATTCTTCATCATATTCACCAATGAGTTATCACGAACATGAATGTGTATTTGATATACATGTATAAGTCTATGATAAGCTCATGGAATATAAAATGCAAGTAAACAATATAACTTGTAGAAGAATTGATTCTATTTGATCATGTGAGCAAGAATATTGGAAAGAGTTCCAAATGTACCTAGAATGAATAAAGATTCGTTCTCTATAGTAAATTCTCCCTATAATACATAATGATGTATTGATAAGGAGTAGTCAAACTTTGTTGGACAAAACATGATTAATGATGAGTGAAGTTGAATTAAACTCTTTCTATAAGGTGTGTACTTAAGAGTAGTACACATGGTTAAAATAATATCATTCAAAGAATAGTTTACAAAATCATATAAGATATGGGTTTATAAGACACTCCATCATATCCTAGGTCAAAGAATTGGCATATTGTGTGAGTCAAAAGATTGCATGTAATAGTTATATGTAATAGATCTTATATGAATTGCCCAAAAGAAGTTTGGGTACAATAGTCATTGGATGACTGATTTATGTTGTAAACATAAGTATTGTAAAATAAAATCAAATCAATTTTATATATAAAGCAATTCATAAAGTGATTATAAATAAGCATTCCATTGCACTAAGAAATAACCGTTGTTTCAAGAAATACCATCTTCATAGCGATGGAATTTCTTTGAGAAATTTTTGGAATCAGAATGGATTTAGATATGATTCAAAGATGGAACTGATTACGTGGGATGAAATGAAATCAACCTAACCTATTGAACACATCACATTAGAGTGTCTAATAAGTATTCTCATACATCAAAGAGAAACTGTGAGTTTCTTAACCTTGTCAAGAATAGATAACCATTAGTTTTCAATTAAGTCATTAAGAGTATTGACTCTATGATATGGTATGATGTGAAAATCCGAATAGATTCTAAGTACATTATCAAAATATGATTTTGATAGTTGACCAAAGGGATATGATCCATTCACCACAAATATGTCTTTATAAGGCAGACAAATGCAATTGGAATATAGTGAGCCACATTGATGAGAATAATGTACTAAATTTCAATAGTTGAAAACAACATATCAGATTCGTAATTCGATGTGCTCAAATTGGTTCAAATTTACTCACAAAATTATTGCTTAGTATGACTTTGTATTTGGTAAATATGCGCTGAAATGGAAAATTCTAAATCATGATTTAGAATAGACTATGTGCACGTAATAAGAAAAGTATCTCAAAATCAGTGAGAGCGATATTTTGGTTTGTAAGGTTTTAGATATGATCCAAGAACAGTTACGAAAGTGTCATTCAAAAAGCATCAAAAATGATGATAGAAATGTAAAATAGCTTGATTGTCAAACAAAATGCAGAGGAAGTGTGTGCTCATAAGAAAGAACATGAAATGGTACATATATATTTCTAAACCATATAAGTAAATAATACACCGATGATTGTTAATGATGTACTCATGTTAAAATCTACTTTTGTTGTTTTAATACTCGACATTGGATTTGTAGTTGATGTCTTTTATTATTGGGAATGTCCCAAACGATATGCAAGGACACATTATTAAAATATTTGATCTACAACATGTAAGATGAATTCCTTATGCATTGGTAGTAGGAATTATCATACATTGTTGTCTACGATATGGTGATTTGTTTATGTATTTGATACATGAAACAAATGTCAATTCCAAACAGATATCACAAAATGATTAATTGAGGTGTACTTGTGTATTTACGAAATACTAGATAATTTTTTCCAAATACAACGAACTTCTTATAAAGGAGTGGATCTTTAATATGAAAGCTCCGCTTTGATTATAGTCAAATCATGACATGACATCCGTCGAATGACTACACTTGGGTCAAATAGAAGTATTGGAAGTAAAGCACTATTCAAGAGAGAATTCATCTTCTCGGTTATATGGGGTTATAGCACAGTAACTCATGTCAACTCAAAGTTAAAAGTCTCTGGCCAGAGCAGTTCAGTTAATAATAATAATTATTATTGAACTAAAGACTTTACGTTTGGACTATAGAGTTGAATATGGACGATATTGGAATTTTAACCATTACCAAATTCCATAAGTCCAAAGTGATATAGTTTCTACAAAAATAATTGGTGTAATTAAAAGTAAAAAGTAAAATTGGATTTTATTGAAACCAAGTAAACGAGAAATTTGGCCGAAATGTCACACCACTTGCTAAGTGACATGTGAATGTTAATATTCGAATAGCTCAATATTAACCACTGGCCAAATTTACATTTAACGAGTCACACAATCGAATTAATGAATTCTCTTTTGACCAAACGATCTAATTAGTTTGTAATTAGTATAAATTAATTAATATTTATGAAATATTAATTGCAAAGTTTTGAATATGATTTGAGGAATAAATATTATTGAATATTTTAATAATATTTATAAATATATCGATTGATATATGATTTTGATAAAATATTAAAATAGATTTAATTAAATAATATTTTTTAACTTAAACGAGATATTATCCCATGATGAGGGTTAGTATTTTTGGCTATGAGGGCTATATGGGCTGGCTTAAACAGGTTAGAGATGTTAGAATTGGTGGCCTAGATTTAGTGAGAATCGTATGAGATACGATCCATTATTTTCTCTCTTCGATCCACTATTTAAATACCTCTAACCATAATTATAAAAAATCCTTTTAGCTACCTTTAATCCCAACCATTACCGGCTAACTTCATCATTTAGGAGCTTAAGCAAATCAAACTCAAATCAATTCAAAAGACGAGTGCTATTTGATAATCAAAGGTCTACGATTCAAGAATTATCAGCGTGTCGAATCGAAAATCTTTTAAAGGAGAAAGAGTTCATCATTACAAGGTATGCTTTAGGGCACTTGTTTTAGGTATGTTTTTACTATATTATATAGCTTAAATTTTATGGATAATATTTTATTATTCATATATATATATATATTACTATTATATTGTTAGTTAGGTGACCATTCTTATATGTAGCATTGTTGTCGCATACAATAATGGTAATTTGTACGCAATCATTTGAAAAACAATTTTTCACATACAAATTAGATATGCATAGCCGAATATTTTAATTATTATAATTATTATTTTATTAATTAATATATACATATAAATATTTCAGTTAATTTTATTTATATATTTTGTATTTAATTAATACATCATTTAGGGGTAATAATTGAACATATATATTTTGTACATGTACATTTACAGTAATTTTAACTTTCACCGGTTGTAAATATTTCTGGTACTTAATTATAATTATTTAATATTTTTTAAATTAATATACTATTTATATAATTCATATAAAATTAAATATATTTCAAAAATTAAATTTTAAATTTTATAAAATTATTTTATCATGAAATAAGCTTTTGGCAATAAAATAAGAATTAAAAAATCATTTTTTACTATTTTAAAAATTGTTATAATATATTTCCAAAAAAATTATTAAATTAAAAACAAATTTTGATAGAGAAAAGTAATGAAACTTTTTCCAAACCTCAGAATACCATATTAGATTGTCTAAAAATTTGAAATTTGAATAAAATGTTTTGAAAATAATTTTGTTAATATTTTATTGATTTTTGACTAATAAATCAATTATATAAATTTTAATATAATAAAACTTTATTTTGCCGTGCATATGATTTGGAACTGTTTAAAAATAAAAAATTATATTTTAATATATATATATATATGCACATTTAGATATTATAAACATGCTTATGAATATATATATATATATATATTGGTTAAATATTTTCTATATCTTATTTGTATATATATCATTTTAATATTTACTATAATAATACAAACATGCATATATATAAATTATTAACATTTTACACACACACACACACACATATATTTACATATACGCATATATATATATATATATATGTATGTATGTTTAATATTTTCATTCTCATAAAATTAACATATATATATATATATTTATATAAATATATGTAGATTTGTATTATTTATATAAATAATAAATTTAAATACATGCATATATTTGGACAACATACATTTATATAAATAAATGTAGATTTGTATTATTTATATAAATAATAAATTTAAATACATGCATATATTTGGACAACATACAATACATATTGGATGAGCTAACGTGTCTGTTGTGACGTAAATCCCAACATATCTATACGGGCATATATACCTTACATGAATTATCATGTTACACACACACACACACATATTTATGATACATATATGTACATTTATATGCATAAAATATAAATAAAAAAATTGTATATAATTTAAAGATTTAAATAAATAAGAGATTTCATTTAAATAAAATTTAGATATTTTCTAAATAACTAGACTTCATAGGCCCAATATAGATCCAATAACAGATTTTTTTAACTCACCCATAATTTCTTTTACGGGTAGGCCCTGTTCTAACAGTGCACACCAAGGCCATTGAATACATAATAGCAGCATCTTTCCTTAACCCTCGTCCTTTCCAAGCTTGTAGACAGGGAAGATCTGTATTTGTACGTTATTGTTCCTAACCACGTGATCAGTGTTGTCCTATTCGAGATGAAGAGAAGATCCAACGACCAATATACTATGTGAGTAGAAGGTGGTTGGACTTAGAAACAAGATACATGAAGATGGAAAAGTTATCTTTTTACCTTCTAATGGTGGCCCAATGGCTTCGGTCATATTTTCAAGCTTACTTGATCAAACTGCTCACCAACCAACCATTGAAGAAAGTACTAAGCTAGCCCAGCACAATGGGCCAACTCTTGAAGTGGTTAATAGTGTTCGAGCAACACTATATCACATCTTACCCTTGCACCCAGTCAAGTGCCAAGCAATGGTTGACTTTATAGTGGAGTGCTCTTGCCCGGACAATGAAGAAGAAAAAGCAACAATTAGTCCACAAGCATGGCAAATGTATTTTGACGGTGCATCTAACAAGAAAGGGGTTGGGGCTGACATGGTCTTGGTCACCCTTAATAGGAAAGAACTATACTTCATCGTAAGCCTTAGCTTTAGGGCTACCAACAAAAAATCTGAATACGAAGCCATCCTAGCTGGTCTTAGAACGGCTAAAGAACTATGGATAGAATCCTTACATGTTTTATGTGACTCTTCATTGGCCATCAACCAGATTGGAGAGAATTTACAAGCTAAAGGCAAAACACTAGCCTTGTATGTTACGAAAGCCAAAAAGCTCATTAGAATATTTGACGAATTCAGACTTGATAAAATTCCATGTAAGAACAACACCAAGGCCAACTAGCTGGCCAAAGCAGCAAATAACCCCGTGGGGGGCTTCCCTTGGATCCCACTAAAAGTTCAGGTTGCCTCTTGTTATGAATCAAGGGTATCCATGATGGAGATTGATTAGTCCTAGCCAACACCTGGATGATCCCACTATAGAAGTATCTCATGGCTAAAGAAATGACCCCAGATTGGAAAGTAGCCCAAAAAATTCTTCACCAGATCCCCCACTACAATTCATGGAAAAAAAGCTATACTGGTGGGGGCCACTCTATCCCCCTTCAGCGGTGTGTTATGAATGATAAAGTCGATCACATATTAGAAGAGATGCATAAAGGCTTCTACAGGGACCGTGCTATGGGGGCAAAGCCTTGCAAAGAAGGCTGCTCGTCAAGGCAACTACTGGCCAACTATGATCAAAGACACAGTAAACTATGTCAAGAAGTGTGAGGCTATCAGTGGGCTTCTCCAAATCTTATAGCCTCTATGACATCCCCATGGCCATTCAACACTTAGGGGATTGACCTGATATGGAAGCTCCCTAATGCTAGAGGGAGATACAACTATGCCATCATCGTCATTGACTACTTCATAAAGTGAGTTGAGGCAGATCTACTTGTTAGGGTCACCATGCCCAAGATTATGAACTTCATGATCAAGAACATTGTTTGCTGCTTGAAGCTTCTAAAAAAATCATCATAGACAATGACATGCAATTCGAGAGCAGGCTATTCTAAGGTTTCTGTAGGAGAAATGGAATAAAGAAGTGCTTCTCATCAATCACCCACTCATAAGCAAATAGAAAAGTTAAGGCTGTGAATAAAATCGTCCAATCAATGTTAAAGAAGAACCTTACCAAAACAAAGGGGAATTGGGCTGAAGATCTTCCACTTGTACTTTAGGCATACCAAACCTCGAGCCGCACGTTAACCGAACACTCTTCATTCTCTTTAGCTTACAGCTAGCAATGCTACCCATTGAAGTTGATGTTCCCTCCCCTCAACGCCTCACTCACAACCTTGAACAAAATGAAGAGTTGTAGAAGGTAGGGCTTGGTGCCTTAGAAAAGAATAGCTGAGGCCGAGTTTCGCACAAAAGCATACAAGATAAAGGCAGCCAAACACTTCAACGCTAGAGTGGAGCTCCACCAATTCATCATCAAGGACTTAGTTATGCATCAGGTCTTCGAAAACACCTAAGACCCAGCCCAGGACATACTAGATCCTAATTGGGAAGTCCCATACATAGTCAATGTCGTGCTTGCCAATGACGCCTACCGCCTCTTGCATCTGGATGGCACTTATGTGCCCGAGACTTGGAATGTGGAACATCTCTGGGTCTACAATGTGTAAAACATTTTAAGCCAAAACTATAAGGCAAAGAACCTTTTTGTAAGGATCAATCTAAGTATAAAAATGAATGAAAAGAATTCCCATGTATTCAATGCACAAGCATCAACAACATGGCTATCTGACAGGGATGATCCATGCAATGCTCACTTCCTTACTGGGGAACGCTAAAAAATGAGGCTATCCAAAGAGGATGGTCCATAAGGGGTTCTCCTCTGCAACCGGGGAATGTCATAATGACCCCATAAGGGTGCATAGGCCTATCAATGCTCCCTTTCCTGCTAGGAACACTGTCGTAAGATTCGGCGTAGGCTACCTCAATGAAAGATAAGTTTGTTTGGCTTTTCCACATGTCTACATGTTTGTTATATTGTCCATAGATGGCCAATTTTGCATGTTTACTTAATGAAGTCAGGGGCTATTTGATCCGCCCTACATAGAACAAAAAAGCCAGAACATACATAAGCACGGAAGATAACTATGTATGTGGAGTAATAATAGAAAATTAGAAGGAAAACACAAAATTTTGGAAAAGTTAAACGAACCTAAAACAATGTTTTCATCACAAAAAAGAAAGTTCAATACATCAAAAGATTTCGTTTCATTTTCGAATAAAAAGTTCATTACAACACCGGGCCTCATCCAATTAACTTACACCAAAAGACAAAGATTAATACAAGTAGAACACAAAAGGAACTCCTATAACTCCACTGCCCATAGGGGTAGAAGGTGTCAAGTAATGTGCTAGTTGTCATCAAGTATCATCTCTTTGTCCACCCCTGGAACATCATAAGTGTTTGGCTCATTAGGAGTGCCTATCAAAGTGGAAATCTAATCTTATGACATAATCATCGAGGGAGTCCTTCCAACTTCCACCATATCAACCGCCACCTTGTTGCACACTTTAAAATATTACGCTTAGAGGGAAAAGCCAAAATGAAATCCTAAAATCATCCTGAAAGCAATTAAAACATTCTACTTAGCTGTAATGTGAAATGCATGGTGAATCAAAGTTAAAGTTACTTACTGATTATGATCGTGATTTGAAATCGAAGCTGGAGGTTGTAGAATGAAGATTGAAGTGCAAGGGATGGAAGTTCTAAGTAAAGACTAGGAGGAGAAGAGAGAAAAGAATTATATAGAAAATGACATTCAGTATAAGCCATTGGATCAAAGAAGTGGAAGCAATTTGGTCTATATAGGTTTCTGGGCTATATAGGTTTGATTAGTAACTTTGTCAAATCACTTATTGTCACCACCATTCATGATTCTGAAGGCATAAGGCCAGGTCGACATCAAGAATGTTGAAATCAAAGGATATCATAGCCAAAGGCGAAGGGGATGTTAAATCAATGAAAGGAAGCCGCACCTCATTAGTATAAAAGTCAACATCGAAGACTAGCAAGTGAAAGGACATCAAAATCCTACAATGATGTTGCATACCATCAATTCTACATACCATTAGGGAAGTGATGATGGCGAAGGAAAGCATATCGCAAGTCATCAACATGCTTGGAGATGTTGTATTTCATCAATGCCACATCTCGTCTATATTGCATATCATCAGTGAATGATGTCGTACGAAGCCAATACTACACTTCATCAAGACAAGGATTGATGTCGAATTCTAGATGATGTCGCCTTCCTTTGATGTTGCAAGAATTCAGCCTTCAGATAATCTCATCAGGCGGCATTGATGTTAGAGATTATCTATTTCTAAGAGTTGTCGCATGTTATTGAAGAAAGAAAGAGTGTCATCAATCATTAACCTAGCATTGCCCACATATCAGTAGCATAACGGGAGTCATTGAAAAGCAAAAATGAGTGGAAGAATGCTATACAAGTGAAGTCGCGAATCATAAATACTCAATTATTCTTGTAACTCAATAGTGCGACAAAGGGTGCCACATGCCTTCACTTCTTGGGGTGATGCCCAAAGCCATAAAGCCGAATGTAGATCCTAAATACTGAAAGATGATGTTGTAAACCACCAATATACGAAAGATTGCCAAAAACCTTCAAAAACATAGCATGAAGTCGAATGCCACCGAGATGGCTGATGATACCCAAAACCAAGCATGCCGAAAGTGACATGTGACAACCATGCCGCACCTCTCAACCCCTATAAATACGGACCTAGGGGAATGAAGGAAGGGGCGATTAATTCTTCTCTCATTTCTTACTTTATAATTTTTGTAACCCTAAATAAATTTGGGGATTTTAAAGCCAATTGTGATCTTGCAACCCTTTTTGCAAATGCAGACTTGTATATTTACAATCTTATAGCATATTCAATAAAGAGGCATGATTTTGTGACTTATAATATGGTTTTGACAATGCCTTATCTTCACTATTAAACATTTTGATATGACTGTGGCTTCACTATATAGCATTTCAACGTGACTTGGGCTTAGCTATTGAACACACGCACTTCCAACAAGTTGACATATGCGTTCCTTAACCTATTCTTTACAAAATGTTATTCATTCTTCACTTTTTCGGGCTAACGAAGAAATTTGTTAACACCTACCAAAAAAGTAAAATCACATCAACAACATTATGCATTTAAAGCCCTGCTAAAGCCCCATAAAAATCCCCACTATAGCGGTAGTTCTTTTCGATTGCTATACTATTTCAATTTAGCATTATTGGATGTAAATCCGCTTTTAGCCTTGATATTATCCACCACACCCACTAAATCAAGACTTTTATCATCCGATTTTGCAACATTAATATACAAAGGTTGATTTGACTACTTCTCTTTTAAACTAAAAAAAGTTAGGGTAAAGAGCTAATTGTATGGCATAAATGCTCAATATAAGTTAGAAATCTATTATAGTCACCAAATCTAACCTGCACAAATCATGATATTCTTCGATTTTGTTATATAAGATTAAACAATGTTTCTTTCCAACAACAATGATGTAAGAATGAAAATAAACTAACTATAAATATTAGGTTTTATATCTAATGAAGTTTATGGCACCTCCGTTATTTTCCACCATATCCCAACTTTATCCATACCATAACCTTTTGCATCTCCACCACTATAGAACCGCTAAGCGGTATAATTGCACAGCTAGCCCAACGGTTGGGGAAATAAACCGCCAACAATAGCATTAGGACACATGTAGCAGCATTAAATGTGGCATTAAAAGCGTGAATAGAAAGTCATCCCCTACAGATGGGAACTAAAGTAGGGGTAAAATGTTTACTCAATTTTATTGCACGTATTAGATAGGCTGTCCCACAAAGCTCGATCGGTTGGCATGATTCAAACAGCCAATGTTTTAACCCGCATCTAGGCATGTACTTTGTCCTACATATTTCCATAAGCTAGTATATTTGGCACGCCTACTTCACTTAGCGTGGATCGGATTCGAGTGGCTAGTTCTACCATCAAAAGCAGCTCCTTCGACACCAATGCCCACACAAGTCAAAGCAAAGTTCCTAACAGATATTAGCGAACGACGACAACAGATGTTTACCTGACATGCAATATACCTCTCAACAACTAAGCCGCCCGTTCAATGACTGACTCCCTAGTAAAGTCCCCACTCACCTTCTTTATCTACCACCCACACCTTTTGAAACTTTCATGTCTTTTCTCGGTAGGCTTTGGCCACTGTCAACTAACTGCCCCTTCAAAAAGAAGCTTTGCTTGTACCATTTGTTTGAAAAGATTGACACAATAGGCGTTGTTTAATTGACAATAGCACCATTGTATAACAACCATTCCATGTCCTTCGCTGCGAACAAAGCACCCCAACACAACCACTACCCGATGTCTTGTCTCTTATCTCTAACCAATGCATGCTTAAAGTACGGTCGACCAACTTGGCAATCTTATCAAACATATAATCCAACTGGCACTATAATTGTCATGCATCAGACTAGGCAACATGATTGATGGCCTAACATAATTTTAGCGGCTCAACCGCGCAATCTAGTCACTTAACATAGATTCCAACAGCTATAAATATGTCAAGACATACATTTTTTACAATGGTTGAACAATACAAGCTCTCAATCATTATAATTTCTTGTCATTATCTCTTGTAATAGCAGTTATTGTAAGAGTAGTGAAATAGTTAGAAATTATTCACATTGGACGTAGATCAGCATTGGTCGAACACTTTAAGCCGTCTGTCTTTACTTAATTTTGCAAATATTATCTCCTAATTTTCCATTTTTAAGTCAAGGTGTTAGAAAGTAACCTTTACTAATATCAACTCTTAATCATAGTTCCGATGTTGGCTAAATTTTTAGTCAATGGATATCTTTAGCTATATGTACTCATAGTATATCCCATCATCGTGGGATCCATTTGATAAACTTTTGAGCTACTTACTTCTAAGGTGTGTCCTACTGTAACATTCTCCTACTTTGAGGCCCAAAACTAACCGCTACGGATGCTGCAGTCATCCATAGTGATTAATCCTTGACGAGCAAATAGGACAATGTCAGATACACAGTAACACATTAATATGGAAAAAAAATTAAAACATCAAACAAGTTCCACATTCCATTTCAAAAAAATTCAAATTCATTACATAATCCCACAATCGTTAACCATGTTCAGAGAATTATATTTATAACAAAATACGCCAAAAGCGACATATGAAGATGCCCTCTTGGATGATCAGAGTACATATAGGAAATTTAACAACTTTGCCTTTACAACAACAACACAAAGGAAACAAAATAAATGAGAACTCTAGATAACTATCATGCCTCTTACACATCTCTGGAAGCTTATTCGTCTAATGAGGTACGTGAAAACCACAACTCTCAAACTACTCAAAATCAATTGATTACCCGAGAGTTTAAAGGGAAACTCTCAAACTATCTCATAGCGTATTTCTACTGCTCCGATTTTTCCATAAAGCCTCAAATATAGCCTTTCCGCTTTAAGCCCCGCTATTTCCGCTATATCTCGTTATTCCCGCTATTTCCACTATATCTTCTTTAAAAGAAATGAATTGAAAAATAACATTTATCCTTTATAAAAATTACGAAACTTATTAATTTAATTAATTTTTTTAATATATTGTCCGAAATAAAAATACACTAATATTCTATTAAATTTAATTATGTTATATAATAGTTTTACGTTTATTTATAGTATATTCGCATATGTTTTTATTTAAAATTATTTATGTGCTAATTAAAATTCAATTGTATGTTAATATTTCATTTAATTACCATCTATATATTTATGAAAACATTAAGTACGAGTTTTATATGCTATTTAAGTGTCATCCGCTATATTTCGCTATATATCCTCGCTGTATCCCCGCTATAACTTTTTGCACCTTCGCTGCATTGAATCTGCCGAGCGCTTTAACTGCACTGATCAAGGCATGCATATATCTTTTAAAAGTAAACAATGGTTTCAGCTCTTTCGAAAGCATTGCTGTCGGCACCCTGCCTTCCATACTTCACCAATCCACTTCGTACCAATCTCATTGATAACATGTGGATTGATTTCGGCTTTAATTGGTTTCGGCTAGGTTGGTCTCAACTGAAATGAAGCGGAGGCATTAGAGTCAAAAGGCACTTCTAAAGAAGGCGGAGCCAACTTTTCTGGATATAATCCAATTAATGCCAATTAAAGCAAGTACTTTCTAACTAACCTGCCATGTGTAAACATATGAGTGGTTGCCTTAACTTTTCAAATTCTTCACTAAAATAACTACTGCTTCATTTCAGATCTAAACCAAGGTTAATTTTATCCAATAAGCCCTTTAATTAAACAAAACCAATATTGCAAATAAGCCCTTCTAAAGTAATTTAATTTCCATAGTAAATCACTTAGGAAAAATGCCTAAAAATAACATGAATTCAGTTTCATCACGTTAAATTCTAGACCCAATTTCTTCGTGAAATAATCAAAATTAAATTTAAAACCAATTTTATCATATTTTCCTTTAAAAATTAATAATAATCTTTCCATAGCTTGGAAGATTATCAAAATTAAATCCCAACTCCAAAATCATGTTTTACATAACATAAAATTTTCCATGGCATTCAAAGATCATTTACAATCGGTTCTGCCTTAAAACCACGTAAATTCTTATTTAAACAACCTTGTTTAAATTAAACTAATTATAATTCAAGCATATCATCATCCAAAACATCCTAAAAATGAATTTCATCTGGAATTCAAAAAACATATGATCATAAAATAAAATAAGGATGGAATTATTATTCACCTTGATTATGATAAGGAGATTGGATTGAGATTGAGATTTATTCTACTAAGCTTGAATCTCTAGCTTTTGATTGGATTCCTCTTTTCTTTCTTTGTTAATGGTTGTCCCCTCTATTCTTACATTTTTTTAAGTTTCATGAAAATGAGAAATGAACACGAATGGAAAATGAAATTATATGGAACGAGAATATATAAGGGTAAGGGGTTATATGCGACTAATTTCCATTATGTCCTTACGTAAATTAATTAACTTAAAAACCACTCTTAAGCCCATTTAGTTAATGAAACAAGCATAGCCTAAATTTATTTTCATATCTTATTCCTCTTATCACTCTAATTATCTACATTATTCTATTTAGTTTATCTAATTAAATCTTCTGAATAATGTTATTAAAAATTAGGGTGTTACAGGCTCCCCCCTCAAAGAATTTTGTCCTCGAAATTCAGTAAGGACTAAATACTAAACATAACAGTCATCTTAACAACTCCTAGACCTCAAGCCTTCAAATCTTCTCGGCTAATAATGGATCCTCCTTCTGCTTAGAAGCTATCCTTTGGATCAATACTGGTAAAATTCTTAATAGGACAACATGGTAGTATTCTGACTAGAACTAGCAGTCGATTTTAACTGCACACAACAAGCAGTAAAAGCTTCTAAATCCTTCCACTCTGCCAACATAGCTGATACTACATTTTGATGTCTTCTGCTAAGGGCATCCACCACCTTATTACCTTTCCCTGGGGTATACTCTATACCAAAATCATAAGCAGTCAAAAACTCCAACCACCTTTGTTGTCACATATTCAACTCCTTCTGAGAGAATATGTACCTTAAAGACTTATGATCTGTGTATAGCTCAAATCTCTACCCTAAGAGATAATGCCTCCAAACCTTCAATGCAAAGATCACCGCTGCCAACTCCAAATCATGAGTAGGATATCTCACTTCATGTGGTCTAATCTTTCGTGAAGCGTGGGCAATCACTTTACCCTTCTGCATCAACACAACTCCCAATCCAGTCCCACATGCATTAGTATACACCACCAACCCTTGGTTTCCGTCTAGAACTATAACACTGGTGCATTGGTCAACAAATTCTTTAACTTAAGGAATGATTCCTCACATTTGTTGGACTAGACAAACTTCACCTCCTTCCTGGTTAGCTTAGTCAAAAGCGCTGCTATCTGTGAGAAATCCTTAATGATCTCCGGTAATAGTTAGCAAGTCCAAGAAAACTTCTAATCTTAGTCACCGTCTCTAGTCTCTTCCAATTATTAACAGCTTCAATCTTATCTGGATCGACCGACAAACCCTTCTTTGAAACCATGCGACCAAGAAATTTAACCTCTTTCTTTCAAAAATTACCCTTGGAAAACTTTGCCTTTAGCTGATGCTGCCTCAGCGTCTCAAGCTCAACCCTAAGTTGATCTTCATGCTCCTTTTCATCCGTAGAGTACACCAAAATGTCATCTATAAACACCAACACAAATCTAACCAAATACCCTTAGAATTCGATTCATCAAATCCATAAAGAAAGTAGCTAAATTCGTCAACCCGAATGGCATTACTAACCACTAGTACAAACGATACGTTGTTTGAAATGCTATAAAAGGAACGTTGTCCTTTGCCACTCTTAACTAGTGGAAGCCTGTCGTCAAATCCAACTGGGAAAACACTCTATCTCCACACAACTGATCAAATAGATCATCTATTCTCGGCAAAGGATATTTATTCTTGATAGTCCTCTCGTTCAACTTACGATAGTCGATACACATCTTCAACGAACCGCGGCCACTCCCCAAGGCCAACTGCTTGGTCTAATAAAATTCCTTCCTTCTAGATCCACCAGCGCACCTTCAATTCCTCATCTCGATTGGTGCCATCTTGCTAGGTGATCTACTCACAGGTTCAACTCCTGGCAAAAGATCTATCCGAAACTCAACATCTTTTTTCGGTGGTAGTCCTATGACTTGCTCGAAGACATCTACAAATTACCTGCCACTCGAACCTAACTTAGCTCTTGTTCCACTTCCATTGCACTTAACAAAGCACAGCTACTCCGATCGAAATTCTCCATTGAGAATATAATTTGGTTATGACTATCAGGGTTTCTTACTGATATCTCCCTATCTTGGAAAAATATCCAAGCCTCATACCTTCTCAACCATTTTATACTCAAAATGATTCCAAAATCTATGAAATCGAAAAAATACAGACTACATGCAAATCTATGACCTAATAAGTCAAGTTCTAATTGGTCATATATAATCCTCATAGTTGCATACCTTCCTATTGGATTAGCAACCCGTAAGGAAGTAACAAGGTATGTGGGTTCTAAGCATAACCTATCAACCAAACAATAGAATATAAATGAATGTGATGCACCGGTATCATATAGTATCCTAAATGGTATACTCTGAACCAAAAACGTACCTTCCATAACAGTTTTCCCTTTTTTAGCTGTAGTTGACATAGCAGATGATGATCCAATAGCAAAAACCTTTCCCTTGTCCTCCATAATCGGTTCTGGACACTGATTCTTATAATGCCCAACTTGATTACAGTTGAAGCACTTCGTATTCTTCTTATCTGCAGGCTTCTTCGCCTTTCCTGACCGACACTCTTTAGCATAATGACCCTCACACTTGTAGCAAACTAAATCAGCCTTTGCCTTCATAGCCGCATCTCCTTTTTGGTCTCCCTTCTCATAAAGAATGCTCACTTCTTTCCCTGAAAACTCTAGGTTTCAATTGGCTTCTCTCTAGCACAAACATCAAGCTTCTCCACCTTCACATTATAAGGATCACGGATATGTGTCACAGTTGCCATAGAAAGCTCAAGACTCAATTCCCAAATGAACCTCTCATTTCTCCTAATGTTAGTTTCTATAGTAGGATGTCCATATCGGGACAGCTCATCAAACTTAGTAGCGTACTCAATTATTGACATTTCTTCCTGCACCATATCCATAAAATTTCTCAACATTGTCGACTTAGCAACTTCAGATAAAAACCTATGTTCAACTCTCGCTCTAAAAAATTCCCAAGTTAACTCCTCCTTTGGAACCCCGACAGTAACACTATTCCACCAATAAAGTGCTGACCCTTGCAACTGCCTAAAGGCCAACCTTCCCTTCCGTGCATCATCCAAACCAAAATCAACAAAGGTTCTGTCGCATTGTAACAGCCAATCCTCAACTTTTATAGCATCCTTCGTTCTTATAAATTGTTTTCCACCTAGACTGGTGCAATCTCTGCTCAACTTAGCATAAATATTCACAACTGGAGCCATAGGATTAGCTCCTCTAGCATTTTCAGAAAATCCAACGACACTCCTGCTTGCATCATATTGATTAAGAACGGATACATCGCCCCCATATCTACTAGTGGATATCCAACACCCAAATTGGAATCAGCATTTTGGTTATTAACATTAGCTTGTCAACCTTGGTTGTAACATACCCTTACTTGAAAGCCCAAAACTAACGGCTATGGATGCTGCAGTCATCCATACTTATTAATCCTTGACGACCAAATACGGCGATGTTAGATTCATTGATACACAGAAATACATGGATATGGAAAATTTCAAAATTTGAAACAAGATCTCATTCCATTTCAGAACATTTAAAATTCATTACATAATCCCACAAGCCTAGTATGAATAATAATATACCATCTCAAATCATTTAGGTATAGGGAGACCACACCGATTAGTAGAACTGGTTTTCCCCTCACTAGTTTCTTAAACATTCTTAAAACCATATACTGTGGTCCAGCATCCACAATGGTTAAAACAATTCAAAATATTATGATATGATGATATGCAACATAAATGAATCAATTTTGGATTACCCATCCTCATTCATTTTGACTATCTATCTCGGTTATAATGTGACACCCCATATTTTTATAACATTATTTAGGATATTTAATTTTTTAAAAATAAATTAAATAATGTGAAGATTAATAGGTTGATATTTGATTAGCTAAAGGTAGTCGTGCCAAGATTAGAGTGCTAACTAAAATGAAATAACATTAGATAATGTGTTAGGAAATGAGAAGGACAATAAGGGAAATAGTAAATTCTTATTCCCTAAACCCTTAGGAGATAGAAACTCACGTTCATTCTCACTCCCTTTTCACTCAAACAAGAAAACTAAGGTCGGCTGCCATTTTACTCTCAAGAGAAGAAATAAAGCTAGGATTTAAGAAAGGAGAAGTAATTAACTAATTCAACAATCAAATCTCTCATCTATAATTTCAAAGCTAAGGTGAATAATTATTACATCCCATATTCTTTTAGTTTTCGGTTTTACGACCAAATTTGAAATGTTTTTGCTATATTTATGCCACATTTGATGTTTAAGATATACACACACACACACACACACACACACACACATATATATAATTATATATAAATGTTGGTGGTGAAATTATACATGTTCATACTTGTTTTTATGATTTGTTTGGCATGAAAACCCTATTTAATGATATCTGAATGCCTTGAAAATTTAAATATCAACCTGGAATAATATTTTAGAGGTGGGTTTTGATTTTCATAATTCTATGATTTATTATGGGTTTTATATTAATTTTTAGCGAAAAAAATTATTTATTAGTTTATAAAGTATTGTCGGCTAAAGTAATTATTATTTGGGTTTGAAATTTTAATATGTTAGGCAATATACTGAAATAGCTATTTTTGGGATTTTTCCAGATTTTTGCTAAGTCATTTGAGGAATATATAAAACTATTTATATGGGACTTTAATGTTTTACATATTTAATTAAGGAGAAGGGGCATTTTGCAAAATAAAATGGAATTTTAATAATAGTGGTAGCACATTTTTGAAAAGGGTTTATTAGCCAATGAAAATTTGACTAACAAAGGCAGTTTAGTTGAGAAATTATCTTTTTAAGTTAAAAAGACAAAAATCACACTTTTTCCATGTTTCAGCCAATACGGCAGTAGACCTTCTGCTCCAAACCTTTCGTCATAGTCGAAAGGTTAGCGCTAGAAAAGGTCAAAGTTCAATGCATAAGGTATCAAATATTTTGGTAATAATGAATTGAATAAAGACAAATGGTTCTAAATCGAATTGTTAATGGCCAAAAAGGTGGAGTGTGTTTTATAAATCAAGAGCTTTCGCCTGCTTCGCTTTCGAACAAGAACTTTTGGCTTGGTTGCTTATGACCAGCTCTAATGTTTTAAATAAAGACTTTAAACCTTTCGATCTAGTCGATAGGTTCTTGCTGCTTTCATTATTGCTTTGTTTTGAAACCTTCCAACATTGCCGAAGGGTTTCCACTGCTTCATATATATGTTTTGGTTTGAACCTTCCGACCTAGTTGAAAGGTTTACTTGTCTTGAAAACTAGCCATTTCTCCATGCTTTCAAAAGGAAGCTCTCGACTTAGGTGGTTTACCCTTGTTTTATAAGATATAACCCAAAGCTTTCGAAAGGTTGTTTCCAATAAATTCGAAAGATTTTAAAGGAAGGTTTCTAAATTGTTTTGAATTGAATCCAGTATGCCTTCAGAGGGTTTATGTTTTCAAAGGTTTAATGCCTTTGAAGGGTTTGTTTGTTGAATTATTTCCAAAGGTTTATTAGATTCTTTTGAAAGGTATATGAAGGAAGGTCTTATAAAGGTTTTTTTAGAGCAATATTTTAAAGTGGTTTCAAAAAACGATGTGCAAAGTTTATGGCTTTCATAAGGCTTGGTTTTAAATGGTTTCGAAAGGTTTAAGGAATGATTTCGAAAGGTTTAAGGTTAGATTTTGAAAGAGATGATTTTAAAAGTGTAGAAAGAGGTTCTTTCAAATGGTTAAATGTTTTCATCAACTAAATTTTGAGTAAAGGATATATATGACATGGTGATATGATTCTGAGTATAGTATAAAAATTATACACTTTTCCTTGTTTAAGTTTGATTTAAAGGTTTAAATCATTTTGAAAATGGTTTCAAGAAAAATTACGGGAGGGGATCCTTAAGTATAAATGACTCAATATTAGACAATCAGATGGAACTAGTATGGGGTCGCACCCTATACATTAGCTGATAGCTCCAGCTAATTGTTGCCAAAATTCTTGTGTGTAGGGCTTTGTCATAGGTAGACTAAAATTATGATTACACACCGAAAGGAATATATGTTTGTATACACATAGGTTATTGGTGAGCCTTATAAACCATTAGGATGGGAAGACCTGGGAGATGATTAAGTTAGGACAGACCATCCAGTAGTGAAGTATTTAACAGATAGTTAATGAGAAATGTTTAACAGATAGTTAAGGATAGATAATCCAAAAGATGAATATCTAACAGGTCTTAGGTTAATTTTGATTTGATTGTCCGGTAGGCCCGAGTTAGCCAAAAGTTAAAAGTTATCCAAACAAAACTATTGTGTTTGAATATATAATTCATTATTACATGATATTTATGTATGATTACATAATGACTACTTTATAGTATTTAACCATTATGGATGCAGGAGCATAGTATATGATTTTATGAAAGATTTTGCAAAGATGTGTTTAAAAAGGTATTAGTGAGGGGAAACCCGTTCCGCTAAGCGGCGTGGTGTCACTTAACATAATGTCTGACTCGAAGTTTATGTTTTCCCCTTTAACTCTCGGATGCTAAAAAATTGATTTGAGTAGGCTGAGGGGTTAAGGATCTTTTTCGGTTTAGAATGTTGACGAATAAGCTACCAGAGGATGCAGGAGGCAACAAATAGCTACTTAGGATTTGCAGTTTATGTTATGTTATGATGGATTTTCCGCTGTGTTGTTGTGTATTAGGTCTAATGTGACTATGTGACTCTGATCACCGAGGGGGTATCTTCATATACCGCTCTCGGCATAATTTGTAACAATTATATTTAATCTGTGCTAGGGAAAACGATTTGAGTCATGTGACATAAATGTGAAACAATTTGATTTGGAAATGTAATGAAGTACTTTATGGTTTTGAAATCTGTGTTTTGTTTCATATTCAAGTGCTTTTGATATTATTGATACTGTTAGCATTGCCGTATTTAGTCGCTGGAAGCTAAAACTATAAATGACTGCAGCATTTGTAGGCCTTAGTTTTAGGCCTCTGGATAGGGGATGTTACAGCTTGGTATCAGAGCATGGTTTATGAAATACTTTAACTAAAAATTATGTTTGAAAACATAATCCTTAGAAATTAGAGTAAGATCGGGGTATGAGTTAACGCTGTAGTAACGTACTTGTATTTGGTATATATATAAGTGTACGCTATATCTTTGGACTCCTATCTTAGTTAGGCTATTCATCTGTATCTTACGGGGTTTGAATACAAATATGGACGGAATAAGAAGTAGAGTAAATATTGGAGGAGAGAGCATCATCACCAACGGAAATTCCCGACCAAACATTAGGAGAGGTCTTGGTCAAGCACAAGCCGAAACTACTGGTGTAGAAGTTCCCCAAAATGGACATAGGAGCAATGTACTGATTCTTTGTAAACATGGTGCAAGCTGGAATAGCAGTTGGATTTTGTTGGAGGTGGAGCTCAGGAAGTTCTTGCGGTCATTCAGTATGCCAACTTGAGTAGGGATTACATCAGGCTTGGAGGGAAGCCGTTTATTGGCACTGAAGATGTGATCGAGGTGGAGAATTGGTTACTGCATTGTGAAAAATCTTTGCTGATTTAGGATTGAATGATGCATAGAAGGGACCTGCACTATTCTGGTGGAATCTTGTCACCGTTGGAGTTGATGAGGAGACCATAACTTGGAAAGAGTTCAGGAGAAGGTTTTCATAAAGGTTCATGTCTGTGATGGCGCAAGCGGTGTTGGCGAGAAAGTTTGTAGAGTTGGAGAAAGGAGATATGTCCGTGTTGGAGTATATAAGGAAATTTGAGGAATTGGCCCGATACCAGTATGCTTTGCTAGATACATAATCAGTAGGAATGAAAAGTATAGCAGTGATTTGAGGCCAGAATTGATAAGTGCTACTTTTCCGCACTTGAGAGATCCCAATGATGTAGTTATTGAGATGGCAAAGAGATAAGAGGAGGCATTGGCTTGCTTGCGGAAGAAGGTGAAGGAAGCCCAGGTGGGACATGCTCAAAAGAGGATTTTTTTCCAAAAAAAGGCTTCTCAGAAAGAGGGAGCACAAAAGAAAGGTACGGCTGAAGTGGTTTGCTACAATTGCAACAAGAAGGGACACTATGCAAATGAATGTCGAACCGGCAAAGGAAAAGGAAAAAAGGCTGGTGGAAAGAAAGGTGTCAAGTGCTTTAATTGTGATCAAGTGGGTTACTAGAAGAACAAGTTCCTAGAGCCTACGAAGGAAGGAAAGGGGTGAGTTTATGCCTAGAAACCCACAACTACGGGGTAAGTTGTGTAGAAAAAAGGGAAAGTTATCTTGGGGGGTTCGCTGTAGATCCACGGTATGTCTGTTAGTGTTCTATTTGATACTGAAGCATCTCGTTCTTTTATTTCTCGATGTCTGGTAGATAGGCTTAACCTAGAAACCTCTTACTTAGTTACTTCCTTAAGAGTTGCAAATCCGATAGGAGGTTATGCAACACTTGGGATGAGGTGTGACCATTTGGAATTTGATTTGCTAGGCCATTCTTTTGATTGTTGTTTGCATGTGTTTGACTTTGTTGGATTTGGGATTATCCTTGGGATGGATTAGTTAAGTAAATATGATGCTAGGATGTTTTTCTAAGATAGGAAAATATCACTTAGTCATCCGGATTGTAGAGATCGGATGGTTTATACCGTAGAGAACCCTAGTTGTGAAGTTAATGTTTTATTGGGTGTTATGGAGTTGGAGGATGAGTTGCATCGAGGCTTTGTGGTTAGAGAATTTGCGGATGTGTTTGAGTCAGTAGTTGGACTGCCACCGAAACAAGCTATAGAGTTTTGGATTGATTTGGAACCTGGAGCTGAACCGGTGAGTAGACCGCCAAGCTGGATGACACCTATAGAGACAAAGGAATTGAAAGTGCAATTGGTGGATTTAGAAGGCAAGAGTTTTATTCGACCAAGTAGTTCTCCATGAAGGGCTGCTGTTATATTTGCTAAGAAATTGGATGAATCATTGAGGCTATGTATTGATTATCGTAAGTTGAATGAGAAGACGATAAAGAACCGATATCCATTGCCGAAAATTAACGATTTGTTCGATAAGCTAAGTGGAGCAAAAGTATTCTCTCAGCTAGATTTGGTGACATGATGTAACGACCCGTAAATTTCGACAATTTAATTTGTTAATTTAATAGGATTTTGTAATTAATTTTTAGCAGAAATAATAAAGGGGGTAAATTAATATGAAAATAATGGGTGAAATAAAATATGTGAATGGTAATTAAAGCCTATTTAATTGTAATTTGAATAAAATCCAAATGAATTAAGTAGAAACGGATTCTTACCTGGATAAAAAATTTAATATGAGAAATTAATGAAAATATTAAATTGATTTAGTGCAATAAAAGAGTTTAAATGGTAATTGGAATAAATTAAGGAATCATGTTATTGCAAGTTAATAATTTACGACTTGAATGAAATTCCAATTCAATAAAATATTTAAATGTTATGATTTGATTTTAAATGGAATATGAGAAAAACAAATGTAAGGATTTGATTTATATATATGTTATTTATTTAGGTTATTGAATAAAAGTGGGAATCCAATTGTAATTAATGGTAATAATGTTGGTATTAGCTAATAAATTAAATTTTCAATGCAATACCCATAAATGAATGGAATGAAATGAATGTGTGTAAATGTATACTAGGTTATTTATCAAATAGAAGGAAAGAAAAGTAAATATTGAATTGATTGATGAATAAATATGCATTGAATAGTAATTGAATGCAAAGTTAATGGTAATTGTATAAAATCAATATAAGATAATGAATTGCAATAATTGTGGGTTGATATTAAAGTGTGGATGGAAATTTGATTGGTTATATTAATTGAATGGAATTCAAATTTAATGGGAAAGGTAAATGGGTATTTGGTAATAAATTTAAACGGACTTAAATAGTGAATTTATCTAATCAATATATAATAAATAATGATTGGATAAAAACCTATACCTGTAAATATCTATAATATTTGGGTGGAAATAACAAACTTATAAATGTGGGATTGAGAGTTTTACAACAATTATTATGAGTTATATACTTAGTTCGTTCAATTAAATCAGAAACCATTGCAATAAATATAAATCTAATGTCATACAATTGAGATAAACAATTGGAAAATGTTAAAGTATCTGGGTATATATATATATATATATATATATATATATATATTAAAATAAATGGTACCTAGGATGGTAGTATGATAAATAATGGATTTAAGAATGGGAATCGGGATTTATTTATTTATATGGAAGCTTAAAGTCTAATAATTGAATTTAATTGCAATTAAATGAGATTGAATATAGTTAAATAATTTGTTGTTTGAAATAAAGAATGTGAGAAATTTGTGTGATAATTTGGAATCCAATATTTAAATCCATATGTTGAAAGGAATGAATGGAATACTAAATAATTTATTTAACTAAACGAAATTTTAGGATATTATTTATAATTTGGGTATTTAATGAAATTAGGGATTTATATTGAAATTTATAAATTTACCTTCTTTAAATTTGACATCTAAACTTGTTGGAATTTTGTAAATGATTAAGAATTTTAAAAGTGATAAAATGGGTCAATTTTAGAATCTAAATATAAAATTGGATTTTATTTTTTTATTTTGAATTTATTTATTTATATAAAAATAGCTATTTTTTTCACGGCCTCGGATTTCGACGAAACCAGTTTCATCGGATCCGTAACAGTGAATTATTGTAGGGTTTCAAGTTTCGTAGCAATCGGATTTGTCGTTTGATCGTACGAACGTGAAACGCCTCGAAATCGATTTAATTGAAATCAATTTGAAATCAATTTGAAAATATTGTTTTCGGCATAACTTCTTCATACGATGGAATTTGGACGTGAAACTTTTTCCATCGTGTTCAGAATAATTTAAAATACCTATTTTGATATATGGGTTTACTCGATTTCGTTCTGGGTCAGAACGGGCTTTCTGGGCCACGTTAGCGTTAGCACGTTTGTTTATCCAATCCATCTATTCAAATTCTG
Source organism: Allium cepa (assembly GCA_030765085.1). NCBI lineage: Eukaryota > Viridiplantae > Streptophyta > Magnoliopsida > Asparagales > Amaryllidaceae > Allium > Allium cepa. The sequence continues at coordinate 118,323,188 of CM060945.1, read as the reverse complement.
ACCTACCTATATAAATTCAGTTGTAAACCCTAGCCTCAATCTATTCTCATTTGCTGTACGTTCATTTCTTCTGCTCCTCCTCTTCCCCATGGCTGCTAAACCTAGATCCATTTTCAAGTTTCAAAAACCAAATCAAAAGTCAAAAATTCAAACACCTCATAAAATTTCCAAAAAAATATATGTTGAAGTTTTTGACGAGCGCAACTCCGATCTGTAGTTTATTTCTCGATTCGAGTTATAGTTTGGCCTCAAATCAGCGATAAATTTTCGGCCGTTCGTATGTTATTGACGGATTTGACGATGGATCTGCGACCTGAGAACGATCGGAGGGTTGCGTTGGGTAGAGGGCGACGAGGGCTCTCAATCCATACGGCTACTCCATGTCAGAGGTGCTTGGATTTGATGAAATTGGTCGAAGAACATGGCGGCGGCGAACATGACGTCGTGGGTACCGGCATGGGCGGCTCGGCGAGGCCAACGAGGTAGCCCTCTCTGATCATGACGAAAAGAAGCGAGGTGGCGGCGAAAATTGCAACTAGGTTTTGAATAGTGGCGGCCTAGGAAGTTGGTTTCGAACGTGAGGATCTGCGTGCTTGCGTTGTTGGTAGGGATAGTGGTGACGCGGAAAGTTGTAAAAGGTGAGGATTGTTTTCTTGTTTTAATTTTTGTTTTAGATTCAAATCGTTTTATCGCTATAACTTTCTCATACGACCTCGTTTTCACGCGAGATTTTTTTTGTTAGGATTGTAATAAAATTTCGGTTCTGTTGACGCTGGTTTGGACCAATTTGGAGATTGTCCAATTTTTGAATTTAAATTGGATTTGTATTCAATTTGAATTCAAAAGGTGAGTGTTTTAACCCACTCTCAACTTCTAAAATTTCCTATGTCTGTTAAATTGACTTAAGATATGAATAGAAATTTATTTATGACTGTTTGGCATGTTTTATTCATCATCTCTGTTAAATCGCATTTATTTAATTTAACTATTGATTTATTTTATTTTGCATATAAATTGACAGTTAAGATTTATATATTTGCATATAAACTGATGATTAAACAGTTAATAAATTTATTTTGAATATAAACTATTAGTTAATAGCTGTCATTTATTTCCTGTTATATTGTATATGCTATATATTGATGTTTGTTTAAATTGATGATGATTGAAATAAATTGATGATGATTGAATTAAATTTGGTTGATGATTGATATTGGATGAATGGATGATGTGTTCTATCTTGTATAAACTACAAGTTATCATGCATTTTCATTTCATTCGGGATTGCGGTTTGAAATGATATATAACCGCATTTTTATTTTTAAATTGCGGATTGAAATGATAAATATCCGTATCACTTGACCATAGGATAGAAAATTATATACAGGCACCGCGGTATATATATAATTATTTTTGAAATGATTTTATGGTTTGGATATGATACGGTTTAATAAATATTAAATTTGGATATGATATAAATATATTTTATATATACATACATAGTTAAATTGTTGAATTTAAGCTATGCATAAATCTGTTACATAAAAATGAATAAGTTGAAAAATGACATTTGATAATTTATATTATATGATTAAGTACAAGTTTAAGATCTTGTATATATATATAGAATTTTTAATGATTCAAAAAAAATATTTAAGATTGAAAGATAAATTGGAAACTTAATTTGAATTGAGCTTATTTAAAAATTTAACTCCATAAGTTGATGTTAACTTATTTAAATTGGAAATTTTAAAGGTATGATATTTATAACTGGATTTAATGAATGATTCTAGTATAAATAAATGGAAGGAAATATTTAGTGTTAATAAATTTATTTTTATTTTAAATGGTTATGGATTTATCATGTAAACCTTTCAAACTAAATAATAGGAAAATGGATTGTTGATTTGAAACCCCAACCTTAGTTTTGAAATTCATTAAATACTCAAAGTTTGAAATATTGAAAATCGAAGTGTTTTATTTAAACTGAAAGAGGATGTAAAGGTTATGGGTTTGGACTGAATTTCAAGTGAATAAAAATTGTGAAGACGTGGAAATCATTTACTTTTAAAGAAATTTTAATTCAATTGTTTTATTTTATATGTTGTTGAATATCCAAACCATTTAAGTTTTGAAAGTTATGGTTTAAACTTTGGATTTCGAAGTATTATGTTGAAAGTTAAAATTCAAATATTCGGTTTCGAGGTATTATAAATTTTAAAGTGGCATGATTTTGGAAAAGAAATATATTTGAAATAAAATGATATCATATTTGGGTTTTAAAAGGAAATGATATCGTAATTATGGGTTTATAAATGGATAATTATTTCTAATTTTAAAGTATAAACTATTTTAAAGACCGCGGTGTTATAATAACGTTTGGTTGTTGAAGAGACTGGGATCGAAAGTTGTCATTCTCTCTGCCAACCCCGAAAACCACATTAACAACCGTGTACGCGGTGGAGATTCCAGAATGAAGTAGGATGGTGGTGGCGTTTCCTTTAAGGTAAATACGTGGACCCGACTCCCGTGTGTTAGCATAAGGTGGCTAAAACATGAGCGATCGACGGGTTAATAAGGTAGCACCTTTGATCGGACACATCCCTTTGATATTATACTTTGACTTTGGATTGATTCGGTGGCCACTTTTGATTTTTTTTTATTTGGGGGTGTGGCTCGAGGTGGGCGGTAGCTGCGGCTACGCGTTACCACCGACCCGGAAGCGTAATTGGTATATCTACCCTGGCTTTGCCTAGTGGTGTCGTGTCACCTACCCTAGCGCGCCTTATACGATTTTGGTTTTGTACCATACCTATAGAGTGCCCTCTGACGACGCCCAGTACGGGGGAGATTACGGTACTGTATAGACTATGGGAATATATAACTGTGTTAAGTGGAAAATGTAAAGCCTTAACGCTATTTAAAAGTAAGTTTATTTTACAAATAGACACTATTATAATAGCGCAATATACTACATAGTAAATAGTTTAACGGATCCTTAGGTGATGTAAATCCCGAGCATCTCTTGAGTTACTTCACTCATATTTACTTTTGTTAATTTAACTCACATAAGATCTTCTAGTTCTGACTCGAGTGTTTTTGTCTTTTCAAATTCGCTCGGGTCAGTCCGAGCGTTTTAGGACTTGAAGATTTAGCTTTGGAGGACGAAGACGAAGATTTATAATATTATTATTTGTACTAGTGCACTACACTGTTCCGCTGCATTGTTATTGGTATGTGTAACTCTGATATGTACTATAAAAATGGTTTTGTAAATGGATTTATAACTGTATATTTGATTATTATATTTTATCCTTCCGCTATGAGATTCTGTTTAGTTTTTTCTCTGTTTTTCTTATTTCCCCATAACAATCCGCCCTTCCGTATGGCTTGAATTGGCACATGTGTCAATTTAAATCGTGCGAAAGGGCAGGACATTACATCTGGTATCAGAGCTTTGGTTTAGCGATAAACCTTGGCTTTGTGGGGTTTGACTCTTTACTAATAGGGTAGTAATACCCTATGGGAGTCGTTGAGTGTATATATATATATGAGAGAGAGTATTTGTTAGTGTTATAAAAAAGATTTTAATATTGTGTTAATCTGTTCCGTTTTGTATTTATAAATTCTGGTTGGTGCATGGGACGCTATGACATCAATAGGGATTTCTAAACACTTAATAGGACAGACCGACATAATATTTGTTTCAATATAGGTGAATGAAATAATTTTGCCTATTATATTTTCTATATAAAATAAAATTTTCAAATGATATCTATATTTGGCTGAAATAGATTGGTTGTTAGGTAATAAAGTGTATATATAATAATAGAAAAAGATTGAAAAAAATAAAATAAATGAAATTTGGAAAATTTAGAACTTAAAAATCCAGGGTTTTGAAATTTCTTTCGGATAATTTTTGGAATATAATAATATTGTTTATAAGTACCTTTTGATATAAATATTTATTATAATTCGGAAGAATTGTTTTAAAGAAGATTTTAGAGAAAATAAGCTTTGTACTTTCCTCTCTGTCGCTGGAAAATAATTTCGATGATGGCGGCCGCATCATCGACTTTCAATTTCGAGTTTCAAAGGGGAAAGACCACTGTAGTAGTTTTACTGCAGATTCATTTTTTTTTGAAAAATATATAAATTTTGAATTGTTTTAAATATAATTAGAGATATATAAGTTGTAAGAATATATTTATCTATTATTTTAAAATAATTTGAAATTCAACCCGGTACTAAATTCTTAAATTTCCATTAATTAATTGTTTCAATTATTGTAGTGAATTGAAACATAGCTAATTAATAAATTAAAACCTCTAAAGGACATAAGAGATTTAATGATAGGTTATAAATGGTACTAAATGAAATTTGAAATTATAACCTACGAAATAAAGAATATTATTATTGAACGTTAAATTGATCATAGGTAATGAGAAAACTTGTATAACTTTCAAGTACATTCTTTAAAAACATATATAACTTACCAAATATAAAAAGTTGAAATGTTTTAATAAGAAATGTAATGGAAATTGTACAAGTAAAAGTAGGTAATGAAGTATTCAATGAATTTGCTATTATAAATGAGAATTTAATGTATAAACTTAAGTTGCAATTGAAATTTTACTACAAGTGAGTATAATTAAAGGTAAGTAATTCAAACAGATGAATATCAACTTAAGTAAATAAATTGGAAATGCTAAGAAATTAAATGGGACATGAATACTATTGATAAACAAATGCAATAAATGAATGAATAATTGTAAGTAATAAGTGAAATTAAATGAAACAAACATTGAATGAGTAAATGAAATTAAAAGTTTGTTAGAAATAAATGTAAATTATAAAAGGAAAATTTATGTATTATGAATAAAAAGAGAAAATTTAACAACAAACGTATGAATGGAATAAATAAGAATAGAATAAATCTATTGCAGAAATTGTTGTTGTCGTAGTTTGTGGTTGTTGGGTAAGGAAACTTTAAATTTTGTTGGGATGGATGAATAATCCATTGTGTTTAATCTAAGACTGTTGAGTAAATGATACACTGGATAGTTTATTCTTCATTCCGTACAATATAAAGGTTTTGAACCCGAACAACTATTTGGTTGTTTGCTTCAATGGTTGCTTTGAATTTGCTGGGTATGCTGTTGTTATAATTGATGGTTGTTGTATTGTTTTGTTGTTAGCGATTGAAACCACTTAAATATTTCACTTTATATAAAATTTTAACACTTTAGATTTTATAAGTGAAATGCAGGTTATGGAAGCAATTGCTACTGCTTTTGGTTCCATAAATTTAGCGTAAATTGCCCGACAAATAGGTACGTTTTCGGATTACGGTTTATAGCGCTATTTTATATATTTTCCAGTGTAGGGATATATATTATTTTGGAAAATATTTATGTATATTGTTATATTTATATTATATTTTCTCCCGAGCCTCTCCGTACAAAGGAGACTCCCAAAATTTTCCGTAAATTTTGGACATAGAAAAATATGAAAATGTTTACAAACTTTAACAATTTATGTATAAAGGATTTAAATAGGTATAAATTAGTATATTTTATGTTAAATTATTTTATTTTGTAAACTTATTTGTTTATAAATTTAATTAAGAAAGATATATCATTTTCTTATTTCTTCTTTTCCCTTCTTTTCCTTTTCGGGGACGAAAAGTTTTGAGTAGGGGAGAGTGTAACGACCCGTAAATTTTGACAATTTAATTTGTTAATTTAATAGGATTTTATAATTAATTTTTAGCAGAAATAATAAAGGGGGTAAATTAATATGAAAATAATGGCTAAAATAAAATATATGAATGGTAATTAAAGCCTATTTAATTGTAATTTGAATAAAATCCAAATGAATTAAGTAGAAACGGATTCTTACCTGGATATAAAATTTAATATGAGAAATTAATGAAAATATTAAATTGATTTAGTCCAATAAAATAGTGTAAACGGTAATTGGAATAACTTAAGGAATCATGTTATTGCAAGTTAATAATTTACGACTTGAATGAAATTCCAATTCAATAAAATCATTTAAATGTTATGATTTGATTTTAAATGGAATATGAGAAAAACAAATGTAAGGATTTTATTTAAATATATGTTATTTATTCAGGTTATTGAATAAAAGTGGGAATCCAATTGTAATTAATGGTAATAATATTGGTATTAACTAACAAATCAAATTTTCAATGCAATACCCATAAATGAATGGAATGAAATGAATGTGTGTAAATGTATACTAGGTTATTTATCAAATAAAAGGAAAGAAAAGTAAATATCAAATTGATTGATGAATAAATATGCATTGAATAGTAATTGAATGCAAAGTTAAAGGTAATTGTATAAAATCAATATAAGATAATGAATTGCAATAATTGTGGGTTGATATTAAAGTGTGGATGGAAATTTGATTGGTTATATTAATTGAATGGAATTCAAATTTGATGGGAAAGGTAAATGGGTATTTGGTAATAAATTTAAACGGACTTAAATAGTGAATTTATCTAATTAATATATAATAAATAATGATTGGATAAAAATCTATAATATTTGGGTGGAAATAACAAACTTATAAATGTGGGATTGAGAGTTTTACAACAATTATTATGAGTTATATACTTAGTTCGTTCAATTAAATCAGAAACCATTGCAATAAATATAAATCTAATGTCATACAATTGAGATAAACAATTGGAAAATGTTAAAGTATCTGGATATATATATTAAAATAAATGGTATCCAGGATGGTAGTATGATAAATAGTGGATATAAGAATGGGAATCATGATGTATTTATTTATATGGAAGCTTAAAGTCTAATAATTGTATTTAATTGCAATTAAATGAGATTGAATATAGTTAAATAATTTGTTATTTGAAATAAAGATAATGTGAGAAATTTGTGTGATAATTTGGAATCCAATATTTAAATCCATCTGTTGACAGGAATGAATGGAATACTAAATAATTTATTTAACTAAACGAAATTTTAGGATATTATTTATAATTTGGGTATTTAATGAAATTAAGGATTTATATTGAAATTTATAAATTTACCTTCTTTAAATTTGACATCTAAACTTGTTGGAATTATGTAAATGATTAAGAATTTTAAAAGTGATAAAATGGGTCGATTTTAGAATCTAAATATAAAATTGGATTTTTTTTATTTTGAATTTATTTATTTATATAAAAATAGCCATTTTGTTCACGGACTCGGATTTCGACGAAACCAGTTTCATCGGATCCGTAACAGTGAATTATTGTAGGGTTTCAAGTTTCGTAGCAATTGGACTTGTTGTTTGATCGTACGAACGCGAAAGGCCTTGAAATCGATTTAATTGAAATCAATTTGAAAATATTGTTTTCAGCATAACTTCTTCATACGATGGAGTTTGGACGTGAAACTTTTTCCATCGCGTTCAGAATAATTTAAAATACCTATTTTGATATATAGGTTTACCCGATTTCGTTACGGGATCAGAACGGGCTTTTTGGGCCACGTTAGCGTTAGCACGTTTGTTTATCCAATCCATCTATTCAAATTCTGACCTACCTACATAAATTCAGTTGTAAACCCTAGCCTCCATCTATTCTCATTTGTTGTACGTTCATTTCCTCGGCTCCTCCTCTTCCCCATGGCTGCTAAGCCTAGATCCATTTTCAAGTTTCAAAAATCAAATCAAAAGTCAAAAATTCAAACACCTCATAAAATTTCCAAAAGAATAAATGTTGAAGTTTTTGACGAGCGCAACTCAGATCTGCAGTTTGTTTCTCGATTCGAGTTATAGTTTGGCCTCAAATCAGCGATAAATTTTCGACCGTTCGTATGTTATTGACGGATTTGACGATGGATCTGCGACCTGAGAACGATCGGAGGGTTGCGTTGGGTAGAGGGCGACGAGGGCTCACAATCTATACGGCTACTCCATGTCAGAGGTGCTTGGACTTGATGAAATTGGTCGAAGAACATGGCGGCGGTAAGCACGACTTTGGTGACCGGAATTCGTGTCGTGGGTACCGTCATTGGCGACTCGACGAGGCCAACGAGGTGGCCCTCTCTGATCGTGATGAAAAGAAGCAAGGTGGCGGCGGAAATTGTAGCTAGGTTTTGAATAGTGGCGGCCTGGGCAGTTGGTTTCGAACGTGAGGATCTGCGTGCGTGCGTTGTTGGTAGGGATAGTGGTGACGTGGAAAGTTGTAAAAGGTGAGGATTGTTTTCTTGTTTTAATTTTTATTTTTAGATTCAAATCGTTTTATCGCTATAACTTTCTCATACGACCTCGTTTTCACGCAAGATTTTTTTGTTAGGATCATAATAAAATTTTGGATCTGTTGACGCTGGTTTGGACCAATTTGGAGACTATCCAATTTTTGAATTTAAATTGGATTTGAATTCAATTTAAATTCAAAAGGTGAGTGTTTTAACCCACTCACAACTTCTAAAATTTCCTATGTCTTTTAAATTGACTTAAGATATGAGTAGAAATTTATTTATGACTGTTTGGCATGTTTTATTCATCATCTCTGTTAAATCGCATTTATTTAATTTAACTGTTGATTAATTTTATTTTGCATATAAATTGACAGTTAAAATTTATATATTTGCATATAAACTGATAATTAAACAGTTGACAAATTTATTTGAATATAAACTGTTAGTTAATAATTGTCATTTATTTCCTGTTATATTGTATATGTTATACATTGATGTTTGTTTAAATTGATGATGATTGAATTAAATTTGGTTGATGATTGATATTGGATGAATGGATGATGTGTTCTATCTTCTATAAACTACAAGTTATCATGCATTTTCATTTCATTCGGGATTGCGGTTTGAAATGATGTATAACCGCATTTTTATTTTTAAATTGCGGATTGAAATGATAAATATCCGTATCACTTGACCATAGGATAGAAAATTATATACAGGCACCGCGGTATATATATATATATAATTATTTTTGGAATGATTTTATGGTTTGGATATGATACGATTCAATAAATATTAAATTTGGATATGATATAAATATATTTTATATATACATACTAGTTGAATTCAAGCTATGCATAAATCTATTACATAAAAATGAATAAGTTGAAAAATGACATTTGATAATTTATATTATATGATTAAGTACAGGTTTAAGATCTTGTATATATATATATAGAATTTTTAATGATTCAAAAAAAATTTAAGATTGAAATATAAATTGGAAATTTATTTTGAATTGAGCTTATTTAAAAATTTAACTCCATAAGTTGATATTAACTTATTTAAATTGGAAATTTTAAAGGTATGATATTTATAACTGGATTTAATGAATGATTCTAGTATAAATAAATGGAAGGAAATATTTAGTGTTAATAAATTTTGTTTTATTTTAAATGGTTATGGATTTATCATGTAAACCTTTCAAACTAAATAATAGGAAAATGAATTGTTGATTTGAAACCCCAACCTTAGTTTTGAAATTCATTAAATACTCAAAGTTTGAAATATTGAAAATCGAAGTGTTTTATTTAAACTGAAAGAGGATGTAAAGGTTATGGGTTTGGACTGAATTTAAAGTGAATAAAAATTGTAAAGACGTGGAAATCATTTACTTTTAAAGAAATTTTAATTCAATTGTTTTATTTTATATGTTGTTGAATATCCAAACCATTTAAGTTTTGAAAGTTATGGTTTTAAACTATGGATTTCGAAGTATTATGTTGAAAGTTAAAATTCAAATATTCGGTTTCGAGGTATTATAAATTTTAAAGTGGCATGATTTTGGAAAAGAAATATATTTGAAATAAAATGATATCATATTTGGGTTTTAAAAGGAAATGATATCGTAATTATGGGTTTTGAAATGGATAATTATTTCTAGCTTTAAAGTATAAACTATTTTAAAGACCGCGGTGTTATAATATCGTTTGGTTGTTGAAGAGACTGGGATCGGAAGTTGTCATACTCTCTGCCAACCCCGAAAAGCACTTTAACAACCGTGTACGCGGTGGAGATTTCAGAATGAAGTAGGATGGTGGTGGCGTTTCCTTTAAGGTAAATACGTGGACCCGACTCTCATGAGTTGGCATAAGGTGGCTAAAACATGAGCGATCGACGGGTTAATAAGGTAGCACCTTTGATCGGACACATCCCTTCGATATTATACTTTGACTTTGGATTGATTCGGTGGCCACTTTTGATTTTTTTTTATTTGGGGGTGTGGATCGAGGTGGGCGGTAGATGTGGCTACGCGTTACCACCGACCCGGAAGCGTAATTGGTATATCTACCCTGGCATTGCTTAGTTGTGCCGTGTCACCTACCCTAGCGCGCCTTATACGATTTTGGTTTTGTACCATACCTATGGAGTGCCCTCTAACGACGCCCAGTACGGGGGAGATTACTGTATTGTATAGACTATGGGATTATATAACTGTGTTAAGGTGGAAAATGTAAAGCTTTAACGCTATTTAAAAGTAAGTTTATTTTACAAATAGACACTATTATAATAGCGCAATATACTACATAGTAAATAGTTTAACGGATCCTTAGGAGATGTAAATCCCGAGCATCTCTTGAGTTACTGCACTCATATTTACTTCAGTTAATTTAACTCACATAAGATCTTTTAGTTCTGACTCGAGTGTTTTTGTCTTTTCAAATTCGCTCGGGTCAGTCCGAGCGTTTCAGGACTTGAAGATTTAGCTTTGGAGGACGAAGACGAATATTTATAATATTATTATTTATACTATTGCACTACACTGTTCCGCTGCATTGTTATTGGTATGTGTAACTCTGATATGTACTATAAAAATGGTTATGTAAACGGATTTATAACTGTATATTTGATTATTATATTTTATCCTTCCGCTGTGAGATTCTGTTTAGTTTTTTCTTTTCTCTGTTTTTCTTATTTCCCCATAACAATCCGCCCTTCCGTATGGTTTGAATTGGCACGTGCGTCGATTTAAATCGTGCGAAAGGGCGGGACGTTACACATGATTTCATCAGCTTAGAGTGGCAGAGGATAACATTCCTTTGATGGTGTTTAGGATGAGATATGGATCGTAGGAATGGTTAGTTATGACATTCGGACTAACTAATGCACCGGCATTCTTTGTGGATTTGATGAATAGAATTTTTCGAGAGCACTTGGATAGATTTGTTTTGGTTTTAATTGATGACATTTTGATATACTCTAAGGATAAGAAGTTGCATGAATTTCATCTTAGAGTCATGCTTGAGACGTTGAGGGAGCATCAATTGAAGGCTAATTTTTCAAAATGTCATTTTTGGAAGAAGGAAGTGAAGTTCCTTGGTCATGTTGTCTCAGAGAAAGGGTTGTCTGTAGATCCAACCAAGATTGAAGCAGTGAATAATTGGAAGAGGCCCGAGATGGTGATCGAGATAAAGAGTGTTCTTGGATTGGTTGGGTATTATCAAAGGTTTATAAAATATTTTTCACGGATAGCTGCATCAACGACTAAGCTTATGCGAAAATATGTTAAGTATGTATGAACTAATACGTGTAAGGAAGCATTCCAGAGGTTGAAACACTTATTAACCCATGTATCGGTGTTAGTGGTTCCGGAGGGGAATCAAGATTTATTTTTTTATCGGATGCATGTGGAACTGGATTGGGAGCTATGTTGATGCAAAGAGGTAAAGTGATTGCTTATGCTTCTAGGCAGCTCAGACCACATGAAGTTAGGTATCCAACGCATGACTTGGAGTTCGCTGCCGTTATATTTGCATTGAAGGTCCGGAGGCATTATCTTTTGGGGAAGTGATTTGAGCTTTATACTGATCATAAGTCGTTGAAGTACTTGTTCTCTCAAAAGGAGCCGAACATGAGACAACAGAGATGGTTGGAGTTTATTGCTGCCTATGATTTTGGAATTGAGTACACACCCGAAAAAGGAAACAAGGTGGCGGATGCACTTAGTCAGAAACATCAGAATGCAGTATTGGTTATGATTTCTAAGTGGAAGGATTTGGAAACATTATCAGCTTGTAGTCTGTAGTTTAGATCTGAGCTAGGCTCAAGTTAAGGAAGTGTTGTGTTGTTTAGAATTTCGACCGGTAATGATTGAAAGGATAGCTTCTAAGCAGAAGGAGGATTCTGATTTGGCTGAGTGGAAGGTTGAGGGTAGGAACAGTGAGAGATGACCTAAAGGATTTCAATCTTGACCAAAATGGGTGGTTGAGAAAGAATGGAAGGTTGTGTGTTCCGAATGTAGGAGACATGAGGAAGGAGGTTTTGGATGAGTACCATCGTTCAAAGTTCTCTATCCATCTAGGAGGAACGAAGATGTATCAGGGTGTGAAGAGAAGTTTCTTCTAGAAAGGTATGAAACGGAACATTGGATTGTGTGTTTAGAAGTGCTTGAATTGCCCATAGGCAAAGGCTGAACACCAGAAGCCAAGTGGATTGCTTCAACCGTTAGAAGTTCCGCTGTGTAAATGGGATACAATCTCTATGGATTTTATTGACGGTTGCCAAGGTCCAATAGAGGAAATGAAAGTATATGAGTCATAGTGGATGGACAGACTAAGGGTGCCCATTTTATCGGTAAAGTCAACTAGGACAGCACCTAATTTGGCGAAGTTATTTATGAAGAATATAGTTAGGCTGTAAGGGATTCCTTGTAGTATTGCCAGTGATATAGATTCTTTATTTAATAGTGAGTTCTAAAAAAAGTCTACAGGAAGCATTAGGAACCAAACTCAACATGAGTACCGCTTACCATCCATAGACTGATGGGAAAACAGAAAGAGTTAACAAAATCTGGGAAGATTTGTTAAGGGCTTGTGTATTGGAATTCTGGGGATCATGGGAGGACCATCTTCATCTAGTCAAGTTCTCGTATAACAATGGTTATCAGATTAGTATTGGGATGGCACCGTTTGAAGCTTTGTATGAAAGACCATGCAAGTCTCTCGTATGTTGGTTGGAGACCAGGGATAAATTGGTTCTTGGTCCGGATTTGGTGAAGGAAGCTGCGGAGAAGATTGAGATGATTCGAGCTAAGATGAAAGAAGCTCGATTTAGGTAGAAAAGTTATGCGGATAGAAGAAGGAAAGATTTTGAATTTTCTATCGAAGAATATGTGTTTATTAAGATTTCGCCGATGAAGGGTGTAATTAGATTTGGAAAGTCAGGAAAGATAACACCTAGATTCATTGGACCTTTTCGCATTATTGAGAGAATCGGTAAACTCGCATATAGAGTAGAGTTATCGAGTGGTTTGGTTGGAGTCCATGATGTTTTCCATATTTCTCATCTTCGAAAATGTGTTAGAGACCCGAAAACTACCATGGCACCTACAGTGTTAGAAGACTTAGTAGCAGAACCAGATTTTACTATAGTTAAGAAGCCGATTCTGATTGTGGCTATAGATGAGAAGAAGTTGAGAAATAAGACAGTCAAGTTAGTGAATGTTTAGTGGAGTGATGATGCTAGAGACTGTACTTGGGAGGTGGAGAGCATGATTAGAGAAACTTACCCTAATTTGTTTGATGGTATGTTTTACCTATGATTGTTTTTTGGGGTACCTTATCGCAATTTCGAGGATGAAATTTTTTAAGGTGGGGAGTCTGTAACACCCCATATTTTTATAACATTATTTAGGGTATTTAATTAGTTAAGATTAAATTAAATAATGTGAAGATTGATAGGTTGAGATTTGATTAGCTAAAGGTAGCCGTGTCAAGATTAGAGTGTTGACTAAAATGAATTAACATTAGATAATGTGTTAGGAAATGAGAAAGGGCAATATGGGAAATAGTAAAACTTTATACCCTAAACCATTAAGAGATAGAAACTCATGTGCATTCTCACTCTCATTTCACTCAAACAAGAATACTAAAGTCGGGCACCATTTTACTCTTAGGAGAAGAATTAAAGGTAGAATTCAAGAAAAGAGAAGTAATCAACTAATTCAACAATCAAATCTCTCATCTATAATCTCAAAGCTAAGGTGAATAATTATTACATCCCATATTCTTTTATTTTCGGATTTACAATCAGATTCAAAATGTTTTTTCCGTATTCATGCCATGTTTTATGTTTAATATATATATATATATATATATATATATATATGTATGTATGTATGTATATGTGTGTGTGTGTGTTGTTCGTGAAATTATACATGTTCATACTTGTTTTTATGATATGTTTGGCATGAAAATCCAATTTAATGACATCCGAATGCCTTGAAAATTTGAATATAGATATGGAATAATATTTTAGAGACGTGTTTCGATTTTCATAATTTTCTGATTTATTGTGGGTTTTATATTAATTTTCTAGTAAATGAAATTGTTTATTGAGTTATAAAATATTTTCGGCTAAAATAATTATTATTTGGGTTTGAAATTTTAATATGTTAGGCAATATATTAAAATAGATTTTTTGGGATTTTTTTATATTTTTCCTAAGTCATTTGAGGAGAGTTAATGAGAAATTTTTAACATATAGTTAAGGATAGATAATCCAAAAGATGAATATCTAACAGGTGTTAGGTTAATTTTGATTTTATTGTCTTGTAGGACCGAGTCAGCTAAGGTTAAAAATTATCCAAATAAAACTTGTGTGTTTGAACAGGTAGTTCATTATTACCTAATATTTATGTATGACTACATAATGATTACTTTATAGTATTTAACCATTGTGGATGCAGAAGCATGGTATATGGTTTTGTGAAAGGTTTTGCAAAGATGTGTTTGAAAACGATGTTAGTAAGGGGAAACCCGTTCCGCTAAGCGGCGTAGTCTCACTTAATATAATTATGCTTAGATGTACAATATTATTCACACCAAGCTTATGTCTAACTCGAAGTTTATGTTTTCGCCTTGAACTCTCAGGTGCTCAAAAATTGATTTGAGTAGGCTGAGGGGTTAAGGACCTTTTCAGGTTTAGAATGTTAACGAATAAGCTACCATAGGATGCAGGAGGCAATAGATAGCTACTTTGGATTTGCAGTTTATGTTATGATGGATTTTCCGCTGTGTTGTTGTGTATTAGGTCTAATATAACCATATGTCTCTGATCAACCGAGGGTGTATCTTCATGTACCGCTCTCGGCGTAAACTGTATTAATTATATTTAATGTGTGCCTAAGAAAACAATTTGGGTTATGTGACGTGAGTGTGAAACAATTGATTTGGAAATGTAATGAAGTAATTTATGGTTTGAAATCTATGTTTGTTTCATATTCAAGTGCTACTGATATTATTGATACCATTAGCATTGCCGTATTTAGTCACCGGAAGCTAATGCTATAGATGACTGCAGCATCTGTAGCGCTTAGTTTTGAGCCTCTAGATGGAGAATGTTACATATAGTTTCTAGGTTTACTATTAACCTAATAATTTCCATGAGCTGACTAATAACCATTTAAATGCTTAAGGACTCCCTGTCCAAATTACATAGTTTTCATGGGATCACTATGAACGTATTGATCCCTCCAATGTATTTACACTTATCCTAGTTTTCATGGGTTAACTAAAAACCTATTGGCAACACCAATATCTTCTCTTATTATCCTAGATTTCATGAGCTGACTAGGAATATATTGACATATTTCAAATATAGTTTTCATGGGTGTACTACTAACTAGTTGGCCCCTTCCAACCACTCCTTATAACATAGTTTTCATGGGATCACTATGAACCAATTGGTAACTCCAATAACTTATTACATAGTTTTCATGGGTACATTATAAACACGTCTCTCCGACAACTTTTATATTTAGGCATCCTATATTCTAGTCTCCCTGACCTCTTGGATGCAATTCTACTCATCTAGGAGTTTAATCAATTTATATTCACTACTGCATTAACCTAGCTGGTCCTTCTACCCTTTATCCCCAAAATGCAGTTATGGGTCCATTATAATGTGAATACATTTATATTTGAAGAAGCAAACATAATTACAAAACAATACCACTCCTGTGGGTTTAATGTCCTTGAAATAAATTTCATATAAAACATGATTAGTCCCTTTAACCTATAATTTCATCAAGGAGAGCTTCTTCATAAAATCATTTCAAAATCCTTTATTTAGCTATGGGTTTTTCCTTTAAAAATGAATTTTGATTACAAAGCCTTTCAAAACCTTCGAAACCTTGCTTTCGACCTCATTGGGTGATCTCCTTCAAATGCATACAAACCTATCTTCAAAACATTAGGCTCCTGCCTTTTGAATACTTTAAAACCTTTCTTTTGAATTTTTTTGATTGTATTAAAGTATTAATTTTTAACTTTAGAAGCATAGCTTCGAAACCAATTGAAAGTACCGCTTTCTAAAACATTTAAAGTTCCCCTTTCGAAACATTGAAAGACCCTCTTTCGAAACCATTAGAAGCCTACCTTCCATAGCTATTGGGTTTATGTTTAAAACACCATTTTGGGTCAAAGTGAACATAAGAGAAAGTAACCCTTTCAAAACATTTCTTTATCATATAAAAATATTTGGGAAAACTTGATGGTGTCGGCACCATCCTTTCGAAAGCATAAAACATCTGGGTAAAATATTGGAAGGTTGGCTTGAAACCCCTTTCGAAACCATTGCCTTCGAAACCCTTAACCCCTTTCGAAAGCTATAGGAAGTGGCTTATATTTATAAAATCACAAAGAACCTTTCAACAACATTGATATCTTCACTTCCATCGAAAGGCTTAATGTTACAGAAGGGTTTCGACTTGGTCGAAACTACCCCTTTCAAAAGCTTTAATTTGAAAAAAAAGCAACCCCTTTCGGAGGATACTACTTTAAAGAGGTGGCAGCTCTCCTTCGAAAGCCAGTTTTAAAATACCCTATCGCAAGCATTGGTTTCGACTCCTTCGAAACCTTCTTTGTAAATAGGCAAATGCTTTTCTTTTAAAAACAAAACAAAGGTATCGACACCTTCGGAAGCTGTGCTTCGACACCTTACCTTCTACCTTTCTCCAATCCACTGCGTACCAACTAAGTGATACCATGTGCATTGGTTTTATGGTTTTGACTAAGAAGGTTTCGACTAGGTTGAAGGCGGAAGCTCTGGGTCAAAAGCTACTTCCAAAGGAAGCGGAGCAAAAGGCTGTCTTTACTAAATAAAGTAATCTTTTTGTATCTAGCTTGCCCATAAGTAAACACTTGATTGGTTATCTCCAACTTTCAAATTATTTTACAAACAACTGCAGCATTTTCTTAGATCTAAAAAATGGAATAACATTAACAAATAAGCCCTTCACATTTAACATCAATTAAATCATTTAGGTCCTCATTTTCGAAATGATTTAATTTCCATAATAAATCTCTTAGTAAAGAACCCTAAATTTTCTAGAAATTCACTATTAATATGTTATTTAACATATATAACTTTTGGACCCAAAATCCATCATATAATAATCGAAAATAATTTTAAACCCAACAATACATATTTTCCTTTAAAAATTCGTAATTAATTCTCCACGGCTTGGAAAATTCTAAAAATTGAAACCTAACTCCAAAATCATGTTTCTCATGACATATAATTTTCCCATGGTATTGTAAAATCATATCATATGGGTTTACCCTTAAAACCATGATTATAAAATGCAAACAACCTTGTTTGACCCTATCATTTATTTAAAATCAACCATATGATAAAAAACCATCATATTAGATTTAATCTTAAATCCGAAAATCAATAATCATATAAAAACCAAAATAGAGACGTAGTAATTATTATTCTCCTTAGATTGGATAAGGAAAAGAAACCTTCCGACAAGGTCGAAAGGCATGACCTTTTGACTAGGTCAAAAGGTATAGTTTTGTTATGTTTTCGAAAGGCTAAGGTTTAAAGGATTTAAAATGCGGATGTCATTTTTTTAAAGCTTATGAAAAGAAATCTTTCAAAAGGTTTAGAAGGAGTTACCTTCAATGATTTCAAAAGGTTTATTAAAGGATATGAAGGAGTTACCTTCAATACTTTCGAAGAGTTTTATGAATGATTTTGAAGGAGTTACCTTCTATGTTTTTGAAAGGTTGTTTAATAGTTTTAAACAAAGGTTTTGAATATAAGAATTAGGTAGATAGCCTAAGTATTTTAAGTTATAAAGGACTTTAATTTATTTTAAAGGACAAACAATCGTTTTGAACATCATCAACATTATTTTGAGTAAAGTATATATATATAACATGACAAAAATAGCTTAGAGTAAAGCTAAAGATATATTTTCCTTGTATACATACATACATACATACATACATACATACATACATACATACATACATACATACATATATATATATATGATCTGACGGATCAAATCATTTTGAAAAGGTTTGAAGGAAAATTTAAAGAGCGATTAGCTCAGATATTATAGAGCAGTTAGCTCAGATATTTCGAAGGGTAGTTAACCCAAAAGAAAATTTGGATAGTCAGCTCATTTAAATTTGAATAGTTGGTCCATTTTGAGGGCAGTCAGCCTAGAGGACAGTTAGTCCAGGACAGTTAGTCTAGAAAGAGTAGTCAGCTCTGATATGAACAGATAGTTCATTTATTAGCATAATGGATTTTGCTAAATTTTTAAGGACAGTTAGTCCACCCTTTTTATCTATTTTGGGCAGATAGTCCATTATTTAGCATAAAAGATACTGCTATTTTGGTATAACCAGTTTTAGGACAGATAGTCTAGAAAAAACAATTAGCTCAGAATTTAGGACAGATAGTCTAGTAAAGAACGAATAATTCAGATTTAGACAGATAGTCTATTTTATTTCCTGTTTTTAGCATAATGGATGTTGATATATTATTAAAATTTGTTGATTAACAAGTTTGTTTGCAGGAAAGGATTTGCAAAATATATGTTTTGAAAAGAGATATTAGTGAGACGAAACCCATTCCGCTAAGCGGCGTGGTCTCACTAGTTATCAGTAAATTAAGATGTAACATATATTATTCATACCCGGCTTTAAGTCTGACTCGAAGTTTTTGTTTCCCCTTAAACTCTTAGGGTTCTCAAAATTTGATTTGAGTAGGCTGAGGGTTTAGGTTTTCAGGTTTTAGCAGATTTTGGCGAATAAAGCATCCGAAGATGAGCAGGTGCCTGACGGAGAGCTAAATTAGAGATTTTGTTTTAAAATTGTTTCCACTATGTATTAATACAATTATGTCTATATTGATTTGATCATCTAAGAGGCATCTTCATACGTTGCTCTTGGTGTATTGTTTTTAATTATATTTGATCAATGCTTAGGATTACGTTTGGGATTTTTGTAACTTGGATATGATTTACTTGAAATATAATCACTGAAATAATTGTTTTTGGAAATATACGATTTTGTTCATATTCAAGTGCTTTTGATATTATGGATACCATTAACCTTGTCGTATTTCGTCACCAGAAGTTAATATTGTGGATGACTGCAGCATCCATAGCAATTAGCTTTTGTCCTCTAGATATGAGATGTTACAGCTTGGTATTAGAGCATAGGTTTAAGAAAAATTTATCTAAAAAAAATTGGTTTTGAAAACACAAATCCGACGAAATTTGAGTAAGATTTGGGGTTAGGCTAACGCTATAGTAACGTACTTGTATTTGCTATATGTAAGTATGTGCTTTATCTTCATTTCATCCATCTTTGATTAGGTTATCTTTTTGTATCTCATGAGGTTTGAATACAAATATGGATGGTAGAAGAAGCAGAGTTAACCAAGTAAGGGGAAGCACCGAAAGGAACGCCGGACCTAATGTAGGTAGAGGTCAAGGTCAGGCACAGAACGTTGGTGCTGAAGTCCCGTAGGTCGGAATGGAAGCCATGTATTAGTTTTTCAGGAATATGATGCAGGCAGGAGTTGCAGCCGGAGTGGTAGGAGAAAATTTTGTAGGAGCAAAGGTTCTAGAAGTTTCAGTAGATAATCATTTCGTTAAAATGAGTGGTGATTATGTGAAGCTAGGAGGGAAGCCATTTATGGGAACGGAGGATGCCATTGAAATAGAGAATTAGTTGTTGCACTGCGAACGGATTATTGTAGACTTAGGGCTCAATGACGAGCAGAAAAGGAGATTGGCGTCCAGACAGCTTCAGGGGACTGCATTGTTCCGGTGAAACAGTTTATCAACAACAGTTGATGAAGAGACAGTAAACTAGGAGAATTTCAAGAGGAGATTTCAAGAGAGGTTTATGTCAGTAATGGCATAGTCAGCTTTGATTAGGCAGTTTGCTGAGCTGGTGCAGGGAGAGATGTTTGTTGCTAAGTATGCAAGGAAGTTCGAAGAGTTGGACCGGTATGGGTATGCTTCGGTGGATACCATGTTGAAACGAAATGAGAAGTTTATCAGAAGATTGAAGTCAGAATTGGCTAGTGGCACTTTGTCTCATCTTAGATATCCTTTTGGTATTGTTATAGAGATGGCTTTGAAAAAGGAAGAAGTCCTTGAGACTTTGGAGAAGAGCAAGGTAAAAGTGGTTCAGGTTGGGCAGAGTTAGAAGAGGAAGTTCTTTTTCAAGTAAGGTGCTCAGAAGGGTAGAGTAGCCAAGGAAGTGAAGTCTGAAGTTGTCTGCTATAAATGCGACAAGAAAGGG
The DNA here is from genome assembly GCA_030765085.1 of Allium cepa. Lineage (NCBI taxonomy): Eukaryota > Viridiplantae > Streptophyta > Magnoliopsida > Asparagales > Amaryllidaceae > Allium > Allium cepa. The sequence goes on along the minus strand of CM060945.1, from coordinate 118,302,610 downwards.
CACTTTGCTAATGAGTGTTGCTCAGGAAAAGCGAAGGATGTGGCTAAGGGAAAGAATGTCAGGTGTTTTAACTGTGACTAGATAGGCCATTATAAGAACTAGTTCAAGGAGGCCATTAGAGATGGTAAGGGCAAGGTGTATGCATTGGAGCTTGCCGCTTCCAAGCCAATAGCCCAGGAGAAGGGAAAGTTAGTTCTTGGGGGAACGCTTTAGATTCTTGGTATGTCTGTTAGCATTTTATTTGATATTGGTTATCACATTCTTTTATATCTAGATGTTTGATAGATAAGCTTAACCTTGAACACACATATTTAGTTACTTCCTTACGAGTTGTGAATCAAATAGGAGGGTATGCAACTCTAGGGTTGAGGTGTGACCATATTGAGTTTGAACTGTTAGGTCATACCTTTAAGTGCAGTTTGTATGTGTTTGAATTTGTGGGGTTTGGGATCTTCCTAGGTATGGATTGGTAAGTGTGTACGATGCTAAGATATTTCGCCAGGGTAGGAAGATATCTCTTAGTCACCCAGATTGTAGCGATCGGATTGTTTTCAACGTAGGAGGTTCTAGTGGTATAGTGTTTGCTTTGTTGGGTGCATGGGATACAGATGATGAGTTGATCCTAGTTTTCGTGGATAGAGAATTCGTTGATGAGTTTGAGCCTACAATTGGATTGCCGTCGATACGAGCCATTGAGTTTCGGATAGATTTAGTTCCGTGAGAGTTCCGGGAGCAAAACCGATGAGTAGATCGCCAAGCAGGATGAATCCTTTAGAGATGAGGGAGTTGAAGGTATAGTTGGTGGATCTGGAAGGCAAAAGTTTTGTCAGGCCAAGTAGTTCGCCGTAGGGTGCAGGCGCAGTGTTTGCTAAGAAGCCGGGCGGATTGTTGAGGCTATGTATCGATTATTATAAGTTAAATGAGAGGACGATAAAGAATCGATATCCATTGCCCAGGATTGACGATTTGTTCGACTAGCTAAGTGGAGAAAAGGTATTTTCTCAGTTGGATTTTGTAATGGGTTTCCATTAGCTCAGAGTAGAAGAGGATAGTATAGCTTTAACAGCATTCAGAACCTGATATGGATCGTACGAATGGTTAGTTATACCGTTCGGACAGACAGATGCTCCGGCTTTCTTTATGGATTTGATGAACCTGATTTTCTGAAAGCACTTAGATAGGTTCATGCTGGTTTTCATAGATGATATTTTGATTTACTCAATGGATGAAAGAGAGCATGACATTCTTCTTAGAATAGTGCTTGAGGCGCTGAGGCAGCATCAGCTGCAAGCAAAGTTTTCGAAGTGTCACTTTTGGAAGATGGGGGAGAAGTTTCTTGGTCATGTCACCTCAGAGGAAGGGTTATCGGTAGATCCAACTAAGATCGAGGCAATGAATAATTGGAAGAGGCCGAACGCAGTATCCGATATTAAGAGTTTCTTTGGGTTGGCCGGTTATTATTGGAGATTCACTAACGATTTCTCGTAGATAGAAGCACCGAGGACCAGGCTGACAAGGAAGGATGTGAAGTTTGTGTGGATCGACAAGTGTGAGGAAGCATTCCAAAATTTGAAACACTTATTGACCGATGCACCTGTATTGATACTTCTAGAGGGGAATCAGGACTTGGTAATCTATACCGATGCGTGTGGAACATGATTAGGAGCTGTGATGATGTAGAGAGGTAAAGTGATTGCCTATGCTTCTAGACAACTTAGACTACATGAGGTCGGATATCCAAGGCATGATTTAGAGTTTATGGCTATAATTTTTTGCTTTGAAGGTGTGGAGACATTTCCTTCTAGGAGAAAGGTTTGAGCTGTTTACAGATCATAAGTCGCTAAAGTATTTGTTCTCTCATAAGGAGCTAACATGAGGCAGTAGAGATGGTTAAAATTCATAGCCGCTTATGATTTCGAGATTGAGTATACACCAGGGAAAGGCAACCTGGTTGCAGATGCACTTAGCAGGAAGCATCAGAATGCAGTATTGGCAATGATGGCTGAGTGGAAAGATTTAGAAGCATTAGCAAATTGCAGAGTGCAGTGGAGTTCCGATGCAGGGTCTAATGGTGATATAGTTGTATTGTATTGTTTGGAAGGTTGACCAGTTTTTATCAAACAGATTGCTTCTAAGTAGATAGAGGATCCATTGTTAGTTGAACAGATCAGTAAGCTAAAGGAAGGAACCAAGAATGACGACTTAAAAGATTTCAGTCTTGACCAAAATGGATGGTCGAGAAAGAAAGGTAGATTATGTGTTTCGAGTATAAGAGACATAAGAAAAGAAGTCTTGAATGAATGCCATCGTTCGAAGTTCACAATACATCCCGAAGGTACCAAGATGTATCGAGATATGAAGAGGAGTTTCTTCTAGGAAGGAATGAAGTGGGATATTGGTTTGTTTGTAAGGCAGTGTCTGAATTGCCAGCAGGCAAAGGCCGAACACCAAAAATCAAGTGGTTTGCTTTAGCCGTTAGATATTCCAATGCGGAAATGAGATTCTATTTCTATAGACTTCATATATAGGTTGCCAAGGTCGAACAAGGGAAATGAAAGTATATGGGTTATAGTGGACAGGTTGACCAGGATTGCCCATTTCATTCTAGTTAAATCAACCAGGATGACACCTGTTTTAGCAAGGTTGTTCATGAAGAATGTGATTAGACAACATGGAGTTCCAAGCAGCATAGTTAGTGATAGAGATTCCTTGTTCACTAGCAAATGTTGGAATAGTTTGTAGGAAGTTTTGGGAACCAAGCTTATAATGAATACCGCTTACCATCTACAGACAGATGGGAAAATGGAAAGAGTTAACAAGATCTTAGAAGATCTATTGAGATCTTGTGTTTTGGATTTTGGGGGATCATGGAAGGACCGTCTAGTCGAGTTTTCATATAAAAACAGTTATTGGACTAGCATTGGGACGACACCATTTGAAGCTTCGTATGGAAGGCCATGGAAATCTCCTGTTTGTTGGTTAGAGACCGGGGATTGGTTGATTCTTGGTCCATATTTGGTTAGAGAAGCAGCAGAAAGGATTGAGGTCATTCGAGATAGGATGAATGAGGCTCAGTCTAGGCAGAAAAGTTATGCAGATAAGAGACGAAAAGATTTGGAGTTCTCAGTTGGGGACCAAGTTTTCATCTAAGTATCAACGGTGAAGGGTGTGCTTAGATTTGGGAAGTCGGGGAAGTACCTCCTAGGTTCATAGGACCTTTTCCTATTCTTGAGAGGATCGAGAAGCTAGCATATAGACTTGAGTTACCGGGCAATTTGGTAGGTGTCAATGATGTTTTTCATATTTCTCATCTCAGAAAGTGTGTTAGAGACCCGAAGACTGCTATTGCACCGATAGTGCTAGATGATGTAATGGTAGAACTGGACTTGAGCATAGTGAGGAAGCCAGTTCGCATTTTTGCAAGAGATGAGAAGAGGCTTAAAACCAAGATGGTCTGATTAGTCAAAGTCCAGTGGAGTGACGATGACAGAGACTGTACTTGAGAGGTTGAGAGCAGAATTAGAGATACTTATCCTGACTTGTTTTGATGGTATGTTTTTGCCTTCTTGTTTATTTTGAGCCTTATTGTAATTTCAAGGATGAAATTCTTTAAGAAGGGGAGTCTGAAACACCCCATATTTTTGATAATATTATTTAGAAGATTTAGTTAGATAAACTAAATAAAATAATGTGTTGATAAGGGATTGAGATTTGATTTAACTAAGATAGCCATGCCTTTTTAACTAATAAATTAAATGAAGGGTTTAAAAATGAATTAGAGGACGGGTATTATGGGAAAGAGGCCATTTTTATACATCTTCCTTAGGCCATGTATTTGAAAACATATGTTCACTCTCATTTTCTAAAAATTAAAAGCTTGGTCGGTTACCATTAACGAAGGAAGAAGAAGAGGAAACAAAAGAAAAGCTTAAGGAAAGAACATTCAAATCAAACTCATTCAAATCTCAAGCTCCTTAATCATTAATGCAAAAGGTGAATAATGATTTCATCTCTAAATTTTTATGGTTTCAATTTTAAGGTTACTTCCGAATGATTTTGCAAAGGTTTAACGTTTTTGAAAGATAAAATGATATGTGTATATATACACACGTTGATAATTTATGTATGTTCATATAGATTTTTTGACATGTTTTGAGATAAAGCCCTACTAAATGACATATGTTAGCCTTGCGAATTTTTATGAATGATCTAGAAAGTTATTTTGGAGATGGGTTTCGATTTTCAGAATATTTTGAATTTTTGTGGAATTGTTATGAATTTTCTAAGGAAGAAAACATTAATTTGGATTGTAAAATTATTTAAGGGAAAAATAATTATAGTTTGGATTCAAAAATTATATATGTTAAAGAGAACATATTATTTGATTTTCTAGAATCTTTTCAGAATTTTTCAAGGTGTTTTAATAGTTATATAAAATTATTTAAGGTATAGGACTTAAATGTTTTATATTATAAAGGAGAAAAGGGCTTTTCCAAAATTATTCAAATTTTCAAATAAGAAAAGTTGGCAGCACTTTTGAATATAAAATTCAAGAAACCAATCAAATTTAGACAAACAAGGCGGGTGGTGTACAAAAGAACTATTTTAAAGTACAAATAAATAGTCTTTATTCTATTTCGACCCTTTTGGTAGAGCTTCCGCTTTCATTCCAGACCTTTCGACTAGGTCGAAAGGTATCAAACCTTTCAGTTAGGTTAAATACCAATGCACATAGTATCAGGCAACTGGTACATAGTGAATTGGATGGAGTTGAAAGATTATAGCTTTTGAGAGAGATGAAGTTTTGTTTTGGTTTAAAGAAAATATGCCTGCTAGCTTTCGACAAAGAGATTTTGAAATTGTCAAAAGGTTTAAAAGAAAAAAGGTTTTGATTGGTTTTCTTTTTTGTTTTAAATGAAACCTTCCAACAAGGTCGAAAGGTATAACTTTCGACAAGGCCAAAAACATAGTTGCCGCTTCCTAACCTTTCGACACAGACAGAGTCAAAGGTTATCTTTTATTTTCTAAAACTTGTCTCCTCTCTCATTGATTTCGAAGGGTTGGTTCCAACACCAACACTTCATTATCTTCGAATGGTTTTGAAAGGTTTTATAAAGTTTTTCAAGTAGTTGCTTCAGGCGCCAATGTTTTTCTAATCCTTTTGCATAATCCAAATGTTTTAAGTCGAAACATTTTAAAGGTTTCAAAGTAGTTAATTTTAAAGGGTTTCAAAAGGTTTCCACTGTTTTTAAATTGAACCCAATGTCTTCGAAAGGTTTTGAGTTTCATTTCTTCCGAAAGGTTTATAATGATTTTATAGGGGAGGTACCTCAGGCTTTCGACAAAGTCAAAAGGTGAAACCTTTCGACTATGTCGAAAAGAAACCTTTCGACAAGGTCGAATGGTATAGTTTTGCTATGTTTTCGAAAGGCTAAGGTTTAAAGGATTTAAAAGGCGAATGTCATATGTTTTAAAGGTTATGAAAAGAAATCTTTTAAAAGGTTTAGAATGAGTTACCTCCAATGATTTCGAAAGGTTTATTAAAGAATATGAAGGAGTTACCTTCAATAATTTCGGAGGGTTTATCAATGATTTTGAAAGAGTTACCTTCTATGTTTTCGAAAGGTTGTTTATGGGTTTTAAACAAAGGATTCGAATATAAGAATTAGGCAGATAGCCTAAGTGTTTTAAGTTATAAAGGACTTTAACTTATTTTAAAGGATAGACAATCCTTATTGAACATCATCAACATTATTTTGAGTAAAGTATATATAACATGGCAAAAATAGCTTAGAGTAAAGCTAAAGATATATTCTCCTTGTATATATATATATATATGATTTGATGGACTAAATCATTTCAAAAAGGTTTCAAGGAAAATTTAAAGAGCGGTTAGCTCAGATATTATAGAGCAGTTAGCTCAGATATTTTGAAGAGTAGTTAACACAAAAGAAAATTCGGGCAGTCAGATCATTTAAATTCGGACAGTCGGTCCATTTTGAGGGCAGTCGGCCTAGAGGACAGTTAGCCCAGGACAGTTAGTCCAGAAAGAGCAGTCAGCTCTGATATGAACAGATAGTACATTTATTATCATAACAGATGTTGCTAAATTTTTAAGGACCGCTAGTCCATCCTTTTTACCTGTTTTGGGTAGATATCCCATTAACTACTGCTATTTCGGTATAACCAGTTTTAGGACAGATAGTCTTGAAAAGAGTAGTTAGCTCAGAATTTAGGACTGATAGTCCAGTAAAGAACATATAGTTCAGATTTAGACAGATAGTCTATATTATTTCCTGTTTTTAGCATAATGGATATTGCTATATTATTAAAATCTGTTGATTAACCATTTTGGTTGTAGGAAAGGATTTGCAAAATATATGTTTGAAAAGAGATATTAGCGAGAGGAAACCCGTTCTGCTAAGCGGCGTGGTCTCACTAGTTATAAGTAAACTAAGATGTAACAGATATGATTCATACCAAGCTTTAAATCTGATTCGAAGTCTTTGTTTCTCCTTAAACTCTCGGGTGCTTAAAATTTGATTTGAGTAGGCTGAGTGTTACCCGGGTAATTGACCCGGTAACGTGAGGATCACCAAACAAGTACACCATTCGGCACAAAGAACTGTTCGACGTAGAGCCACGGTCGGCACACAACATCCCTCGACGTAGAGCCTCGGTCGGCACTGGTTCTCGCTCAGCGTAGAGCCTCGATCGGCATAGAATCTCGCTCGGTGTAGAGCCTCGGTCGGTACACAGCATCGCTCGGCGTAGAGCCTCGATCGGCACAGAATCTCCCTCGGCGTAGAGGCCTCAGTCGGCACAGAGCCTCGCTCGGCGTAGAGCCTCGATCCGCATAGAATCTCGCTCGGTGTAGAGGCCTCGGTTGGCACAGAGTCTCGCTCATCTTAGATGCCTTGGTCAGCATAGAGCCTCGTTTGGCACGGAACCTCGTTCGGCATACGATTGCCGCACGGCCTACACTCATCGCTCATCGTTAGGATATCGCACAAGTTTGAAGAAAAGATTGACACCCATCCTTGAGTGAGGGCGTTGCTCGGCATTCCTCGCTCGGCAAACATCGTTCAGCCATGATAGCGCACAGTTCCTTGTTCGGTTAAATGTGGCCTGGCCTGTCTCGTTCGGCCTGTACCATTCGGCTTGCATGGAACGTTGTACAGTAGTCATCTACTATGGGCCGTGGTACGTTATTCCTAGGCTCATGAAGGAAGTCCAACCCATCTTCATCTATAAATAAAGGAGCAGGGGCATGCTGAAAAAGGGACCTTTTTTCGAGAACACTGGGGAGACTCTGCTGCATTCAAGACTTATTCTATTTTACTTAGCACTTGTATTCAAGTCTTTATAAGACGGATTGTATCTGTATTCAATCATTTGTGAAAACAATAAAGATCAAAACTCAAAGTGGACGTAGGCAGTTACGCTGAACCACTATAAATCCAGTGTTCTTATTTTTGCATTTAATTTAGCCTACAATTCTCTATTTTAATTTGTTTTATTCATTAATCTCTCTACACAATCTTTCTCAAGGGTGTTAGTGGCCAATCTGGTGCTAACATTTTAGTGCTTTCACTGAGTAACGAATTCTCAGGCCGTTAGGATCTGCTTTATAGCTACTGGATTGAATAAATCCCGCGAAGGAGATCCAAGTCATTCACAGGATGTCTGTTGATTCTACTCAGAGTTTCCATCAATAACACTACTATGGGAAGACCACGTACCAGATCAGCCTCTCATAACGAGGACGTCAACGAGACTGCTAGCATGCAACAAACAGGACCTAGCAATCAACAAGCAAATCTAGGTGCAGGAACTGCCATCCAAAATCAAATGGAAGTCATCACCAGAATAGAGTTCAACGACTTGATGAGAGAACTCATGGAAAGCAGAAGACAACTCAACGAGCAGATTCAAGCTAACGCTAACCTCATGACTTAGCTTACTAACCAACATCATCAAAATGCTGGAGGTAGCCCCGTTCCTTACTCTTCATCTGATAGCTCGACTTTATCCGATGAACCTCCCATGCTAGACGCTGCGAAACTGAAACTACACAAGCAGGTGCTGCTGATCGATCAACTAGGGATCACTTACATCTTGGAGACCACCCCCAAGCCGGAATGGGAAACTTAGGAGATGGAGCACGTGTGGAAACTGGACGTCCGGCTCACCAAGACCCCAATGAAGCTGGTCCCTAAGATACACGTCTGGCAGATCACCAACAGATGAGACACCAACCCGAGCGGTCTCGTAGAACAGAGTCCAACCTTCCATCCTCCATACAAACCCCGGACTTATCAGCTATGTTCAGACAGTTGATGAGAGAAAATCATGGCTTGACTAATGAAGATTGGAGGATATCCAGGAGACATACTCCATTCACAGATACTATTCTACAAGCCGAGTACCCCAGGATGTTTAGCATGCCAACTATCTCGACCTACGAAGGGAAGACTGATCCTAGATAGCAGGTGATGAGGTATGGATGGATGATGGATTCGGCTAGAGCGAATGATGCAACTAGGTGTGTGTGCTTTCTAATCACTTTATTTGGAATCGCCACCATGTGGTTCACGCGACTTCCCCCATCGTCCATATCCAGCTTTGAAGAACTGACAACGAAAATTTGTAGAACAGTTCAGGATACATTCCACTCGTGCCAAAGACATGATGTCCTTATCTAGTGTAATTCAGGCTCCAGGGGAGTCGTTGAAGGAATGTCTACAGAGATTTCATGTTGCAGCTACCGAAGTTAGCAACCCTAATGACCACACAATTCAGATGGCTGTAATACGAGGTGTGGATCCAGATTTAGAATTTGAAGATTGGTTGGCAGGAAAACCTCCAACTACGTTAGAGCGTTTTTACTCAAAGGCTCATCAGTTCATAAGAAGGTAGGAAGCCAGGTGGACAAGGCGAGATAAGGCACCAGGTCCTGTTCAGGAGACCGTGAAGAGCAATATTGTTGTAAAGCAATCCGGTGACAATTCGAGGAAGGTTCAGGTCAATGTCCAGAACAAGCCTAGGAAATCTAAAGGGTCCGGAGGAGGAAATCCCGAAAAGAAAAGAGAAGCAGGGAAATGGAAGCCAAGGATTCCAACCTACAACAAATACACCCTACTGAATGCATCTCTTGAGAATATTTACCTATCAACTTGTAATTATTTTAAATACAGAAAGCCGTGCCCAAAGAAGTCAACAACGGAACAAAAGCAGACTGGGAAGTATTGCCGCTTCCATGAGACTTATGGGCATAATACAAAAGAGTGTAGACACCTCCACGATGCCTTAGAAAAGCTGATTAGACAGAAAAAGTTGTAGGAGTTTGTTAAGAACCCACAGGAGGGTAGACAAGGAACATCAGACCTCGGACGTGGGTCGGCTCCGTGCAATATAGAGGAATATGCTCGAAGTGTGGGTAGGCTAGTCATAAACACTATAGTCGGTGGACCTCACCCCACAGATAAGAATTGGTAGGAAATGGAGCTGTATGCTTACTCCCTAAGACATGCATATTTTGAGTGTTGTTCAAATACTGAGGACGGGTCCCCAGCCGAGCAACAACGGACAATGACGGACGATATAGTTTCCAAAGCAGAGATGCTGACCATGTGAAGTCTCCTACCGTTGACCCGATGGTCATTTCTGGGACAATCGGACTAGAATTTGTGAAGAGAATTTTGATTGATTGCTGAACTTCTTTCAATATCATCTTCAAGAAAGCGTATGACCAAATGAAGATGGAGGCGAAGGACTTAAAGCCATCTAAAGCCCGTATTCATGGCTTTAATGGTGCAACGACCGATGCAGTGGGGTATGTTGAATTGCCAGTTGAACTGGGACAAGGAGAACGTAGGAGGGTGCGAATCCTACCTTTCATAGTTTTGGATGTTGATTCTCTATATATGTGTTTCTGGATCGACGGACACTGGTAGAGTTTAGCTTTGCCCCTGTGCAGTTTGACTTTGAAATTTTCGACAGATAAAGGAGTTGGCGTTGTGCATGGCGATCAGGCAACCGGTCGCGCATGTTATGTGGCTGAGTTGAGAGCGGCCCAGCGGAGAGAGAAAGGAAAGGTTGCAGACAACTCCGTCCGCATCCGGAATACTGACAATTGACAAGTAGTGCCCGCGCCCTGGCTCGTTCCATATTCTCGGATATATAGAGACATAGATCCGAGAGATGATGATGGGGAACCCAAGGAAGTGAATGCAGCACCGATTGAGCTGACAATTGACATTCCAGTCAACCGAGATGGCCCATCATGAGTTCTTAGATTGGATCACAACTCGACTCCTTAGTAGCCGAGGATCTTACTGATTTCCTCCGAGCGAATCTGTATGTTTTCGCTTGGACACATTCTGATATGTGCGGGATTTCTCCCGCTATTGCAATTCATATATTGAACATAGACCCGAAGTACGTTCCTGTAAAATAGAAAAGGAGAGGCACGGGCCCGGAGAGGTCCGCTGCTCTCAGAGAGGAGGTGGACAAACTCAAAACCAATGGATTCGTCAACGATGCCCTCTACCCTGAATGGGTGTCTAACCATGTGCTTGTGAGGAAAGAAAATGGGAAGTGGATAACTTACGTAGATTACTCTGATTTAAATAAAACATGCCCGAAGGATAGTTTCCCTTTACCTAGGATCGACCAGCTCGTCAACTCAACGGTCGGACATGAGTTACTGTCATTTATGGATGCGTACTCGGGATATAATCAGATCCGATGCACATTCCAGACCAAGAACACACTAGTTTTGTCACAGACGTTGAGCTATATTGCTATGTAGGATGCCTTTCGGATGGAAAAACGCGGGATCGACTTATCAACGTCTGGTGAATCGAATGTTTAAAGACTAGATTGGTAGAACAATGGAAGTCTATGTGGATGACATGCTCGTGAAGTCACGGAAGTCAAACGACCACATTCGAGACTTAGCGATTGATATACTCAGACATTACAGAATGAAAATCAATCCTTTGAAGTGTTCCTTTGGCGTTGCGTCAGGGAAGTTTTTGGGTTTTATTGTAACTGCGCGGGGAATCAAAGCTAACCCGGAGAAGATTCAAGCTATCCGAGACATATAAGTGCCCAGAACTATAAAGCAGGTACAAAGCTTGAATGGAAAGATGGCCACGCTGAGTCGGTTCATATCCAGAGCCACTGATAAGTGTATTCCTTTCTTCGATGTAATAAAAAAAGGAAGGAGAAATTTCGAATGGACGTCTGACTATGTGGAAGCATTCTGAGATCTGGTAAGGCATTTAGAAAGTCCTCCGGTGCTATCGAAACCGGTAGACCATGAAATGTTGTATGCGTACTTGGCTGTATCCCAGCATGCTATCAGTAGGGCTTTGGTTCGCGATGAGGAACGAGTTCAAAAGATGATGTACTATGTCAGTAAACATTTGATGGGGGCAGAAAGAAATTATCCTAAAATTGAGAAACTAGCCTATTGCTTGGTGATTGCATCACGCAAGCTTCATCCGTACTTTTAGGCACACTCAATCAGTGTTTATACCGATCAACCCTTACGACAGGTACTCCAACGACCGAAAACTTCAAGAAGGATGTTAAAATGGAATATCGAGTTGAGTCTGTTCGATATTACCTACCTGCCACGAAGGGCCATACAAAGGCAAGCGCTAGCAGACTTCATCTCTGAATTCACCGTGTCATACGAATCAAGCAGTCACAATGTCATACCTCCCGTTCGATGGAAGCTGTACACACTACAACAAAAATACCCTATTACAACACTCTTTTTACAACGGGCATTGGTTGCCCATTGTAATAGAAGGCTATTGCAACGGTCCACTCAGGCCCGTTGTAATAGATGTCATATACAACGCCCTTTTTACAATGGGCAATGACTACCCGTTGTAATAGAATGCTATTACAACGGTTCTTTTATGCCGGTTGAAATAGATGCCAATTTTACAACATTCACAAAATGCCCGTTGTAATAGATGCCAATTTTACAACGGTCAAAAAATGCCCGTTGTAAGAGGTGTCAATTTTACAACGCTCATAACGCCCGTTGTAATAGGTGCCAGTTTTACAACGGGATAAAATGCCCGTTGTAATAGGTGCTAATTTTACGACGGTCATAAAATGCCTGTTTTAGCCGATGTCAATTTTACAGCGATCATAAAACGCCCGTTGTAATAAATATCTGTTGCTAATTTTCGACAATCAATAATTAATAATTACAATGCTTTCTTAAAATTAATATTTATTATTTATTAATATTTATTAATTATCATTAATAATATTATATTAATCATATGTTACTAATTACTAATTATAATATTATTACTAATTACTAATCATTAATAATATAATATTATTTATTAATATATAACAATTAATCATTAACAATATTATATTAATTATTTATAACTTAATTAATATACCAACAGACTTAATTTTAATTAATAATATAAAGTAATTCCTACTAATAATTAGTAAGTAATAATTAACTAATTAATAAAAATAAAAAATTTTAAATAGTAATAATAATGAATTAATATATAATAATTAATAATTGATTTGAAATATGAAATAATTCCTAATAATATATATATTAATTAATAGTTAATATATAAGTTCATAATCAATAAATAAATAGTAATTAATTAATACTATTATTCATTTACTAATGAATAATTAATCATTAATAATTGATTTTATTACTATTAATATTAAATATTAAATAATTTATAACTGATATTTAATTACAAAATATATTTAGTATTAAATAATTACTAATGATATTTAATAATCAATAATTAAATTTTTAATAGCTAGATTTTAATAATTACTTTTTATACTTAATAATTAATGATAATTATTAAATAATTACTATTAATATTCGATAAATATAGTTAATAATCAATCATTAATAATTAATCATTAATGGTTATTAGTGTATAATTTATATTAAAAAAATTACTATTAAATAATTAGTAATTAATAATTAATTTTTAATAAGTAATATCTAATAATTTATTGTAGTTAAATATTTAATAATTTAAATTCCTTAATAATTAATTGACTATTTAATTTTTGATAATTAATGATTAATAAGCAGTACTTAATAACTAAGAAACAATATTTGTTATCTAGTATTTAATATTGGTAATTATATTTAATATTTCAATTTTTTAAAATTATAATAATTTTAAGATAAATTTAATAATATTCGAAAAATGAAAAATAAAAGTTCATTTTAAGTTTTTCTTTGGATTGAAACAAAAGTTCATAAAACCGAATAATTTCAAGTTGTTTTTGGCTCCAGGAGAAAAAATTTGGTTCCACCAAATTTTTTTTTTTTGCTCCACACCAACGTTCTTTGAGTTTTTGTACCTAGATTCATTTCGAATCCTTTCTTTTCTTCAATTTCCCCCAATCCAAATTTCTTTTCCGTGTCTACTTCATAAATCTCAATGATGTTTTCCCTAAATCAAACTTTTAACATCTCATATTCCTCTCTACTTCAACACTTTAGCTTCGCGTAAATTGCGATCAACATCCTCGGCCTGCCCTTATACTCCGTTGTCTCCATCGTGATTCAAAAATTGCTTCTGTGGTTTTTTGAGTAGGTTGCTGGTTTGGGTTAGGCGATTTTGGTAGCGAAAGGGTTCAGGCATTACGCGTTCGATGGTGAATTGTGGTGAAGGAGGGTTAGCGATTGCCGTTTGGTTGCGGATTTGTTGTGAGGCTGTTGGAAGATTTGGGTGGAGTTCGGTGATTGCTGTTGAGGTTTAGGTGAGTTTGATTGGGGTGCGGCGAACGATTGCTGGCGATTGGCAGAGAGATTGTTTGTTGTGGTTGATGATGTTTTCTGGTGGGGTTTGGGAAGATGGTGGCGGTGGTAGTTCAGTTGTCCAGTGAGGTGTGCAAGTTTGCAAGTTGATAGTGGTTGTGATGGCTGGAAAATGGTTGTGGTCAGGCAGTAGTAGAAATTTATGGTCAGGTATGATAACTGGCAATATGGCTTGTGGTTTATGTGTAGTGTAAAAGGTATGATGGCAGTAGCAGAAATTTATGTGAGTGTAGGAGAAGGATTATTGAAGTGGAAAGTAATGGCAAAGGTCAGTAAGTGGTTGGATTGGATCAAGGGCGGTGGGTGTATAACATACAAAAATAGTCATAAACTAATACAGCTGTGTGAAAATTTTAGTGAGTATATAACATCCTTAAGAAACACATTTCATTCATATAAGTATATAGACAAATGTGATTCAGGCTTCATTCTTGCTGCAATTTTACGTTTTGAAACTCCAATTGTAGAATCTCATGATTTATTACCCCTGGAATTAGAACTATTGTTGACGCTACACCTTGTAATATATTCTTGGTCGTGCTGTAGCAGTTGGACAATGATCCTGAATAGTAGCAGTTGGATATTTAGTAGCTTTCCAGGCTATTTTTTCTTGATGCTCTTCTCATGCAGTTGTTGTCATGCAACTTGGCTATGTAAATACTACATGTTGATCAGGCTAGTTTACTTCGGTTTCATTGCTGAAGGTTTGATTCATGAATTTCTGCAATTTTATCCACACACCAAGATTTAGCCTATAAAAAATGAAGTCAAGTGAATCAAAAGTGGGGTACGAAGTCATGCCACACTGTTTTAATTACCAACATCCAAAAGAAATTATTACTGGCAACTTCAACCTAGTAACATAAAACTACTAAAATTAATCAAATTCAACTTGCAATGAATCGCTTAATCAATGAATAAAATACATGAATTAATTAAGAATACAATTGCTATCGAATATTTTAATTTTTCAAAAATATTGTTCTGTTTCTACTCATTTTTAGTGTTCGTATACTTTGAAGCTTTATTGCTATATCTAATAAGCTAATTTTTAGTATAGTATCGAATTAATGAGCTCTGAACATATTGGACTAGAAAAGGAAAATACTTACAATATGCTTCAAAGAACTTTGAATTCGGCTTACTAACATGATTAGTGGCATAGTGTATACGCTTGCGCGCGTGCATGCGTGTGGTTGCACTACGAGGTGTGGCTAAAGCATCCAAGAAAAACCATTGAAGTTGTTCCAAATAGCTGGGCTAGGCCCACTTAGTAAATTGTGCGTTCATGATATTCAATTTGTAGTCCTTCACCGTACACGTTAAGCATGTGATGGGTAGGGGATTCACCATACATATTTTATGACTGTTAAGTAGTAAGGTAGTTTTTTTTTTGTGAGTAGTAGGTGGTCGACAGGGAAGAGGTTGTGTGTTGACTACTTGAAGTTGGCGGTTGTGGAGGGGAGTAAGTTTGTGTTATGTGATGTAGCAGGTTCTGGTAGATGATGGTGATGGAGTGAGAAGTCAGGGAGTGATGGATGGTGCAGTGGAGGAGTTGCTACGGATTGTTGGGTAGGGGAATGAACAGTTGGTTTGGCAGTGCACTCTATGTAGTCTGGCACTGAAATGGTGGTAGAAGAAGTAGGCAGGCGCTAGTGGTTTATGTAGATGGTTAGGTTGGTATGTGTGCAGTGCAGTAATGATGTCGAGGAGGAGAATAGCAGGTGGTCAGTTTCAGTGCTTGCAGTTGTCAGATGAAGAGTGGGATGGGTTTGAATGTATGTAGAGGTTGAGGCAGTGGGACTGAAGTGGTATGTTGAAATGTACAGTGGAGAGATGCTTGTATGATGTTGGTTGTGATGAAGCATTGGATGGAGGTTGGGTGAAGTGATGGTTTATGGCAGTTGTATGGCTTCAGGCAGGTGGTATGGTTTGATGGTGTTGCTAGTAGTTGAACAAGGGAGATGAACAATGTAAATGAAAACAACAGTTGTTTTATGATAATATTTATTACTCGTTAAATTATTCATTATGGGTATTGATATACTGCATGGATGTTGCTATTGTTTTTTTTAATTTGCATTTATTTTGCAACGGTCAGAGCATGTTGTTATACAAACTTTTTACAATGGTTAGAACATGTTGTTATTCGAGCATTTTACAATGGTCCATGCATGTTGTCAAAAGAGATTTTGCAACGGTCAATGCATGTTGTCAAAGAGTCTATTGCAAGGGTTAATGACCGTTGTAAAAAGGTGTATTCAACGGTCCTTTACAACATTTATTGCCCGTTGTAAAATACAGTGGACCTATTACAACGAGGCCTAATACGATGGGCGCATGCCCATTGTGAAACACATATTACAACAGGCATTGCCCGTTGTAGAAAGGCTGTTTTGTTGTAGTGATACCGACAGGGCATCTAACGACCGTTGCTCAGGAGCTGGTATGTTCTTGTGACTTCTGAAAACCGATCAATTTGTTACGCTTTGAAGCTGGAATACCCAGCGACAAACAACGAAGCCGAGTATGAAGCATTGATTGCTGGCTTGAAAATTATTAAAGAACTGGGGGTAAAGTCGGTTGAAATCTTTTGTGACCCACAACTGGTGGTATACCAAGTGCGGGGGGACTATCAAGCGAAGGGACAAAGGATTGCCCCATACCTCGCACGGCTTAAATGGTTGCTAGCAAATCTAGAATATTATGATATTTCGCATGTCCCGCATGAACAAAACAGAGAAGCCAGTTCATTGGCAAAATTTGCGATCACTGGCGATGCACAGCAAATGGAATTGGTTTCCGTCGAGACCTTACATACTTCAAGTATAAATATGATGGAGATAGATTTCGTGTTAGAAACAGAAATCGAGAAGGAATCATGGATGACCCTATTCAAACAATACTTGCTACATGGGGTCTTGCCCGAAAGAAAGAGCGAAAGACGACAAGTCATTCATAAAGCCTCGCGATATGTAATGCGAGACAGAATAATGTATCAGAAAGGATTTTCGGCCCCCTTACTCCCGTGCATTGCCCACAATGAGATAAAACGAGTCCTAAAGGAAGTCCATGAAGGGGAATGCGGTGACCACACTGGGGGCAAAACGTTAGCAAAAAGAATCCTCCGCTATGGATATAATTGGCCAACCGTAAATCGGGATGTTGCAGACTGTATAAGAAGATGTGATAAATGCCAGAATTATGCAAAAACCCCGAGAGCTCCGCCGACGGAACTCACACAAATGGTTAGTCCATGACCGTTTGCAATGTGGGTGTAACAGCCCAAATTTTAGCAATATTTTATTCTTTATTTATAACTCTGGGGTTTTATTTTTCGAAAATTTGATTGTCTAAATTTTATTATAAATAATCACCTAAGATTTTTATTAGTGTGAAAATTCTAAAATTCTTATTTTGGTTAAAACTTATCATTTTTTTTTTGAAGTTATAAATCTTTAAATTTTTAATTTTTAATCTTTTGGTTTAATTTAATATGTTCGTAACAACGTTTATTTCACCTTTTGTTCTTTAAAAAAATTGATTTTATACTTTTAAAAATTTAATATTTTATATTTTACTTGTATACATTTTTGAATATAAATTTCTTAGTAAATGTGTAAACAAATCATATTTTTATATAAGTAATAAATTTCCAAAACTTTGAGTATAAATAAACCGTTTAATTTCGCGTTTAAGAGGCGCTTTATTTGATGGAATAAATAATGTATATATACATACAAGAAAACGTATAAAATTTAAATCCATTATTTTCATTTTTTTGGACAAAAATCACTGCGTCTGTTGTACGCATTCTACGTTTTCTTTTATACATCTATACAACAGTTTATTTCTTAAATGTTAAGTAAATCAAAAAGATATAAGCAAATCATATTTTAATTAAGTAATAAATTTTAAGTTAATAGTGTAAATAAGCTATTTAAGATACACGTTTTAATTTGTACAATTTAGTTGGTGTAACGCCCCGAAAATTTTCGACTTTCGAAAATTCAACATCGACACTCACTTTATCGACTGCCGAGAAATCGAAGGCCGGAAACACGGAATGTTATTGTTTTTAAAAAGGATTTAAGAAAAGAAAAAGAGAGAAGAGTAGATAAGAAGATAGAAAATAGAAGACAGAAAAGAAAATAGAACGATCTTAAAATAGAACGGGACAGAAGAAACAACAGAACAACATCAGAATCTCACAATCGCAGCGGAACAACATATAATAATAAATGAATAATCTTTAAACAAAGAACTATATTAGTTATTACATTTCATCATATTTCATTACATCATATCATCAGAGTGTACAACAACAACATCAAACAGTGCAGCGGAAAAAGAAATACTATATACTAGTAATACACCATGCCAATCCATCTTGCCTCCAGCAACTCCAGAATATCCAGAATATCCTGATAAACCTTAACTCTTGACTGCCCGTGTGGAAATTGGTGGGCACCCAGAGTTTAGGAAGGAAAACAATAAACTCCGAGTCAGTCATGTGACTGGTGTGAGAACTCAAAACAGTTTATTTATCTTTAAAATCAAAATAGAGGAATATTTTTAAATTCAATTCGCAATGCTTTTAAAAATGAGACTACCATAAGGCCTCCCGCACACACACACATGCAAACGCAGAATCGGAGGAGATTTCTCCTTATGATAGCCAAAGATGCTTGATACGCATTTAAAATAATATTTGATATTATTACTAGTGCATAGTGTAGAGAAATATTTCAAAAGTAGAATATAAATCTTAGCCAACATAGACATTTCGAACTATGCCTACTATAGCTACCATCCAAACAGTGGTGACCACCATAAGTGAATGATAGGTTCTACAACTAATACCGTACAAGTTTCGTATTGGGAATTGGATTTCCAACAAATGGTCAGGCCAAGGAACGTCCCATTGCCACATGAGAATGCCTCTGGATGGACATCCCCGAGAACCAAACCGGATCTCTACCAACACAAGGCCGGGTTACCCCTAACTGAGTAACAACTGACCGAATATGCCATCCCCCGGTCCTTTGGGACCTTTTCACCGAGCGCTCGTAATCAATTCACACAATCATAACAAAGTGTTTTCAACATGAGTAAGTATCTGGGCTCCATACCATGATACCACCCTTTTCCAAAAGGAAATGCACACATCCTAAAGGGCGCTACCCCTCATAACCTTGCTGCTTCTTTCCTGTTTTGACCATTCACGGGGTGTGAGGCTCGACGAAGTCACGTCCACAAAAACATACTTTATACAAAAGCCATGCTTTGGGTCAACAAATGATCATAGAAATGATCACCAAGATAGACGATCAAACAAATGATCCTATCACAAATAATCAACACAATGATCATTTCAGCATCACTCAGCATGTCACATTACCAATTTGGGAATATATCGCTGATAACTTCAACTATATAACCTCTGAGCTCGTACGTCTCAGAGAAGGGTGTTAAGCTAAAAGAATAAATTCTCCGCCACCAACAGAAATATATTTGAAAGAAATCGGCTTTATATCTCAACTTGTAATGTCAGACATACAATCCATACAAGTCTGTTCCGGGCTCGAACAAAACCGAAGGCACTTACAAAGAAGTCCTTGCAATCTGGATATTCACAATCCTGATCGGATTCACCATCACATATGGAGAACTCAATACCGTAGCTACTCGGTGCCGAGTCAATCGACAGGTCATCCTATCGTTCTCGCAAATACCGGGTCTTCAACACCGATCTTCAAATGCAATTCACAACGACGTATCACATATTCGGAGTGGGTTATACGACCCCATGGTCCTTTCCCGGTTAACCCGAATAGTGAGCGCTTATTCAAAAATAAGTGTGACATTCAAATTCAATCAATTCACATCCAATACCCATTCAAAGGGAAATATTGATAGTCGAATATTGAACTATCAATGGATATGCACACATCACCAGATTCCAAATAATTTTCCAAATTATTTATTTTCCAAAATATCTTTACGAGATATATATTTTCAATACTTCAAAAATAAATCAATATTTATTTTTTTAAACAAATTCCACTTTCTCATATAAATTCCATAATGAATCTATATTCCAAAATATTCATGCATATGATTTCAATTATTCATTTCAATTTATCTTCAAAAAGATAAATTCTAAATATTCACTTCATATTGGAAAACATTTCCATACTTGTTTATTCATAAGTAATTCACAAATCTTTTTATTTTCAACCTTGGAAAATATTTAATATACTTAAATCGAATTAAGTATATATTTCATTCTTTAAGGAAATCATTCTCTTAAACATATTTATTTGGGCCAAAACGAATGTTACGTAAAACATCGTTACGACAACCCAAAATCACTAATATAGGGATTCGAAATTAAAATAGATATATAAATCCCAATACTATTCAAAACATTTCCTTTCGAAAATCATTTATTATAACAACAGTGTTATAGTCCACCATTTCCTTTTATTTCTCGAAAACGTCTATTTCAACAATAAATGTTGAAATCTATGGTTTCGAATCTCAACACATTTTAAAACATCGTTGGATCGTTTAATTCTGTTTAAAACATCATATCTAAAACAATTTCTTTAACGTGTTATTCACTATTCAAAAATGTGAATAACTTTGTTAACAATTTCATCATTTCTATTCATTTTTAACTTAAAGGATTATTCACTGTCTACAACGTGAATATAACTCCAATTATAAGTTATAACAATTAACTTATCAAAATAAGTCGTTTGCGAATTTATAAAACAACGTTTATAAATTCCATTTCTATTTATTTTATAACAACTTCCTTTTATAAATTCCTTTATTAACCTATTCCGGTTTATAACTCAATTATAAACTAAAAGTTCATTTTATAAGTTAAGTACTTATAATTTATTTGTTTACAAAACGTTCTTTTAAACTTCCCAAATTATAAATCTTATAACTTATAAGATTTAATGATTTATCCAAAACCATTCTTCAAATAACTCCACAAATTTATAAATCTTACTATTTATAAATTTTATTTATAACTTCACAGTTTATAATTCTATAAATTTCATTCATTTATGAAATTTATTTTCACTTCATTCAAACACTTATAAAAACTCGTTTTATAACGTCCATGTTTCAATTTATAAATATCCATTTATAAATCTCTTAATATAAATCAATTTATATTATTCTTTAAAAACATCTTTAAACTCCTTTAGAATTTCATCATTCTCTTGATTTATAAAATAATCAAATTTTGTAAATCCTATAATTTCAACTTTTTATAATAAATTCAAAAACCCAATTTAAACTATTTTATAAAATCATAAACCCATATTTCTAAAAATCAGCCTTTTACCATATTTCTCAAAAACCATAATTTTTATAACATTAAAAATTATATCGTTTATTTATTTAAAATGGATCAATTCCAAAAATATTTATAAAATGTATATTTTCACAATCACTTTAGAAATCCTTTTAAAATCCCAAAATCTGGGTCCAATGATGTTACACACCAAATAGTCAATCACGACTGCAACGATCCATCATATATCGTATATGATAATCCATCAAATATCAAAATATCTGAAATCAAATAAAAACTGTTGAGGAATCCAGTTGGATCCCTCCAACCTGTTTTCCTACATCCAAAAACATTAGCACAATACCAATTCCGCTCCAGTACGAAATTATCGCGGTATATGTTCTTATTAAATATTATCCGCTTAATAACGGCGCAATAGGGTCTCATCCGCTAAAAAATACGGGAAATCAACAACTGCAATATATACATATGCCAATATATATATATTGATATTATTTATAATACCAATTTCACTGTTTATGAAATATTCGCGGTATATGTTTTTAATAAATAACATCCGCTTACTAACGGCGTATAATGTCTATTTTAACAATCAATAGATACAATCATCATTCAATCATGCATTCAAATATTTTAAATCTAACTATTTAAAATAAAATCGAAACTGATTCGATTGAGTGAGAAGTTCTCACCTTGATTTAAATTCCGTTTTAGCGATTTATTTCGAATAAAATTAAACGCGCGTTTAATTTTACCCAAAATTCTCACTAACTCCAAACGACTCCAATCCAATTTCATCGCGTAGTGCTCGTCCATACGATTCCAACGCAACTGAGTTTGCATTTTTTCGACCTCGTATGAAAAAGATATGAATTTACGAAGTTTGTACACGATTATATATATATAAATTACAACATAAATTATAATTTATAACCTATGCAAACCAAGACCGTAGGATCTAACTCCAAGCCATCACAGCCCTCCAACCTTTCTTCCCCTTCATCACGCACGGCTACAGTTCATAGCCGAAACAAAAACCCATCACAACATCAACTAGGGTTTAATTATGCCCCTTCAATACTCGATATAAACTCGATCAGGGAGTTGCGTTTTGAAGCTCCTTCCACCACCTATGCACGGCCTCAATAGGGTGGAGCTCGGCCTCATCATGTGCATGAAAAGTCGTGCGCAAGCGTGGCCGAACGCAGGCCATTATCTCCCTCCTCGGTGCATCGTTTTAGATCATAGCCGTTCAACTTGAAGCTCTCACTACACTCTACAATTTCTTAGTTGGAAGTTTCATGAATGGGTTTGTGGATTGAAAGATAATTGAAGATGAAATCAAGACAATTTCGGCCATTCACTGCTTGCTGGCGGCCGTGCTTTGTAAACTAGGGTTTTAGAATTTCTTTATTTTATTTTGTGATTTTTGGGGGTATTTATAGGAAATTTTCAATCACTATTCATCCGGAATTCCCAAACTCCGATTTACGCGTCGAAACTGACGTTCCTAGGTTTTATCCCGCGTTCCGGACACAATGGAACAGGTTTCGGAAGCTAATTCGGACATCTGTGCGAGTTATGGCTATAAACGCTCAATTTAAATTAAACCGATTTAAATCGATTTCTAGGCGTTTTAATTTGTACCGGACAAACGGTAAATCCAATTGACTTGAAATTTGAAACCTTATAATAATATCACATTACGGATCCGATGAAACTAGTTTCGTCGAAATCCGAGACTTTTTGAAAAATGGCTATTTTGACTCGCCAAATTTAAATTAAAAATAATTCGATGCGTTTCGAGCTACCACGATCAAACGATAACTCCGATTGACACGAAATTTGAAATCCGGTAATAACTAACTATTACGGATCCAATGAAACTAGTTTCGTTCAATTCTGAGACTGTTCAAAAACTGACTATTTTCACTAGTCGATTTTTTTATTAAAATATTCAATTTTCACAAATTAACTTCTAAATCGATTTTAAAAGTTCTAAAATATCATTCTAACTCCCATATGATATAATAAAATTTTACAAATCATTTTCAACCATATTTAACTCGATTTTCAATTATTTCCATAATTTAACGTATTAAATTATCGATTTAATTATCCAATTAAATCCAATAATTCAAATAAAAATTTATTCGACTTATAAATTCACTTATTAATATTTAAAATTAATTAAATATTCAAATTTTTAATTTCTAAAAATTCTGGGTCGTTACAATCTTCTCCACTTAAAAGAATTTCGTCCTCGAAATTACAAGTAAGAAAAGTTACAGAATTTATTAACTTTCCAAAATTCATAGTTAAACTTCTTACAATACTTTACTAAGTTTTCAAATCATACTTAGTTATCTTTTCAAAAGCAACTACTATAGTTTAACTTTCAATTCCAAATCAAAGTTTAAGTTTTCCCAATTTTCTCAAAATTTTCGAACGCCTTAAATTTTCGGAAAAATTCGCCATAGTCTCCTTTGCGCGGCTCGATCCAAAAAAAAAATGACAGTATATATATCACAAATATACATCTCATCAAGTAATGAGGCATCCCGCAGGGAAAAAAGTGTAAAAGTACGATATGTAATCCGAGATATGTACCTTATATTTTATTAGCGAGCATATACGGCTAATATAGCGCGAAAGCGAGCTCCAAATGCGAAGCAAACGCGATCCGCACCTACTAAACACTCAACAAACAACAAGAGAACATGCATATAGACAATAATCTCAATATACAACATATAGCAACATAACTATATATGCCAACATAGCAACTGCAATAAAGCAATTATATTCAAACATCAACCAACTATCATTCAACTAACATCCATAACCAATAAATATTCATTTATATTCTCATTAATATTCAATGAATTGGTTTTCAATTTAATCACATTTGATTCATTACCAGCGGATGTTCTTACTAACATTTATTTTCAATTAGTTTATATCCACTAATTAAATCCAATTCACTTTCAATTCTATTCAAATTTATTTACTTTCAATTTGAATTCAATTTCATAGCTTCCAATTTCGCTAATTCACTTTCAATAACACTTAATGAACTTATATACAATCAACTAACAATCATATAACAACCAAAGTATATTAATTACAACCAAATTACTTTGCTTCACTTACATTCATTTTGGTTTAACACCTTTAATTAAATTGACTTCCATTCAATTTATTCAACTTCCAATAACATTTGATTTCAATGAATTAACACTTATATTCATTATTTCATATCAACTTAAATTTACATTTAATTGACTTACATTCAATCCATTCATTTAATTCAATTACAAAGTTGAATTTTTATTTATATACTCAAGTTCATATCCCATTTAACTTTAAATTCACTTTTATTTACAACTCATATTCATATATATATCCATCTAGTTTCACTTCTCATATATATAAGTTTATTTCACAATTGTAAATTACTTTAATTATAATTCAATTCTTATAATTCCTTTTGCTTATACAATTATTCCTTTATTTAGATTATTCAAACAACCAAACAATCAACTTATATACTTTAATAATTCTGAAAAATTATTTCTTTATATATAAAATATAATCGAGGTAAAATTATTTCATTTACCCAATTTAAAACCATATTGTGTCGAATTGTTCTATTCAAGTGTTTAGAAACCCCTTTCTACGATAGTTAGCTAGACTACATCGACCGAAATCTATAAACAATCAACCGATAAGTCAACACAATACAAAACACTTTTATATTCACTATCAAATACGCTCTCATAGCTATTATTACACTCAAACTCATTCTAGAGCACTACTGACTCTATCTCTAACGAGTAATACCCAACAGAACCATGGTTGTCGCTTAACCATATGCTCTGATACCAAATGTAACGCCCCGAAAATTTTCGACTTTCGAAAATTCAACATCGACACTCACTTTATCGACTGCCGAGAAATCGAAGGCCGGAAACACGGAATGTTATTGTTTTTAAAAAGGATTTAAGAAAAGAAAAAGAGAGAAGAGTAGATAAGAAGATAGAAAATAGAAGACAGAAAAGAAAATAGAACGATCTTAAAATAGAACGGGACAGAAGAAACAACAGAACAACATCAGAATCTCACAATCGCAGCGGAACAACATCTAATAATAAATGAATAATCTTTAAACAAAGAACTATATTAGTTATTACATTTCATCATATTTCATTACATCATATCATCAGAGTGTACAACAACAACATCAAACAGTGCAGCGGAAAAAGAAATACTATATACTAGTAATACGCCATGCCAATCCATCTTGCCTCCAGCAACTCCAGAATATCCAGAATATCCTGATAAACCTTAACTCTTGACTGCCCGTGTGGAAATTGGTGGGCACCCAGAGTTTAGGAAGGAAAACAATAAACTCCGAGTCAGTCATGTGACTGGTGTGAGAACTCAAAACAGTTTATTTATCTTTAAAATCAAAATAAAGGAATATTTTTAAATTCAATTCGCAATGCTTTTAAAAATGAGACTACCATAAGGCCTCCCGCACACACACACATGCAAACGCAGAATCGGAGGAGATTTCTCCTTATGATAGCCAAAGATGCTTGATACGCATTTAAAATAACATTTGATATTATTACTAGTGCATAGTGTAGAGAAATATTTCGAAAGTAGAATATAAATCTTAGCCAACATAGACATTTCGAACTATGCCTACTATAGCTACCATCCAAATAGTGGTGACCACCATAAGTGAATGATAGGTTCTACAACTAATACCGTACAAGTTTCGTATTGGGAATTGGATTTCCAACAAATGGTCAGGCCAAGGAACGTCCCATTGCCACATGAGAATGCCTCTGGATGGACATCCCCGAGAACCAAACCGGATCTCTACCAACACAAGGCCGGGTTACCCCTAACTGAGTAACAACTGACCGAATATGCCATCCCCCGGTCCTTTGGGACCTTTTCACCGAGCGCTCGTAATCAATTCACACAATCATAACAAAGTGTATTCAACATGAGTAAGTATCTGGGCTCCATACCATGATACCACCCTTTTCCAGAAGGAAATGCACACATCCTAAAGGGCGCTACCCCTCATAACCTTGCTGTTTCTTTCCTGTTTTGACCATTCACGGGGTGTGAGGCTCGACGAAGTCACGTCCACAAAAACATACTTTATACAAAAGCCATGCTTTGGGTCAACAAATGATCATAGAAATTGACGCAGCGGATAATTCGAACAAAACTTCAATCAATGAAATGTAGCAATCGGTGAGTTGAAGATACCAAAATGCCCAAGTTCGTTGATCCAAAGATACCGAACTCTAGCTATCTCAAACACGTTGATAGCGCACTATACCGTGTTCTAAGATCTACGATTCTTCGCACGTTGATCTAGCGCACTAGATTCCGTGAATCGGCTTCTACGATCGTTGAATCGAGCGCACTCGATTAACCGAAAGAGGAGATAGGAGATTACACTCAACTACCAATTGGTATGAAAGCACAAAGCTAACAAAAGAGAATTTTATTCAAAAATCAACCACCCCAAATGTACAACACACGCCCCTATTTATAGAGTTTTCGACCCAGTCCCTAAGTCGTTGCCGACCTACGACTCATACTAGGTCGTTGCCGACTTACCACAGTGGCGACCTAAACCCATTACAACATAGCACAACATGACCGACTCACACATGGCCGACTTAACCAAGTACGACCTAACATACATGACCGAGTTAAAGCAATACAACATATGTACACGGCTTAACTCATTACCGACTTAACATATAACGACTCAAAGATTCGCGACTTAGCACCCAACACAACCCATAGGTCGGTAACGACCTAAAATACAACACGACCCACAGATTCACCGACTCATGACCTAACACCGGTACAACAAAGCACATATACAACACCTTCCTTTAGGTCGCTGCCGACCTAAGACTTTAGGTCGTTAACTCGGCTCCTTTTTCCCTCTGTCAACCAGTTAGCTCGGAGACGACTTAAGCCTTCAACAACTTCTGTTCTGTTAAGTCGTGAACGACTTAGACTCGTGTCGTTAACTCGTTTGTGACTCATCAAGCATGAACGACTTATGCTCCCATCAACTCGCAGCTTCTTTTCTCGTGGATCTTCAGATCGTAGCTTCTCTGACTCGTCCCCCATTACTTTGTTAAGTCGCGGACGACTTAGGATCTCCTCCTTAGGTCGTGAGCCTTGTTCCTTAAGTCGGCAACGACTTAAAGTTCTCAAACGAGTTAGCTCCGTAGCTTCCTTCACACGACCTAGAGCGAAGTTAACTCGTGTTGCCTTCCCTTGTTGACTCGTACACGACTTAGGAGATTGAACTGAAGCTTCATTAACTTGTGAATGGTTTAACTTCTGGACTTCTATAGGTCGTGCTACATCATCCTCCCCTGGTTGAGAAAAATTCGGCCTCGAATTTGTAAATTCTTCCTCAACAATCTCACCCCCATGATATGGAATTAAATGTTTGACGTTAAAAACATCAGAAGTATAAACATCATCTGGTAACTTTAATCGATAAGCATTTTCATTGATTTTCTTCAAAACTTCAACTGGACCAATTTTCCGCGCTTTCAATTTATTGTATGTTCCCACTGGAAAACGGTCTTTTGTCAACACTGCATAAACCAAATCGCCTTCGTTAAATTCAACATTTCGTCGCTTCAAATCTGCAGACTTCTTATACTTCTCATTCGATTTCTCCAATCGTTCCTGAACGATTTTATGACATTCAGTCAGCTCATCAACAAAATCAACAGCTCGTTTAACTGTCCCCTTCGACTGTGGTACTACTGCCAAATCCAACGGTCCCCTGGGTAAATTTGAATAAACAATCTGAAACGGACTGAATCCCGTGCTACGATTCACTGCATGATTATGTGCAAATTCAGCTTGGCATAACTTCATGTCCCAACTTTTCAAATTATCCTGTACAAGACATCGCAATAAATTTCCCAATGACCTGTTAACAACTTCTGTCTGCCCGTCAGTTTGCGGATGATAAGCACTACTAAATTTCAGTTTCGTTCCCACCATCTTCCACAAACTCAACCAAAAGTGACTCAGAAAACGAGTATCTCTATCCGAAACAATAGACTCTGGCAATCCATGAAGTCGATAAATCTCCTTGAAAAATAATTGCGCAACACGAACAGCATCCGCCGTCTTCTTGCAAGCAACAAAATGTGCCATCTTCGAGAACCTGTCCACTACAACAAATATCGAATCATTTCCCCTTTGAGTTCTAGGCAAACCCAAAACGAAATCCATGCTAATATCAACCCATGGCTTAGACGGTACAGGTAATGGCATATACAACCCTGCATTCGTCGCTGTTCCTTTTGACACCTGGCAAATATGGCATCCCTCCACGAACCTTTCAACCTCTTTTCTCATCGACGGCCAAAAGTAAAACTGCGAAATCAACTGCAAAGTACGATCACGCCCCACATGCCCTTCTTCATGTAACTCCTTCACAATCTTCATCCTCAAACTGCAATCCGGAATACATAAACGACTTCCTTTAAACAGAAAACCATCAACCAACATAAACTCATCTGTACTCCCATCCTTTACTTTCTCAATATATTTCACGAAGTAAGGATCTTCTTCAATCATCTCTGGCAGTAATTCAAACCCCGTCACCTCAACCTTCATTGTCGTTAATAAATGACTCCTCCTACTCAAAGCATCAGCTACCCGATTTGTCACCCCTGATTTGTGCTTAACGACAAAAGTAAACTGCTGTAAATATGCAATCCATGATGCATGTCTTGCTGAAATTTTATCCTGCCCCTGTAAATGCTTCAATGCTTCATGATCAGTATAAAGAACAAATTCCTTCTGAAACAGATAATGCCTCCAATGCTTGACAGCTTGCACAACAGCATAAAACTCAACGTCATATGTACTGTATCTCATCTTTGCCCCTGACAACTTTTCACTGAAATATGCAATAGGTCTCCTCTGCTGACTCAACACTCCTCCAATCCCAACCTTCGAAGCATCAGTATGCAATTCAAACAATAACTGAAAATTAGGTAGAACAAGAATTGGTGCAGACGTCAACAATTCCTTGATCTTCTCAAAGGCAACCCTCGCTTCTTCTGACCAAACAAACTGTTTCCCTTTCATGCAATCAGTCACTGGAGTCATCACGCTACTGAAGTGTGGAATGAACCTTCGGTAGAATGATGCCAATCCATGAAAACTTCTAACTTCAGTGATAGTTCTCGGCTGTGGCCAATTTCTAATATCTTCAACTTTACTTTGATCAACTTGAATTCCTTCTCCTGAAACAACATAGCCCAGAAATAAAACAGTATGCGTCATAAACACACATTTCTTCGTAGCAGCATAAAATTGTTCCTCACGAAGAATAATCAACACTTCCCTCAAATGTAGAACATGCTCCTCCATACTCCTGCTGTAAATAAGAATATCATCGAAATAAACCACGACGAACTTCCCAATGAATGGTCTAAAGATTTGATTCATCACCCGCATGAATGTACTAGGTGCATTTGACAAACCAAATGGCATAACCAACCATTCGTATAACCCCTCTCTCGTCTTGAAAGCTATCTTCCATTCGTCTCCAGGTCTGATTCGAATTTGATGATAACCACTCTTCAAATCAATCTTCGAAAAGATAGTTGCCCCACTCAACTGGTCTAACAAATCATCCAACCTCGGCATAGGAAATCTATATCGGACAGTGATCTTATTCAAAGCTCTACTATCTGTGCACATCCTCCATGTTCCGTCCTTCTTTGGTACTAACAATGCTGGCACGGCACAAGGACTCAAGCTTTCCTGAACACGTCCCTGTTCCAACAACTCTTCCACTTGCCTTCGTAACTCCTCATGTTCCTTCGGACTCATTCGGTAATGTGGTCGATGCGGTAACACTGCTCCCGGAACAAGATCAATTTGATGTTGAATGTCTCTAAGTGGCAGTAACTCCTTAGGCAACTCCTCTGGAAAGACATCTTCGAATTCTTTCAAAATTGGCTTAACTGCTTCTGAAATTTCAACTTCTTCACTACTCTCTATCCCAATCAACAAAAATACTTCAGGCTCCTCTTCAACTTCTTTCACAAACTCCTTCAAAGATAATAAAGTTTTCAATTCCTCAATCTCCTCCAGCTTGCTCTCCTTCTGTTGTTGCTTCTTGGGAACCAAAGTGATTTTAGTACCCTCGAACATGAAAGTGTAACTGTTGGCACGACCATCATGTTGTACTGCTCTATCAAACTGCCATGGTCTGCCCAACAACAGATGACACACATCCATGTCTACAACGTCACACCAAATTTCATCTTTGTACTTCTTCCCAATAGAAAAATTAACACATGCTCTTCGACACACCTTCACTTCACCACCCTTCCTTAACCATGCTAACTTGTACGGTTTAGGATGCTTCTCAGTTTTCAAGTTCAACTTCCTTACTGCTTCTGTAGAAATAATATTATCACAGCTCCCAGCATCAATAACGAACTTGCAAACTTTTCCCAGAATAGTGCATGTCGACTGAAAAATATTGCTTCTCAACCAACTACAATCCTCCTCTTGCTTTGGTGTAAGACATGACCTCCTCATCATAAGATTACAACCTTCATCTCCAAACAATTCTTCTTCCTCCTCAACATAAGGTGTATTTGAACATTCTGCCTCCTCACCATCATCCTCCTCAACTTCTGCAACCATGGTTCTCTTCTTCGGCTTCGGACATTCGTTGCTTTTGTGACCCAACTCCTGACAATTATAACACTTGAACCCACTGCTAACCTTCGCCTTCTCAGCCTCCTTCACCACTGGCTTTGAAACAGGTTTAGGAACATTAGAACTTCCACCAACACCCCTTGCTTGATTATTGGAATTAGTAAACACACCACCTCCACGCCTTCCTTGTTTCTCCCAAGCCAACGCTTTCTGATGTGCCTCTGCAACTGATCTAGGATCAAACATATTAACCATATCCTGGATCTGCATTCTCAATCCCCCAATGAATCTAGCAGTTAGATGTTCTTCTGTTTCCATAATATCATTCCTGGCAATGAGTTGGTAAAATTCATCAGCATAATCACTAACAGACTTTGTCCCTTGCCTCATATTCTGCAACCTCTGGTACATAAGTGATTGGTAGTTGTAAGGTACGAAAGTAGATCTCATCAACTTCTTCATCTTATCCCACGATTCTATCTTTGACTTCCCCATTCTCTCCCTGGTTAGTTTAGTTTGCTGCCACCACGCCAAAGCTCTCCCCCTCAACCTAGTAGCAACCAACTTCACCCTTCTATGCTCAGGAACCTCCTTGAAATCAAAGATCTCTTCAACATTAGAAATCCAATCTAAGAACTCTTCAGCAACCATCCCTCCTTTAAATTCTGGAATTTCCATCTTCATACCCGATTCCCATCGACGATCATCTTCAACATCCCGATAAGAATTTCGAACTTGGTCTCGATCTCGATAATGAATACTAGCTCTATCACCTTCTTCAACAAAATCAAAAGTACGTCTACATCGATCTCGACCATTATCATCCCTTCGTTCATGCATGCTTCTTTGACTATGTCTCTCTTCATCCCTATATACTTCATGGTCAAATTCACGTTGACTTCTTCTCTCTTCATGTGCATAGTCATGATGATCTCTTCGTGATGAAATTGACGTTTCTCTTTTATCTCTACAAGAATGTGGTGATACCCTCCTCCCTTCCGTAACCGATGGCGAAACTCGGTTTCCTCCATGGTTCGAGTTTGGTGATCTCCTCCTTTGATTCAAATCATTCATCAATTTCTCTAATTTACCAATGCCTTCATCAAACTTTTCATTAATACGTTGTTCCATAAGCTCGGCTTCTTCTCTACGATACAAAGCTTCAACGTTTTGATGACGATTAGCTCTCCTTGGTGGCATAATTGAAAATTTCACAAAACTTCAACAATTCGAACAAAAACTCCAAAGCTTTCACAAACAACAATTTCACAAGGCTCGGCCTTGAACTTAACTCGGCTTGTATGTATACGACTCAAGTAAGGTCGGCTTAATTTGACTCGGCTCAACCTCTTTAGCTCGGCTACAAATTCAAACACTTCAAACCTTGGCGCGCAAAAACCCAAGATAGATCTAAACAATTTCCAACTCCTCGATCCAAAATGAAATGAATCAAACACTCTAATGTTGTTATAAATTCAACAAGAACACAATGAACTCCTTCAAACTTCAAAAACTTCAAAAACTTGGCTCCAAGAATCAACTTAGCTATGATTGGCTAAGTATGGCTCCGATACCAATAATGACGTAGCGGATAATTCGAACAAAACTTCAATCAATGAAATGTAGCAATCGGTGAGTTGAAGATACCAAAATGCCCAAGTTCGTTGATCCAAAGATACCGAACTCTAGCTATCTCAAACACGTTGATAGCGCACTATACCGTGTTCTAAGATCTACGATTCTTCGCACGTTGATCTAGCGCACTAGATTCCGTGAATCGGCTTCTACGATCGTTGAATCGAGCGCACTCGATTAACCGAAAGAGGAGATAGGAGATTACACTCAACTACCAATTGGTATGAAAGCACAAAGCTAACAAAAGAGAATTTTATTCAAAAATCAACCACCCCAAATGTACAACACACGCCCCTATTTATAGAGTTTTCGACCCAGTCCCTAAGTCGTTGCCGACCTACGACTCATACTAGGTCGTTGCCGACTTACCACAGTGGCGACCTAAACCCATTACAACATAGCACAACATGACCGACTCACACATGGCCGACTTAACCAAGTACGACCTAACATACATGACCGAGTTAAAGCAATACAACATATGTACACGGCTTAACTCATTACCGACTTAACATATAACGACTCAAAGATTCGCGACTTAGCACCCAACACAACCCATAGGTCGGTAACGACCTAAAATACAACACGACCCACAGATTCACCGACTCATGACCTAACACCGGTACAACAAAGCACATATACAACACCTTCCTTTAGGTCGCTGCCGACCTAAGACTTTAGGTCGTTAACTCGGCTCCTTTTTCCCTCTGTCAACCAGTTAGCTCGGAGACGACTTAAGCCTTCAACAACTTCTGTTCTGTTAAGTCGTGAACGACTTAGACTCGTGTCGTTAACTCGTTTATGACTCATCAAGCATGAACGACTTATGCTCCCATCAACTCGCAGCTTCTTTTCTCGTGGATCTTCAGATCGTAGCATCTCTGACTCGTCCCCCATTACTTTGTTAAGTCGCGGACAACTTAGGATCTCCTCCTTAGGTCGTGAGCCTTGTTCCTTAAGTCGGCAATGACTTAAAGTTCTCAAACGAGTTAGCTCCGTAGCTTCCTTCACACGACCTAGAGCGAAGTTAACTCGTGTTGCCTTCCCTTGTTGACTCGTACACGACTTAGGAGATTGAACTGAAGCTTCATTAACTTGTGAATGGTTTAACTTCTGGACTTCTATAGGTCATGCTACATCAGAAATGATCACCAAGATAGACGATCAAACAAATGATCCTATCACAAATAATCAATACAATGATCATTTCAGCATCACTCAGCATGTCACATTACCAATTTGGGAATATATCGCTGATAACTTCAACTATATAACCTCTGAGCTCGTACGTCTCAGAGAAGGGTGTTAAGCTAAAAGAATAAATTCTCCGCCACCAACAGAAATATATTTGAAAGAAATCGGCTTTATATCTCAACTTGTAATGTCAGACATACAATCCATACAAGTCTGTTCCGGGCTCGAACAAAACCGAAGGCACTTACAAAGAAGTCCTTGCAATCCGGATATTCACAATCCTGATCGGATTCACCATCACATATGGAGAACTCAATACCGTAGCTACTCGGTGCCGAGTCAATCGACAGGTCATCCTATCGTTCTTGCAAATACCGGGTCTTCAACACCGATCTTCAAATGCAATTCACAACGACGTATCACATATTCGGAGTGGGTTATACGACCCCATGGTCCTTTCCCGGTTAACCCGAATAGTGAGCGCTTATTCAAAAATAAGTGTGACATTCAAATTCAATCAATTCACATCCAATACCCATTCAAAGGGAAATATTGATAGTCGAATATTGAACTATCAATGGATATGCACACATCACCAGATTCCAAATAATTTTCCAAATTATTTATTTTCCAAAATATCTTTACGAGATATATATTTTCAACACTTCAAAAATAAATCAATATTTATTTTTTTAAACAAATTCCACTTTCTCATATAAATTCCATAATGAATCTATATTCCAAAATATTCATGCATATGATTTCAATTATTCATTTCAATTTATCTTCAAAAAGATAAATTCTAAATATTCACTTCATATTGGAAAACATTTCCATACTTATTTATTCATAAGTAATTCACAAATCTTTTTATTTTCAACCTTGGAAAATATTTAAAATACTTAAATCGAATTAAGTATATATTTCGTTCTTTAAGGAAATCATTCTCTTAAACATATTTATTTGGGCCAAAACGAATGTTACGTAAAACATCGTTACGACAACCCAAAATCACTAATATAGGGATTCGAAATTAAAATAGATATATAAATCCCAATACTATTCAAAACATTTCCTTTCGAAAATCATTTACTATAACAACAGTGTTATAGTCCACCATTTCCTTTTATTTCTCGAAAACGTCTATTTCAACAATAAATGTTGAAATCTATGGTTTCGAATCTCAACACATTTTAAAACATCGTTAGATCGTTTAATTCTGTTTAAAACATCATATCTAAAACAATTTCTTTAACGTGTTATTCACTATTCAAAAATGTGAATAACTTTGTTAACAATTTCATCATTTCTATTCATTTTTAACTCAAAGGATTATTCACTGTCTACAACGTGAATATAACTCCAATTATAAGTTATAACAATTAACTTATCAAAATAAGTCGTTTGCGAATTTATAAAACAACGTTTATAAATTCCATTTCTATTTATTTTATAACAACTTCCTTTTATAAATTCCTTTATTAACCTATTCCAGTTTATAACTCAATTACAAACTAAAAGTTCATTTTATAAGTTAAATACTTATAATTTATTTGTTTACAAAACGTTCTTTTAAACTTCCCAAATTATAAATCTTATAACTTATAAGATTTAATGATTTATCCAAAACCATTCTTCAAATAACTCCACAAATTTATAAATCTTACTATTTATAAATTTTATTTATAACTTCACAGTTTATAATTCTATAAATTTCATTCATTTATGAAATTCATTTTCACTTCATTCAAACACTTATAAAAACTCGTTTTATAACGTCCATATTTCAATTTATAAATATCCATTTATAAATCTCTTAATATAAATCAATTTATATTATTATTTAAAAACATCTTTAAACTCCTTTAGAATTTCATCATTCTCTTGATTTATAAAATAATCAAATTTTGTAAATCCTATAATTTCAACTTTTTATAATAAATTCAAAAACCCAATTTAAACTATTTTATAAAATCATAAACCCATATTTCTAAAAATCAGCCTTTTACCATATTTCTCAAAAACCATAATTTTTATAACATCAAAAATTATATCGTTTATTTATTTAAAATGGATCAATTCCAAAAATATTTATAAAATTTATATTTTCACAATCACTTTAGAAATCCTTTTAAAATCCCAAAATCTGGGTCCAATGATGTTACACACCAAATAGTCAATCACGACTGCAACGATCCATCATATATCGTATATGATAATCCATCAAATATCAAAATATCTGAAATCAAATAAAAACTGTTGAGGAATCCAGTTGGATCCCTCCAACCTGTTTTCCTGCATCCAAAAACATTAGCACAATACCAATTCCGCTCCAGTACGAAATTATCGCGGTATATGTTCTTATTAAATATTATCCGCTTAATAACGGCGCAATAGGGTCTCATCCGCTAAAAAATACGGGAAATCAACAACTGCAATATATACATATGCCAATATATATATATTGATATTATTTATAATACCAATTTCACTGTTTATGAAATATTCGCGGTATATGTTTTTAATAAATAACATCCGCTTACTAACGGCGTATAATGTCTATTTTAACAATCAATAGATACAATCATCATTCAATCATGCATTCAAATATTTTAAATCTAACTATTTAAAATAAAATCGAAACTGATTCGATTGAGTGAGAAGTTCTCACCTTGATTTAAATTCCGTTTTAGCGATTTATTTCGAATAAAATTAAACGCGCGTTTAATTTTACCCAAAATTCTCACTAACTCCAAACGACTCCAATCCAATTTCATCGCGTAGTGCTCGTCCATACGATTCCAACGCAACTGAGTTTGCATTTTTTCGACCTCGTATGAAAAAGATATGAATTTACGAAGTTTGTACACGATTATATATATATAAATTACAACATAAATTATAATTTATAACCTATGCAAACCAAGACCGTAGGATCTAACTCCAAGCCATCACAGCCCTCCAACCTTTCTTCCCCTTCATCACGCACGGCTACAGTTCATAGCCGAAACAAAAACCCATCACAACATCAACTAGGGTTTAATTATGCCCCTTCAATACTCGATATAAACTCGATCAGGGAGTTGCGTTTTGAAGCTCCTTCCACCACCTATGCACGGCCTCAATAGGCTGGAGCTCGGCCTCATCATGTGCATGAAAAGTCGTGCGCAAGCGTGGCCGAACGCAGGCCATTATCTCCCTCCTCGGTGCATCGTTTTAGATCATAGCCGTTCAACTTGAAGCTCTCACTACACTCTACAATTTCTTAGTTGGAAGTTTCATGAATGGGTTTGTGGATTGAAAGATAATTGAAGATGAAATCAAGACAATTTCGGCCATTCACTGCTTGCTGGCGGCCGTGCTTTGTAAACTAGGGTTTTAGAATTTCTTTATTTTATTTTGTGATTTTTGGGGGTATTTATAGGAAATTTTCAATCACTATTCATCCGGAATTCCCAAACTCCGATTTACGCGCCGAAACTGACGTTCCTAGGGTTTATCCCGCGTTCCGGACACAATGGAATAGGTTTCGGAAGCTAATTCGGATATCTGTGCGAGTTATGGCTATAAACGCTCAATTTAAATTAAACCGATTTAAATCGATTTCTAGGCGTTTTAATTTGTACCGGACAAACGGTAAATCCAATTGACTTGAAATTTGAAACCTTACAATAATATCACATTACGGATCCGATGAAACTAGTTTCGTCGAAATCCGAGACGTTTTGAAAAATGGCTATTTTGACTCGCCAAATTTAAATTAAAAATAATTCGATGCGTTTCGAGCTGCCACGATCAAACGATAACTCCGATTGACTCGAAATTTGAAATCCGGTAATAACTAACTATTACGGATCCAATGAAACTGGTTTCGTTCAATTCTGAGACTGTTCAAAAATTGACTATTTTCACTAGTCGATTTTATTATTAAAATATTCAATTTTCACAAATTAACTTCTAAATCGATTTTAAAAGTTCTAAAATATCATTCTAACTCCCATATGATATAATAAAATTTTACAAATCATTTTCAACCATATTTAACTCGATTTTCAATTATTTCCATAATTTAACGTATTAAATTATTGATTTAATTATCCAATTAAATCCAATAATTCAAATAAAAATTTATTCGACTTATAAATTCACTTATTAATATTTAAAATTAATTAAATATTCAAATTTTTAATTTCTAAAAATTCTGGGTCGTTACAGTTGGCATACAAATGGTATGAATTTGATGTAATATTATAACCTATATTTACTACATAAGAAAAAAACGTACAAATTTAAAAGCGTTTCTTTGTTATAAATTGGGCGTATATTTTTACGTCAGTTTTACGAATGTCTCATTTTCTTACCTTGGATAATTATTAAATTTATCCGTAGGCGTATTTTTTTTAAGTGCGAAAGAAATAAATTCCCTAACCATTCAATTAGTTTAAAATGTTTGCCTTGGATTCGTGCGGAAATTTTTCTACTCTTTCCAATTGCCTCTCGTTTAAAATTGGTATAAAATCTTTAAAATCCAATCCGGTTCAAAATCAACTTTCCTTCTGCCTTTTTCTTCCACCATTATCAACGCGTGTTTGATTATAAAACACGATTCATTTCATACTTCTCTACCATTCCTAAAGCAATTTATTTCATACCGTTTCGTCCACTCAATCAACGCAAATTACTCCCTTTAAATATAAAATGTGCCTCACCATTTACATGCAAATTATATTCACTTTCCTTTTGCCTTCTGTTTAATAGGAACGTGATTCACAAATTACTAACCGTTCCAAAATCTTTAAATTTCTTTCCATTTTTCCCTTGATGCACGCAAGCTTTTCTTTAAATGCTAAACACGTTTTCTTCGTTGCTTTAAAATTTGCATGCCTTGATTTTTGCTTTCCCACTTTAACAATTGTGTTGTCACAAATAAATACAAACCACGTATCAAACTTCATCTGCATCTCATTTTGGGTTCCTCTCCTTCTTCCTTGCGTGTGAGCAAAGCATCAGGTAATGACCGAATTATTTTTCCTCCTTTTTTTCCTCTTTTCTTCATTGTTATGTACAAATTTTTGGCTCTACTATTTCACCACATGACACCTACCCTCCTCCACAATCAAAAGCACCCTCCACGGTATAGACAGATTCTTGCTTATATCATTTATAAACACGTTGGAAAAGGATGTAGGTGGCATCGTTGTTTTACTTCAGGTTTTAAATCAGTAAAAAATATTCTCCTCAGCTTTGTTCGTTCAAGGTCTTAACGTTAACAAGTATTTTGGTTTGAGAAAAAATGCATTTGGTATGGCCTTGAAAAAAATCATTTGCTCCACTTTTACTCTAAGATAGAGTAAATATGTTTGCACCACTTTTATAAAAATAGAAAATAAATGTTATCACATGTTAGACCATGCGTGTTTTGTTAGTCACCTATGCTCTAGGAGAATGAGAAAATATTATTCAGGCACCACTTTTCTTTTATATATATAAAAAAAGTAATAATAATAAGAATAAATAAATTAGATATATATAATATGTATAAGGAAGCATATATTTTTTGTGTGGGTTAAAACATTCGTATGATGTATATTTTAAAAGTTATTTTATAATGATAAAGTTTTTAAAAAAGTTTTAAAAGTTATTTTAACTGTTCAGTGTATAATATATATATATATATATATAATGATAAAGTTTTAAAAGTTATTTTATACTTGTTGTTTCATATAAAAATGCATGACCGCTTATATATATAACTCGTTGTTGAGTATATTAAGTGCATAAGAAAGTATAAAAAGGTATTATATATTCTCGACTACATATACGTTTGCAGTATAGTTATGTTATTAGCTTTTGAATATAAATATATAGCAAGAGTTTTTATATAACTGAATATAAATAAATATATAAGGCTGTTCTCTGTGTTTATATTAAAACTGAAATTTTACAGTCACATATTTTGTAATAAGTGTATTGTTAAATATTATATTTATAGTCTTAATGTGTATTGTAATTAGTGTACTGTATACTATATTACATTACTATACATAGTATAATTTAAATATAGTCTAGTTTAAATGTATAATGGATATATGTTGATTATACAAAACGTATGGTCAATAGTTGTTTCTAAACTATTTATATTTTTGGAAAACGTATGTATATAATTTTAATGAGTCTCAAAGTTAATATTAGTTAAGCAAATAATATTTTGGGATTTTATATATTTTGTTTCGGTCTACTTCAAGTAGTTTCTAATCTATTTTCATCGATCTCTATTTATCAGCTCTGTTCGTCCTATTCGTGCCAATCTTGTTCATTTTGGAAATTCGTTCCTGGATCAATAACCCATTTCAAATCTCTCTAGCCTCGAAAGGTGAGCAATCACTCATGATTAACATTTTTTATTCATTAAATTTGATTTCAATTGAAACGACAATTGAAATATGCTGCTGTAGTTATTTAAATTTGTTATATATGCTATTATCCGTAACTGTTCACCTGCGGGATATGACACCATATCATGTTGTTTATATTATATTGTTATTGATGATATATACCTGTTATTTTATTGCATTTTCTGTTATCACTCTGCAACTTCCCTGTAGTTTAGAAATCACTATGGGTTGAAATGATACATACCCGAACAGACTTTAGAATAGGAGAAAATCATTATGGGTTGAAATGATAAACCCAAGCGATTTTCATTTAATTGAATTTGGGATTACGGGTTGAAATGATATCCACCCGTATATATTTAGTATACGGATTGAAATGATAAATATCCGTAGCACTTGACCATATGATAGGAAATATATACAGACACCGTTGGTCCATATAAATATTTTGAAAATAATTTCTGTAATCTTGGAAAGAAATATATGGTTTAATAAATTTGATTCTTAAGATATTATATAAATGAAAATTGTATATATAGATTTAGTAGCAATATTTGATTTAAATTAGATTGATTTAATACATACAATATGGTTAAGTATTTATGTAAATCTATATTTCAAATAGATTCTCTTGTAGTAAATTGAATAATTAAGATTGGGAGATAAATTTAGGTTTATAAAAATGGTATTTAAATAAGGATTCATTTAATTAAATCGATTTGAAATTTTTGAATGGGATATTTAAAGGGTATGATTTTATAACTGGATTTTTGATTTAAGTGATTTAATGAATATTTCACATTTAAATAAATTAAAGAAAATATTGAGTAAAATGTAATTTAAGGTTACTTAAATGATATTGAATCTAATAAGGGAGTATTTCAAGACTAAATAATAATGAGGTTAAATCGAGATCTATATGAAACTGTTATATAGAACATTTAAATATTAAAGCCTTGAACTATATTGGAATTTAAATGGTTTATGTTGAGATTCGGATCTGTATTTCAAATCAACGTAGTTGAATTTGTTATTTAGCAACTAAGTTGAATTAAAATGAAAATTTAGGTTGAACTAAATTTTCATTTATTATTTAGAAAACTAAATTGAATGAAAATTTAGATGAAACGTTGAATACTTAAAGTTTTGAAATATATGGAAATATAAAGGGGTATTTGTGATTATAAATCCGAATTTGAGATCGATAAAATTTAAGTGGTTATTTTAGAAATTGAGTTGAATTTAAATTGATATGTTGAGATTGAATTTAATTTGAATGGGAAGGTCGGGTTGATGTTGGAAAGATTTGTTAAGTTGAGGAAATTGAAAATACTTTACTGTATAAATTATTTAATATATATAGATACTATTTTGGGAAATATAGAGATATTTGAAGTGAAAATGAGGTTGGGTTTTGAAGTATAAATTAAGCTTAAATGACCACGGTGTTATAGTGTATATTTCTACCTTATAGAAAGTTCCATGGACCAGTAGAGGATGGTTATTCCAAACATCCTTTAAGTTATTTGTATTTCAGTTGATATTTCACTTGAGTCGGATTTATTGATATAAGAATGTTAATCCTGACTCGAGTGTTTTGTGTTTTGTTTTACGCTCCGGTCAGACTGAGTGATACAATATTTGAGACTCACCTTTTGGAGTTCGGAGCTTCATTTGGAAATCCAACTATCGATTCAGATTCCAGCCTTTCCAGTTGATTGGTTCAGAGAAGTCATTTGTTGCATTGGAGACTTCACTGCATTTGAACTATTCGGTTGTATTTTTCTAACTCTGATGTATATAGTAGCTTCATGAACTACCATTCTTTATCTATTTCGCTGCATTATATCACTTTGTGATCTGTGATTGATTTATTTACTGTATATTTTAAGTTTTGCCAAATTTTAATTAACAATTCGGTATTTTGAATTATTCAAGTCGGATATGTATGGTTTTATTATCGATTTGAATGGTCCAAAATAGCGGGTCGTTACAGTGGGGGATCGACATAATCGGTTCTTTACCCATATCCAAAGGTGGTCCGAAATACGCGATAGTTGCGGTCGATTACTTTTCTAAGTGGGCAGAAGTAGAGCCTTTGACCACGATCACCACCAAAAAGGTCATTAATTTCGTTATACGAAACAGTATATGTCGTTTTGGCCTTCCACGAACTATCATTATAGACAATGGAACTCAATTTGAAAGTAGGGAGTTCAAAGAATTTTGTCAAAAGTATGGCAGTGAAAAAAGGTTTGCAGCAGTTGCTCCTTCGAAAGCCAATAGACAAGTGGAAGCCGTGGACAAAATAATCAAGTTCATATTGAAAAAGCGTTTGGAAATGGCTAGAG
The DNA here is from genome assembly GCA_030765085.1 of Allium cepa. Taxonomy (NCBI): domain Eukaryota; kingdom Viridiplantae; phylum Streptophyta; class Magnoliopsida; order Asparagales; family Amaryllidaceae; genus Allium; species Allium cepa. The sequence continues at coordinate 118,260,082 of CM060945.1, read as the reverse complement.
GCAAGTGGGTGGATGAACTTCCAACAGCATTTTGGGCTTGTAGAATCACCCACAAGTCCGCGACTTGCTACACTAAATTCGCATTGGCATATGGCATAGAAGCTGTTATACCCGTAGAACTTGGAGTTCCGTCACATCGGGTAACTCATTACGACCCTAAGATGAATCAGGATCTTTTGTTGGAATCACTGGACTTTATTGATGAAAAGCATGAAGAAGCTGATTTATGAGCAGCCGCATATAGACACCGAGTCGCTCGATATTGTAATGAAGAGGTCCGACCGAGAATCTTTGATGTGGGTGACCTCGCTTTCAAACGAGTTTTCCCGGTCCCGTCGCATATGGCCCAAATGGGAAGGTCCATACGTCATTGAACGGAAGCTTGGAGAGGGAACTTTCAAGCTAGCGACCGTTGATGGTGTGACACTCCCCCGAGCATGGAAAAACGAGCATTTGCGGCATTATTATACTTAGTCTATTTCTTTCATATCTTAGTTGCAATTATTTCCAGTATATTTTTGCTTCGTTGATTCTTAGTTTTCGGCATGTAATAAGACAACTTAGCTTGTTTTCATTAATAAAGGCTTGAAGCCATCTTTTCCATGAATTATTGACACTTCTGTGTATGATAATTCTATGGCAAAAATCTAGAGTTACATTATTCAGTCTGACGTACGAACGCGCACGAACACTAAAAAGCTCTAAGTCCCCAGAGTGCGGACTAGAGTACTCTAAGTCCCCAGAGTGTGGACTAGAGTACAAACGACTAAAAATCTCTAAGTCCCCGGAGTGCGGACTGGAGTATTTGAGTCCCCAGAGTGCGGACTAGATTATAACCGACTTGAAATCTCCAAGTCCTCAGAGTGCGGACTGGAGTACTCTGAGTCCCCATAGTGCGGACTAGAGTATAAATGACTCAAAATCTCCGAATCCCCAAAGTGCGGACTGGAGTACTCTGAGTCCCCAGAGTGCAGACTAGAGTATAAATGACTTGAAATCTCCAAGTCCCCAGAGTGCGGACTGGAGTACTATGAATCCCCAGAGTGCGGACTAGAGTATAAACAACTTGAAATCTCTAAGTCCACAGAGTGCGGATTGGAGTACTCTAAGTCCCTAGAGTGCGGACTAGGTATAAACGACTCAAAATCTCCGAGTCCGCAGAGTGCGGACTGGAGTACTCTGAGTCCCCAGAGTGCGGACTAGGGTATAAACGACTCAAATTCTCCAAGTCCCCAGAGCGCAGACTGGAGTACTCTGAGTCACCAGAGTGCGGACTAGAGTATAAACGACTCAAAGTCTCTAAGTCCCCAGAGTGCGGACTAGAGAATAAACGACTCAAAGTCTCTAAGTCCCTAGAGTGCAGACTGTAGTACTCTAAGACCACAGAGTGTGGAATAGAGTACAAATGACTTGAAGTCATCAAGTCCCTAGCGTACGGACTAAAAAATATTCTAAGTACCTGAAGTGTGGAATAAAGGATGTACAATTCCAAAGAATTTCCGAGTTATATGAAGATGAATTGGGGGTTTATGTAACTTGCAATAGCTCGGGTTTCGACCATAGTTATACAGAAAGCTAAATAACAAAAGTCATTTAAAAGGCAAAGAAACTAAATTTTAGTTATTAATCCAAAATAGGTTTCTACTACAACTGCTCCAAACCTTGGAGTCAAAAGTCTATCCATATTGACTACGAAAATAAGTAAAAATAATTACATGATCTAAGCTAACTCTCGTTGAACGAGTGTAATGGCTACTTCTTCGATTTCTTTGGCTTCTTTTCCTCCGTTTTCTCAGACGACTCCTCCCCCATGTATTTTAGCTTGGACGCTTTGCTTGATGGGGAAGTAACATCCAAGGAGGAACGAGGGATTTCTAGTGGCATGGACCCACCAGTAAGGATGACCTTCAAAGGCCTGTTCAAAGGATCATCAAGATCCACAACGCGTGGCTCAACTTTGATTTCAGCTTTCTTTTTCTTCTCCTCCGCGAGTGGCTCCTTCATGCTCATTTTTGAAGTGTCTTCAGAGGCGCTTATAATATCAATTTCATAACTTTCTTCGACGGAAGAAGAAGTCTCGGACTTGTTCTCGTCAAGCGCCTCAATCACTTGAGCATCAGGGCATGGAGTCTCTTTCGCTTAAATTGCCTCGCTTGCCTTCTCCTTCTTCTCCTTGGCGTCATTGCTTCTCGGAGTAGGGTCGGGGTCAGAGCGGTCCACGCAAAACCATATGAGACAAACGTTAGAATATAATGAACTCACGTCGAAAACAACAGCTCTTTGAACTTTAAGAAGAAAAGTTGTTTACCGGTTTCTTGCTGGCTCTCAACCGTATGTGGCGTCTCACCCTCTGGAATGGGAGATAGTACATGGATGTAAAGGCCAGGGGCTTTCGGGTCATAACCGACATGCTGTTTGAACGGGTCAAGTACCGGCTGACCGATCGATTGAATAAGAGGAGGAGCTGGAGACTGGATTCCAAATGGACCGACGATCTCATCTTTTCCTTTTGATGAGGAGGAACCTTTGTTGTAGAGGGCATTCACTGTAAACAAGTCTGAAGGCTCGTTCCCACTGAGAAATTCTTTCACCAAAGCCTCCTCGTCAACCACCCCGATGCCCAGCTCGATCTTCCTGATCTTTATCAAAGTCTCTCTTGTCTCGGCTAGAGATTCGAGGTAGCCCTTGCCAAGAAAAGTTAAGTCCCGATGCATGAGGACACGGACATTGTATTCTGCTATAAGCGGGTCGAACATGCACTTGATCTCCTCTCTGCCAACCTCTGTAGCCGCCTCAAGGCGAGAGTCAATCTCCGCGGATGCTATTCCTTTGCCCTCTTCACAAGCTTCATCCTTCAGCATCCCGACCTTAGAGAGCTCGTCGTCGAGCTTTGCCTTCAGGAGTCGCGTAGCAACAATCTCATCGCAATATCGTTGCGACTCTTCCTGAGCAGCAGTTTTTTCCTCTCACTCTTTGCGGAGTAAATCTTCCAACTCTTTGACTCGCAGGGCGAATGCATCCCTCTCTTTTGAACAGAATCCTTCTCTAAAGACATGGCCCCGCAGCGTTGGACCGCTTCGTCAATTTCCTTTTTATGTGTCATCTCCAGAAGATTGACGGCCTTTGCAGTAACTTTAGCACTATGATAGGCGGCTTCGAGCTGAGACTTGTATGATGAGAGCTCTACGTCCTGAGCTTTGATAATGTCTTTATCGTGAATAGCTTCAAGCTTCAGGCGATCGATTTCATGTTGACGCTCAATTGAAACTTCTGAGACTTTTTGTAACAGCCCGCAAATCCGTGCCCCTTGAATCAACACTATACTACATCAATTTACTCAAGTGGAACAGAAATACGAACCATTGGGGTTAAAGAAGAAGAGATAGAAGAAGAAGAAACTAAACAATTTCAGAATCTCACAGTCGCAGCGGAGTAAAATATAATAGTAAATAATAGATCTTTACACAAAATGAAACTATATCTGTTTTATACATCATATCATCAGAGTATCTCAAACAACAATATTTACCAACCAGACATTACCATACAATCATAGTAGCGGATATATATATAAATAAGGGTAATACGTCTCGGACTCCAGCTCCTCTCCTGCTCCATAGCATCCTGTCCTGCACAAATAATACTCGGTCTGACCCGAGCATTATAATGGAATAACACCCGAGTCAGTCTGGAATACCAGCTGATAATAATGCACCCAAATTGATTATTAAAGTTTCAAAAATTCTTTGAAAACAAAAGCATCTCGTAAGACCGCGCCACAAATAAACATGTTGGGTTTTTACCTTACGATAGCTAAAATGCTCTTTATAGAAATCCTCTGATAGTATAATAGGGTCTATATACAAATATTTATAAAATGCCGAAATTGTTACATCTACTAAATTCCAGCTACTAGCCACAGGTGGGTAGTACAAACAAAACTCGTACAAGGCTTGTAGGGAGAATGGATTTAAAACAATAACTAGGCACTGGGGTACCACCTGTCACACTACGGGGCCTAGATCACCGTACCGAGGACCACGCCTGATCCCCTGCAACACAAGGCCTGGGGTACCACCTGTCACACTACGGGGCCTAGATCACCGTACCGAGGACCACGCCTGATCCCCTGCAACACAAGGCCGGACCCATCCCTTACTGGACAGTTCCGAATATGATCACCCCGCGGTTGGGATCAGCAACTGCCCACTAAGCCGAAATAAAAAGGGACATCTAGACAGGGGGGACCTTACTCTCAAGTAGGGGCTACCCACGAAGCCTTGCTGCATATCCCCTGATTTTCAGTCATTCCCATTTGACGAGCTTGAGGCTAAGCGTTATCTTTTAGAACGTTTCACTTAGAATGCCCATCGCCCACCTGACGATGTTCCGAAAGCGTTCGTCCATACAAGTCTGTCCCGGGTTCGAATGGAACCGAAGGCACTACCCCTACTACATCCATTTTGAAAATATCCTCAGGATTAGTAGCGACTAGCCCTTGCACTTCACTGCTACATCTTCGACCCCGAACACGTTTTTCAGCGAAACATACAACGCATTTGTCCAATATTGATAGTCGGTGATTTAACTATCAATTAACATTCACAAACATTCATCACACAATAAATAATTCCCACGTTATTTATTTTTCTCTAATATCTTTAAAAGATATATTTCCAAATTTCCAAAACTCATTTGAAAACAATTTCCCAAAGATTCTCCTTTACAAGGTAAATTCTTTACCCTTTAATCCCATTGGAAATAACCAAGTTCAACACAATTTAGATTTTAAAACAATTAAAACACTTTATTCCGAAATATGTTTAAAAATATAGAAATTTACTACTAGTTATTACACCAAAAATATAATTTCAATATGTAAAGTAAAACCATTTATTATGATATAAACTTTGATTGTAAATGAGTGTTTTGTTAAACTAAATTTAAAAGTAGAATTTTAAACGGATTAATACTAATTTCAAATAACTTAGGTCAAAAACTAGCCTTTAAATAAATCCATTTATAAAATAATTACTAATGTAATCGCAAATAGTCACTATTGCTAATTCATTAATTAGTTACTTTAAATAATAATTTTCAAAACACTCTTTTAAACAGGTTTTAAATCTAACTTTCTTTTAATAAAATCTGTTTAAAACTCGAACTTGGTTACCGAGGGAACTTACCTTCCATTCCCATATCCCAAAGAATACATCTTATAAATCCAGCCGATTTATTACCATTCAAATTCATGTTTTAATAACATAAATTTCCTTCCCATGTTTTAAAAATAACTTCTTTCGAAGCCCAAACATAGTTTTCCATTCCTGGAAATTTACTTTCAAAGTTCGGGTTTAAAAATCCTTTAAATAAACTTTGGAGAATTTATTAAAGGAAATTAATACTTATGAATTACTTAAATAAAATCCCAATGGTGAAAAATGCATTTCAAAATATTTTATTTACATTTAAAACTGTTAATTTATATTTGAAAAAGCCTCTTTTAAATATATTTTAATTTCTAGGAAAACATCATCAAATAATCCCATCGTTATTTTTTTAACAACTATAATTTCTATAGAATTTATCTCCCGAAATCTATACTTTCACATTTATCTACTGATAAATTTCCTCTTCTATTATAATTCCAAATTTACCAATTTCATTCTTCATCCAAACCAAATCCAAATTTTATTTCTTTAAATCCTTTACTTAACAATTTCTTTTATTTCTTTAAAAACCCAATTTATTTTATTTATGCTTAACAAATTTCAGGTTTAAAACTTATCAATTCATATCACAACAAACTGGACTTCCAAAATTAGCTATCACAGTGTATAAATAAAATACATCATTAGTTATAACAATAATACCTATATTGTGAGGAATCCAGTTGGATCCCTCCAACCTGTTTTCCTGCATCCACAGATATTAGCACAACAAATATATATATATATATATATCAATCCGGACTGATAACAACATTATATTCAACCAATCACACAGATATTTAAATATTAACTATTTAAATTAGCTAGCATTCCATATGTGAGTGAGATTAACTCACCTTGAGTTTCGGCGAGCGTTCGAAATTTTAAATTAAACCGAGCCGTTCGATTTAATCTAAAATTTCCACTGGCTCCGATCGTCACTGGACCTGCGCTGCAGTGTTGAGCGCGTCGCTGCGATTCCGGCGCTTCTTATTTCGTCAAAATCAAAACAAGATCTAGCCACACGATAAAACATCAGGAGATCGGCCAATGATTCCTTCCTCTCTTCCTCGTGAAAACTGCTCGTAACCCATCGTTCACGTAACAAGGCCGATCGCCGCACCCTCAAAATCATGACCGGACGTTGATCCAAAGTCGCCCACACGTGCGCCTACTCGCGCGTCAACCCCCCCGGCCCCTAATCTAGGCGAACTCGAACCTCCCTACAACCCAGAAATCGAAATCGAACCGAGCCCAAACGAAGACAAAATTCGAACGATTTACTTCGCTAAATAATATCTCAATCGTTGGATGTGTAGATCCCTTCATGATCTACAACTTTCATTTAGAAAATGTTTGGAATTAAAGCATGGATAAGGAGATTGTGGAAGAAGAAGCATGATTTTTTTTCGGCCATTAACAATAAAAGTGGTGGCCGGCTGAAGAGAGTTAGGGTTTGAGATAAATAAAAAGTTTATAAACATTATTTAATATTATTTTAATATTATCCTTCAATTGTTTAACGACTCTGCAAACGAACTCCAATCCTCACGTACCAACAGACGTTTCTAGTGTTTTTTTTCCACGTTCCAGACATAATGGGACAGGTTTCGAAAGCTAATTCGGTCATACGTGCGAGTTACGGAATTAAACGATCAATTTAAGATTAAATCGGTTAAAACGATTTCTATGCATTTCGAGCTGCCAGGGTCAAAAGACAACTTCGATTGCTACGAAAATTAAAATCCGATAATAACTAACTATTACGGATCCAATGGAACCGGTTTCGTCGAATTCCGAGACTGTGCCCCGGAAGGCTATTTTAACTCGTCGATTAAATCGAATGATTTCTGAAATTATCGAAATCACTCAAAATTTCACTTTTAAAACTTTGTTAACTCTATTATAACTCGTATAAAATTTAGATTCACATCTAAAATCATTCTGGTTCAGTTTAAATTAAAATCTTATTATTTGCATTATTATATTATTAAACTCCATTATTAAATTAATATAAAATTCCAAATTCAATCTATCGACTATTAATTCCATCCAATGGTCCAATATTACTATTTTAATTAAAATAAACTTAAATAAATTTTTAGAAACCATTTTATACTTATTTACACTCATATTCACCAATTACCCCAAATTCTAATATCAAGCTATTATTATTATTCAGATTTCAATTAAATTACTGTATTTAAAATTTTAACCAATTTAATTAATTTAACCAAAGTCTTTTATTTCAAAAATTCAAATTATAATCCATATTCAACATTTAAAATGAATTAAATGTTCAAATCTGGCGACCCAAAATTTCGGGTCGTTACATTCCTCCCACCTTATAAAAATTTCGTCCTCGAAATTTGCTAAGGTAGAAGAATGTTCCAAACCCAATAGCAAAACCTACCTAGTGAAAATCTCAAATTCACTTTGTCCAGATCCTTTAGTTTCAAATCGAAACTACTAATTCAATCCTATTCCAAAATCCTTTATTTTCAATTGTCATTCGAAATCGACTTGTCGCTAATGAAACAAATGCTCCTACACTCATTAACTTAACCCAAACTTCTTTGGTTAAAAGCTTATATATACTTCCCAAAATCCTTTAGCCCAAATCCAAACTCATTTGCTTTATTTATACTCAAAAGATTTTGTTTCAACATTATCTTAAAAACAACTTTACTAGTTACTAAAATTTTCCGAAATCCCCAAAATTTTCTAACTCTCAAAATATTCGAAATTTTTTGGCAGGGTCTCCTCTGTACGGAGGAGCTTTCGCGATATCGCGATACAAATAAATATATATACATCGACCCACACGGTCGGAAACCAAAATATATCATAATATATATATATATATATATATATATATATATATATATATATATATATATATCATTTCCCAATTATATTTGCGTAGGCGTACCTTTTTAGCAAATTTTTAAAGCAAGCGGCTAATATAATGCATATACGCTCTCCAACTCTATCGAACGCCTTCCGTACCTGTACTTACCCAACAGACTCATCAGTTTTCAAAGATATGAACATTTTAACAACATTTCCAATATAAATGTAAGCCAAACTTATCCATTTCATAGCCTAACTAAGCAACTTCAAAATTTAACAATGTTAACCATATTTTATCAACAATTTAAAGATTTCAATCACCTTTTAATTTCTTAGTCAAGCCCAAACTTCATTTTATTTCACTTGAATGATTTACATTCAAGTTTTCTTTTTACAATTCATATTTTCCATAACCAAATCATCTTTGCACCAATTAATCCCACATTCACAACAAATTAGTTTATAGGCCTTACTTACATCAATTTACTTCAATTCATTTCCCAATTTGATTCACAATCAAATTTTTCTTTAAATTTGGAGTATTTGCATTACTTTGATGATCCATTTTCATTCATATGCAAAATCATTTAATAAAATTTCAATCCATTTCAAATTGATTCAAAACCAATTCCATTTGCTTCTTAAAACAACTTAATTCCGAATACAACAAAACAACCAATTCTTATGCAAATTTTAGGCTATCCAAGCATTCTTATCACATTGCAATTTTTAACTTAATTTCTTATTTTCACTTCAAGATCATTATTTAAGTTTAAATTAATAACATCTCATTCTATATTATTCACAGCCCAAACATTCTTGCTTTATCACAATTATTGAATTAAATCTCAAATCTTATTTTTCCAATTCATTATCCATATATATTTATATTAATATCATTCAATTCTGGTTTATATACAACTCATACATTCTTATTTCCTCAAAATAGTTAATTTAGAATTCATTTACTTGCATTCCAATTTTATTATCTAAACAAATTTCATTTAAAGCTATTTCATAAGCTTAACTATAACCATCTCACCATTTTCTTAAATGACTTCAATTCCATAATATCTCAATTTATTTCCATTTTAATTGATTCTTACCCAATCAAACCATTTACAAATTTTAATTCCAACCAGCTTATACATTCTATCAAATGTTAATTTCAAATTAATATATTCACCAAATTCTAGTTCATATTCAATAATTAAATCTTTTATTGATAATAAGGCCACTACAAATCATTTCATACACTCGGATTTTATTTACGGTTCAACCATCAACCATCACTATTAAAATCCCATACCAGTATTCTTTCACACTTCCGATACTTATTACCAAAATTAAATCCCATTCCAAAACTGGATTTTTTTATCTTTCCAATTTTGACCAAATATCAAAATTCTATTCATTTCCATAAACATTCCATTTAATTTAGCTTAAACAAAATTCATTTTCAAGCTTCTCTTTATTTAATTTAGCTTACGCTAAATTCAATCTCAAATAATTCATTTGAATTTAGTTGAGTTAAAATTTTATTCGCACAATATCATTCTTACTTCTTTATATTAAATTTCCTTTCAATTTAATTCTTTTCCAATTCTAATTCATGTTCAACCAAATTTATTTAGCCATCTTGAATTCATACCATTTCCTTTACTATCTTAAATAAGAATTTAATTCTATTCATAATTATTTGTAGCACAACTGAATTTTGATTTTGATTCAATCCAAATTCAACTCCATTTCGTTTAGTCGAAGTTAAATCCAATTCAATTCAATTTAATTCTCCATATACAAGTTCAAAACTTATTTACTATCTTAAGTTCATTTACATCTTTTATATTTTATAATTTCTTCACCTTATTTCAATTCACATTCCATTTGAGATTAGGTTTGAATTCACCATACCATTCAACTATTTCCCAATTGTGATTATAATTTCATTTTCTATTTATAAGTTCACCAACTTATTTATTTTAAAGCTCATATTGCTCATTTTAATCCATCTACATCTTCTAATCACAATTTTCAAATTCTATATATATATATATATATATATATATATATATATATATATATATATCACCGAATTCTTAAGGATACAAATTTTCTTTCAATCTAATTCTGTGTAAAATTTAAATCTACAATTTCAGATTTTGAATATAATACTTAATAGCTTATGGGCATAGTTCATTACACCATGACCCACAAATACAAAGTCATTTTACATTTCAATATAATCCAAATCAATTTAATTTAAGTTCAATTTATTTAACTTATCCCAAGTTAAATTCAAATTTTCTATTCACTCCAATATATTTTATTCACTTCCATTTACTCAGGTTAAATTTTAATTTCAAGATTAAAATTTTCATTTCTTCCTTCATATTAATATCAACTTCGCTTAATAAGTTCAATAGTTGATTCATTTTACTTTACACATTATTTAAATAGAATTTTCTAGAATTCAATTATCCGGTTTTATTTCGAAACCATTTTGAAATATAATCTACTCATACCTACTTGGTATACCAAATCAAATCTCCGGATTTCCAAAACAACTTGGTTGTACTAAAACAATTTCCCCATTTTTAAATTTCCCAAAACAACCATTATACCCAACATGTCTAAACAATATCATAACCAACCATTTTGGGTAGCAATCCATCACTTTAGAAACTCGAAAATGAATTCTAATGATGTGACCAGCATCATCAGGATTATTTTCCGACGACTGTAGTGAATTCAGTGCTTTCTTACTTCCCAAATTCATTTTAAAACAGTTTCCATTCAAAAATACCTTCCAAAATAATATTCCACAACTGCCTTCAAACATTTTGGAAAACATTCCCAAACATACCTAAGATTTTAAATTTCCAAATTTTGTTTTCAATCCAATTAGAATCCTTTTCAAAATCCCCGGGATTTAAATTCTAGTTTAATTCAAATTTAGTTATTCTCCTTTTGTACAATTTACACTTATAGAATTTATTTGGTTATAATCATTTCAAATTTTAGATCAAATTTTAGATTCTTAGTTGATTAAAATATCGACACCCAAACAATCAAATATATATAATATTTCAGAAAAATTATTCCTTTTATATCAAAATATAATTTTGGGTAAAATTATTTCATTTACCCACTTTAGAAACAATACTATGTCGGTTTATCCTGTTTAAGAGTTTAGAAACGCCTATCGATACGGTTGTTCTTCCCGCACCGACCAGAATTCATAAACACTCAACCGATAAGCCAACACATTACAAAAACAATTTTATATTGACTAACAAGTACGCTCTCATAGCTATTATTACTCTCAGCTCATTATAGAGTACTTCTGACTCTATTTAATGAGTAATTTCCCCACCAAAGCCTAGGTTGTCGCCAACCTAAGCTCTGATACCAAGTGTAACAGCCCGCAAATCCGTGCCCCTTGAGTCAACACTATTCTACATCAATTTAATCAAGTGGAACAGAAATACGAACCATTGGGGTTAAAGAAGAAGAGATAGAAGAAGAAGAAACTAAACAATTTCAGAATCTCACAGTCGCAGCGGAGTAAAATATAATAGTAAATAATAGATCTTTACACAAAATGAAACTATATCTGTTTTATACATCATATCATCAGAGTATCTCAAACAACAATATTTACCAATCAGACATTACCATACAAGCATAGTATCGGATATATATATAAATAAAGGTAATATGTCTCGGACTCCAGCTCCTCTCCTGCTCCATAGCATCCTGTCCTGCACAAATAATACTCGGTCTGACCCGAGCATTATAATGAAATAACACCCGAGTCAGTCTGGAATACCAGCTGATAATAATGCATCCAAATTGATTATTAAAGTTTCAAAAATTCTTTGAAAACAAAAGCATCTCGTAAGACCACGCCACAAATAAACACGTCGGGTTTTTACCTTACGATAGCTAAAATGCTCTTTATAGAAATCCTCTGATATTATAATAGGGTCTATATACAAATACTTATAAAATAGCCAAAATTGTTACATCCATTAAATTCCAGCTACTAGCCACAGAGTGGGTAATACAAACAAAACTCATACAAGGCTCGTAGGGAGAATGGATTTTCAACAATGACTAGGCACTGGTGTACCACCTGTCACTGTACGGGGCCTAGATCACCATACCGAGGACCACGCCCGATCCCCTGCAACACAAGGCCGGACCCATCCCTTACTAGACAGTTCCGAATAAAATCACCTCGCGGTTGGGATCAGCAACCACCCACTAAGCCGAAATAAAAAGGGACATCTAGACAGGGGTGACCTTACTCTCAAGTGGGGGCTACCCACGAAGCCTTGTTGCATATCACCTGATTTTCAGTCATTCCCATTTGATGAGGCTTGAGGCTAAGCGTTTCCTTTTAGAACGTTTGTTCCAAAAGCATTCGTCCATACAAGTCCGTCCCAGGTTCGTTCGGAACTGAATGCACTACCCCTACTACATCCATTTTGGAAATATCCTCAGGATTAGTAGCGACTAGCCCTTGCACTTCACTGCTCCATCTTCGACTCCGAACACGTTTTTCCACAAAACGTACAAACCGGATCGAAGTGGTTTTCGAGAAATAAATTCGATCCCGGTCTCTTCGAAACGATCAATGCATTTCTCCAATATTGATAGTCGGTGATTTAACTATCAATTAACATTCACAAACATTCATCACACAATAAATAATTCCCACATTATTTATTTTTCTCTAATATCTTTAAAAGATATATTTCTAAATTTCCAAAACTCATTTGAAAACAATTTCCCAAAGATTCTCCTTTACAAGGTAAATTATTTACCCTTTATTCCCATTGGAAATAACCAAGTTCAACACAATTTAGATTTTAAAACAATTAAAACACTTATTCCGAAATATGTTTAAAAATATGGAAATTTACAACTAGTTATTACACCAAAATATAATTTCAATATGTAAAGTAAAACCATTTATTATGATACAAACTTTGATTGTAAATGAGGGTTTTGTTAAACTAAATTTAAAAGTAGAAGTTTAAAGGGATTAATACTAATTTCAAATAACTTAGGTCAAAAACTTGCCTTTAAATAAATCCATTTATAAAATAATTACTAATGTAATCGCAAATAGTCACTATTGCTAATTTACTAATTAGTTGCTTTAAATAATAATTTTCAAAACACTCTTTTAAACATGTTTTAAATCTAACTTTCTTTTAATAAAATCTGTTTAAAACTCGAACTTGATTACCGAGGGAACTTACCTTCCATTCCCACAACCCAAAGAATACGTCTTATAAATCCAGCCGATTTATTACCATTCAAATCCATGCTTTAATAACATAAATTTCCTTTCCATGTTTTAAAAGTAACTTCTTTCGAAGCCCAAACATATTTTTCCATTCCTGGAAATTTACTTTCAAAGTTCGGGTTTAAAAATCCTTTAAATAAACTTTGGAGAATTTATTAAAGGAAAATAATACTTATGAATTACTTAAATAAAATCCCAATGGTGAAAAATGCATTTCAAAATATTTTATTTACATTTAAAACTGTTAATTTATATTTGGAAAAGCCTCTTTTAAATATATTTTAATTTCCAGGAAAACATCATCAGATAACCCCATCTTTTTTTTTAACAATTATAATTTCTATAGAATTTATCTCCAGAAATCTATACTTTCACATTTATCTACTGGTAAATTTCCTCTTATATTATAATTCCAAATTTACCAATTTCATTCTTCATCCAAACCAAATCCTAATTTTATTTCTTTAAATCCTTTACTTAACAATTTCTTTTATTTCTTTAAAAACCCAATTTATTTTATTTATGCTTAACAAATTTCAGGTTTAAAACTTATCAATTCATATCACAACAAACTGGACTTCCAAAATTAGCTATCATAGTGTATAAATAAAATACATCATCAGTTATAATAATAATTCCTATATTGTGAGGAATCCAGTTGGATCCCTCCAACCTATTTTCCTGCATCCACAGATATTAGCACAACAAATATATATATATATATCAATCCGGACTGATAACAACATTATATTCAACCAATCACACAGATATTTAAATATTAACTATTTAAATTAGCTAGCATTCCAGATGTGAGTGAGATTAACTCACCTTGAGTTTCGACGAGCGTTCGAAATTTTAAATTAAACCGAGCCGTTCGATTTAATCCAAAATATCCACTGGCTTCGATCGTCACCGGACCTGCGCTGCAGTGTAGAGCGCGTCGCTGCGATTTCGGCGCTTCTTGTTTCATCAAAATCAAAACAAGATCTGGCCACACGATAAAACATCAGGAGATCGGCCGATGATTCCTTCCTCTCTTCCTTGCTAAAACTGCTCGTAACCCATCGTTCACGTAACAAGGTCGATCGCCGCACCCTCAAAATCACGACTGAACGTTGATCCAAAGTCACCCACGCGTGCGCCTACTAGCGCTTCACCCTCCCGCCCTTAATCTAGGTGAACTCGAACCTCCCTACAACCCAGAAATCGAAATTGAACCGAGACCAAACGAAGACAAAATTCGAACGATTTACTTCGCTAAACAACATCTCAACCGTTGGATGTGTAGATCCCTTCATGATCTACAACTTCCATTTAGAAAATGTTTGGAATTAAAGCATGGATAAGGAGATTGTGGAAGAAGAAGCATGAATTTTTTAAGTGGTGGCTGGCTGAAGAGAGTTAGGGTTTGAGATAAATAAAAAGTTTATAAACATTATTTAATATTATTTTAATATTATTCTTCAATTGTTTAACGACTCTACAAACGAACTCCTATCCTCACGTACAAACAGGCGTTTCTAGGGTTTTTTCAGCGTTTCGGTCACAATGGGACAGGTTTTGAAAGCTAATTCGGTCATACGTGCGAGTTACGGAATTAAACGATCAATTTAAGATTAAATCGGTTAAAATGATTTCTATGCATTTCGAGCTGCCAGGGTCAAATGACAACTTCGATTGCTACGAAAATTGAAATCCGATAATAACTAACTATTACGGATCCAATGGAACTAGTTTCGTCGAATTCCGAGACTGTACCCCGGAAGGCTATTTTAACTCGTCGATTAAATCGGATGATTTCTGAAATTGTCGAAATCACTCAAAATTTCACTTTTAAAACTTTTTTAACTCTATTATAACTCGTATAAAATTTACATTCACATCTAAAATCATTCTGGTTCAGTTTAAATTAAAATCTTATTATTTGCATTATTATATTATTAAATTCCATTATTAAATTAATATAAAATTCCAAATTCAATCTATCGACTATTAATTCCATCCAATGGTCCAATATTACTATTTTAATTAAAATAAACTTAAATAAATTTTTAGAAACCATTTTATACTTATTTACACTCATATTCACCAATTACCCCCAATTCTAATATCAAGCAATTATTATTCAAATTTCAATTAAATTACTGTATTTAAAATTTTAACCAATTTAATTAATTTAACCAAAGTCTTTTATTTCAAAAATTCAAATTATAATCCATATTCAACATTTAAAATGAATTAAATGTTCAAATCTGGCGACCCAAAATTCCGGGTCGTTACACTTTTTTAGCTAAGTGGACAAACGCGTCGTGTTGAACATAAACGTCGTTGGTACAAGCAATAGTGACTTGTTTGACGTGTCTCGAAATGGATGAATCGCCAGGAAAGTGGCCTTGAGCTCAGCAAGTCTTTCTGCCACCGACGGATCAGGTACAGGAGTGGGAGGAGTATGCCTGGAAACTACGGATTTTTATGGGGTTCCCGAGATTTCTTGGTGCTTGATGAACCAGAATGTTGATCTTGGTAGTCTTCAAGATGGGACCCCTTCTGCGCTGACTTCTCCCTACCTTGCTCTGATTGAGAAGGATGATCGTGGGAATATGATGAGTGGCTGTAGGTTTTCCTTGATAAGTTGATTCTCGTGGGCGGTAGTCTCGGTCTCCAGAATCATATCTGTCTTGACGTTTGCCGGGGCCTGAATCCCTGTCACAATGATGAAAAATAGATGAGCCACGGAGATGATCGAGTCCGTAGTGCGTCCCATGTCACCTGCACAAAATTAGAATAACGACAAGCTAGCAAAGAGTAGAGTGATGGCTAAAATTGAAGTGCAAGGTGAAGTGCATGTGTCCATGTGTGTCCTAGTGTTTCCCCCCAACAGACCAGTTTCTTTATCTATACTTATAGGAGCTTTTTCTCCCTGAACATGGGCTTGAGCTCCTGCATCGCCTCTTGCGAGCGAATGAAGTTTAACGGCTTCCGAATCATTAAAGCCATAGTTAAGCAAATCGTCGAGAATTGTAAGATCCGATAGGACTTTCAATGAACTCTCTAAGCGTTGAGGAGAAGGCTCTCTCTCCACCGGGGTGATTGTGACTTTGGAGGTTCTGCCCGTTGTCTCCTTCCTCAGCTTATAAGTCAATTTTTTCTTTCCCTTCGTAGGAGGAGGCATTACTTCAATATCGTGCACCTCGACTACCAGCTCCAGACCGGCACTATCATTCTCACCCGATACTTTGGGCGTTTTGGCTTCTCTAATCTCCCCTCCTTCGGTGTGTCAGAGGCCTTTACGTGCTGAAGGCCCAGCTTGCTTTTTTCCTTTGCCTAAAGCTGACCCGGTTAAAGTGACGCATTGAGGAAGGCTTATTCGGCAACCTGCCGCCAGCAGCCTGAACTTTGAGAGCGATTCATTTGAGATAAGAGATCTAATGTCCCGATCTCCTGCGGAGATAGCACAGATAGCTTCAAAGGCTTCAAAATACCCTGAGCCTTCGGGACGTGGGTTGATGCCCACAAAAGTAGATAAAGAAAAGGTGCAGTTTCCACCGAATGCAAGCATTGATCTAGAAAAAAGACTTACTCCCTTCCACCTATCCCCTTGCAAATCCAGGGGGACCGTAGAACAACTCCTGCTTATACTGGGCGAATCTGCTCCACGCCCCGGTCAGAATTTGACACTTGTTGTGTGGTTCAAGAAATACAAAATATTGGTTGTCTGATCGTCTCTTGAAACGATAAATGTAGTGGATATCGCCAGGGGTTGGGAGCCAGAAAAGGACGCTCATGAAGAGAATGCATGTGCCGTACACGAACACGTGATTATTTGGATGTAATTGCGATGGAGCGATCTCAATATACTGTAGAAGGTCGCGAAATAAGGAGTTGAATAGCGGCATGCTACCAACCTAGCACATAAATTTTTTGTAGGCCGTATATCCAATTGGGGCAGGTGAGGACGATCTCGTCCTGATGGAACCAACACATCATCGAAAGGAGTCCCGTGTACCGAGCATAAACGACGTAAAGTGCTGTCGTTAATTCTTAAAGCTTGAGAGTCCACTGGATTATCTAAGAAGATTGCCGCATCCAAGGCATCGGGAGCCAATTCATCGGGTGAAACCGTGGGACTCAGAATATCATGAACAGGGACTATCGATGGATTTGAAGTACCACCCGCTTCTTGTCGAGAAGTTAACTCGGGTTGGTTCGAGACTGTGGCAGAACTGAATTTCCTAGACATCTTTGAAGACTGTTGAACCTGATTAAGCGCCTGCTTGAACTATACTTAAATAGTAATTGACATTAGGCATAACAACAAGAATACTCCCCCTTGTGTGGTGTGTGAAGTAGTGCAGTCGCGAGTATAAGTATCAAAGGATTTATAGTCATGAAATTAATGAGACAAAGTAAAGTGCAGGTGTCCAATGATGGTTTTTAATTTTGAACTTGGAAGTTCATAATATATATCGAGGCTATAGTCTGTTTTTACCAAGTTAAATTCATATTTATAGTTCTTGAGATGGAGAGTTGTCAGTCCAGAGTGGTCGATATGCTTATTTGCTTAAGTCCTTGTCCTTGTCTTTGTTATATGTTTAGGCATGATAAGTAAGTCAATTCAACATGGACTACGTTTGAGTTAGAGTGGTTATGACTATTGCTGTCTATTTCAAGACTTAATGTTGAATGATACTCGAGAGACTCGACTATAATCGCCTAAACTCTCCTCACTCACCCTTTACCGTTCGACATGCAGGAGTCATGCCGAGCCACTGTTATACCAAGCTGCTTTGCTCGTCACTCTAGGCTCAATCCTCACTTCTCTCCTTTTTTCCTTTTTCCTCGTTCGGCATGCGGGAGTCACGCCGAGCCGCGATAATACCGAGCCGCACCACTCAGCCCTATAAGCCTGATACTCATTCCTCTCCAGCTCTTCGCCGTTCGGCAACTCGTTTCTCTCCCGTATTCTCTCTTTGCCGTTCGGCACGACTCATTGCTCTCCTCCAATCTCTCTTCATCGTTCGGCACGCGAGAGTCATGCCGAGCCACGGCCATTTCTCTTCCGACTCGCACACCATGCTTATCTTACACCCTATAACTTCACTACTTCCTACCCCCTCATGTCCTAAACACCTCTGACACCCTCTTCCTTCCACCACTCCTCCTAGCCTTAAGACATGTTCTAACCTTGATTCGTTGTCCTCATCGACGTGGTTCCTACTATCCTCGATTTTATAAAGATTCATGAACTCGAATCTCGTGCTAAGTTTCCAAGTCGGGAGAAGTGTTTAAAGGAGAGATCATTACCTAAGAAATGGCTCAAAGCTTAGGGAGATTCTGGAGTAGGAAAAGCGATTCTGATCAGGTTCGTTGTTGGGGAAGGAGGTGGAGCAACGTATCGGGTTCGAGAAGAAAAGGGAAGGGTAAATTGTTCGCAGAAGTCTGATGGAAGGTGAGTTCATAACTTCGGTAGAGCAGAGGTAAAAGTAAAAGAGAGAAGAAAAGGAGTGGTGGCTTATATAGAGAAAAGGAAAGTTGAACAGGCAACGACCGGTGGACCCGGTCAAGGTATCTCGATGGTTCGGCATACTTATGCCGAGCGGCATGTGACTTGCCGAACGACTCGTTCGGCATCCATATGGAACGTTTTCATGCGTGTGTCACAAAGGAGAAGAGGGAATTGGGTACTTGCTCAAAGAATGTCGTGTTGCCTCACACGACAAACTTTAGGGGGCAAGTGTTACCCGGGTAATTGTCCCGGTAACATGAGGATCACCAAATAAGTACACCGTTCGACATAAAGAACCGTTCGGCGTAGAGCCTTGGTCGGCACACAACATCGCTCGGCGTAGAGCCTTGATCGGCACAGGATCTCGCTCCACGTAGAGCCTCGATCGGCACAGGATCTCGCTCCACGTAGAGCCTCGATTGGCATAGAATCTCGCTCGACGTAGAGCCTCGGTCGGCACACATCATCGCTTGGCGTAAAGCCTCGATCGGCATAGAATCTCGCTCGGCGTAGAGGCCTCGTTCGACACAGAGCCTCAATTGGCATAGAGCCTTGATCGGCATAGATTCTCACTCGGCATAGAGTCCTCGATCGGCATAGAGTCTCGCTCGGCGTAGAGGCCTCGGTCGGCACAGAGCCTCGGTCGGCACGGAACATCGTTTGGCATACGGTTGCCGCTCGGCCTACACTCATCGCTCGTCATCAGGATATCACATACGTTTGAAGAAAAGATTGACACCCAACCTTGAGTGAGGGAGTCACTTGGCATTCCTTGCTCGGTAGACTTCGTTCAGCCACGATAGCCCACAGTTCCTAGTTCGGCCAAATGTGGCCCGGCCTGTCTCGTTTGGTTTGTCTCGTTCGGCCTGTCCCATTCGGCTTGCATGGAACGATGCGTAGTAGCCATCTACTATGGGCCGAGGTACCTCATTCCTAGGCCCGTGAAGGAAGTCCAACCCATCTACGTCTATAAATAGAGGGGCAGGGACATGCTGAAAAAGGGACCTTTTTTCGAGAACACTGAGAAGACTCTGCTGCATTCAAGACTTATTCTATTTTACTTAGCACTTGTATCTAAGTCTTTATAGGACGGATTGTATCTGTATTCAATTATTTGTGAAAGCAATAAATATCAAAACTCAAAGTGGACGTAGGCAGTTATGCTGAACCACTATAAATCCAGTGTTTTTGTTTTTGCATTTAATTTAGCATACAATTCTCTGTTTTAATTTATTTTCTTCATTAATCTCTCTACATAATATTTCTCAAGGGTGTTAGTGACCAATTCTGGTGCTAACACTGAGGGTTTTTGTTTTCAGGTTTTAGCAGATTTTGGCGAATAAAGCATCCAAAGATGAGCAAGTGCTTAATGGATAGCTAATTTAGGGATTCTGTTTTAAAATTGTTTCCACTGTGTATTAAGACAATTATGTCTATATTGCTTTGATCATCCAAGGAGGCATCTTCATATGTCGCTCTTGGCATATTGTTATAATTATATTTGATCTATGCCTAAGATTACGTTTGGGATTTTGTTACTTGGATATGATTTATTTGAAATATAATCATTAAAAAACTTGTTTTTGGAAATATGTGATTTTGTTCATATTCAAGTGCTTTTGATATTATGGATACCATTAACCTTGCCATATTTCGTCACCAGATGTTAATACCGTGGATGGCTGCAGCATCCATAACACTTAGCTTTTGGCCTTCAGACACGGGATGTTACAAATGAAATGGCCACTCTTGGTTAACATGTCCACAATGACCCATATACTTTCGTTTCCCTATTCGACCTTGGAAATTCATCTATAAAATCCATGGATATCGAATCCCATTTCCAAACTGGAATCTCCAAAGGCTGAAGCAATCCACTTGGTTTCTGATGTGCCACCTTTACTTGTTGAAAGTTCGCACACTGCATGACCCATATGTAAAGGACCAGATTTTCGACCCTCGAAAATCGACATCAATACGTCCACTGTATAACATGCTGAGCAATCGAGTGTTGGAAATACCAGATCGTTAGAGGAAACAAGGAAGAGGTAGAAGAAGAAACAGAAACAACAACACAGAATCTCCCAATTGCAGCGGAACAATATATAATAGATAACAACGTGTCTTTATACAAAAAGAACTACAACTGTCATTTACACATTACGTCATTAGAGTACAACGCTTCAATAACTCAATACTAGACAGTTATAATAACTTGTCTCCACAAGTACTAAATATACAACCCACAATACACAGCGGAAGAAAATCAAATATGTGTAATACGTCTCATCATCCAGCTTGTCTCCTGAGCTCCATAGCATCCTATCATATATCTTTAATAATCGGTCTGACCCGATCATTATAATAAAATAACACCCGAGTCAGTCTGGAAAACCAGCATGAGAAAACACAGTCAATTTGAATTATTAAAGTTACCAAAATCCTTTGAAAAACAAAGGTATCTCGTAAGACCACGCCACACATAAACACAATGGGTTTTTACCCTACGATAACCAAAATTTTTTATATCAAAAGCATCTGATGCTATAATAGTGTCTAAGTACAAATACATATTCAAATAGCCGAAATTGTAACATAAATTAAATTCCAGCATACTATGCTCTACAACCAAAACTGTAAGGGAATGTATTGGAAAATGGATTCCATACAAATGACTAGGCATTGGGGTACCACCAATCACAGTACACATCTAGAAGAATGTACCGAGGACCATGCCGGGATCCCCTGCAACACAAGATCGGACTACCCCTAACCTAGATAGAGAAAATATGCTATCACCCAGGGTGTTCCCACCCTTTACCGAGTTCTTCCACGCACCGTAGTAATAATATCCGAGGGTATCTAGAAAGGTGATAAACATACCCTAATTGGGTGCAGCCCACTTAGCCTTGCTGCATCTCTCTTGATTTTCAATCATTCCCGGTCGATGAGGCTTGAGACTATGACTACCTTTTAAGGAATTTATACTTGGAATGCTCATTGTCATCTAATGACAATATACCGATAGCATTTATCCATACAATTCGTTTTGGGTCCGAATGAAACCGAAGGCACTATTCCTACTACATCTCTTTTGGAATCATCCTCAGGATTAGTAGCGATTAGCCCTTGCACTTCACTGCTCCATCTTCGATTCCATGCTCTTGTCTTCACTTCGAAAACGTATTCATTGGATCGAAGTGGATTTCGGAAAACTTATCCGATCTCGGTCACTTTGAAACAATGTTTAATATTTCCGGTAAACTCACCCCTGGTTCTTTAAGAAATAAACAGATGAAAATAAGACTGGAGATCATCTCCTAAACGTTAGTGGACGGGTTTTCTTGTCATTGTCCTAAAAGAACGAAACGAGTTTATACGTATAGTATAGAACCTTCCGACGGTAACTATACCACATAATTCCCGTGTTTCTCCTAGATATTCCCAAATTTATGTTTTTGCGTCCAGATTTGATAATCGGTTATAGAACGATCAAATAAACAATCATTTAACCAAATATTTTGTTTTCCACTAAAAAACACTAAGTCTTATTGTATTTTATTTTACATAAATTAGATCTCTTTATCAACATGTATTTACTTATCTTATCAGAGTAAGTACATTCACTAGCCATTCTTTTCAAAAATATTTGAAAACTTTTTTAAAAATAAATATGGAAAGCACCATGAGGTATCAACCATGGATTCACAGCTCAATGATTACATCTCTATCCCAGAGAAATCCAAACTTAACCGCATGCAATCTCTGCCTTCGATTTCGCTTGAAGTATACCATTACTTTCTGAAAACTTTGTTTAATAATTTTCCTAAAATAATACTTATAAAATTCCTATATAATTCTAAGTTTTAATTTGGAAAATACCCTTCTACAAAAGTTATTATATAAAAATAATATGAATATTGAATAATTTATCTTTTAAAATAATAATACTAATTAATTTTGAAATAATAATTAACTTAGTACCAACTCATTATAAACTAACTTAATTAAGAATTATATATACTTTAAACAATTTAAAATAATTACATAACTTGAAACAATAATTAATTTTGATTTATTAATAAAATTCTAATTGATTTACAAGATTTATTTATAAATTTATAATCCATTTTAACAATTTAAAAATATTTAAATAACTAATTTTCTGGAGAATTTTTATGCTAAAAACATTTTTAAATTATCTGGTTTAAAAATTAAATATCCACCTTTTTAAGAAAAACTCAATTTTCTCGAGAAAAATATATTTTGCACATTGCAAATTAACCAGTCTAATATTTATACTCTCTCTTGATTTAACACCAATTGATTTATGACCAAATTTCGTTAATCCTCTTTTCACATTTCTAAAAGTAAATCTATTATTTATTTTTAAACTGATTTACCCAATCCATTATAAAAACTTACCGTGAATTTATACCTTCAAATTACCAAGTGATAAACATTTGCTTTACTCTATAAAGCATTGCTTATAAATCCCGCAGTCTCATCTTCCGTTTACAGCTGTTTCACATCACTTTAATCCATCATAAATTGATTTCTAAATTAATTCCATTTATAAATCAATTTCTTAAATAATCTAATCTATATTCCAAACCCAACCCAATCTCGATTATATTTCCATTGGTAATTAAGAAATCTTATTTAAGGTCTGGTATATTCAATTTCACATTTATCTCCAAATCACTGTTTCCCCAATCTATTTAAAATCTTGATTTAAAAACCTTTTATATTTAAAAAAAAGTATCATTAAGGAATTTATTATTTAAAATCCTTATCCAAAATCTCTATCTACAATATTCCAACATTGTTAAATATGAATTTTAAGTTAAACTATTCATTTTACTCAAATTCATTTCCTTTATTTATCCAAAATTTTCTATAAATATTTTGCATCCAAATTTCTTTTTAATTTCTTTCAAATTCAAAACGTATATTATCGATATTTTAAAAAATACCAAAATCTAGGCCAAAACTACCACAACTCCCAATAAATTTAAGTCACACTTTAATCTACCATAGTTCATTCAAACAGATCATATATCAATATATATGAAATTTAATTCAACATTTTTGAGGAATCCAATTGGATCCCTCCAACCTATTTCCTTGTTACCACAGATATTAATACAACATAAAAATACCAATCCTAGTACGAGGGGGAGATCGTGGTATATAGGGCCATCCGTTATTATGCGGGACGTACAGTTCTCATCCGCTAAATATATATGTGGGAATATAAATCCAACTACCAATATATATGCTACTATATATAACATTACATTCAACTGATAATAATTTATCAATTTAACCAATCAATCAATAATTAATTTTAACTATTAAAAATTAATGACAATCATCCAAATGAGTGATATTTACTTATATTGATTTCAGTTGTTGCCGAGACATTCCGTTTTGGAACTAAAACCGGACGACGGCCGATTTTAGTCCAAATTTTAAATGTCTCCAAATTCATGCAAACTAGTTTCATCGTGAAGCTCATACCACCACGATCGTAATGCAAAAAAATTCGTCCAAAATGGGCATCGTATGAAGGAGATACACAATTTATAAGTTCTTCGATAAATTAATTATATTAAACACAATATAATATATTTTAAAACCCATAACCACACTACATGGACCCGACCCACTCAATCGAACCCAACCCACTAACCTTTCTCACCTCTCCTCCGTTTTCATTTTGCGTGCAGTCCCTTTTTTCCTTTTCTTCTTTCTTCTTTCTATTTTTATTTTATAAAAGAAGCCATACAACTATAATCGGCCCAAGCCCATGAAAATAAAGACCCGACCCACCAGAGACCTTCTTCCCCATTAGCTCCTATAGCTCGTACACACACGAAACAAGGAACACAAACCATGGTGTGCATATGTACTACCTAACAGCTCGATTACCCACTGCCTAAAACCATCGACGAGATTGCCTTTCCCTCCTCATTCGAATGCACCCACCCACGCCACGCTCGAGTCCCCAAATCAAAATGCGACATTGCCACTGCTCCCATCGACCTGCTACAGGTCGCACAACTCAATAACCCACCAAGCTTTACAAAATTTTGGCCAAAGGTGCATCTTGACTTTTTCAACTCGAATCCATCCACCAAAAGTCCAAAATCCAACTCAAAATCCCAAAAAAACAAACCTTAGTTGCTGACTATGCTCTGTATAATGGTCGAGCAAACCAAATGATCGTCGCACCATTTGAACGATACACCAGATTGAAGAGCGTTGAGAATTATGAATTTAGAAACAAGTTTTAGATTTTTAGCTTAGTAGATTAAGAGAAAATGATTTTTGAAGGAGGGAAAACTTTTGTTTTTTTCAATGTTTACCATAATCGGTTGCGAGGATTTAAAAAGGAGAAGGGAAGGGAAAGATGCCTTGCGTGTTTGAATGGGTCATCTACAGTGACTAGTGAAGGGAAGAAGAACTGATGGAGATATGGTCAATCAGTACATATAATTATATTATTTAAATTTTAAAACGTCCCGATTTACACAACATAAAATCTCAAACCCCTATCGAGGCATGTCGTTGGGCGTGTGTAATGTTATACCTCCATTCCGAATACAATTGAAAAGATTTGGAGCCCTAATTCGATCGTATGGAGAAGATAGCTTTTTGGACCCAATTATTATGTTTAATTTTCGATATTAAATTCAATACGTTTATATTCCATACGACCAAAAGATGATTCCAAACACTATGAAATTTGAAATCTGACAATAATACACTATTACAGATCCAATGGAACTAATTTCGTCGAATTCCAAGACTGTGCCTCGGAAGGCTATTTTTATACGTTAATTTAAACGATATGTTTTTAAAATTGAAAAATCACTTTTAAATTAAATTTAAAAAGTTTTATTAACTTCATTATTACAAATATAACTTTTATAGTCTTTAAATTATTTTTAACAAGCTTAAAACCCAAGATTCGATGTTTTAACCAATTTCAAATTATTAAATTCGAATAATTAAATTATCCAATAAATCATTTAATTTGAAATTCAAGTTAAAAATTAACTTTTAAATATTTAAAATCAATTAAATATTTCAATTTCAAATAACCAAAATTCTGGGTCGTTACATTCCTCTCCCCTTAAAAGAATTTCGTCCCCGAAATTACTAAAGTAAGAAGAATGGTCTAAAACCATCAACCATTTTCCAAAACCACACAATTTTAAACAACTTCTCAAAAAATGTTTTTATTGAAACCACGTTATCACTTTTACTAATTTTCCAAATTCATTCATAGATTCCAAATAATATAATTTACTCAATCATTTCAGATTCTATCTCAAATCCAATTTAGTTGTCAAAAATTTACTTCAAAATATTCCAACTCCTTAAATTTTCAGAAATTCTCGCCAGTGTCTCCTTTGTGCGGCTAGATCCGAACAACTACAAATCACCTCTAGGGGGCCAAATCATCAAAAGAAAACAAAAGCCAAGTGGCTCAATCATAAAATCATCAATTTCTAACACAATTTAAACCCGTACCTTTTTGTCGGGCAACCAATCTTACTTCTGAAATCGAAGACATCAATTTAGCTTTCGTTTTAAGTACCTGCACCTTGCCTACCAATAATATCCAATCATTTAATTCAAAATCATTTTATTCAGCATTTTCAGTTCCCAATTTTTATTTCACCAAACCCATATGATGTACATATATCATCCGTATGCAATATCAACTCTGATCGCTCACTCGATCACAAAATTTCAATTTCGAACTAGTATTGTACAAACGACTCTCCAGTGCGGACTCAGATCTGGTTTCTTCATTAGAAACCGTTATTCTCCTTGCATAGCTACATACTATCATAGAGAATCCAGAACCAATCAAAAATCCATATCCAGGGTTCGCCGTCATAAATCAAGCGAAAAATCCTAATTCGGATTGATATAAATTATCTTGAAATTATGTGCTCAAATCTGGATCAAGTCGTCATGCGAATAAAATAATATACATACAACTTATGTTCTTATTTCAGTTGATTCCTTGCTATAACAAATTCTTTTTATTCACATACATTTTACTTATAATTAATCATTCATAATTATTGTTACCCTGGTTAATTGACCCGGTAATGAGAGGTTCACCAAGCAAGCATAACGCAGGGAAAAAGTCCCCGTTCAGCATGCAGGCTTCGCTCGGCACAATGCCTCATTCGACATAAAAATCGTTCGACACAAAGCCTCGCTTGGCACAATGCTCCGTTCGGCACAATGCCCCATTCGGCATAATTCCTCGCTCGGCACAGTGCCTCGTTCGACACAAAGCCTCGCTTGGCACAATGCCTCGCTCGACACAAAGCCTTGCTCGACAATAATGCCTCGTTCGGCACAAAGCCTCGCTCGGCACAAAGCATCGCTCGGCACAGGTACCATTTGTCCTAGGTACCATTTATCCTTGCTTCGTCGCTCGACATTCTTGAGTTATTGCTCAATCGCTCGGCATTCTCTGGTTCGGCAAATGCCGTTCGGCATGCCTGGCCTGGTGCGTAGAAGTCACCTACTATGGGCCGGCGTACTTTGTTCCTGGGCACATGAGGGTCGTCTAGCCTATCTTCTCCTATAAATAGAAGGGCAGGGGAACAGTGAGTGGGACCTTTTTTCGAGAACACTGGGAAGACTCTGCCGCTTTCAAGACTCATTATTTTTTGGTTAGCATTTGCATTCAAGTAGTTGGTGTACGTATTGTATCTGTAATCAATTGTTTAGAAAAGAAATAAAGATTAAACTCAAAGTGGATACAGCCAGTTACGCCGAACCACTATAAATCTGGTGTTCTAGCTTTTATAATTAATTCTGCATATATTCCTCTATTATAATTTTCTATCTCCAATAATCTTTCTACAAAAATCTTTCTTTGGGTGTTAGTGACCAATTATGGTGCTAAAATTTTGGCCTTTCATTGAGAAACGCATTCTCAGGTTATTAGGATCTACTTTGTAGCTACTGGATTAAAGAAATCCCCCGAATGAGATCCAAGTAATTCACAGGAAGTCCGTTGATTCTATTCAGAGTTTCTACTAATAAGTCTACAATGGAAAGACCCGTACCCGATCAGCCTTGCACAACGCAGACGTCAACGAGACTGCTAGCGTTCAACAAGTAGGACCCAACAATCAACAAGTTAATCCGGGCGCAAGGACTGTCGCTGCCTAAAACCAGATGGAAGTTGTCACCAGAGCGGAGTTCAATGACCTGATGGGAGAACTCATGGAAAACAGGAGGCAACTTAGCAAACAGATCCAAGCTAACGCTAACCTTATGTCTCAACTTACTCAACAACAGCATCATAATGCTGGAGGTAGCCCCACTCCTTACTCTTCATTTGATAGATTGACTTCGTCCGATGAACCTCCCAGGCATAGACGGCGCAAAATTGAAACCACACAAGCAGGAGCTGCTGATCGATCAACTAGAGATCACTTACACCTTGGAAACCACACCCAAGATGGAGCAAGAAACTTAGGATCTGGAGTGTGAGTGGAAGCTGGACGGTCGGCCCACCAATGTCCTAATGAAGCTGGTCCCCAAGATACACGTTTAAAAGACTGCCTGTAGAGAAGACACCAACTAGAGCGATCATGCGGGACAAATTCCAACCTCCCATCTTCCATACAAACCCCAGACCTATCGGTTGCGGTCAGACAGCTGATGAGAGAAAATTAAGGCTTGGCCAGCGAAGATTGGGGGATATAAAGGATTCATACTCCATTCACAGATACTATTCTACAGGCTGAGTACCCCAGAAAATTTAGCATGCCAACCATCCTGGCCTACGAAGGGAAGACTGATCCTCGAAAGCATGTGATGAGATATGAATGGATGATGGATTCATCTAGTGCAAATGCTGCAACTAAGTGTAGATGCTTCCTAATAACTTTATCCAAATTGCAACCATGTGGTTCACTCGACTTCCTCTACGGTCAATATCCATCTTTGATGAATTAGCGACAAAATTTATGGAGCAATTCAGGATTCATGCCACTCATCCCAAGGACATGATATCCTTGTCCAGTGTGATTCAGGCTCCAGGGGAATCATTGAAGGAGTACTTACAGAGATTTCATGTTGCGGCTACTGAAGTTATCAACCCAAATGACCATGCAATTTTGATGGCTGTGATGCGAGGAGTAGATTCGGATTCGGAATTTGGAGATTGGTTGGAAGGAAAGCCTCCGAACGCACTAGAGCATTTTTATTCAAAGGCTCATCAATTCATAAGGAGAGAGGAAGCCAGGTGGACGAGGCGAGATAATGCACCAGGGCCTGGCAAGGAGGTTGTGAAAAGCAACACTGTTGTAAAACAATCCGGTGATAACTCAAGGAAGGTTCAGGTCAATGTCTAGAACAAGCTTGGGCAATATAAAGGGTCCGGAGGAGGAAATCCCGAAAAGAAAAGGGAAGCAGGGAAATGGAAACTAAGGATTCCAACTTACAACAAATACACTCCTCTGAATGCATCTTTGGAAAATATTTACCTGTCAACTTGTAATACTTTTCGATACTGAAAGCCACGCCCAAAGGAGTCTACGTAGGAACAAAAGCGAACCGGGAAGTATTGCTGCTTCCATGAGACTTATGGGCACAATACAGAGGAATGTAGACACTTCTATGATGCTATAGAAAAGCTGATTAGACAGAAAAAGTTGCAGGATTTCGTCAAGAACCCATAGGAGGGTAGACAAGGAACATCATACACTAGACGTAAGCAAGCTCTACGCCATCCAAAGGAACCTGCTCGAACCGTGGGTAGACTAGTCATAAACACGATAGTCGGTAGACCTCACTCTGCGGATAAGGGTTGGTGGGAAATGGAGCGGTATGCTAACTCCCTAAGGCATGCAGATTTTGCGTGTTGTTCAAATGCAGAGGACGGGTCTCCACCTACGGACGATATAGTTTTCAGGTGCAGAGATGCTGATCAGGTGGAGGCTCCTACCGTTGACCCGATGGTCATCTCCGCGACAATCGGGCCACCATTTGTGAAAATAATTTTAATTGATTGTGGAACTTCTGTTAACATCATCTCCAAAAAAGCATATGATCAAATAAAGATGGAGACCAAAGATTTAAAACCAATATAAGCCTACATCCATGGCTTATTGGTGCAGCAACCAATGCAGTGGGTTATGTTGAATTGCCAGTTGAACTGGGACAAGATGAACGTAAGAGGGTGCGAATCTTGCCTTTCATTGTTTTGGATGTCGATTCTCCATACATTGTTTTTCTCGATCGACCCTGCTAGAGTTTAGGGTAGTTTTGGCCCTTGGTGTTTAACTTTGAAGTTTCCGAGAGACAAAGAAGTTAGTGTGGTTCATGGCAATTAGGCGAACGATCATGCATTTTATATGGCTAGGTTGAGAGAGGTCTAGTGGAGAGAGAAAGGAAAGGTCGCGGACAGCTCCGTCCGCACCCGAGTCACTGAAAATTGACAAGTAGCGGCCGAGCCCTGGCTCGGGCAGCACGATCGGATCTATAGAGACATAGATCTAAGAGATGATGATGATGAACCCAGGGAAGCAAAAGAAGCACTAGCTGAACTGACGATTGACATTTCAGTCAGTCTAGATGACCCATCGTCGGTACTTAAGATTGTATCACAACTCGGCCCCTCGATGACCGAGGATCTCACTGACTTCCTCCAAGCGAATCTGGATGTTTTCGCTATGTGCGGGATTTCTCCCACTATTGCGAGTCATATATTGAACATAGACTCGAGGTACGTACCAGTGAAGCAGAATAGGAGAGGCATGGACCCGGAGAAGTTCGTTCCTCTCAAAGAGGAGGTGGAAAAATTCAAAGCCAATGGGTACATCCGTGACGCCCTCTACCCTGAATGGGTGTCAAACCCCATGCTAGTGAGAAAAGCAAACGGAAAATGGAGAACCTGCGTAGATTACTCTGATCTGAACAAAGCAAGCCCTAAGGATAGTTTTCCTTTACCTAGGATTGACCAGCTGGTCAACCCAACAGCAGGGCATAAGTTACTGTCAACTATGGATGTGTATTCGAGATATAATCAAATCCCGATGCATATTCCAGACCAAGAATACACCAGTTTTGCCACGGACGCTGGGCTATATTGCTATGTAGTGATGCCTTTCGGATTGAAAAATGCAGGGGCAACTTATCAGCATCTGGTGAATCGAATGTTTAAAGACCAGATAGGTAGAACAATGGAAGTCTATGTGGATGACATGCTCGTGAAGTCACGACAGTCAAACGACCACATTCGAGACTTAGCGGAGATGTTTGATATACTCAGATATTATGGAATGAAAATCAATCCTTTGAGGTGTTCCTTTAGCGCTGCGTCAGGGAAGGTTTTAGGTTTCATTATTAATGCACGAGGAATTGAAGCTAACCCAGAAAAGATTCAAGCTATTCGGGACATACAAGTGCCCAAAACAATAAAGAAAGTACAAAGCCTAAATAGAAAAGTAGCCGCGCTGATTCGATTCATATCCAGAGCCATAGATAAGTGTATTCCCTTCTTTGATGTAATAAAAAAGGAAAGAGATATTTTAAATGGACGCCCGACTGTAAGGACGCATTCCGAGCTTTGGTGAGACATTTGGAAATCCCGAGGTGTTGTCGAAGCCTATAGACCATGAAGTATTGTATGTGTACGTGGTTGTATCCCAGCATGCTATCAGTATGGCTTTGGTTC
The DNA here is from genome assembly GCA_030765085.1 of Allium cepa. Classification (NCBI taxonomy): domain Eukaryota; kingdom Viridiplantae; phylum Streptophyta; class Magnoliopsida; order Asparagales; family Amaryllidaceae; genus Allium; species Allium cepa. Next base: position 118,228,466 of record CM060945.1, on the reverse strand, counting down.
GTGAGGAGGACCGAGTTCAAAAGCCGGTTTACTATGTAAGTAAACGTTTAACGGGGGTAGAAAGAAATTATCCTAAGATTGAGAAATTGGCCTACTGCTTAATGATTGCATCACTCAAGCTTCGTACGTACTTTTAGGCACACTCGATCAGTGTTTATACAGATCAAACCTTGCGTCAGGTGCTCCAATGACCAGAAACTTCTGGAAGAATGTAAAAATGGAATACCGAGTTGAGTCGGTTCGATATTACCTACCTGCTAAGAAGGGCGACACAAGGGCAAGCGCTAGCAGACTTCATCACTGAATTCACCATGTCAGAAGAACCAAACAACCATGACGTTATTCCCCCATTCAATGGAAACTGTACATCCATGAGGCATCTAACGACCGTTGCTCTAGTGCTAGTATAGTTCTTGTAACTCTCGAGAACCGATCAATTTTTTGCGCTTTGAAGCTCAATTTCCCAGCTACAAATAACGAAGCTGAGTATGAAGCATTGATTGCTGGTTTGAGACTCATCAGGGAACCGGGAGTAAAATCGGTTGAAATATTTTGTGACTCACAATTGGTGGTGTACTAGGTGCAGGGGGACTATCAAGCAAAGGTATAGAGACTTGCCCTATACCTTGCACGGGTTCAAGAGCTGTTAGCAGATCTAAAGTATTATGATATGTCGCATGTCCCGCGTGAAAAAAACAGAGAAGCCCATTCATTGGCCAAATTTGCAGGTACTGGCGATACACGGAAAATGAGATTGGTTCCCATCAAAACCTTACATGCTACGAGTATAAATGTGATGGAGATAGATTTTATGTTAGAAATAGAAATTGAGAAGGAATCATGGATGACCCCATTCAAGCAACACTTGCTACACGGGGTCTTGCCCGAAAGAAAGAGCAAAAGATGACAAGTCATTCGTAAAGCTCCGCGATATGTAATGCTAGACGGAATAATGTATCGAAAGGGATTCTCGGCCCCTTTACTTCAGGGCATTGCCTATAATGAGATAAAACGAGTCCTGAAGGAAGTCCATGAAGGAGAATGTGGTGACCATATTGGGGGACAGACATTAGCAAAGAAAATCCTCCGCTATGGGTACTATTGGCCAACTGTAAATCGGGATGCTGCTGACTATGTAAGGAGATGTGACAAATGCCAGAATTATGCTAAAATCCCGAGAGCTCCGCCGACGGAACTCACACAAATGGTTAGTCCCTAGCCGTTTGCAATGTGGGGGATCGACATAATCGGTTCTTTAACCATATCCAAAGGTGGTGCAAAATACGCAGTAGTTGCAGTCGATTACTTTACCAAGTGGGCAGAAGCAGAGCCCTTAGCCACAATCACTAGAAAGAAGGTCATTAATTTCATTGTATGAAACATTATATACTGTTTTGGCCTCCCGCGAACTATCATTATAGACAAGGGAACTCAATTCAAAAGTAGGGAGTTCAAAGAATTTTGTCAAAAGCATGGCATTGAAAAAGTTTTGCATCAGTTGCCCATCCAAAAGCCAATGGACAAGTAGAAGTTGTGAACAAAATATTCAAGTCCATATTGAAAAAGCGTTTGGAAAAGGCCAGAGGCATGTGGGTGGATGAAATTCCAACACCACTTTGGGCTTACAGAACCACCCATAAGTCCACGACTGGACACACTCCATTCGCATTGGCATAGGGCACGGAAGCTGTTATACCCGTGGAACTTGAAGTTCCTTCACATCCAGTAACTCATTATGACCCTAAGACGAATCAGGATCTTTTACTAGAATCACTGAACTTCGTTGAAGAACCTGATTTAAGGGCGGTTGCATATAGACACTGAGTCGCTTGATATTATAATGAAAAAGTCCAACCGAAACCATTGATGCGGGCAATCTCGTTTTGAAATGAGTTTTCCGGTCCACATGGAAGGTACATACGTCATTGAATAGAGGCTTGGAGAGGGAACTTTCAAGCTAGGGACCGTTGATGGCGCGACACTCCCCCGAGCATGGAATAGCGAGCATCTGCGGCATTGTTATACTTAGTCTATTTCTTATGTATCTTTGTTGTAATTATTTCCAATATATTTTTATTTCGTTAATTCTTAGTTTTCGGCATGTATTAAGACATTTTAATTTGTTTTCATTAATAAAGGCTTGAAGCCATATTTTCCATTAATTATGGATGTCTCCGTGTGTGATAATTCTATGGCAAAAAACTAAAGTTACATTATTCTGTCTGGCATACGAACGCACAAAAAATTAAAAATCTCCAAGTCCCCAGAGTGCGGACTGGAGTACTCTGAGTCCCCATAGCACGGACTAGAGTATAAATGATAAAAGTTCTCCAAGTCCCCAGAGTATGGACTGGAGTACACTGAGTCCCCAGAGTGCGGACTAGAGTATAAACAATAAATAATCTCCAATTTCCTGGAGTGTGGACTGGAGTACTCTGAGTCCTCAGAGTGCGAACTAGAGTATAAACGACTAAAAATCTCCAAGTCCCCAGAGTGCGGACTGGAGTACTCTAAGTTCCCAGAGTGCGGACTAGATTATAAACGACTAAAAATCTCTAAGTCCTCGGAGTGCGGACTGGAATACTCTGAGTCCCTAAAATGCAGACTGGAGTATAAACGATAAAAAATCTCCAAGTCCTCGGAGTGCGGACTGGAGTACTCTAAGTCCCCAAAGTGCGGACTAGATTATAAATGACTAAAAATCTCCAAGTCTACAGAGTGTGGACTGGAGTACTCTGAGTCCCCAAAGTGCGGACTAGAGTATAAACGACAAAAAAATCCAAGTCCTCGAAGTGCGGACTGGAGTATTCTGTCCACAGAGTGCGGACTAGAGTATAAACGACAAAAAATCTCCAAGTCCCTGGAGTGCGGACTGGAGTACTCTGAGTTCCCAGAGTGCGGACTAGAGTATAAATTATAAAAAATCTCCAAGTCTCCGGAGTGCGGACTGGAGTACTCTGAGTCCCCAGAGTGCAGACTAGAGTATAAATTATAAAAAATCTCCAAGTCTCCGGAGTGCGGACTGGAGTACTCTGAGTCCCCAGAGTGCGGACTAAAAATATTCTAAGTACCCAAAGCATGAAACAGAGGATTTGCGATTCTCAAAAAATTTCTGAGTCACATGGAGGTGAACTGGACCCCGGGTAACAAGTTATAGTAACAAGTTAGACAGTAAGCTGAACAATATAATTCGTTTAAAAGACAAAGAAATTAAATTTTATTTATCAATACAAAATGAAGTTCCACAACAATCCCTCCAAAAATCGGAGTCAAAAGTCTATTTACATTGGCCATGAAAATAAATAAAAATAATTACATAAAACTAGGCTAACTCTCATCGAACGAGTGTAACAACTACTTCTTTGGCTTCTTCTCCTTCCTCATTTTATCAGATGACTCCTCTCCCACACATTTTCATTTTGACGCTTTGCTTGCTAGGGAAGTAACATCCGAGGAAGGAAGAGGAACTTCCAGTGGCCTAGACCCACAAGGGAGAATGACCTTCAAAGGCCTGTTCAAAGGATCATCTAGTTCCACTATCTGGGGCTCAACTTTGATCTCAACTTTCTTTTTATTCTCCTCTGCAAGATGCTCCTTCATGCTCACTTTTGAAGTATGTCCGGAGGCACCTATAATCTCAACTTCGTAATTTTCTTCGATAGGAGACGAAATTTCAGACTTGTCCTCATCAAGCACCTCAATCACTTGAGCATCAGGACCGAGAGTCTCTCTCGCTTCAATGGCCTCACTCCTCTTCTCCTTCTTCTCCGTGGCATCATCGCTCCTTGGAATTGGCTTAGGATCAGAACGACCTATATGAGATCATAAGAGACAAATGTTAAAATACATTAACTACTCATCGAAAACGACGGTCTTTTGAGAGAAGTTATGTACCGATTTTTGGCTGACTCTCAACTGTCCTGGGAGTTTCGCCCTTTGGAATGGGAGATAGAACATGAATATCAAGGCATGGATCTTCTGATTCATAGCCAATGTGCTGCTCGAAGGGATCAAGTGCAAGGCGACTAGTCGGTTGAGTGGGGGAAGGATCTAGAGACTCGGTTCCGGACAAACCGACAATGTCATTCTTTCTTTTTGACAAGGAAGAGTCTTTGCTATAAAGTGCTTTCGCTGCAGACAAGTCTGAAGGCTCATTCCCCCGGAGAAATTCCTTCACTAAAGCTTCCTCATCTACCTCTTCAGTACCCGACTCAATCTTTTTAATCTTTATCAAAGTCTTCCATGCTTCAGCTAGAGATTCGAGGTAACCCTCACCAAGGAATGTTAAGTCGCGATGCATGAGAACTCGAGCATTATACTCTGCTATAAGCGAATCAAAAATGCACTTGATTTCCTCCCTTCCAACCTCCCATAGCCGCCTCAAGGCGAGAATCAATCTCCATGGATGCTATTCTTTTTCCCTCCTCACAGGCTTCATCCTTCAACGTCTCAACTTTAGAGAGTTCGTTGTCGAGCTTTGTCTTCCGGAGTCGTGTAGCAACAATCTCATCGCAATATCGTTGCGACTCCTCCTGAGCAGCTGTCTTTTTCGCTCTCTCTTTGAGAAGTAGCTCTTCCAACTCCTTAACTCGCTGATTGAATGCATCCCTCTCCTTCTGACCGGAGTCTTTCTGTAAAGCCAAGGCACCGCAGCGTTGAACCTCTTCGTCGATTTCTTTCTTATGTGTGGCCTCTGGACGATTAACTGCCTCAGATGTGTCTTAGGCTATTTTTTGAGCGGTTTCAAGCTGAGAATTGTATGAGAGAAGCTCTTCATCCTGGTCTTTAGTGATGTCTTTGAAGTGTATGGCTTCGAGCTTCAGACGATCAATTTCATGTTGGCGTTCGATGGAGACTTCTGACACTTTCTCTGCCAAATGAACAAATGCGTCCTGCTGAATGTAAACATCATTGTTGCAAGAGATGGAACTTTGTTTGACATGCCCTGGAATGCGATGAATCGCTGGAAGAAATTTCAGACCATTGAAGCATATTTTCGGGAATGTGGCCTTAAGCTCAGTAAGTTTTTCCGCTATCGACGGATCATGTGTAGGAGCGGGAGGAGTTTGCCTAGAGACTACAGATGTTTTGTGAGGTTCTAGGATTGTCTGGTATTAGATGAACCAGAATGTTGGTCTCGGTAAGCCTTAGGCTGGGACCCCTTATGCGCAGATTTCTCCTTGCCTAGCACTGATTGAAAAGGAGGATAGCGAGAGTAGAAAGACTGGCTGTATGTTTTTCTTCGATAAGGTGAATCTCGGGGACGTTAGTATCGATCGCCAGTGTCATCTCTGTCTCGGCATTTGCCGAGCCCGAATCCTGACCAGAATGATGAAAAATAGTTTCCCTACGAAGGCGGTTGAGTCCTTGAGTACGCCCCATTTCACCTGTGCAGAAATTGAATGACGACAAGTTGGAAAAAAACAGAGTGATGCATAAAGTTTAAGTGCAAAGTGAAGTGCACGTGTCCGTGTGTGTCCTAGTGTTTCCCCCTGACGGACCAGTTTCTTTATCTTTACTTATAGGAGTTTTTTCTCCTTGATTATGGCCTTGAGCGCCTTCATCGCCTCTTGCGGGCGAATTTAACATAAGGGCCTCCGGATCGTTGAAGACATAATTGAGTAAATCATCGGGAATGGTGAGATCAGATAAGCCTTTCAATGAACCCTCCAAGTGTTGAGGGGACGACTCTCTTTCCACTGGAGTGATTGTGACCTTTGAGGTTCCACCAACAGTCTTCTTCCTTAGTTTGTATGCCATTTTCTTTTCCATTCGAAGGGGGAGGAGCTACATCGATGTTTTGTGCCTCAACCACGGATTCCTGAGCAGGATTTAGATTCTCACCAGTTGTGTCTGACACCTTAACCTTTCTAACCTCACCTTCCTCAAGTGTGTCGGGGGCATCCCGTGTTGAAGGCCCAGCTTGTCTTTTGCTTTTGTCCAAGGCAGACCCAATTATAGAGACACCGTGAGGAAGACTTATTCGTTGACCTTTCGCCAACCGTCCAAATTTTGAGAGCGACTCGTTGGAGATGATAGACCTAATGACTTCATGGAGTTTTGGAGAGTCTAGGGTTTTGAAAAATTTGGAAATCTGAAATGGTAATGGTGAAAGAAGGTAAAGTAGAGGATAAAAGAAAGAAAGTGGGTGGGTAAAAGCAATAAGTGATTCAGATCTATGGTTCGGTCAACTGGCTCAGGGCTTCAGTCAACTGAAGCTGAAGGCCGAATTTTTTCTTCCTTCTGGTCCAGTCGATTGAGACTCTGAGACAGTCGGCTGGCCAAGTATATATAAAAATTATATTGTTGTGTCAGTCGACTAACCACTTGGTTCAGTCTACTGACCTGGAGGATTTTCTACAGTGAATTTATTTTGCTGTGAAATGTTAATATTTTCTATATGTGAATGTTGTAAGTTCTATTATTTAATATAAATAGTTGTCATATTGATTAATGAACCAGAAATAAATTTATTCCAAGAATAAAAAACATACATACGTAGAGAATTTATTCGGAAATTCAACAAAAGATAATGACAACTACGATTATTTCGAGGGGTAGACGTCTTGTATCCTTTTAGTTGCTTACGACGAGCATTCGATTCTTCATTGCGATTCCACGAATTCGGTGAGTACGGTGGTCGTGGTGGAGACGAAGTCGATGGTCATCTGATAGGCGAAACAACATGTTCGTCTATTGGATGTGACGATGCCCCGCAGAATTTTATAGCAATATGCTCAATGATTCCTATCCATCTGGAGTTGGTCTTTGGTTCGTAATACATTTCACATTGTAGCGTTAGTGATTCCTGTTGATAATGGTGCATATCATCTATCTTTTGCTTCATGTTCAAAGATATATCGATCGTCTTCTTTCCTTTCTTCTTATCCAGAGTATATCCGGTGTGATAGACAGACGATACTGAAGTTGTATGAACCAGAGTCTTTAGAGAATTGTTTGAGGCAAGAATTTCGATAGAATCCATGGAAGAGGAGGTTGACATTGTTGAAAAATAGTTGTTGGAAGAAACATGAATGAAAGCTTTTGATTTTAATTCAGTTTGATTGTATAGAAGATGGAGTACGCATCTATTTATAGGCTAAGTCTAGAAAAAATATGATAGAATTGAGTGGTTTATATTAATTTTCATATTCAATACGTAAATGTCTTTATCTCTATTTCCTTCGAAAATAAGATTTTGATTCTGATCAAGAATACTAAATTTGTTTTCAGAAAATGATATTTTAAAACCTTTATCGCATAATTGACTTATACTTAATAGATTATGTTTTAGATTCTTAACTAATAAAATGTTTATAATAAGAGGTAAATTAGATGTACCATAATTGCGCACATCGCCTTTGCCGATGATATATCCCTTGCAAAAGTGACAGAACCTTCATCTGAGTATGTAATATTTATCAGCATATCTTTTTCTTTTGTCATGTGTTTTGAGAAACCACCATCGAGTATCCATTTTCCTCTTTTCTTGAGTGGGACCTGCAAAAAATATGAGATAACGTTGGTATCCACCTTTTTAATAGGGTCCTAAGAGATGGGTCTTAGGAAACCGAACCCAAGAGGGTTTAGTATCCCTTTTATAAATGTAATTTTTATTATTATGAACATCTTGAAACGAACTAATATACTTTTTCCTTATTAGTTTATTATTAGTTTTAGGATATATTTATAGTTTTAGAAATTAATCTATTTGAAGATGTGGATGTTTTATCATACTTAACTTTATTTAAATTACTAGATTGTGAATTCTTGATTTTCTTCTTATATACTAAACCATTTTTATTACTAAAAGATTGTGAATTCTCAATAATTCTAGACAAAATTTCTCTTCCTTTATTAAAATTTGAAACATTTTTAGCGATTCCATCTAGTTTGGTCTTTAAACTTGAATTTTCTAGTTCTACCATTTTAATATTAGTTTTTAAAACATGATTTTCAGAAACAAGACTATCATTCTTTTCTTTTTGAGTTTCAATTGCTTGACTCAGTAATATAAGTTGAGAATTAACATTTAAAAGAGATTCCTGAGTTTTCTCAAGTTCTTCTTCCAATATTTTCTTATCGTCTTTAAGCACGTTTCTTTCGAATTCTGCCTTGTTCTGATTTTCTACAACCTCTTTATATTTTCTTTTCAGACTTTTAAAGTATCTAATAATTCAGAATTTATTTCTATCATATCATCAAAAGTTAAATCACTAACCTCACTAGCTTTAGCCATAAAATATACATTAGCTTGTTCATTATCGCTGTCACTTTCACTTCCCGAAGAAGAAGAGGAGGAATCTGAATCATCCCATTTGACTGAAAAGGCTTTTCTTTTGAATTTGTCCTTCCTTTTATTTCGATATTCTTTCTGTTGATCTAGACAGTCCTTCTGCATATGTCCCTTTTTATGACAGTTAAAACATTTCATAACTGATAAAAATGGTGGTTTATTGCTGTTTGAGCTTCTCTTGCCATTATTTCCGTTTCCTTTTCTACATTTCAAGAATTTCTTGAAGTTCTTGGCAATAAAGGCTAGGTCATCTTTGTCTGATTCTGATTCTTCTTGTTCTGCATGAAATTCTATATTCTTTTTATCTTGAGTTTGAACTCTTTTTGCCTGCAAATTCACTTCATAAGACATTAGATTTCCTATTAACTCTTCCAGAGTTATTTTGGAAATATTGTTCGCTTCTTCAATAGCGAGAACTTTTCTTTCCCATTCCTCCATTAAAGAGTTAAGGATTTTGGATACAATATCAAAGTCTGAATATTTTTCTCCTAGTCCTACTAATGAATGATAGATATCCAGAAATCTTGAGTAACATGTCATTTATAGATTCATTTTCTTTCATTCTAAAGTTTTGAAACTGACTCTTGGGCATGGATATTTTGCTTTGTTTGACCTTGTTGGTTCCTTCGTGTGCAACTTTGAGTGTACACCATATTTCATATGCAGTATCGCACATGCTTACACAGTTAAACTCATTTTTATCTAAGGCACAAAACAACATATTCATGGCTTTTGCGTTAGCTGTGGCATCTAGTTTCTGTGTATTTGACCAAATGGAATATTCTTCAGTAGGAATAGTATATTCTGTCTAAGTTATATTCCATGAATCAAAACCATTTGCTTGCATATATATTCTCATTCGTGTTGCCAAATAGTTATAATTCATGCCATTAAATAGTGGTGGACGTGCAGTGGATTGTCCTTCAATGAAGCTAGTGTTAATGCTAGTGCTAGTGTTAGTGTCTGTATTATTAGATTATCAGATAACCGTGTTACGGTTATATGATGACCTTGCTCCGATACCAAATGAAAGTGTACTATGAATCATGTAATATGGATATACAATGATACAGAGTATAGTTATGATAGTTGTACGGTAAATAACGCGGAATATAAAAGCAGTGTAGTAAAATGACACTAGAGATTTTTATACTGGTTCGGAGCACCATCCTACATCCAGTCCCAGATTCCTACTGGAATTTCACAAAAACAACAACCCTCACTTAACCCGAAGGAACAGGTCTATACACCCCTGAGCAGTCAAACAAGGACTTGAGCAGCAGAACAGGATTTTGCCTCAACAGCCGAAGAGGACTTCACTCGCCTGAGCAGCAGAACAAGATTTCAACAGATACAGAAAATAGTTTTGACTTATGTGTGTTCTGATAACACAGATTTTTCACTTGTAGTACACCCTTCCTGTAATCTTCTCCTCGGGTATAAATATATATATTTGAAGTATATGAAGAATAGAAAGGTATAGTATTGCTTTAATGCAGAATAATTGGAAGTATGATAGCAAATAGATTTCAGAAATTTAGATCAGAGAAATAAGAGAATTCGATTGTGATTAAGTGATATGGAATCAAGTTGGAGTTTGTATTTATAAAGGTTAGAAAGCAGCGACCGTTGGTAAAGAGTTTCGATTGAAGTGTTGCATCCGAATCTTTTCGTTAGAGGTTCGCAGCTCTTCACAAAAGTCATGTCTTTTCGAAAAGTGGATATAATAGAAATTCATTCAACTGAGCCTCTGGGTCAGTCGACTGAATATTCAAAGTAATTTTTAAATTTAAATTCGTACATCTATGTATATGTGCATGTTGCACAAAAATTCCAGTGTCAGTCGACTGGATCTTTAGGTCAATTGACTGACCTGGTTAAATTTGTGCAGTAAGCATAGTTTACATAGGTATTATAATTTCTATAACTTTAAAACACTTCAATAATTTAATCGTATGCTTATATATGTATAAAACATTTAGGAAAGATAATGATTAAATATATAAGCTAATGTAGACATAATCGAGGAGAGATTTTAACAATATTGACCTAAGACTTCAAAATATAAAATACCATAGTTGATGCACTGGTTTTAAAGTCTCGTCTCCTGGTCTCTTTTTGTCGTAGTGGTCATCAAATCTGTATGTCATAGTGATAGCTTCGTGTCATGAATCAAAACCAAGTCTCAGCACGAAGGTGGATTATCATCGAAGGAACACGGTGTCGGTTTCATCAATAAAAGGACAAATACAGTATCGTGAGCAACTAAAGGAGCAATGGTACCTTATGTTATCAATACCTCATGGAAACAAGCCACATCCCTCTAAGGAAATAATTATGTCGATTATAATCAATACAGTAAACCATCAATGAATGTCGATGCAACCTACGTCGCATTGTCATATTTTACCAGTGTTACCCTCCAAAACGATGCCGCTTTTTACCAATGTCACTCATTGTTACCATTGTTTGTTGTTGAGGACAATCATTTTCCATATCGCCACTCAAGGATGACAATGCTTATCAATGTCTTCATTTATCAATGTCGACACTACTCCATGACAATACCGCTTCTCACCCATGTCGTCTTTCCTCAATTTCAACATTGCTTGCCAAATGATGCCGCATATTACTTGATGCCATATGGTGTTATTATCAATGCTATTTGATGGACGACACCACTCCAATGATTTTATATAAGAAAATGCCACCTATAACTAGTGATGCATCTTAATGATAATGCGTTCCATCAATCTTAGAAGATACCGTCCATCTGTCCATGCGATGTTGATGCCAGAAGTCATCAATGTGTGTGGAGATTGCTATGCCGCTCTTTATCAATATTGCTCTATGTTAACGCCACTCTTCACTAAATCTTAATGCCACTTCTAACTGATGATGTAACAACCAATTGAGAGTGTCCAATGCATACAGTTATCAAGACCCACCACCATGCAGCGTTATTGACGTCAAAGGACACGAATGCTGAAGTCAAGCTGCTAAGCATGTCATTTTCCACCCCTATTAATACGGACCTAAGGGCTTTGAAGAAGGGGCGGATCATTCTTATCTCTTATAACACCCTTAATTTTTAATAACATTATTTAGGAGATGTAATTAGATAAATTAAGTTGAATAATGTAAATAATTAGAGTGATAAGGGGATTGAGATTTGAAAATAAATTAAAAGCAGTGCTTAATTGTTGAAATGGTTTTAACAATGGCTTATATGTTAATTAACTAAAATAAGGGTAAAATAAGAAATAGTTGCACCCTTATATATTCACGGCTTTACCATCCATTCACGTTCATTTTCTCATTTCACAAAAACGTAACAAAGGAAAGAACAACCAACCATTGCTAAGGAAGAAAAGAGGAGAAAATTTAATCAAAGCTACGGATTTAAGCAAGGGTAATTAATCTCAAACAAATCTCAAAGTCCTTATCATAACCAAGATGAATAATAATCTTAATCATCTCTATTTTGTTTTATGATCATTTGTTATTTGGGTTTAAGATTAAATCCATTATTATGAGGATTTTTGATTGATGATATGCTTGGATTTGGACATGTTGGGTTCAAACAAAATAATTCGATAATTATTTTATATGGTTTTAAGGTTAAAACCAATTATATTGATTTTCGTATGCCATGAGAAAATTTTATGTTATGTAAAACATGATTTTAGAGATAGGTTTCAATTTTTGTAATTTTCCAAGCTGTGGAAAATTTAATATGAATTTTCAAAGGAAAATGTGAATATTGGGTTTAAAATTAAATTTTGGATATTTCATGAAGAATTTGGGTCTAGAATTTTTATATGTTAGATAACATATTGAAAGTGAATTTCTGTAATTTTTGGGGATTTTTCCTAAATAGTTTCCTATGGAAATAAAATTATTTTAGATGAAGGACTTAAATGTTTTATTGGTTTTGCTTACATGGAAGGGCTTATTTGTTAAATTAATCCTTTTTTATATCTGAAATTATAGGGTGGTTATTTTTGTGAAGAATTTGAAAAGTTTTGGCAACCACTCACATGTTTAAAAGTAGGCAGGTTAGTTAGAAAGTATTTATTTTAATTGGCATTAAATTAGTTTTACCTAGAAAAGCGGGTTCCGCCTCTTTCAGAAGCACATTTCGACTTTATGCTTCCGCCTTCAACCAAGTCAAAACATAATAGGTCGAAACCAACAAAACCGAAACCAATACACAAGGTATCATAATGATGGTATGTAGTGGATTGGAAAAAAGTAGAAGGCATGGTGTTGGAACGTAGCTTTCGATGGGGTTGATACCTTTGTTTTACTTTCAAATGATAAGTGCCTTCCTTGTTTTAATAAAAACTTTCGAAGGAGTTGAAACATAAGCTTTTGAAAGGGTTTTCCGTGTAGCTTTCAAAGAGGGTTGCCATCATATAGTTTAAAAGTATAAGCTTTCAAATAAGTTCCTTTATTTATAGAACAATGTTTTCGAAAAGGGTGGTTTTGACCCAATCGAAACCCTACTACCGTTCTTTTGCCTTTCGAGTGGATTGAAGTCGTTAACCAATTGGAATGATAGCCTTTGTTTTAAACCTATATTAAGCCACTTCCTAAAGCTTTAGAAAGAGTTAAGGGTTTTGAAGGCAACGACTTCGAAAGGGGTTTTGAAGCTAACCTTCAGATATATTACTTAAATGATTTGAGCTTTCAAACGGATGGTTCCGAAGCCATCGAATTTCTCCCAAACAATTTTATATAAAGATCAATGGTTTCGTAAAGGGTACTTTCATATATATTCACTTTGACCGAAAAGATATTTTAAAGGAAAAACCCAATAGTTTTGAAAGGGGTACTTTCAAATGGTTTTGAATCTAAGCTTCTATATTGAATGGTAATACTTTAATGCATTCGAAAGGTTTCGAAAGAAAGGTTTTAAGGTGTTTTGAAAGGCAAGTGCCTAGAGTTTTGAAAAGAAGATTTGAATGCTTTTGAAAGGAAGTTTTCCAATGTTTTTGAAAGTAAGGATTAAAGGGTTCGAAAGCCTTAGTTTTCAAAACAAAGAACCCAATCTCAATTTTTAAAGAAAAACCATGGCATATTAAAAGAGCTTTGAAATCATTTTAAGTATGGTGTTTTTATAGAAGTCCTCCTTGATTAATAGGTTGAAGGGATTAACCAAGTTTTATATAGAATGATTTCAATGATATTAAACCATAGGTGTTGGTATTATTATGTTATTATGTTTACTTCTTTATATATATGTATATATTCACATTGTAACGGACCCATAACTATATTTGGGAACAAAGGGAAGAATAATCAGCTAGGTTGACCCAGTGGTGAATATAATTTGAATTGACTCATGAATGAGTAGAATTGCTTCCAGGAGGTCAGATAGACCAGAATGTAGGATGCCTAAATTGTGAAGTTGTCAGATAGACAGGTTTATAGTAAACACATGAAAACTATGTTAAGGAAAGTTATTGGCAGGTGCCAATAGGTTCATAATAAACCCATGAAAACTATAATTAGAATGAGTTATTGGTAGTGGCCAATAGGTTTGTAGTGAACCCATGAAAACTATATCTAGATTAAGTTATTGACAGATGTCAATAGGTTCCTAATCAACCCATGAAAATTAGGATAAGAGGGAAGTTAGTGGGAATACCAATAGGTTCAGGAAGAACCCATGAAACAATGAAGTTATTGGAAGGGGACAATAGATTCTTAGTGATCCCATGAAAACTATGAAATGGGACAGGGATTCTATAAGTGTAAACCAGTTAATAGTCAGTCTATGAAAACTATTAGGTTAATAGTGAACCTAGAAACTATAACTGAGATAGATAGTCAAAAATAAATGGGGATGGGTAATCCAATTTTTTTACTTGTTTGCATATCATCATATTATTTTAAAATGATATATTTTAACTATGGTGGATGTAGGAGCACAGTATATGGTTTTATAAGTTTTAGGATACTAGTGAGGGGAAAACCCGTTCCGCTAAGCGGCGTGGTCTCACTAGATATCTGAGATGGTAAATTATTATTCATACCAGGCTTTATGTCTGGCTCGGAATTTATGTTTTTCCTTTAGACTCTCGGGTGCTCAGTTGATTTTGAGTAGTTTAAGAGTTGAGGTTTTCTGGTACCTCTTTAGATGAGTATGCTTCCAGAGACGTGCAGGAGGCATGATAGCATTTAGAGTTCTTTTCTATTTTGATTCTGCTGTGTTTTATTGTAAAGGCAAAGTTGTTAATTTCCTAGACATATACTCTGATCATCCAAAAGGCCTCTTCATATGACTCTCTTGGCGTATGTTGTAATAATTATATTTTCTTTGAACATGGTTCTTTTATTGGGATTATGTAATGAATTTGAAATGCTTTGAAATGAAATAAGAAAGTTGTTTGTTGATTTTAAAATTTTGCATATCCATGTGTTTTTGTTATATCAATGTATCTAACATTATCGTATTTGGTTGCCGAGGATTATTAACTAGGGATGACTATAGCATCCGTAACCGTTAGTTTTGGCCTCCATGTGGGGGATGTTACATCTCTCTTCTTACATTTTAAACTTTCTAACCCAAAATTGATTTCGAGGTTTATAGCCGATTGTAGCACTTGAAATATTGGACTATGTACCTCAACATTATACTGAGTTAAAACAAGATTTCTCGAATTATGACTTAATTTCAAATTCTAAAGCATATATGATTTAATAATTAAAGATTGCTTTGCATCCCAAAAGTACTCATGTTCTAGATTTCTCTTTTGGACGTATGATTGTCTAATATGAATTTATTTCAAGCATATATGATCTTATTTAACCTTTCCCGATGAACCTAAGTTTGCTTATTCACTCCTCTTAAGCCTTAACTTAACCAAATGTCACCTTGTGCCAACACTTGTTGAGGTTTTCATCATTAGACAAGGTTCACTCCCTTGCACTTTTAGGGTTGACAAAGAAATTCGTTAACAATACCAATGTTAGGTTATGTTAACAAATTTATTTATTAACCCATATACGCAAGATAGGGCAAGTCAAGTTCAAATAAGGGCTTGGATAGCCTCATGCAAAGCTCAAATATATTATGCAAGTCTAAGTTCAAGTCAAAGTCCAAAAGAATGAAATATGCATGTCCATAGTCCGAGTACAATATAAGAAGCCATATGCCTATCATAAATTCAATAATCAGTAAAATATGTTTATTCATTTGAAGCGTGTTAAACAAAGTTCACTGTCTAAGTCCTTATGTGCAAAAAGTCAAAGAAGTACAATCGGCTCTAAAATCCCTAATTCGATTTAGGGTTACAACTCTGAAACTATAAGAAAGGTAGAAAGAAGAATTCGGCCCTTACAAGTAGCGGTGGGGTTCATATTTATAGTGGTAACAACAAGCAGGTTGACTGCCATGTGTGACGTGGGGTATATTTTCTTACTTATATTGTTGGTGTCTGATATCTTTGCCTTTGGTGTCATTAGTGAAACTCGATGTCTCTAATGTTGCTAAAATTCGACATCCTGCGAGGATTCTTCATCCCTTTTCAATACTGAAACTCAATAACATTTGTTGTCATGGATTTGGTAATGTAAGCATTCCTTTTGTATCCACTCGGCAACATCTATTGTGATATGTATTTGGCAATAGTGCTGGGGTAGCAGCTTGGTAGTAGTTGTTCTATCAAGGGTTCAACATCTCCTAGAAGTTCGATATCACCATTTTTTGACTAGTTGATGCATTCTCCTATTCTATAATACTTTAGGCTGTATCGGCTCGACACATTCCCTTGGTTATTTTTAGCTTTGGAAGCCTTTATGTCATAGAAACTCGATATCTGTTGAGGTTAGATACTACTTACACTTATTGTATGCTCCACATCTTTAGAAGTCGTTAGGATGCGATACCTTTTACACCTTACATGCTTGACAACCTTTATGGTTATTGAGGCTCAATACCTTCTTGCTGTATTCACAGTCGATATCCTTTATGTTTGCCAATTGCTTGGAATTGACATCTTTAGAGACCCATCATTCCTTCTTTACTTAAGAACTCGACATCCCTTGACTATAAAAGTTCGACACCTTCTTGGGGCTGCTTGAAGTTCACTGCTATTTATTAAATGCCTAATTTATTCCTCCTTCTTTATTCTAGAATTTAACCTACTTTCCCTATGTATTCGACATCTTTATTTGTAGTAGCATTACACCCCTTGTGTAGAAGAGGTTGATTATACTTTAGTACAATCTACCTTTTCAAGTTACCGCCTTAATATTTACATTTGCCGCCACAATATCCACATTGTCACCTATTAACATTTTGCTTTGATCTCATTCGTCCGTTTAAATCGAAATCGACGCTCCAAATTATTTCCCCTTTTCCTTTCAATATCTGCACTTCTTCCTTCTTCAAGCTTTCACATGCAAGCTAAACTTGAAACAACAATATTAATTTATTCATCTTAATAAAAACTTTAGATCTTCTCAGCATTTAAGCTCGATTTCAAGGTGCAACTTCTACTTTCAATCAATTAAACGAAAGATAAAAAAGGGTTTTTTAATTTTGAAATTAGGGTTTTGAGGTGATTGGGTTTGGGTACATTTTGTAATTTTGAGAATTTTGTGTTTGGATTTAAACTTTGAATGCAATACATCATTTTTCAATAATTTGATGTCTATTGTGCATTCGACAACTTTCTGGAAATTTGATAACTTTATGAAGCTTCAATGATACCTATTTAGAAATTCAACACTTAATCCGAACTTTAATTAATTGTTAATAACTCGATATCCACCTAGATTCGATGGTCTGTTGCTAATTAGCTGCTGGTTTACAAACTCATCTGTTATCTTTAGAACTCGACAACTAATTTATAATTCGGTATCCTTTTAAGTTCTCACTAGATAGTTATAAACTCGACAATAAGACAAAAATTCGATGGCTATCCCGAAATTCGATAATTGTTTACGAACTAAACAGCTACTTGAAGGATTATTATTCAGCTATAAACTCGACAAACTTATAGTGAGTTGTTATCCTTCTATAAATTCAGCAACTACTTAAAGGGTTGTCATATAATTACAAACTTGGTATTTTTTTATAAGTTCAACATCTCATTATGGTTTCGAAAAACACTTATAGCATTTTCAATTAGTTGTGAGCTCATTATCTGTTTATACATTCGACATTAAACTCGATAATTTGTTAAAGTGTCTTTAAACAACTTCGAACTCATTAACAATTTATGAGACTAATACCTTGCTATGGACTCAATAACTAACCATAAGTTTGACACTCTATTGTAAATTCAACAACATGATGTAAGTTGATTCTTCGTTATGAACCCAGTGGCTAGTTACAAACTTAATATCTCTCTATGAATTCAATAATGAGTTTTTGATTTATTATAAAGGTTCTAAGTAGCTATGAGTTCATCATCTTATTATAGGTTCAATATCTAGCAGTGGATTATTTGGTGAACTATCAAGCGGTTATAAATTAGATAACCATTCATGGTCTTGGAATTTTATCGTGAGCTAAATAATTGTCATTTAATTAAGCATTTATAGGCTAGACATCTAATTGTATATCGTTTTTTGCATCTTTATATATGAATTCCACATATCTTTAGCATTTTCTTATGTATTTCAAACTGCTCAAAAAATATGTAATACTTCCCTGATCATATGTAATATCATCTGGTAGATAAATAGCCAGTAATAAAGCTAACAAAGGTTCCAAACCTTCTCCTGCCTTGGGAAAACAAGATTATAGGCTTGTCTTATCTCTTATAACTACCCAGGATGAAGTCAATACCATCCATCAACGATTTGGGATTATAGATGTAGATTCCAGAGTTGATGGATCATCCGACAGGATACATAATCCTTTGGATGGTTTCTTTTCTTTCGCGTTGATTAACATTTGACATTCCGGCTATCTTCCTCTTTCTGACTTCTTTGTCCGATTAGATCACCTGGGCATTGCCCTGATACAATTGCTGCCCAATTCCTAAACTTATCTAAGTTGTGTAGAGATCTTGGCTAGAGAAGCTAAACTTCCTTCTCTTGGTGTTGATACCCTTCACTTATTAGTAACTCTCATCAAATTGGTGAATAAACCAATGGGTACCGTGTATCATCTTCTCCCTCAGAAAAGTCCGATCACCAATTTGATCGGCATAACCAAAGACTAGGAGAACCAATTTTTCTATATAAACAGCCACACTTCTAAAATTATGAGGTCCTTGCTTGCTTCTGGCAAATCTTATCGCTTTTCCCTTTACTACTTACACCATATTCTGTTATTTTCTTATGGTAGCTATCCCTTTTTCAAAATTTACTTCCAAGGGAAAAAATCCTTTAATTGCTAAAATAATAGATACTTTGAGTCTACCATCTCAAACTGTAGAAGATTGACTAGGATCTTAACTGAAGGTCCTGGAGAATCATAAGGTGCTTAGGGAACCCCCTAGGGTGAAGAAAGATACCCATTGGAGACAAGGCTTGGTTTTCGGTAAACAAAATTCTTTATCTAAATATTTCCACATTCACCATGGCATTTCTGGTAAGCCCTTAATATGATTTCCAACAAAGCCTTATGCATGACTATCTTATGAGTTTTCCTCTAATTTAGGTTCTGCTCATATGGTTGCAGCCTCTAAATCAAAAAAGGCTAAGACTCTCGTTTCTACATCAGCTTCCTTTACTACTACAGCCCCTATCGAGGACTCCATTACTAAAGCACCTGAAAATATTGACACTGAGAATCATAAAAGAAAATGGGGCTTCGACAATTTATCTAGTGACTTAATATCTTTGCCAAACAAGAGGCCTCACCTCGGAGAAGGACAAACTCTCATTGCTATCAAAAAAGAATCAAATATAGATGTGGTCGCATTTAATCAAGGTTCTAGTTTTGTTGACTTAATCATACTAGATCAAAATCCTCAAAGCAAAACAAATTCTACTTATACCCCAAATCCTGCTATTGATATTTCAATTCCTACGCTCGCATATGTTATACTACGTTTGTATTAGGATCTAGGCCTTGCTTCTCCTCTTGAATCTCTTCCCTCCAAAGTTCCAACTCAACATATTCCTTCTAGTTTTGAGGGTTTAATTCACTCAGTTATTCAATCTCCATCCATGGCTTCTCTAATGCCACTGTAGTCTTCTTCCTTCTCTAAGGATCATCTCCACATCCTCTTTCAACAACTCCTTGTGGTATGTTTATTTATGTACAAATTTTCGGTCATATATACCTTTGTTTATTATATGACTATTACCCATTTAAGGTTGCTAAACATATGTTGTTCCTCTAACGATCTTTCCAATAATATATCACCTAAGTTCCAGATCTTAAAGTGCAAATCACTTCGCTGACAACTAAAGTTAAGCTCCCCAAGGATCAAGTATTTAATGTTATAGCAGAGAGGAATGATGTTATCTTAGAAAAGGATAACATTGCTTCCATCCTAAGAGAGGAGAGAAAGACTAAGTTAGCAGCCAAAGAGAGGGTGAAGGTCCTAGAGGTAGAGCTTGAGCAAGTCAGAAAAGAAAAGGCTCTAATCACTAATCAGTTGAAAACCATATATGCCACCCTTATCTACTCGAACAACAATATGAAAGATGCCAAATGAAAAGTTTCTAACTTTATCAATTAGTCCCTCCTCAAAATTAGGGAATGATACTACGAAAATACCCTTTATATCGCACACTTAGATAACATAGATGAGTATCTAAGGTTAGACTTTCCATCACCCTCGAATTTGAATGACGAAATTAAAAGGAAGTTTGACCTCAAGATAAGAAGAGTTTTTAGGCCACTTCAAGATGAATTCCCAGAAGAGGTTCCTATCAACCCTCAAGAGTCGTTACTTTTGATGATCATCCGCTTGACAAAGATGAAAATGATGAAAGGGAGGATGACGAGGATGATGAAAATGGTGATGATGACAATGATTACAAAGATGATGAGGATGAGGGTGATGATTACAAGGATCCTGAAGGACTAGGAGACAGTGGTAGCGGATCGGGTGGCCATGACTTAGGCCCGTCTGCCCACGATACAGTCTTTCATGATCCCTTTGGATCTTAGAACGTTCCTTAAAAAGACATCACATCAAAAGATGCCCCTTATCCCGTCCATCAAATAAAAGAGAAAACTCAAGCTCTAATCTCAAGCTCCCACAACGTAGGTTGAAATTTATCATTTCTTAAATGCTTATAATTACTTGTTAGCTTTAGTTAATAAGTTCACTTATTTTAGTTAAGGAGAAGAAACAAATATCATTTTGAGATTTTGCATGAGAAAATTGAAAGGGAAGTGCTGCGATTAAACAAAAAAATTAAGAAGCCGATTGAGGAGAATAATAGTTTATCTAATAAGTATAGGTGTATTCTCATTTATGGCAGTCGGTTGAAAGATTTTAAAGAAAAACGAACAGCTCAGCTCTTGGAAAGATCTCGCCTTCATCAGGAAAGAGTTATAAAAGAGAATGTAGAGTTGACGACACTCTTTTGGATATCTCGCCTTCATTAGGAAAGAGTAATAAAAGAGAATGTAGAGTTGACGACACTCTTGTGGATGCTTATTAAAGATAGGGACCTTTAGTAGAGTTCCTTTATAAAGTTTATAAAGTTTATTAAAGATAGGGACTTAGGCATTTGCATAATATATATTTGAATTATAGGTCTGATAGTCATCTTGGGGAATGCTGGAACCTTCCCAGCATTGAGGCCGCTCCACTTTCCTTAAGAACTCCTCCTTCAAAAAAGTCAAGTTTAACAAAGCTAAATTTATCTCTAAATTTTACAAACGGTCTATATTGTATGAATTCGAAAGATTTTGTTGTTGTATTATGTAATTCAAACAATCTTTATAAGCATTGACATTCTCATTTCTTTGTAGCTTAACTTTTTTTTGAAATACAAAGGTGAAGGAATCATTGGCCACTTCTATTTTAAAAAACTCTTAAGTAAATTTATCAAACTAAAAAGGGAGTTTAAGGAGAAAACATTATTCCTCAAAACCTCCCAACTAGAAAAATATTGCTTTCTTAGGGACCTTGAGGAAGTTTACACAAAACTTCCCCACTTGTGTTTTGATTTTTTAGATGATGAAAAGATAGTTTACTTAAGGAAATATGGTCTAGTTATGTTAAACTGTTATATAGTGATTCTAGCCCTCTGTTGAGAGATGGGATTATCATCAGTTTCCCCCAGTTATTACTCCTTTCGAGTTTAATATCTCCTTTGACTCTACTTTCCCTATGTCCATGGGTTCACTTAATAAGGCTCAAACTACTGCTTCTAAACTTAAGGATTGAATGTATAAAACTTGAATTGTTAATGTAATTTGAAATTGTTCATGCTTGCAAGCCCTGGTGTTATTTATAAAAGAATATATTTTCCTCACATGTTGATTTTCCTTTTATCCATTCTTATTAGGAATGTCAGCTCTCACTTATATTAAGCGACTTTGACCTCCTTTTTCATTTTAATAGACTCAAGGCCAAATTGGTATTAGATATTAGAAAGCGCACCTCTGGAGATGCTTTACCTACACCATTTCGGACAACCCAGAAGCATGTAAATGGTATAATAAATACTACATGTTGAGATCCATATTGAGAAATGTAAATGAAATGTCCTCGAGTTTAAAGGGAAAAAGCAAGGAAAAAGATAAAGAGATTGACGACTAGTAGGTCGATTCAGACCGCAAGACCAATTAATCAAAATCGATACAGAAATTACTTGTTTATATTAAAGAATTGAGAATCATAAATTTGATCCATTGAAAAGCCAGGTATCATGTCAATATGTGGAACTTATCGCAAGTGGGGGAAAATCCAACCTTCCCACCCTACCCCTACAAGGAAAACTCGATCCCAATTCTTGTCCGGTAGAAAGAAATTTTCCTTTTTAGAAAACCCGCCTTTGTGTTTAGATGTTGGAGAAATCTTTAGATGGTGCCAAAAGGTTAAATATGAATGCCTATAATACTTAAAGGATAAATGGGATGATCAAGTCTCAAAGTATCTTAACTATTACCAGAGTCAAGTTGAGGAGTTGGGATATGAAACTAGAGAGCAAAGTCAAAACCCTTTATAGGAGCCAACAAAATGCTCAGGCATGCATTGGAGATTTAAGTCAACTCTATTGTAATGTAATTATTATTGAAAGAAAGAATGGAGGCTTAAAGAACTACTAGATGTGGAAATTTTCCATGTAACCGAACCTTCCCCTACTATTGAAATTTTGATGGGAAAAGTACAATACCTTGAATCCCAACTAAAGATAACCGAGAGATGCCACTTGAGAACTCATGACTGGATTCTCTTGTAGATAATTTACTTGGAAGTAATAGTTGTATTAACTTAGAAATTTACTATTCCTTCCTAGGTCCATATATAAACTCAAGGGTGAGCAGAGCAGCCGAAGCAGATTAAAAACACTATCAACATTTCTTTCAATATAGTATTTCGATCACCTCAAAGATATTAGAGGTCCTCGCTTTTTGCTTAAAGATAAGCCGTCTTCAAGTGGAAGCCACCCTTGTCTAGAGGTGAGCGTTTGGTTGATTTGGTTGGTTTTTCAGGTAAAAAATTTCAAACCGAACTGAAACCGAAAAAAACTGGAACAAAACCAAACAAAATTAATTTTGGTTAATTCGATCAATAACCGATTTCACCAAATTAAGTAGGTAAGTAAGATGAATTACCATAGGTTATTATTCAAATGATTGATTTACTTAAAGGAAAATATAAATTTAGGTTTAGAAAAATTATTTCGAGTACTTTACTAAGTTTATAAGAAAAATTAACTTACTTCCGATATATAAAGTTTGGTTTTCATCACTAAACAAATTATTAGGAGTATTATATTGCCATGAATTTGGATAATATAATAAAAGTTTGGTTAATTTAAACAAAATTGATAATCAAAATAAAATTATTTTGCAAACTGAATTCAAACCGATACACTTTCATTACTGAATTGAACCGACCGAAATGAACCAGTCTGATTGGTTAATTCGGTTCGAACTGAATATTGCCAACCCCTACCTTGTCTTCTTGAGGTTGACCGAAAAGGGAAAGAGAAAGTGTATCAACATCATCCACTCCCTCAACCTCCCCCACCTTCTTAGGAATAATTAGCTTTCTTTGATATATGTAATTCTTTTATCTAATAAATAAATTTGTACCCGAGTGATTGATACCTTGAATGAATCTTTTATCTTCTCCTTTATTTTTTTCTGAATTTGCAACTTGCTTCAAAGTTCTTACTTGATTTACTTTGATTCTTGATCTTTGAACAAATTCAGGCTTTTTTCTTAACACAAGCTTTGACAAATAGACCAAAAACCTGCTTGATATGAAGACTAAAAATCTAACCGATTAAAGGCTTAGAAACTTGTCTAGTAAGGAGACCATAAAATTCTATTTTAATGGAAGAACTTTCCTTCTCTTAATAGGCAACCAAAAATCCATCTGATAATGAAGATTCTCGTTATTTGATATTAAATTAGAATTCCAAATCCAGGAGAAAAAGATTGAGGGCCAATTTATCATTTAGAAGAATGAAGCTCCAGACTAAATAATAGTTTTGATGAGAAGATTTAGAATCCCAGATGTCCATATTTAACATTGAAACATTTGATCCTGGATAATAAATACTTTTCAGTCCTTTAACTTTGCCTTGGTGCTGAACTAAATGTGCTTGACTTTTCTTCCTCTAGAACCCTTAGGGTATATCTAAATTTGCTTGATCGATTTCTTTTTCCCTTTATCACTCTTTGGGTGATAACTTAGGCTTTAAGCTTTTTTACCCATTATCACCTTGTAGTGAGGATTTAGGATTGAGTTTCCCCTTATAATCTTATAAGTGATGGTCTAGGCTTGAGCCCCTTATTACCTTATATGTAATGATTTAGGTCGGTCGGTGCATTTTGTTAGCCATTTTAGGTAGGACCAAAGTCTTACATTCCTCTCTCTAGGAGGCGCTCTGGTCAGGCCTTATAGGCGAAAGTGATGGCTAGAAAGTGCTTTGGCCAAGCCATCTTAGGAAGGACCAAAGGCTTACTCCATCCTCTCTATGTGAGGCACTTCGGCCAGGCCACGTAGGTGGGATCGAAGGCTTGTAGTGCTCTGGCCTAACTGTAGAGGTGGGAATAAAGGCTTACTTTGTCCTCCCTCTAGGAGGTGCTTTGACTAGGCCATCTTGGTGGGATCAAAGGCTTTTTACTTTATTTTATAAATCCCTTTTATGAAGCATTTCTCTTTATTAACCACTTGACCTTTGTACACAAAATTGCCTTTTACTTAAATCTTATTAACGAGTTCTTGAAGTTCTCCTTTCCCCAAAATATTCTCAATCGTTCCTTTTAGGGATTGAAACCGATTGTTTGTCTATTCCTTCGGTGATATTGCCATTAAGTGCACCCGAGATTTCTTTCATTTCCCGGTTTCTTCTTCTTTGAAGGCCAATAATTCAGCCTATCTTTATTTAGGAGATAGATGTTTTCGTAGGAGGTATTAAGGGAACAGACTTTTATATATTAGAAATTATTAGAGGATCGTGTCTTTGGTCCCCATCTGGCTTTCTTACAACTTTGATAAGCTCTTTGGTTCTAGCGACCGGTTTTCTCTTTGAAAATTATCGGGTTCTGATTAGAGTAGGAGGTCATTTGACTACTCTCTTCCACTTTTGGGCGAACTTATTGAAATCCTTTGTTATTCCATCTTCGAAGATAGTTCCTTTAGCTTGTAGTTGTATAGTTATTCCCATTCCAAGAATGGATCATTCCTTTTCTTGTTTTCTTTCCTTGGAGTAGGGCAGTAAGCGAAGATCGGGGCGGATCCCATATGAAATGGATTTATACTCTAGCTAACGTCATAAGGAATTACTCGTATTTTTTCAGCTAAAGTCGTCAACGTCAATTCTCTTAACACTTGTCCCTCATGGAATTGAAGATTGTAGGTCACATGATAAATTGACTTGGAAAATAAGGCCAAGAAGATTCTTATTTAGAAATGGTCATTATGTAGTTCAACGGGTTTTGTAGGATTCGGAAAGTCCTCGATAATAAAATGTTTGATATGGAGAGTCCCTAAAGTTCTCAATAGGGATATGCAGAAAATAGAAAGTCCCTAAAGTCCTCTATAGGAATATGCAGGGAGATAGAAAATCTTTTATTGGAATATGCAAGAAACCAAAGGTTCGAGCCCTCCTTCTAGCACCAAAATGTTAACAAATTTCTTTGTTAACCCAAATATGCAAGGTAGGGAAAGTTAATTTTAGATAAGGGCTAGGTAGCCTTATGCAAAGGTCGAGTGAAGTATGCAAGTCAAAGTTCAACTCTAAGTCTAAAAGAATGAAATATGCATGTCCATAGTTCAAATAAAGTACAAGAAGCCATATGCATGTCATAAGTTCAATAATCGGTCAAATATCTTTATTCAATTGAAGTGTGCTATAAAAAGTTCATAGTCCAAGTCCTTATTTGCAAAAAGCCAAAGATGTACAATCGGTTCTAAAATCCCCAATTTGACTTAGGGTAACAACTTTGAAAATGTAAGAAATAAAGAAAGAAGAATTCGCCCTTCCAGTAGAGGTGGGGTTCATATTTATAGTGGTAGCAGTAGGAGAGTTGACTGCCACAAGTCTATTCAACATGGGGTATGTCTTCTTACTTAAATTGTTGATGTCTGATATCTTTTCCTTTGGTATCATTAGTGAAACTCAATGTCTCTAATGCTGCCAAAATTCAACATCTTCCTAAGACTCTTCATATCCTTTCATTGATGGAACTCGATACCATTTGTCATTGTGGCTTAGGTAACGTAATCTTTCCTTTTGTATCCACTCGATAGCATCCATTGTGGTATGTGTTTGACGATAGCACTGGGCTAGCGGCTAAGTAGTAGTTGTTATATCATAGGCTCAACATCTCCTAGAAGCTCGATATCCCTATTCTTTGACAAGATGCGACATTCTACTGTTCTATAATACTTTAGGTTATAGTGGCTCGACAGCTCCCCTTGCCTATTTCTAAGTTTCATAGCCTTTATATCATAGAAGCTCGATATCTTTTGACATTTGATACTACTTCATCTTGTTTTATGCTCGGCATCTTTAGAAGTTGTTAGGATATGATTCCTCTTTTGCCTTACATGCTCGACAACCGTTATGGTTATTGAGGCTCGATACCTTCTTGTTGTGTCCACATTTGATATCCTTTATGTTTTCCAGTTGCTTGGAATTCGACGCCTTTAGAGACCTGACATTCCTTCTTTACTTGAGCACTCGACATCCCTTGACTATAGAAGTTCGACACCTCTTTGGGCTGCTTGAAGTTTGCTAACCTTTATTGAATGCCTGATTTACTCATCCTTCTTTATTCTAGAATTCGACATGCTTTCCCTATGTGTTTGACATCTTTATTTGTAGTAGTAATATTCACATTAAAAGATGGAGTGGTCAGTTGGAAAAGTTGTAAGCAAAAGCTAATAGATGATCCAACGATAGAGGCTGTACATCGCCTTCAAGGATGCAACTAAAGAAGAGGTATGGGTGCACAAGTTTTTGGCTAAGCTAGGAGTGTTTCCAAACTTTGAGAAACCCATAACAATGTTATTTGATAACAAAGCATGACGTAGCTCACAAAAGAACCATGACCTCATAGGAGGTCAAGACACATTCTTCAAAAGTTCTACATGATAAGAGAATTTCTCAACACTAAAGAAGTTGTAACCGAAGAGTAGACATATAAGGACAACATAAGAGATCCATTCGCGAAGGCACTAACTCGTTCGGTTCTAAGAAGACTGATCAAAGGGATGGGATTCAAATTCCATATTTGGTCCCAAGTGCAAGTGGGAGATTGATAGATTTAGAGGTGTGCCCTAGGGGAAATTATATGTTTATTATAAATTATTAACTCTGTAATAAAATCTCATTTGAAATAAAAGGTGTTTATTTTCTGTTATATACATTTGTTCTATTATAATATATTAATTAAATAATTTATTTAAATATATTTAATACAAAATCATTAAATAATACATTATGTGATAATAACTATAAGGGTTGTAATCATGAGAAAATGATCACAATATTAAATAATATATAATTTTCAATATTCCTGTTCAAAAATTTTCAGGAAAGTATAACGATATAGATATTGAGAAAAAATATGTAACGCTCTCCAAATGTTGGACAGTGCATTACTCATGGCTTCTGGAGGCACCAAGAGGCTACGTGCTAATAGTTATTGGATAATGGAATGGCTCTTTGAGATTTTATGTTGATTAATAACAACTAGGTTACACGAGAAATATCGAAGTGATGATATTACATAGTTCTCTCGACTTGAGAATACTGCTAAACTTCAATATTGAAACTCCACTTTGATTATAGTTAAACCATCGCATGAAATTTATTGAACAACTATAGTTGGGTTTGAGTTGAAGCATTGGATGTGAAATACTATTCAATTAAGAATTCATTTCCTAAGTTGTATGATTTAGTATCATGGTCAACTGTAATAAACTCAAAGCCAAAATTTATGGCTAGAGTACTACAACTAATAATAATGCTAATATTGAACCAAGGACTCTGTTTATGGGGTATCCGAGTTGAATATGGATGATACTGTAATTTTGACCAAAACCGAATTCGATAAGTCCTAAAGTGATATTGTCTTGATGAAGAGAATATGTGTAAATAATCGTTACTAAAAGGTACTTCTTGAATTTGTAAAATTGGATTTTACTGATAGGATTATTAGCGATGAATTAAGTCAAACTGTCACACCATTAGCTAAAGTGATGTGCGAACATTTGTACTTAAATTGTTTATATGTTAATCACTGGTTAAATTCACACCCGTGAGTCGCATAATCAAATGCATCAGTCTCCGAACACATTTGATTTAATTGATATATAATAGTTATAAATTTATTAAATTAATTAATAGCTAGATTGAAATTTGTTGAACCTAATATACTTTGATCACAAAGCGTCAATGGAACCAGAGTAAGGTAGAACACTTAGTCAAGTGTGATAGTATCGAGTCCATATGAAATCATTATGCAAATAGTGCTTTGTTGAAGTCCTTTATTAGAAATTCACAAATTCAAATATGACCGAGAGGCCATTAACTTCCCAAGTTAGAGCTATTTTATTATGTACAAGATAAAATAAAAATGAGGAAGAAGAACAGTTCAGAATTCGACCCTTTCTAGTAAGGAGTAAACTCTTATTTATAGAGAACTTAGACCTTTAGATTCATGACACGTGTGACTTTGTAAATATGAGAGGTTATAATTTGCTGATGTAGGCACATGGATGGCTTGTGGCACGATCCTTCTTTAACTTTTCCATAATGACATTGCATACTTAATCTAATAGGAGAATGTCACATGGTATGCAGGGGTGTCGATTTTAGGTGTATTAGTCAAAATGCGATAACTTCGGTTGTTATCATGCGATAGCTCCCTCGGTCTTCATTATGCAATAGATTCTTAGGTTATCGACGGGTGATATCTCTTTTAGTCTTCATTATTTTAACTTGCTACGACCTTATATTATCATCAGATTGTGATAGCCTATGTCATTGTAATGTGATAGCCTATGTCATTATCATGCGATAGCTCCTTTAAATCATCAATATGCGATAGTACTAGGTAGTTAACATGCGATAGCTATGTAAACTCAACCTATGATAGCCTTAGACAGTACCAATGTGGGATAGCTTTGAAACATGAACCTATGATAGCTTCTCCTTTTACCTTATCATATATCGATTTTTGTCAATATCAACTTTCGATAACTTAATGGTTTCAACCTATGATAACCTTGATCACGTCAACTTTTGATAACATTGTTTGTTAATCTGCAATAGCTCTACTTGTCCACCTGCGCTGACTATAACTTGCTTTCACCTTGTAGTAGCTTCAATCAATACATGATGACTTCCTTTTGTAATCAATCTTGGAGTAGCAATTTTCCATCAATATGCAACATCTACTTGGCCTTCAACGTGTGATAGCTCCTACACTCTTGACTTACGATAACTCCATCATATTCAACTTGCGAAAACTATGTTTTCTTTGTGACATCTCTTCACCATCAACTTGTGATAGCTTCGTACTTCAACTTTCAATGGTTTTACACCATATTAATTTTTGGAAATTTTATGTGTAACATTTGCCCCCTATAAGAATTTTTCTTATGATTTAGCTTAAATAAAATTCTATTCTTTCTTTGCTTCTTCTCTTCTTGAGTTGTCATTTCCTGTTGACGTGCTTTTTATCATTGATTACTTGTGCTCCTTGACTTACAATGATTTTCCTATAAATCGTTTTATTGAGAATGTTTCCTAAAACATGGACTTTTGCATTGAATATATTTATATTGCAATAATCATTTTATTGAAAATGTTTTTTATAGTAAAAATTTTCCATAAATTTATTCGAAGACATTTTTTGAAATATGAAGATTCTCATAACTTCATTTGGGAATCATTTGATACAAAGACTGGATACATATCTACTAAAGTGTGAGTTTCCAAAATTAGATTTTTGAAATAGGAAAATCCTTTTAAAATCCTTCGAAAATATTCTTTATTAGAACAAATTAAAATTATCGCATAGTGGAATTTTCCTATAGTCTTGAGGGAGTGCTTTTTATTCTTTCTTGTTTTGAGATTGGTTGTTCATCGAGTCTGTAGTTTAATTGATCATCTTTCTTCAGATTGTCGCTTTCAAAGATCTTATTTGAACTCCAAAGACTCCATTGACCACTTTCCTTGGATGGGTGTTTTGGTCAGGCTATGAGGCGGGACCAAAGAATTAATTGACCATCACTCTTTGGATGTGTGCTTCAAACAGGCCTTATAGCAGGACAAAAGGTTTTCCATCCATCTTCCTTGGATGGGTGCATTGGCTAAGCCTAGCGGGTGGACTAAAAGCTTAATTGTCCATCACTCTTTGGATGAGTGTTTAGGCTACGCCTCATGGCAGGACCTAAGGCTTTTTGTCTAGCTCCCTGGGATGGTTGCTTTGGCCAGGTGTAGCGGCATGACCAAAGGCTTAATTAACAATCACTCTTTGGATGAATGCATTGGTCAGACCTTACAATGAGATCGAAGACTTTTTTTTGATCTCCCTTAGATGGATGCTTTGGCTAGGCTTGGCGGAGGGACCAAAGGCTTAATTGACCATTGCTCTTTGGATGGATGCTTCTGCTAGGCCATGCGACGGGATCAAAAGCTTTTCATCCATCTCCCTTGGATGGATTCTCTGGCTAGGCCTGACCGTAGGATCAAAGGCTTAATTGTCCTCTTTTGGGTGTAAGTGTGCTTCTACTTAACAAATCTCACTAACCTCATCATGTAAGGAGCTATATGTTCTTATAATGCTTATATGGTCTTATTCCTTACTTTTACTACTCAGTTAGCTTTTGGGTAAGCTATTGTCAAAGTTTTTTATTTTTACTACTCCATCTCTCTCACAAAAACGGGTGAATTCTTCATTATCGAATTAAGTATCACTGTCGTAAATGGTTTTATTTGGAAGTCCATATCTAGTAACTATATTTTTTATGATAAAGTTGAAGCCTTTTCAAACGATGATATTTAGCAATAGTTCTGCTTCTAGCCATTTGGTAACATAATTAATGGCTACCACGACAAACATTACCCCTCCTTTAGAGATTGCAAGAGGACTAATCAAGTTAATTCCCCATACATTAAATGGAAATGGGTTTGTGACCATAGTCAACTCACTCAGATGTAATCGAGGAATTTTAGAAAACTTTTGGCACTTATCACACCTTTTAATGTAAGTTAATGCATCCTCGGTCATGTGGGGCCAATAATATCCTTGCCTCATTATCTTCTTTGCTAGTTTTACTCCAATGGATTGATCTCCATAGAATCCCTCATGTGTTTTTGCAACAGCCTCGCTCCTGTTTTTGGGTTAATGTATTGCAAGTAATGTATTGAATACCCTTTCCTATATAATATCACATTTATTATGGTATATGAAGGGTTTGGTGTCTCAATTTTTGTGATTCATTTTTCCTTTGGGCAATATTCCTTTTTTCTTGGCACTTAATTATAGGCATCATCCAACTATTAGTATACAGATCCTTATAAGTGCTTAGTCTCCTTCTTTTGGAAGATCCTTCATATCGAGGGTCATCCTTACTACATTATGGTTATCGAGTTTGTGATCGAGTTAGAACTAAGGCCTTGTAATTTGTTCCTTCTTTCTCTAATTCAACGCTATAGTTCTATTGGAATCCAACATGAGCAATTTTGACTTCTGATGCCCCTAGTGAACTTGCTATTCTTTCTAAAGAATCTGCTTGCGCATTCTTCTCTCTTAGTATTTG
This sequence comes from Allium cepa, assembly GCA_030765085.1. NCBI lineage: Eukaryota > Viridiplantae > Streptophyta > Magnoliopsida > Asparagales > Amaryllidaceae > Allium > Allium cepa. The sequence goes on along the minus strand of CM060945.1, from coordinate 118,196,780 downwards.
ATGAATAGAGAAACATTCAAACCAAACTAGCATCTCATGGTTTCTTTTTACTTACTTAGCATCTTCGATTTGATGTACTATTAATGTACAATTTCTTCTACACCAACACCCCGAAGTCCGATAATCTAGCTCTGGACATTGGTTTATTATAGGTCCTGGATATAAGAAGTTGTATTGCTAGAACTACTTCACGTTGAACTATTAAATTAATACGAGGAATGGGGAGAAAGTAAAGTGCTAAAATTTAATAACGTCGAGACCTTATTAGTGATTGGATCCAAAAGTACCTATATCCAATGTCCTTTCCTTATTTAGTTACTCCTATATAATCGAGAGGCTTAATACATTAAATCAAAGCTTTTCAACCATTAATGAGTTTTTGGATTAGAGCTCTAATATAGGAAAGTACTATCTAGTTTTTATTCATTATATGCCAAAAGAACCCTTGTGCCTTGGGATTGCCGGCTATTTATAGCCAGCATGCTGTGATGCCATTAGCTGAATGCCTTCTCTTTAGATTGATAATTTAGCTGACTATAAGTGGTCTTGATTTGAATTCATGTCATTATCTGGTTGAGTGTGACTTGACGTGGATTTCTAATGTGACACTTCTATATATAGCTTTTGGATATCTTTTATTTATCTTGACTGTTGGTCTTGGCTTAGGCTATCTATGCCATTGATTGTTGTTGTTTGTTGAGTTGTTTTAGGCTTCGACAACTGATGTTTTTAGCCAGGTTTCTTAACTAAGTTAAATTATAATCTCAGCCTAGTTGACACATTGGTTCATGCTCTTGGATTGCATATTTTGGTTAGAAACCGAAATATAGGTCTCGGAATAACAAGCCAAGGTACTTTACTTTCGAATATTAGCAATTTGAACTTTATAGGAATTATTATGTAACACATGCCCTCCAAAGTTCATCTCATATGATCGATATAGGGTGTACTTTGCAAAGAGTAGTGTCGTATCAGGTTTAATCCTTGGCTCGTTTATTCCATTCCCATCATGAGGTTGATTCTGAGCTTTCGGGAGCATTGCACTACTTATGCAACTCATAAAGATCTTACTTTACCAAGAGGGTTTTGAAACCAATTTAAAATCAGTGCCCAGAGGCAAAGGCATTGCTAGTTAATGGTTTTGAAAACTGAAGGGATAAAATTTTAATTCGGACCGTGTGGTCAAAAACTTTTAAAATCATATTTTCCACTTGAAGCTATACAGACTAGATGATAAGTGAACTTGGTTTAACGCTGAAAGGTGAAATCTAAATTAGGACCATAAAGTCAAAACTTTTGAAAATATGCACTTTCTAACTTAAGTTTCTCAAACTAAATGGTAGGCGAAACTATTTTGGTATCGATATGCAAAACATAACTTGGGACCATAAGGTCAAATCTTTTTAGGAATCATGTTTGACACATGAAGTCATCTAAACTAAGCGACAAGCGAAATTGTTTCGGTGCCAAAAGCCAAAATCTAATTTGGGACTGTAAGGTCAAAAATTATTCAAAAATTATGCTTATCACTTGAAGCCATCCAGGCTAAGTGGTAAGCGGGATTGTTATGGTACCGAAAGACAAAAACTAATTTGGGACCGTAAGTTCAAAAACTTTTTTGAAAATTATGCTTGTCACTTGAAGCTATCTAGGCTAAGTTGTAAGCGAAACTGTTACGACGCCGAAAGGAAAAATCTAATTTGGGACCGTGAGGTCAAAACTTTTTCGAAAATTATGCTTGTCCCTTGAAGCCATTTAGGCAAGTGGTAAGAGAAACTGTTACAACGCCGAAAGGAAAAATATAACTTAGGACATAAGGTCAAAACTTTTTCAAAAATTATGCTTTTCACCTAAAGCAATTTAGGCTAAGTTATAAGCGAAACTGTTATGGTGTCAAAAGGCAAAATCTAATTTGGGACCGTAAGACCAAATTTTTGAAAATTATACTTGTCACTTGATGCCATCTATGCTAAGTGGTAAGCGAAACTGTTATAGTGCAGATAGACAAAATACAATTTGGGACCGTGAGGTATAAACTTTATTTGAAAATTATGCTTGTCACTTGAAGCCATTTAGGCTAAGTGGTAATGGAAACCATTAAGGTGCCAAAAGGAATATAATTTGGGACTATGAGGTCAAATCTTTTTTTTAAATTATGATCATCACTAGAATTCATCTAGGCTAAGTGGTAAGCGAAACTATTATGGTGTCGAAAGGCAGAATATAATTTAGGACCGTGAGGTCAAAACTTTGTTTGTATTATGAACTCATAAGTGATCATTCAGACTGGATCCTTGAAGGGATGAGTTCTGGTTTTGCATTTAATGTTAGCCCATATATTGGAAGTTGATTGGTTATCTTCAAAAAGTTCTCTCTTTTCCTGTGCAAGGGTGACTTAGCATCTGACGGGGTAGGCTTTTGATGCTATTTTTCAAGCTAAATCCATAGTGGAAAATTTCACTTTCTTTAATCTATGTCGTTCCTAATATAAACACTCCTTCCCTTTTTCTTTCCTTTTTTCACTTGCTCAAATTAGAAAACCACCATTAACATTCTTAAGCTTTCTTTGATTCTTCTTTTGATACCTATTCATAAGTAAATAAGTCATTTTCAACTTTGTTTTTCTTACCGTGATATTGATTTAGCCGTTGATATGTTTCCTTTTATTGCTTATCAAAGAACTTAAATCGAGTTCAATTCGCTTAATATTTATGCGGAAATAATGTCTACTCCACCTTTTCTAATTAAATATTTTTCTTTCTTTTTCTAAAGCTGGAAATGGATGTTCCTATTGCAGACCAACAAGTTATTAATGAAATTTTTTCTTCCTATGGAATTACTAGGGTCGAGATGCTAGCTCCCTAGCGGGTTTGCATTTCAGTGATACTCCCAAAGGGTATTTTGTATGGTCCATAGAGCATTTGGAACATGGGATCTTCTTGCCTCTTGCTCATTTGTTTACTAATGTCTTAGAGTTTTATAACCTCAACCATTTCCAACTTCTAGCTACCACTTACTCAACTTTATCTGCTATGGCGATCTTATATTCTGAAAAGGGTTACCGAAAAATATCTAATATCAAGATCAATTATATGTTCAACCTGCATGAGTCTACGACTTTAGGAAATTTCCTACACATTTCCCCAAGTTCTTATGGAATTCTCCTTTAGAGGATACATTTAGCAAAAATAACACAACGTCGGTGGTTTCTAGTAAAATCTTCCTCTAACCACTGGTATGTCATTGGAAACTCCTCTATTTTCTCAATCTTATTCATATTCTGAACTGTATCCTTTTATTTTGTTGGAACTTACGTTGCAAGATCTGGAAAGAGTAGCGATTCGACACTTATTTGCCAGTTTAAAGATAAGTATAAAGAAGTTACGAAGATTCCATCCTTTCGGTGATATTAGCACTTATCTTACCAAGAACAAGCTGAAAGCCATGGGTCTGTTAATCTCTTCTGCTAATTTTGCTACATTTAAGCCTTTTGGGAAGTATGTTTAAGCTTCCACTATAATCGTCGACAGTACAGACGAAGCCGAATCTGATCATGGGGAAGGTGAGGCTAAAGGTCTCGCTATTTAATCATCAAATTTACATACTTAATGTTCTTAATCATAACTTTTAGTCTTGACCTTGATTCCAAACTTATCTTCTTTTCCTTATTTTAGGTCTTTCCAAGAAACCTGGCCTTCAAGATAAGGGAAAAATGATCAAGAAAAAGGCTAGGCTGCCATCTTCCGACAAAGAAGCTCTTGACTTGAAGAATTAAAAGGTCTTTGTAACGATCCCCTTTTTAAACCAAATTTAATTTAGTAATTAATATAATTTTTAGAATTAATTTGTGAATTGATTTGAATTTTCCAAAACAAATAAAATTTGTGTTTGTTTATATATATATATATATATATATATATATATATATTGTAAATAGAATTTGAATTTGAAATTCAAATATAAATATCTTAAAAAAATTAGATTTAAAAATAATATATATGTTATTTTTATTAGTGTATAATTCAGTTTTAAATCATTTTCTTTTAAGATTATATAGATATAAATAAAGGAAATGTATTTATAAAAATAGAAAATATAATTTAAAAATAATATAAAAATATTAATACATGAATAAAGACATGTGTAGGCTTATGAAGATATGTGTTTACAAGTGTTAACTTAATTTTATCATGCAAAATACAAGTGTCACATTTAATTTCATTTTTAAAAATAATAAATAAAAGAAAACAAGGCTAAATATATATATACTCCTTCTTTTACCATTTTCTTAGTTACATTCAAAAACAAACCTTAGCAAATTAAAACTAAAAACTTGAGCAAACAATAGACCAGTAAAAGAAATAAGCAAACAAATCATTACAAACCTCAAATCTGAAGTAAGCAGATCAAAGCAAGATTTCAACTTCAAAACTTAAGCAAAGCAAATCAGATCAAATTCAAGAACAAATTTTCAAAGTTTTCAAATTCAAAGAACAAAGTCCAGGCTCTGTGTTCAAAATACAGATGAGTAAATTACTTTTATAAAGGCTTAAATCTGTTGAATCTTGATTTCATATGATGAAATTGTTGTGAAAAGTATTTGTATAGATGTAAGTATACCTATGTGTGTGTGTGTGTATACATGTAAATGATGTGTGCATGTCAGGGTACAAGAATACTTGCTGTGCTACAGGTTTACAGGGTTTAAACCAAATTCAAAAATCAAAATCTTTTCACCTATTCTCTTATAGGCTTTAATATTTAAAACAAGATATGTCTTAATTAACATGATTTAAGTTTTAAAAATATTTTTAAATATAACTAGTTAAAGTATTTTCTAGAAATTAGGAAATACAGTAAAACTCAATGCATGTTGGAAATTCGAGTGTCAAGCTTTCTTGTTTCACTTATATCATCTTGTTCGTGTTCGAAAACATTGAATTTTAAAAATAAAATCATGATTTTTAAATTTGGAAATCATGAGCATTCGCGAGTAGAACGGAAATCATGTTTGGAGTGATCTCTGGCGATCAGCGAAGGATGTGGTCTCAGGATCGTGGCAGAAGGTAGTTTGGAGGTTGACGATCTCGGGAAAAATGATCGGAGGATTCTCTTATCATCGTGGCGGCGGCAAGGTGTCGATTTATGGTTTAAACCCAGGTTTGGGTCGACTGGGTTTAAATGGCGTTTGAGGCGTCGACGAGCACCGGATTCAATCAGTGTAGGGGGAATCGAAGCGTGGGTCGTCGACGAAGCTCTGGACGTGATCATGTGATCTTTGGTGACCGGAGGTGGCAATACGAGGCTATTCTTTGATGATCATGTTCGTCCCAGTGGGTTTCGTTTTTCTCGATTTCGATTCTAGTGATAGTCATGGGTTCTGGGTGATTGCTTGGATCGAGTAGGTCGACGATGACTTGCTAGTGGTAGCAAAGTTAGTCGGAGGGAGGCCGATTGATCGTGCATGTGCTCTGTGTCAGAGAGTTTGAGGAGAAGGTGGTCTCGAGTTTTGGCTCAGGGTAGGGAAGGATTTGCTCGAGTTCATTTTCGGGTTGTTCACATGTGCTTTACCCAGGGTTTTACCCAGGGTTTTAAAATTTAAAACATAATAGAAAGAACGAAAAAGAAAGAACAAGTTGGGTGTTTTCTCGGGTTTGGTCTCGGGAGGATGATGAGTTACCTCGGGTTTTGTGTCAGGTATATGTAGTGGTAGTTTTAAAATTTTAAAACAAAATTAAGTTTAAACATTCCTTATTTAATTCTTTTAAATAATTCTTTTTATTTAATTTTGGGATTAGTAAAGTTTTTAAAGTAAATTATTTGAAAATTAATTAAGTTTAAATTATTTATTTATGTGACCATTATTTATAATTAATTCTTTAACTTATTAAACAAATTTAATAGTGTAATTAAGAAGGTAAAATGTTTTTAAATTATTAATTAACTTAGAGATCTTAAGTTAATTTATATGTTAGTGATAATTAATTCCAAGGTTTGTCAAATAAGATTTAAATGATAATTAAGTGATTAATTAAGATAAATGGTTTACTTTGAAATTAATTAAGGATAAATAATTAATGTAATTAATTAAAGGATAATTAATGAATGTAATTAATTAAGGGTTAATTAATTAATGTAATTAATTTAAGAATAATTAATTTATGTAATTAATTAAGGATTAATTAATCTATGTAAGTAATTAAGGATAATTAATTAAAATGGATAATTAAGGATGATTAATTAATTTCATTAATTAATTAATTAAAATAATAAAAAATGGTTTATAATTAATTAATATTAATTAAGCGGGATTTAAAAGTAATTGAAGGAATTAATTAAATTTATTTGGAGATTAGATTACATTGATTAGGAATTGACAACTAATTGATCCTGCTTATGGATGATTGGATTATAGTGAATGCCTTGAATTATTTGATATCTTTGATATGTGATGTTCTGTGGTATGAATTGCTTTGGATTGAGCAGTGACAAATGTAAGTTATTTATCTGTGATGATTTGCTGTATGAATGTGAACTTCTGAATTGAATTAAATTTGTTTACTTAAACAACTTAGCCTTTAAGACGGCATTTGAATTTCGATGGGACCGGGAATCGGATTCCAAATGGTTATCCGAAAACCACATCGGATCTTAAAGGTGATCTTTTGTTTAAAAGATTAAAAATGGAAACTTGTATCCACATGTTTTAAAATAAGCGCTCATTATTCGGAAAAGCCAGGAGAGGACATTAAGTCATAAAACCCATTCCGAATAATGATACGACGGAATGGAATTGCATATGAAGACGGTGGTTGAAGAACAGGTATTTTCGAAAACGAAAGGATTGCCTGTTGATTGTCTCTGCACTGAGTTGCTACGGTATAGTGATTACCCTATGTGATGGGGAGTCCTGACGTGATTAGGGGACATCCGGATTTGTAAGGACTTCTTTCATTAATTTGACAAAGTGCCTTCGGTTCCATTCAAACCCAGGATGGACTTGTATGGATGTATGTCTGACATTACACTTTGAGATATAAAGCTGGTTTCTATCAAATACATTTTTGTTGGTGGCGGAGAATTTATTCTCTTAGCTTAACATCCTTGTCTGAGACATATAAGCTCAGAGGTTATGTAGTTGATAGTTATTAGTGATATATTCCCAATTTGGTAATGTGGCATCCTAACTGTTGGTCATTGGTTGATCGAAGCATGGCTTTTGTGTAAAGTGTAGCTTTGCGGAATGAGACTTCATCTAACCTCACACCTCGGAAATGGTCAAAACAGGACGGATGGGGCAAGGTTATGGGGTTCGCGACCCTTAGGGTATGTGCATTTCCTTCTGGATAAAAAGTGGTATTCTGGTACGGAACCTAGATATTTCTACTTATGTGGTTGTTGGAAATTGAGGTACCTCGTTAAACGTCGGTTACGACTAGGGGATGGCATACTCGTGACAGTTAGTTACCTAGTTACAGAGGTAACCCGTCCTTGTGTTGGCAGAAATCTGGTTAGGTTCTCGGGACGTCCCTCTAGAGGCGTACCCATTCGGATAAAGGAAGTTCCTTAGCCTTGGCCATTTGTTGGAAATCCAAACAAAACAATACGAGCCCTTTACGGTTTTATTTGTAGAACCTACCATTTAACATGGTAGCTATAGTAGGCATACTCTAATGGTACGTATGCTGGCTAAGATTAATATTATACTTTCGAAATGTTTTCCACACTATGCACTAATAATAATATCAAAAGGATTTTCGCGTATCAAGCATGTTTGACTACTATAAGGAGAAACCTCCCCCATGTGTGCGATTGCATTTGAGTGTGTGCCGGAAGACCTTATGGTAGTTTCATTTTCCAAAAGCATGAATGGATTTCTTTTCTTTTGGCACAAATAACTATTTTTAGTTTCTCACACCAGTCACATGACTGACTTGGAGTTTATTATTCCCTTTTCTAAACTCTGGGTCCCCTTAGTTTTCCACACGGGTAGCCTAGAATCAGGTTATCAGTAGATTCTGGAGAAAAGTAGATGTAGATTTGGAAGTCTTTGTTTTGAAAGTTTTTGGTTTTGAGCGTTTTGCTTTGGAGCTTTGAAGATGAAGACGCAGTATGTTGAACTCCCTTTTGGAAGACAATGTTGATGTTCCGCTGTTATGTTATCTTTCCCCCGTTGATGTATTATTCCGCTGTTGTGTTATATATTTGGCTCGGATGATGTTGATCACTTATTGTAGAATGTTGTAATCCATGATGAGTATCAATGAAAGTTATTTTGTTTCTGCTATGTTGTTATCATCTAATGTGTTATAGCTCCAGCGATACATACTCCAACATTTGAATCTCCGGCACTTGAATACGGGTGATGTATTGGATGCCGATTTTCGAAGGTTAAAAGTCAGGGTCGTCACAGTCTTTGAACCTTCGTAGGCTAAAAGCTCTAAAAATGTTCTGGATTTGCTTTCTAAGAAAAATAAGCAAGCCATAGAGACCACAAGGACCACTTTTGAAGGTGGTCTTTCTTCTACCATCATTGAAGCGCATGCTAAGCTTCCGACCAGTATTCATGGTATTCGAAAGATGATTGAATATGGCCTCTGGAAGGGTATCAAGGTAAAAGGAAAGTTCTTGTAAAGGTTTTAAATTTCAATATTTTTCCTCACCCTGTTTAGCTCTTTGTAGATGGTGGTGGAATTATCTGCCCTTCAATGTGGGTGGTTGAAGGTTCAGGAAACAGTGGCTGCTACCGTATAAACAAAAAAGGAGTTAGCGAAGTTCAGGGCAAAGGTTTAAGAGGCGACTATTCAAGTTAAGGGATCAAGTAGGACCATGGGAGAGAAGGATCATAGGATCGAGATCATTGAGAAAGCCTTGAAGGAAAATAACAAGAAGCTGAAGAAAGCAGAGGCTGGAGTGATTGACAAAGAATGTTACATCGCTAGAGAAGAACATGAGAAGGAAGCTAGTAGCGAGCCCTTCAAATTTTATTTAATGCCTACGCTCACCACCAAGACCAAGACATGCCTTTCCTCTCTCTGTCTTATCTCGAAAACAATGCCGACATAATTGAGGCAAATTTTACGAGGAAATATGAGGAACACCAATGAGAGAAGGATACTGAGGCCTTTAAAGTTGGGATCCCAATAGGGGAGGAGGAGGAAGCTGAAATCTCGGTAAGGAAAGAAGAAGAAACCACTGCCGACGAGGAAGTACATGAAGATACCCCTGATAACACTTTTAATAGAGGAGACATGTTGTAACTTGCCTTTTTAGTGACCTTTGTAACTCTCGTTTTGTATAATTATTTTTTGAATGAATTTAATGACTTGAGTATATTTGAATTCTCATTTAATCTTTATGCGATTATTAAATACTATCTCAAACTAGGGTAACTAATATTGAATCCATCTTTACTGTCCATCTTTTATCTCTGCTAGTCTTACGCTGATGATTCTTGGGGAGTATTCTGCCTGAACTATTCAGGGATATAGTGAGAATATGCTTCTCTTTACAATTATTATGAGGACAAGGTGGTCGAGCTTTAAAAGCTGAAAGTACCCTTAATGCTTATGTGGTGAAGAGCAGTTTTCTTGAGTCGAATTAGGTCTAAAACCTAAGAGCTAGATTATGTTGAAGAAGAGTAAGCCTTAAACCAATATTTGGTTTTGGGAGATGATGCGATAATTTCTTTTAAACGAAGAGAGGAAAGGAGGCTAAGGATGATAGCGCTAATAGGTTCCTTCCAAGACCATGAATATCCAGATTGTTTCAGAGGGTCCTGATTTATCATCCCGGTTTGCCTAGTTGGGGAGGATCTTTTCTTTTGCCTTTATTCCTTACCTACCGATGTTTTGATTTTGTAATACAGTCTTTGTAATACTATTTCTTTAGGCGTTCCTTTTAGCCCATCTTTGCAACATTTTCTTGAATAAACTATATGTGAAGAATCTACATCCCCTTTGACTTTTTTTCTTATGTTGTCGCTTTGCTTAAGTGAGCTTCTTCTTCCTTATTTATTTTTTACTTTCCGTCTATGGGGTATCTTTTTCCCCTGGGCATATTTTTGTTAAGATACGGTTTTAGAGCCAACCATATTTTATGGTTGGGTTCTTATTCGGACAACCTAGTAACACTATTAAGAGTTCTGTCTTATTCTGACTCTATGTTCACCCGTCTTTTACAAAGAATCTACTTAATGTCTTGACTTACAAACTTCTTCCAATATTTTATCCGTATCAAGAATCTACTCATCCTTTTAATCTAATTGAGAATCTCCCAACATTCTAATCTAATTGGGAATTTATCTACCGTTCTAATTTAATAGGGAATCTACCCAATTTTAATCTAATTTGGGAATCTACCCAACTTTAGTCTATATGGGACTCTACCCATTTCAAACCTTACAATAATGTACCCATTTCTAATCTATATGGGAATCTACTCGTATATTTATTCTAGTTGGAAATCAACCCCACTCTAATCTATACGGGAATCTACCTGTTTCTCTATTCTGGTTGGGTATGTACCCAACTCTAATCTATACGGGAATCTACTTATTTCTCTATTCTAGTTGGGCATCAGCCTAACTTTAATCTTTATGGGATTCTACCCGTTTCTAATCTATGCGGGAATCTACTCATTTCTAAACTATACGGGAATCTATCCATTTCTAATCTATACAGGAATCCACTCATTTCTCTATTCTAGTTGGGAATCTACAAACTCAAATCCATACGAACATCTACCTATTTCTAATCTATACGAGAATCTAACCGTTGCATAGTTACACTAACCATGATTCACTATTAGCATGCATTCTACTTTTCAATGTCTTTTTAAACCCAGGTGATATGGTTCACTCTTTATGGTGCCCCACTGTGGGGTACTCTTATGGCGAGGTCTACCAACTTCTTGTTCGGTCCAAAATCTTAAGCCACTTTTGGCTAGCATCAGCCATCTACAACTACTTTTCAACTAGCATCGACCATCTACAACCACTTTTGGCTAGAATTGACCATTTAAAATCCATTTTTGAGTTGATAGTGATGCTAATTATTACTTAGTAAGGAGAAACTTGTGTTCTTTGAAAAGGAGTAGTTTTGGAATATATCTTTAAGAAGGTCCTTGAAATCACGTAATTTAAAAATTAGCTTGTTTGACAAAGTGTTTGAAGGAAAAAATTAAACTTAATGAAGAGAGATATAAATTATTATATTGTTCAAAGGGGTAGTTTCAAAAATGTTTTGTAAAAATCTTTTTGAATTCACATGATTAGCTAGTTTGATAGAAAGATTTTAATTTGAGTTTGACAAAAGAGACTAGACTTAGTAAAGTGAAAACCTTCCACTAATCTTGTCAGATTAATGGGATGGCTTCACTTAAACCGGGTAAAGTGAAAATCTATATTGACCTCCTCAGCTCAATGACAGTGTTTCAATTTCCAAAATTATATGCATAAGTATGATATGTAAAAGTTCTTTAAAACAAAGAACATACCAAAAGAGATACCATGCATGCTGAGATATTGGTGCACTTCTTAGAAGAAGACTTAGTGAACTGGATTGTACTGAAGAAGAATTTCGCCAAAAGGGGATAGCTGACACCTGCCAATCAAATCTTCAAGGCTTCCAAGATCATAAGGTGCTCCTTAGAATTTAAACATTTCGTAGGAGAAGATAGAATTGAGAGGTATATTTTCGTCTTTTGCATAAAAGTGCCATATCCATTCATTTGGAAGAGTTACATGAACTTGTCCTGGAGCCATAGAAACATAACAGGGTAAAAAAAAGTTCCAAAATGAGATATTCAACTTAATGTTTAACAAATTAAATTCCTTTTCTTTTTAAATTCCTCAACTACGTAAAGTGCTTTCGACATTTATTAGTTTCATGTCCATTTACTTTATGATAAATAAAGTAGTTCTTTCCTTTTGGACCTTCTATGGTGGAATGGTGATAGTTAGAATAAGGGATCTCTCCATAGGTCCTCAGAAAGATCCAAGACTGATTTTGGTTAAGGAGACTAAGAATTTGATGAAGTTTTAATTTCTTTCGAGAATCACCACCTTGATTGTCAAGGGTTGTCCACTTATTAGAGGGATCCAAACCTTTATATTTTAGCAACTAAGTGGAAAAATCTTTAAATTCATCATGCAGGGCTTTAACAATTTTTTGAAGTTGGGCAGATTCACGAAGGGATTCCTAAAGATATCCTGAAAGTTGCTTGATCTGAGAAGTTTGGAGTTCATAGAAAGGATCGTATTCTTGACCATTTTTCTTTTTCGAAATGAGGGCGGCCAGTCTTTTATTATTGTCTTCTTCAATGAGCTTAATGCGAAGGTTGAGGGGTAGTTCCAATATGACTCTTTTGTTTTCGAGACTAGACATAGCTGGTTGAAAGGCTCTATTGGATCTCCGAATGGAAAAAGAAATATAGGTTCAGGACCTCCTTCTAGCACCAAAATTGTTAGTGTAGAATTTCATCTACACCAACACCTCAAGGTCCGACGATCTAGCTTCGGACGTTGGTTTGATTATAGGTCCCAGATATAAGAATACCGAGATGAGATGTGGTATTGCTGGAACCTCTGCACGTACAACTATTGAATTAGGACGAGGAATAGGGAGTAAGTAAAGTGTTGAAAGTAAATAACACTGAGTCTTTTACAGTGGTTCGAGCCAAAAGTCTCTACGTCCACTATCCTTCTTTATTTAGGTACTCTTTTACAGCGGAGAGGCATATTACATTAAATCTAAGCATTTATGTCATTAACGAGTTTTTGGATTAGAGCTCCAATATAGGAAATAACTATCTAGTTTTTGTTTATTATGTGCCAAAAGATCCCTTATTCCTTAGGATTGCCGCCTATTTATAGCCAGCATGCCGTGATGCCATTGGTTGGGCGCCTTCTCTTTAGATTGATGATAAAGTTGACTATAAATAGTCTTGATTCGAACGCATGTCAACATCTAGTTGTTTGTGAATTGATGCAGATTGCTGATATGATGCTTTTATATATAGCTTTTGGATATCTTTCATTTATCTTGACCATTGGTCTCGACTTGGGTTATTTAAGCCGTTGATTGTTTTTGTTTGTTGAATTGTTTTATGCTTTGGCAACTGATGCTCTCGGTCAAGCTTCTTACCTCAGTTGAATTATGATCTCAGCCTTGATTGACACATTGGTGCATGCTCTCCAATTGCATATTTTTGTTAGAAACTGAAAGATTGGTCTCAGAATTACAATACAAGGTGCATTCCTTTTGAATATTTGCAATTTTTACTTTGTTGAAATTATACTATAACATACACCTTCTTCATTTGGTTTACAATTAACCGTGAATCACCGAATATCTAGATTCTTGGGAATTTTAGTTGTTGAGCCAAAGTTAACCCCCACTATCATTGATTTATACTCAACCACATTATTAGTTGTAGAAAACCATAGTTTCATCATGTAATGTAGCCGTTACACCCGTATTTACCAAGCCATGTTAGAAATGGGCTAAACAATATATAGGTCTAAGAGGACTACTCTTTAAGTAAAAGACTAGAACAAAAGGAGAAAGAGTTGAGGTGGTTCGATCGACACTGCACAAGGAAACAGTAATCAAAGAAGCTAGACCAAATATAATAGCACACTCGTATGTAAGGCTACAAAGGCACAGATCTGCACCTATCCCTTAGTTTCAATATTACACAAAGTTGCTGAAACAAGGCATAGCCATGAGAAATAGACAATGAGATACTAAGGTCCTTTGCGACAATAAAAGAATGGTTGAACTGCCTGGAATGAGTGGTTTAACTGCATAGTCAAAGACCTACAGAACTTATACTTTTTTAACACCTTTAAGAGTAGATCTACAGGGCACGTACCGAGGGCTACTTTGGTAGTATCACATAGGGTCAAAAGCATCCCAAAGATTGGCAAACAGGGCTACTAAAACAATACTCCAACGCAGATCCATATTTATGGTAGATAGCAAAGAGATAAACTACCCTTATCCCTAACTCATGCAATAAGGAAACTTAAGCCAAAGTCGTCTTAGATCATATTCACACATTTATTGAGCTAACCCCCAAGCTAAGTCGATCACAAACCCTGAAACCCAAAGCAGCTCAAGATGGTGGCACTCAAGAATCAGGAAAGCACCGTAGTATTATGTAGATGTCTTGCATTAACTAGAATAGCTTCACTTCTAATATGTCGACGATACCTCAAAAACTAACATGCATACCCTTCACCACATCAGATCAGAAAGGTGTGACCCACTATGATCTCCCACTATAATTCTAAACATTCCCGCTTCAATTTTGGGATTTTTCGCCTCTAATTCAAACTTCACGCTAAAGACCATAATACAACCGCCCAAATTAGGACCTCCTACCAAAAGATATGTCAGTAATTCAAACACATCTAACCAACAATGCTGATGAGGAACACATGGCATGATTTAAAGGTGGAAATGTGATGGTAAAGCAAGGATGATGGTAATCCGCATATACCCTCATCATGATAAATAGGAGATGGTCGTGAATGTGTGGGGGGACTTTTCTTCTTCTTATTTTTTTTGAATAAAAGAAATGGTATCCACTTATTTTTAAAGAAAACACATGTATCAACAAAGGAAAAATAAAGGATCTTGATCCGTGGATGTAGGATTGAAAAGAATCCGAACCACATAATTTTTATTGTGCCTTCTTTACGTTCGTGCATTATTATCTATTATGTTTTTGATGGATTATAATCAACTGTAGAAATACGAACATAATTTGACATTTTGAAAAACAATTGGAGTGCAACTACATAATTATATAAGAATCTAGCAACATAATTAATACCCAAAGGCAAGCTTAATACAAGCTAAGTTTGTTGATTCAAATTTGTAAATAAATGTTTACAATTACCAGTTCAATCAATCGAAGTGTTTTGGGATGAAAAATCTCACCAATATTTATTGGGGCTAGAGGGAGGGTTTAAACCTCCATTCCTGTAACGACCCGATTTTTTCGACGCCCGAAAGTCGACATTGATACGTCCACTGTATCAATGCCGCACAGTCGAATGCCGGAAAACCGGACCGTTAGGGTTAAAGAAGAAGAAGATAGAAGAAGAAACAGAAACAATAACAAAATCTCACATTTCATAGCAGAACAACATATAATAGACAAATGAATATCTTTAAAATAAAAACACTATATCAGTTTTTACATACATTACATTATAAGAGTTACACAACACAATACAACACTGGCAGCTATTTAGCTTGCTTACATAGAGATTTGCTTGCACCAACCCATATGCAGCTGACACTACATAGTATAAGTAATATGCCTCGCCATCCATCTTGAACTCCAGATCTCCACAACAACTTTTTGAAAGACTTCGCTCCAGAATAATGATAACCTGACTTTAAGCTGCCCTTGTGGAAAATTATGGGCACCCAGAGTTTACGAAGGGAACAATAAACTCCAGGTCAGTCGTGGGACTGGTATGAGATCTTAAAAACGGTTACTTTCACAAAGAAAAGAAAAGAAATCCGCTATGCTTTTTGGAAAATGAAACAAGCATAAGGCCTCCCGCCACACACACAATGTAAACGCAAAATTGGAGGAGATTTCTCCTTATGATAGTCAAACATGCTTGATACGCAAAATCCTTTGATATTATTATTATTAGTGCATAGTGCAAAAAACATTTCGAAAGTATAATATTAATCTTAGCCGGCATATAACCATTATTGTATGCCTACTATAACCACCATGTTCAATAGCAGGTTACCACCACATTCCATGGCAGGTTATATAACTAAAACCGTACAGGGCGCGTATTGTTTCTTTGGATTTCCAACAAATGGCCAGGCTAAGGAACTTCCTACTGCCACATGGGTATGCCTCTGGAGGGACGTCCCGAGAACTTAACCAGCTCTCTGCCAACACAAGGCTGGGTTACCTCTGTAACTAGGTAACTACTACACGAGTAATCCATCCCCCGGTCGTTTGCGGCCTTTATCCGAGGATCCTCAACCACAAAGCAACAACCACAAAGAGTAATAGATTTGCAGCAACCACATAGGTTAAATATCTGGGCTCCATACCATGATACCACCCTTTTCCAGAAGGAAATGACATACCCTAAAGGGCACGACCCTCATAACCTTGCCGCATCTTTCCTGTTTCGACCATTTTCGGGGTGTATGGTCCGACGAAGTCTCATCCACAAAGCTACACATTTCACAAAGTCATGCTTTGATCAACAAATGATCAGCAGCACTTCGTATGCCACATTACCAAATTGGGAGTATATCACTAATAACCATCAACTACATAACCCCTGAGCTCGTACGTCTCAGAGAAGGATGTTAAGCTAAGAGAATAAATTCTCCGCCATCGACAGAAATGTATTTGATAGAAATCAGCTTTTTATCTCAAAGTGTAATGTCAGACACACATCCATACAAGTCCGTTTCGGGATCGAACGGAATAGAAGGCACTTCAAAGAAGCCCTTGCAAATCCGGATATTTACTAATCACGTCCAGAATCCCCATCACAAAGGGTGAAAAAATCTTTATACAGGAGCAACCCGATGCAGAGACATTCGACAGGTAATCCTTTCGTTTTCGAAAATAACCGGTCTTCAACACAATCTTCAAATGCAATCCCATTTTGTCGTATCATTATTCGGAATGGGTTTTGACACAAAGTCCTCTCCAGGCTAATCCGAATAATGAGCGCTTATTTTTTTTAAAATAAGTGTTCAATCAGATTTCAAACAAATCACAACAAATTTCCACTTTGATCTTTTAAATAAAAGATCCATCACAATCACAAAGGTTCGATGTGGTTTTCGAATATCCATTTGGAATTCGACCCCCGGTCGAATCGAAATTCAAGTGACATTAAAAGGCCAATATTGATAGCCGGTTATTTAACTATCAATCGACATTCACAACAATCGCTAGGATTTAAATAATTTTTTCCACAATTATTATTATTTTCAATATATCTTCGCAAGATATAATTTTAATGCTCCAACCATTTGAAAACAAATTTCAAATCAATTTCTACCTTTTAATCCTTTGAAATTAAATTTTAAATTACTTTTCCATATTTCAATACCTTGAAAACAAACTTCAAATCATTTTTTCCTTATGCGGAAAACATTTCCAAATATTTATTCGTTTCCACTGAAAATCTGCCATGTTTAAATGTTTTAAAATAATTTAAAATACTTATCCAAAATATACTTAGAGATATTTAAAGTAAAACTATTTTGAAACACTTGCTTAAATATTAGTTATGAAAAAATTACACTATTGTCACATAAAAAAATTCAAGTCCAAACTAATTTTAAAAAAATAATAATATAAATTATATAACAATTTAAATATTCAATTTCTAAAACCAATATCAATTAAATCTTTAAATCATTACTACCATAATTAATTAAATAAATCATTACTTTAAAGATTTACAAAATAACTTAAGAAACTAATTTCTCCAAAATATTCTGTTAGAACCAACCCTAGAACTTTTAATTTATATTTCAAAAGCTATTTTACAAACATACTCGGCTTTTCTAGGAAAATACACCTTCCATTTCAAAATGGATCATTTTTAATCAATTAATAAATCCTTTTGGATTTATTTTAAATTTACATTCCAAATCCGTAAATTTCTTTCCACACTTTTAAAAATAAAACAATATTTATTTTTTAAAACAAATTTCCCTTTCTCTTATAAAATTCCCATTTTGAATTTTAGATTTTCAAATATCCACAGATATAAGATTTTCAAATCGATTCCCAAATATTCACTTTCAACACCAAATCAATTTTCAAATTGATTTCCAAATTTATTTCAAGTACCAAATCAAATCCCAAATTTATTTTTACAAACATTTACTTTAAAACACCAAATCGATTTTCAAAATTGGTTTTCCAAAATTATTTTTAAACACCAAGTCAATTTTAGATCGATTTCCCAAACATTTATTATTTTTACCAAATCAACATCAAATTGATTTTCTAATTTATTTTCAAAACACCAAATCAAATTTCAAATTGATTCTCAAATTTATTTCAAACATCAAATTTATTATCTTTTGAAACAAATTCCTTCTTTTAAATTTATTCAATTTTCTAAAATTAATTTATTATAAATTTTCTACTAAATTTCAAAAATCCAATTTGATTTATTTCTGGTATCCTACGATACCAAAAATATATTCGGCTAAATTATAGACTTCAACAGTTTCAATCACAAATAGTCACACACATATTATAAATAATCAACACACAATATTGAAACTAATTCAAATATTTAAGGAATCCAGTTGGATCCCCCCAACCTGTTTTCCCTGCATCCACAGACGTTAGTATAACAGTTAAATACCAATTCCACTTCGAGGTGGAATATCGCGGTATATGAGTTTAATATAATATCATCCGCTATTATGCGGCGCGCAGGGTCTAAACTAATATAACTGATAATAAATTAATCATCCAAGCACACGGTCAATCAAATTTAAATTTAATTATTTAAAATTAAGTCAGAAAAACTCGAGTGAGTGAGAAGATCTCACCTTTGCTCCTTTATTTTTCAATCCATTTCCAATTTGACTTGTTTCTTGATTTTAGACCTTGTATCAACAATTGTATGGTTTTAATTAATATTTTAATAAATCGAAATATTAAATTCTTATTGGATAAGTAAAATTAACCAACAATTTTCATTTTAACCAAATCATTAAATTATAAACAAAATTTTCTTTTACTATTAATTTGGTAGCTAAGAAAATTTAGATCCAATTAAAAAAAAAATCTTCACCATAAAACTTGAATCCGTAAATGAATATATATATATATATTATCATTTTCTTTTTTGCATATTAAAATATCTTTTACCGTATATTTATATACGCATTGAATAGAAGTTTAAAAAGAAAAATTGCAGCTTAAAACTTATTTATCTGTATATATATAAAATTTAATAAATTTAAACAAATCAAAATATACCTTCACTGCGTAGTTTAAAAATGACGGAACCCTAGCCTCCATCGCGATTCGACCATCGCCACTCACGCGCGAGACAGACCCAACAGCCCAGCCATCGCCACCTCGAGTTTTCTGAATTCGCCATCGCCGCCTTCGTTGCTGCTTCACGTGACACGCCTCGAGATCTGCCTCAAATTGAAACCCACTTGACGTCGCACGATGCTCGAGCTTCCCAATCGCACGCGTATGTGCTACCATCGAGAACCCTAGCTTTGAGCTTAGATGACACCAATCTCTCGAGAAAAAATTGAATCACCTAACACGATTTGATTTACTTGGCTGAGATTGAATGCTTCGCTCCAGTATCCTTTGCTCAAGTTCGATTATAAATGTCACGGCTGAAAGAAAGAAAAGGGATGCCATTTTTTTTTAAAAAAAATGTGATTTGAATTGTTAATGGAAAGGAAAGTAATGATTCTGATTTGTTTTCATTCTCTGGCAAAGAAGGAGGGACATGGGACATTGATTATCGATTGAACGAAAAGGTAGGATAGGGTGGCGTGTAGGAGAAGACAATGGAAACGTGTATGTTACATTTTGCAAAAAGGTGGCTACGATTTGATTTTGATCAGTATATATATTTAAATTTAAATCGTCTCGATTTCGCATCCTAAAATCTTGATATCGTATCGAGACGTGCCGCTAAGCGTTTATAATGTTATACCCCTATTTCAACCACAATGGAAAAGGTTTCGAGTCCTAATTCAATCGTATGAAAAAATAGCTTTTTGGACCCAGATAATTAAATTTCGATCCAATTTTCAGCGCGTTTTCTTATCTTATGTCCAAACGATCACTCCAAACACTATGAAAATTGAAAACTGATGATAATACAATATTATGGATCCAGTGGAAATGTTTCGTCGAATTCCGAGACTGTGCCTCGGAAGCCTATTTTTTTAAATATCAATTTAAATCATATAATTTCAAAACTGAATAAAGCATTTCCAAATTCAATTCTGAAGCTTCCATTACCTTTAATATCATCAATATAAATTTTCTAAGCCTTGAAAATATTTTTAATCAGCTTAAAATTTCAGATTCAAATTTTTACCCAATCTCAATAAATTAAATTTAACAATTAAATTGCCAAATTTATAGATAAAATTGAAATTCAAGTTAAAAAAACAACTTCCAATATCTAAAATCAATTAAATATTTCAATTTCAAATGTTGAAAATTTTGAGTCATCACATCCTTCCCCCCTTAAAAAAATTTCGTCCCGAAATTACTGGTTAAGAAGAATTATCCTTAACCCATTCGCTATCTTTCCAAAACCAAATAGTTTTATCAACTTGCCCAAAACAAATCTTTTTATCAAAGATCCATTATCTTTTCAACTAGCTTTGCAAAATCTTCACAGTTTCCAAACAACTTCATTTACTTCACAATTCAAATTTAAATTTAAATTCAAATTTTCTAACTCTATAAATTTTTGAAAAATTTCGCCAGCATCTCCTTTGCGCGGCTAGCTCGGTACGAATACAAAATGGCACCACGAGCCTCCAGATTTCAAAAGAAAACAAAACGCCAAGCGGCTAGAGAAGAAAATCATCAAATTTTATACTGAAATTTAAATACATATCTTTTTGTCGAACAATTCAATTTTATCTTCGAAATCAAAATCCCAATTCCATTTCCTTTAGCACACCTGTATATCCTGCCTATCATTTTTGCACATTTCTTTACAAAATTTACAATATATACTTCTTATACCATTTTTACTTTACTATTGAAGTTATATATCCATTTTTATTCAATCTCGCTCTTTCCGTTTTTTATCTAAATTCAATTTACCTTCTGAATATTGAATTTTTACCGATTATCTTTCATTCACAACTGATTAATACCACTATTTTAAATTGGTTTCATTTACAAATTCATTAAAAATTCCAATTTAATTTATCTCAAAACATTTTTTTCCCACCTTCATTACCTTTATTTCACTTCGAACTACTTTTACAACTTCATTTTATTTCACACAATTCAAATTGGTTTTCAATATTCAGTTTCAATTGTAGTTTTATTCTTTTGTTCATTCTCTTATTCACAATTACCATTTCACAATTTTCAATTTAACCTTCACTTAATTATTTACCTCGTGTATTCCCAATACAAAATTTACTTATATTAAACTGGATTTCCAATTCTATATGAATTCAGTTTACTTTTATCCATAAATATTAGATTCAATTCATTTTAAACCTTGCCCATTTGGTCATTCATCAATTAGTTTCACTTACTAATTTTAGTTTAATACTTCACTTTGTTTATCACAAATCAATTTTCAATTCCAACTCCAATTCTAATTACTTAAAATTTGAAATGAATTTCAACATTCAATTTCCCTTTCATTTACTTGCAATTGTGAATTTATTTATTCACTCAAAATTTTATTTCCCACCTTAATAAATTTTATTCCATATATATCTATTTTTAATAAGATTCTAAAGTCTTTTCAACCTTTCAAAACCATTTTTGAAATCAATTAAAATTATCTTTTGAATTCCCAAAACCAAATCCAGTTTGCAAACAACTTCCATTTAAAATAATTTGGTAGCAATTCCTCTCCTGGAAACTCGAGAATGAACATCGACGATGCTGCAGCCATCACCAATGTTATTTTCCAGCGACCTAAAAGAGTTTAGTGCTTTCATCCCTTCAAAACACTTTTCCAAAACCTTTGAAAATCATCTTCAAAATGAAAAAGGATTTAAACTTTCCAAATCTCCAAAAATTAAATCCTTTCAAATTCATTTAAACATTCCTTTGGAATTTTATTATAAATCACATTTATATTTACAATTCCCATTTGTATATAAATTTTATTTCTCAGTTTTAAGTTATGATTGCAATTTCTTAATCACTTTCTAATCAAACAGACAACCATATACTATAATAATTTATGGAAAATCATTCCTTTTATATATGAAAATAGTTTGGGTAAAATTATTTCATTCACCCTATTTTAAAACAATATCGTGTCGAATTATTCTGTTCGAGTGTTTAGAGATCCCTATTGATAGAGTTGTACCGTCTATATCGACCAGAATCCATATACCACTCAACAAACCAATCATCACAATATAAAAAAAAAAAATTATATCCACTAACAAATACGCGCTCATATCTATTAATACACTCAACTCATTCTAGAGTACTACTGACTCTATCTCTAATGAGTAATTCCCATCAGAGCCAAGGTTTTCGCTTAACCAATTGCTCTGATACCAATCTTGTAACAACCCGATTTTTTCGACGCCCGAAAGTCGACATTGATACGTCCACTATATCAAATGCCGCACAGTCGAATGCCGGAAAGCCGAACCGTTAGGGTTAAAGAAGAAGAAGATAGAAGAAGAAACAGAAATAATAACAGAATCTCACAGTTCGCAGCGGAACAACATATAATAGATAAATGAATATCTTTAAAACAAAAACACTATATCAGTTTTTACATACATCACATTATCAGAGTTACACAACACAATACAACACTGGCAGCTATTTAGCTTGCTTACATAGAGATTTGCTTGCACCAACCCATACGCAGCTGATACTACATAGTATAAGTAATATGGCTCGCCATCCAGCTTGAACTCCAGATCTCCACAGCAACTTCTTGATAGACTTCGCTCCCGAATAATGATAACCTGACTCTAGGCTGCCCGTGTGGAAAATTATGGGC
This sequence comes from Allium cepa, assembly GCA_030765085.1. Classification (NCBI taxonomy): domain Eukaryota; kingdom Viridiplantae; phylum Streptophyta; class Magnoliopsida; order Asparagales; family Amaryllidaceae; genus Allium; species Allium cepa. Next base: position 118,174,036 of record CM060945.1, on the reverse strand, counting down.
ACCCAGAGTTTAGGAAGGGAATAATAAACTCCAGGTCAGTCATGGGACTGGTGTGAGATCTTAAAAACAGTTATTTTCACAAAGAAAAGAACAGAAATCCGCTACGCTTTTTGGAAAATGAAACTATCATAAGGCCTTCCGCCGTGCACACAATGCAAACGCAGAATTGGAGGAGATTTCTGCTTATGATAGTCAAACATGCTTGATATGCAAAATCCTTTTATACTATTACTAGTGCATAGTGCAAAAAACATTTCGAAAGTATCATGTTCAATAGCAGGTTAACACCACATTCCATGGCAGGTCATACAACTAAAACCGTACAGGGCACGTATTGTTTCTTTGGATTTCCAACAAATGGCCAAGCTAAGGAACTTCCTACTGCCACATGGGTATGCCTCTGGAGGGACGTCCCGAGAACTTAACCAGCTCTCTGTCAACACAAGGCTGGGTTACCTCTGTAACTAGGTAACTACTACACGAGTAATCCATCCCCCGGTCGTTTGCGACCTTTATCCGAGGATCCTCAACCACAAAGCAACAACCACAAAGAGTAATAGATTTGCAGCAACCACTTAGGTTAAATATCTGGGCTCCATCCATGATACCACCCTTTTCCAGAAGGAAATGACATACCCTAAAGGGCGCGACCCTCATAACCTTGTCGCATCTTTCCTGTTTTGACCATTTTCGGGGTGTGGGGTCGGACGAAGTCTCGTCCATAAAGCTACACTTTTCACAAAGTCATGCTTTGATCAACAAATGATCAGCAGCACTTCATATGTCACATTACCGAATTGGGAGTATATCACTAATAACCATCAACTAAATAACCCTTGAGCTTGTACGTCTCAGAGAAGGGTGTTAAGCTAAGAGAATAAATTCTCCGCCACCAACAGAAATGTATTTGATGGAAATCAGCTTTATATCACAAAGTGTAATGTCAGACACACATCCATACAAGTCCGTTCCAGGATCGAACGGAACCAAAGGCACTTCAAAGAAGCCCTTGCAAATTTGGATATTTACTAATCACGTTCGGAATCCCCATCACAAAGAGTGATAAAATCTCTATACCGGAGCAACTCGGTGCAGAGACATTCGACACGTAATCCTTTTGTTTTCGAAAATACCCGGTCTTCAACAACATCTTCAAATGCAATCCCATTTCTTTGTATCATTATTCAGAATGGGTTTTATGACACAAAGTCCTCTCCAGGCTAATCCGAATAATGAGCGCTTATTTTTTTAAAAATAAGTGTTCAATCAGATTTCAAACAAATCACAACAAATTTCCACTTTGATCTTTTAAATAAAAGATCCATCACAATAACAAAGGTTCGATGTGGTTTTCGAATATCTATTTGGAATTCGACCCCCGATCGCATCGAAATTCAAATGACATTAAAAAGGCCGATATTGATAGTCGGTTATTTAACTATCAATCAACATTCACAACAATCGCTAGGATTTGAATAATTTTTTCCTCAATTATTATTATTTTCAATATATCTTCACAAGATATAATTTTAACGCTCAAACCATTTGAAAACAAATTTCAAATCAATTTCCACCTTTTAATCCTTTGGAAAAAAAATTCAAATTACTTTTCCACATTTCAATACCTTGAAAACAAACTTCAAATTGTTTTTTCCTTATGCGGAAAACATTTCCAAATATTTATTCGTTTCCACTGAAAAACTACCGAGTTCAAATGTTTTAAAATAATTTAAAATGCTTATCCAAAATATACTTAGAGATATTTAAAATAAAACTATTTTGAAACACTTGCTTAAATATTAGTTATGAAAATGTTATACTAACGTCTCATAAAAAAATTCAAGTCCAAACTAATTTTTAAATAAAATTAATATATAGGATATAACTATTTAAATATTCAATTTCTAAAACCAATATCAATTAAATCTTTAAATCATTACTTCCATAATTAATTACATAAATCATTACTTTAAAGATTTACAAAATAAATTAAGAAACTAATTTCTCTAAAATATTCTTTAGAACCAACCCTAGAACTTTTAATTTATATTTCAAAATCTATTTTACAAACATACTTGGCTTTTCAGGGAAAATACACCTTCCTTTTCAAAATGGATCATTTTTAATAAATTAATAAATCCTTTTGGATTTATTTTAAATTTGCGTTCCGAATCCATAAATTTCTTTCCATACTTTTAAAAATAAAACAATATTTATTTTTTAAAACAAATTTCCCTTTCTCTTATATAATTTCCATTTTGAATTTTTAATTTTCAAATATCCACAGATATAAGATTTTCAAATCGATTCCCAAATATTCACTTTCAACACCAAATCAATTTTCAAATCGAGTTCCAAATTTATTTCAAATCCCAAATTGATTTTTCCAAACATTTACTTCAAAACACCAAATCGATTTTCAAAATTGGTTTCCAAAATTATTTTTAAACACCAAGTCAATTTTAGATCGATTTCCCAAATATTTATTATTTTTACCAAATCAATGTCAAATTGATTTTCTAATTTATTTCGAAACACCAAATCAAATTTCAAATTGACTCCCAAAATTATTTCAAACATCAAATTTGTTATCTTTCGAAACAAATTCCTTCTTTTAAATTTATTCAATTTTCTAAAATTAATTTATTATAAATTTTTTACTAAATTTCAGAAATCCAATTTGATTTATTTCTGGTATCCTACGATATGAAAAATATATTCGGCTAAATTATAGCCTTCAACAGTTTCAATCACAAATAGTCACACACAGATTATAAATAATCAACACACAATATTGAAACTAATTCAAATATTTGAGGAATCCCGTTGGATCCCTCTAACCTGTTTTCACTGCATCCACAGACGTTAGTACAACAATTAAATACCAATTCCACTTCGAGGTGGAATATCGTGGTATATGAGTTTAACATCATATCATCCGCTATTATGCGGCGCATAGGGTCTAAACTAATATGAATGATAAATAAATTAATCATCCAAGAACATAGTCAATCAAATTTAAATTTAACTATTTAAAATTAAGTCAAAAAAACTTGAGTGAGTGACAAGATCTCACCTTTGCTCCTTTATTTTGCAATCCATTTCCAATTTGACTTGTTTCTTGATTTTAGACCTTGTATCAAACAATTGTATGATTTTAATTAATATTTGAATGAATCGAATAATTAAATCTTATTGGATAAGTTAAACTAACCAACAATTTTCATTTTAACCAAATCATTAAATTATAAACAAATTTTTTTTATAATTAATTTGGTAGCTAAGAAAATTTAGATCCAATTAAAAAATAAATCTTCACCACAAAAATTGAATTCGTAAATGAATATATATATATATATATATTCATTTTCTTTTCTGCATATTAAAATATCTTTTACTGTATATTTATATACGCATTGAATAGAAGTTTAAAAAGAAAAATTGCAGCTTAAAACTTATTTATCTGTATATATATAAAATTTTGTAAATTTAAACAAATCAAAATATACCTTCACTGCATAGTTCGAAAACGACGGAACCCTAGCCTCCATCGCGATTCGACCATCGCCACTCACGCGCGAGACAGACCCAACAGCCCAGCCATCGCCACCTCGAATTGCCTGAATTCGCCATCGCCGCTTCATCTCTTCTTCACGTAACATGCCTCGAGATCTGCCTCAAATCGAAACACGCTTGACGTCGCACGATGGTCGAGCTTTCCAATCGTACGCGTGTGTGCTATCATCGAGGACCCTAGCTTTGAGCTTAGATGACACCGATCTCTCAAGAAAAAATTGAATCACCTAACGCGATTCGATTTACTCGGTTGAGATGGAATGCTTCGCCCTAGTATCTTTTGCTCAAGTTCGATTGTAAATGTCACGGCTGAAAGAAAGAAAAGGGATGCCATTTTTTTATTTTTATTTTTTATTTAAAGATGCGATTTGAATTGTAAATGGAAAGGGAAGTATCTGACTTGTTTTCATTCTCTGGCAAAGAAGGAGGGACACGGGACATTGATTATTGATTGAACGAAAAGGTAGGATAGGGTGGCGTGTAGGAGAAGACAATGGAAACGTGTATGTTACATTTTGAAAAAAGGTGGCTGCGATTTGATTTTAATCATATATATATATATATATATATATATATATATATATTTAAATTTAAATCGTCTCGATTTCGCACCCTAAAATCTCAATATCGTATCGAGAAGTGCCACTAGGCGTTTATAATGTTATACCCCTATTTCAACCGCAATGGAAAAGGTTTCGAGTCCTAATTTGATCGTATGGAAAAGATAGCTTTTTGGACCTAGATATTAGATTAAATTTCGATCTAATTTTCAACGCGTTTGCTTATCGTATGGCCAAACGATCACTCCAAACACTACGAAAATTGAAATCCGATGATAATATAATATTACAGATCTAGTGGAACTGGTTTCGTCGAATTCCGAGATTGTGCCTCGGAAGGCTATTTTTTTAAATATCAATTTAAATCATATAATTTCAAAACTGAATGAAGCATTTCCAAATTCAATTCTAAAGCTTCCATCACCTTTAGTATCATAAATATAAATTTTCTAGCCTTGAAAATATTTTTAATAAGCTTAAAATTTGGGATTCAATTTTTTACCCAATCTCAATAAATTAAATTTAACAATTAAATTGCCAAATTTATAATTAAAATTGAAATTCAAGTTAAAAAACAACTTCCTATATGTAAAATCAATTAAATCTTTTAATTTCAAATGTTGAAAATTTTGGGTCGTCACAATTCCCTTTTTCTAATCTCCAACAAATTAACTAAGCCCTCGTTTCCAGCGAGTTTATTGACACTCCTCTACAAATCATCCATTACTTTTTCCAAAATTGTCACATATTGTTCCCAAAGCCCGCATGGATCTCATCCAAACCATGCTCCAATCCATCGATAAATCGGGGAACCAAGACGAGAAGGGGCTAAAGGGAATGATGACCTAAAATACCACCCGCAAGATAATTTATCATCCCTCCACTGTTCACTGCAGTTAATTATTAGTTGCATTAGCTATGCAGCTGGTAAATGACAACGACGACGGTCTTAGAAATGAGAATGGTAAAACCGACTCGCAAATCAAATCCCCCTGTCATCTGACATCAATCCTGCAACTATTTGATAGAAAGACCCAATAATCAATGTTGAATGGAATCAAGTTGAATGAATACTACCAATTGACCATCATCCTCCTTTATCACTAAATGACTTCAAGTTGGGCAAGAGAACGCCAGTATTTGTTTATTTAGACAATGATTCAAATAACTGCATAAAACCAAGAATCAAAGTTTAAGATTCCATAGTACTATGATAAAATGACTTAGAAAAGATTCCCTTACTGAGGTCATGTTGATAAGGACATTCGGGCTTCTGCTCGAAAACAAGAAGATTCAACTATAGTGCCATTCAATGACTACCCTCACCTGAGCCAAGTAGCAAGCTGAAGTGATTGAGATGCACACTGATTTGAAAGATTAGCTATTGTTCCTTATTGGAACCAAATCTATTTGTAAGCACTAGGATTATTGATGCTTCTCTCCCTAACCTAAGGGACAACGCATACCGAAAAAATAGCGAGATCAAAAGCATGATGGATTCAAAATCCGGTGGAGGAGCTGAGGTCGAAGCACCGAATATAACTACAAAAGACAAGCTTCCAATGCTGCGCTGCAAATCATAGACCTCATCCTAAGCGATCTGCACTACTTATGTAACAAGCACTATAGTTACTATAAAATGTAATAATACAATAGACTAGATGTAGGGGTATTAGATGGCCCAAATAGCATAAATATACGTTTGGGTTAATTCTCTTGACATAGTTGTTTGCGCCAAAGTTGGTTACAAACCCCAAATACCATGAAAGCACCAATATATGAATATAAATCAGCAATGTTCGAGCATAAGTTAGAGATCTAGGCAAACAACGAACAACAGTCTAGAAGTAATGAACAAAAACACAAGATTTATAGTGGTTCGGCCATCTACGGCCTACGTCCACTTTGAATAGTAAACCTTTATTGATTTTCCTTGCTGGTTACAGATGATTACAACGATTATAATGAAGTAATTTTAATACAACAATGATGGCAAGGCGTAGAATTGAATCCGGTAGAGTCTGGACGTTGAATAACCAAAAAGCTCCTCTCTCTATAGGCTCTAGGTGGCTATTTATAGGTGTAGGAGGCTGATATGGCGCACAAACTTCGGGAGACTCCTTCTGGCACGTGAGTGGGCCCACTCGACCGATCCCACCAAGTTTCGACTCGATCTGTGATCGATACGAATCTATTTCGTATCGATCAAGAAATCGTCCAATCAAGCTGAAACTTAGCAGGCACATCCCTTGGCTTGTAGTAAGCTTCTGTGGAAATTTCATAGCATTTGGATCGGTGGATCTTGGGTTATGATCGATACGAATTCAAAGTTCTCGGATGGTTATCTGGTTTGCATCCATGGCTTCGAGTCAATCGGCTTCGAATCGATCATGCGCGTGATGAAGCGGTGACGTGGGCGCGTTCCTGGCATCGATCCACTCTTTACTCTGAGTTAACCGTGTCGCATCCATGAATCTCACCTCGTTTGTATCAAGTGTCGTTATCCAGTTTGCATCAATGGACATGATTGGCAGTTCCACTAATCGATACGAACTGGATCGAGGCAAACCGAGTCTCCCTGATGGATACGAACGTCTTCTTTGTGATGGTAACGAGCTAACAAAGGTGCATGGATACGAACGAGGTAGCTACTTCATGGATACGAAATAGTGACTTGTCACTTTTGATGGATGCAAAGTAGTCATCAGCCGATGAATACGAAGGTGATGGATTCGAATACCGACAACTTGATCGATACGAACCAAAAGGAACCGATCAATGCGAAATGGGTGATGTATGCGAACCGGATCGATTCAAACCATGGTTTACTGATGGATACGAAAACGAGGCTGTTTCCTCCAGTTTGAATCGATCATAACTTGAGCATATGAACTCGGATTGACTTGAAATTTGAAATACAGGCTTCCATGGCTTTGCTTGTCATGTCTCGCCAATTGTGGCCTGATCCGGACTTGAACAAAATTCATCGATATCCATAGTGAACCTACGATGCATAATTGACGTTCATGACTAATAATCATTGATTTTCAATTAATTCTTGGGTATCTCGGCTTTGCCAAAAGGTGGGATAACAATAGTTAAATACTCACGCTGGACATAGGGATATTATATGACCTGAAACAGCCATTAAAAATACTAGTCAATATAGGCTGGCTTCTCAGTCGAATTGGACATAGAGATATTAGACTGCCCGAACCAGTTATCAAGATGGAGCTACACAACATGCAACTCGACTATTTTTGCCAAACTGGTCCTAGGAATATTGGACAGCCTGAACTAGTATAAAAACCTATTTATGTTAGTAATATTAACATAGCACTCTGGACATATGGATACTAAACAGCCAGCACCAGTACAAAAAATCATGCGCATGCGAAGGTTGTAAACACATGACCTTATTTCACAGTCAAATACCCTTCTTTCCACAATTAGAGGGGCAGACCATGCCAAGCGCACAATCGTGAATCTGTCTCTAAAAAAAGGGGAAGGAATGCCCTAGACATAACAGAATATGCATGTCCTAAGCACAGTTCAACATTCACAAACTACGTAAGAAATCAAGTAGAAATTGCAAGAAACAATAATGCATGGAATGTATTGCAGCTCATAAATCAGGTGTAATTCCAGAAGTTAAACCTCGCTAGTTAAACATCAGAAACTAAAAAAAATTAATGCATGGACAAAACGATCACAAAATGAAATATACTAAATTCACATACTTTATAGGAAAATAAAAAGCTATGCTAAGAATTTAATTCAAGCTTAGAAGAAGAGTTAGATACGATGTTCTACGGGTGGATGATCTGCAATGGTCTAACTCTAAAAATACAAAAGTACGACCCATCAAAGGGAGAATGAAAGGTGGATAATCCAATTCATTAATCATGACCGATGAGCAGTACGGTCATGAGCGGTGCTGCAATAAACTAAACGTAGGTCATAATTGGCGCCAGCCCAATGGTCACTGCAATCTTGTGGATCAAATTCATAATCTACATGGCTGTATAAGAGAGTCAAGTCAAGTGTAGGTAAAAAATATGTGAAAACATCGATTGCTCACCTCCTACCAATTTCAGCCATTACCTTCTTTACTTTTTCATCACGAAGTTGCTCTACCAAGGAGCTCTATTCATCCCGCCTTGGGAAACAACTATGGAGTCCAAGCGAGCTTTGCATTAAGTTGAAATTTTCTTCAAGGGAATTCACACATTTCATAGCCACCTCTCTAATTATTTCAGTCTCACCTAAAAGATGCTCCCTCATATTCTCAGTATTCCTAAAGAAGGGACCAAAAATCTCTTCTACACTAGAAATGAAACGCGAAACACGAGTGCTCGGTATGTACCCAATTCTTACTTATAATGATCCTCCAACTCATTAAACTTGGCTTTATAATAAATTTTCAAGTCACTTTTTCAATTCAAAACTTCATCCCGATTGGCCGCAGATGGGATGCGGGGGCATTACATAGCCTAGAAGAAGAAACACTGGCCAAGGTTGCTGAAGGAGTGTCTTCTGTGCTAATACATTGCAATCTGCCCATCTAGTTCTTCAACTTTACATTTCAAGGCTTTAATTCCATTCATATATGAAACCTCATATATCCTTTCAGCATCATTCAATAAACTTTCCAGTTCTATGACTTTGACCAAGGCAGAATCCAACTTCTTTATAAGAATAGCAACTTATGAACTTTGAAAAGCGGGTTGAAAATCAAATGAGCCCACACAAAATGAAATCAAGAGAGAGTACAAATAAATAAAATGGATACAAGAAAACTCTGCAAACTTCACAAAGGAATGTCAATTCACATAACATGTATATAACCTCAAACATGATGTAAGTTGCAAAACCGCTCTTTAAACAATACTATCTTAAAAACACCTAAGACGTGGAAGCTAATGATGGGGCATAATTAACGAAGAAAGTCCTTCGGGGGTCATAAGAAGCCCCAACCCAACGGTCATTTGGCCCCTCTAAGGTTACTTTAAAACCCACAATATTACATAAGAAGTTCTGATCGAGAAAAGGATTGAAAAATTCGAGAACACCCCTCATGCTCTGTAGTAGAATCTGCCCCATCTTACTTTCAAATTTCTCCCGCTTAAGTTTCTCCGAGTAAGAAGAAATCTTGCCTTTAGCATTACATAAGGAATCCTTAAAGACATGAATCCTCCATACAGCCTCCTTCCTTGTTTTCTCTAAAGTATCAATTAGCTTGGCCCTAGTTTTCTTGGACCGTCTCGAAAATGCACCAAAGAATCTATTGGCATAGGTTCTCCATCCTTTGGTCCACGAATAGGAAGGCTCTCTCAATATCGCAACCCTTATCGAATCAGTCACCGAAGAAGACCTAGCACCCATAGAAAGAGCAATAACCATATCAAAGTAAGGTACTACAACCACCCTTTCGCTTTTGGCAACCTCTTTCTTTCCAATTAGGCAAGCAATCTTCGTAGACATGTCCCTAATGGTTTTCTTATGCCATGTAATGTCCTTCTGGAAAAAATCCCATAAATATTTTTCCCATCTTTTATTAACTACCGCATCTCACTTACCTTTCATTCAGCAGCATTAAGCCCAATTTGCAACTTGGTGTTCTGCTCATACTGACCCGTAAGCGCATCTTCGACTTGCTTAAGTTCCCTACAAACACACTCTAACTCCCTTCTAAGTTCAACATTCTTAACTTGGAGGTAACTAACCTCTGCATTAATATTGACAGAAGGACCCTTCACCCCAACCCTAAATTCAGACAGGCTCATCTCATCTGACTCGGGGAAGACAGGCGCTGAAGGAAGGTCATGTGTGGAAACTTCATGGAGCACAAGCACCATTTTACATAAGTTGCCTTAATCAACAACAAAAAATATAGTCTCAAAGAAAATCAAAAGGGACTAAACAAAGGCCTAATATAAACTTCTCTTATTAACTACATTAATTCAACAGAACTAAGTACATAAAAATAGAAAAATAAAATAGAATTCAACCTCATGAGAATTCCTAAACTTAAAACTAAACCATTTCAGGTGAGGGTTATTGGGTGATATATAATTATTTTCTAGGGTATATTGCCGCCGATGCATTACAAAGTCACCAAGCGCCTTTTTTTCTTCAACTACTTGATCAATCCTCAAAAGCAACTCTTCGATTTCATTCTTAAAAGTGGCATAGACTTATGTAATTCTATCTTTTGCCTATTGATGGCATCATCACTAAGACCAAGGGGATCTAAAGTTTGGGTTTTGAGCATATTCTCGCTTTCCTTTAGAAGCTTAGCAAACAAGGCTACTTTAGAAGACAAAATAAAAAAAATGACCCAATCATTTGTGAAGCAATAACACAGTGAAGCAACTGCAATAAACTATTTATAAAAAAATCAAGAAATAGGTCCTATGCGGTCGCATGTCTAAGCGTTAATAAAAAAGATTTTAAATATCTATATGAGGATTCAAAGTAACCTCAGTCTTAGTTTTTTCCTCAGCACCATTAGGTGATAGATCTCCATGATCCTCCTCTGCCTCCTCGTCCTTAATCGTGTGTGGTGAATGTTTAGGAGAAGCATCTCACTCAGCATACTCTTCATTTCACTTGTCCTGACAATATTTATACACTACGTCAACCATAGATCACTCATCCAGAAAGCTAAGATCAATCTCTTTCTCGAATTGAAGCTTAGCTGAAATATATAGTTTGAAATCCATGTTGGAGGTGTCCATCCTAAATCTTTCCTTTGAATCGGCTAGCTCTTTTCCCACCTTAGACAACTCCTCCGTGGTCTCTTGCAACTCACGTTCTTTTAAGGATAGGGCTTCAGCCACAACCGCGGCCTCTTTCTTATCCATGTCCTTCATGGAAACGAATTGAACTTTCTTAGCACTAGATGAAGAAAGATCGGCGTTAAGTTAGGCTACCCGATTAAGAGTGGCAGCCAAGTCGCTTTCACGATCTCATGCTTCTAGTATTAAGGCAGCATGCTAGAATAAAATAAAAATAATACACATAAATAATAAGAAATAAATATTTCTGGCATAATATAAAATAGAAAGAGTATCGCTTACGTAATATCAGGAATTTTCCAATTTGTCCGTTACTTTAGAAGAAGAGAGCTCGGGAAGAGGAAAGGATAAGCAGGATGTGGCAATATGAGATAATATGCGCACCACCATCTTTCCCACTCCCGCCACCAGGTCAGATATAGCCTCCTCAAGCAAAGGCAGGTAAGGAATATTAGGGGCAGGACTACCCTCTAATGGAGGGACAGCTACTACCGCAGAATTAGAGAAAGAATGAACAACTAGAAGAGAAGGAGCCTCCTTTTTAGCGGTTTGATCAAAACCGAGGGCCACATCACTTGCTCATTTTCGGTTTCCCTTTTGCGATGGCTTTCTCAGTTTGCAAGCTACATCAACAAGAGCGGATAGGAAGGAAACGTTTGGATCAGAAAGAGATCCCAACAAAGAGTAGAACTATAACAATAATAAATCTAAACTCCATCATCGGAACATTACACCACTAGAATCGACTGAAATTGAGGAATGCTTGAAAATAGAATGAGAAAAGCGTTAAGGTGGATGCAAGAACCCATGTCTTATTTTCTTTAGTAAATAATGTCCCAAGTTACTTTTTATCTTCATCTATTTCTAGGATACGCTTCTTACATCTCTCAGACTCCTCGGTATCTTTACTAGATTAAATGGACTATGTAGGACGCTTGCCGAAAGAAAAAGGAAAATCATCAAGTTTGGAAACAAAGAAATAGAACTCAGCCCATTTCTAGGTCTTTCATGGAACATCTGTTAGGACTGCCTCCTTAGCCTGAGCATAGAAAAAACCAGTATTACCCCATCTGGTACTTTTTTTAATGTAAAGGAGAAACTAAAGCTCTTCGTAAGAAAGGGTATAACCATTTTCCAGCATAAAGAATGAAAGGTTCTATCACAAGGGTGTAAGAAAGAGGGGCAAGATGAGAAGGCATAAGGTCGATAGAGGCAAACCATTCATTGAGATTTGTATATGGAGGAAGATAAAGAACATATCATATATATTTTGGGAGTAATGGGAATGAAACTAGTTGGGGGAGTATTGAAACGCTCATGGGGTTTAGGAACCCTAGCATCATAACCCAAAAACCTAAATTGATTTAGAATACTATTGACATCTTCTAGTCAAGTAAATTGGGAAGGCGAAAATAAAAGGGAAGATGAAGAGGAAGCCATGATGGGAATCCAGGATTAATAGAAAGAGAAAGTGCTAACAGAAATTAAAAAAAAAAAAAATTCTTACTTTAATTTTAAAAAATCTAAACGTAGAGGAAGAACTAGTTTTGAATTTTCTTTCCTTCTTTTCTCCTTTTTGAATAAAAATCTCAAAAAAGAGAAATAAGAAGGCAAAGAAAATCATATTCACTTTAATTTGAATAATGGCCGTACGATTAAAATGATGAAAGAACTAGCAAAATATGAGTCGATTAAGCTGCTAAAATAATAAGCATAAGGAGATATAGATTTTCATAAAAAACAAAAGGTTCGATTTAACATTGAGTCAAACCACGACCCAATGGGGAAATAACATGTGGACAAGGGCATTAAATGCAAAATTAACCGGTAAGACTACTTCCATGAACGATAAGAAGTACAAATGTGAATATTAACAAGCCTACACCGATAAGAACTATTTTCACAGCTCACTACCATCGTTCAACAAATGCGCCGACAGTGCAATATATAAATGACGAATGACAATCTTTGAAATGAGAATGGTGATGATAAATTCAACCTCAGTACTCCCCCAAACAACGGGGAAGATTGTGCCAAGTGCATGAACAAGCGACTTTTCACAGCTCACCGCCATCGTTCGATGGTTGTACTGACAACACAATAAATGAACGACAACATAAATATTAGAGATGGGAACGGTGATGCTAAATGAAGAAATAAACAGGTGTGAAGACTAGGAGAGCAAAAAAGTCCACCTGAACAAGAATAAGGACCATATGTAACTCCATAAATAAACATCTTAGGCGAAAGATAACGTACAGTAAACAACTCTGGAGATATGAAGATCCAGAGTGAACTACAGGCAAGTCTACACTGATCTGCGATCACTGCAGACTTGGAGGGCAGGTGTTGCACCCGTATTTCCCAAGCCATGTTAGAAATAGGCAAAGAATTGTATAGGTCTAGGAGGACTTCCCTCGAAGTAAAAGACCAAAATAAAAGGAGAAAGAGTTGAGGCAGTTTGATCGATACTTCACAAAGAAACGGTAACCAAAGAAGCTGCAGCGAAATACAATACCGCGCTCGTAAGGAGGGCCATAAAGTCATCAGATGTTTCAATGTTACACAAAATGTTGAAACTAGGCATAGCCACTGGAAACAAGTAACGAGGTACTGTGGTCACTTGCCACAATAAATGATTGGTTGAAATGCATGGTCAAACACCCTCAAAACTTATACTTTGTTGACACTTTAAGAGCAGATATGCATGGCACATACTGAGGGCTACTTAGGCAGTACTGCATGGGGCCAGAAGCATCCCAAAGGGCTGCACACAGAGCCACTCAAACAATGCACCAATGCAAATCCGTATTTACAGGTAGACTTCAAAGAGATAAACCACCCCTATCCTAACACATGCAACAAGGGTAACTCAATCAAAGTCTGTTTCAGTCATCTCAGATCATGTTTACACGTTTATTAAATTAACTCTCAGGCTAAAAAGATCAAAAACCTTGAACCCGGCTGGCACCTATGAATCAGGTAAGCACCGTAGAATTACGTAAATGTCTCGCATCAACCAGTATTGCTTCACTTCAAATATATCGACGATACCCGAAATCCAACATGCAAACCCTTCACCACTTCAGAATAGAAAAGATGCCACCCCACTAAGGTTCGCCTACTCCAATTCCAAACATTCTCGCTTCAATTTTGGGAGTTCTGCCTCTAATTCAAACTTCCCACCAAAGACCACTTTACAACCGCCCAAATTAGGGCTTACCGCCAAAAAACATGTCAGTAATTCGGACATATCTAACCAAAAGGTGATGATATTACATGGCATGATCCGAAGGTAGAAACATAATAGCAGAGCAAGGCTAATGGTAATCTACGTCTACTGTAAAATCCCCTATCTAGAGGCCCAAAGCTAAGCGCTATAGATGCTGCAGTTATCTATAATGTTAACTTCCGACAACTAAATACCGCTATGTTAATGGTATCTATAATACCGGAAGCACTTGATTATGAAACAAAACATAGATTACAAAACAGAATTTTCCATTACATTTCAAAAAACGCGTTCCATATTCATATTACATAATCCTAAAAAGTTTCCTAGGCAAGGATGAATTAAACTTATTATAAAATACACCAAGAATGACATAAGAAGATGCCCCCTTGGATAATCAGAGTAATATTGTCATAACATACATTATACACACCGTAGTATTAAAACAACAAAAACAAGAACTGCAACCCCTAAATAGATATCTGTTAGCCTCCTGCTCGCCTCCGGTAGCTTTATTCATCATCTTACTAAGAACCTAAAAGAAGCTTAACACTCAACCTACTCAAATCAATTTTGAGCACCCGAGAGTTTAAGGGGAAAAACATAACCTTTAGGTCAGACATAAAGCCCGGAGTGAATAATACTATACATCCCATTTATTAATGTTAAGTGAGACCACACCGCCTAGCGGAACAAATTTCCCCTCACTAACACCCTTTTAAAACATATATTTTGCAAATCTTTTCCTGCAACCAAAACCGATTAACTACTGTAAAGCATCACTATGTAAACATACATATTAGGTAATAAAAGAACTATCTATTCAAACTCTTTAGTTTTGTTTGGCTAACTATTAACCTTTGGCCAATTCGGGCATACCAAACAATAAAATAAAATAATCTAACATCTGTTAGACATTCCTTTTCTAGGCGGTCTATCCTTAATTATTTGTCAAATACTTCTCCTCTGGACGGTCTGTCCCTAACTTAACATCTTCTTGGGTCACCCGATTCCAATGATTTTGCGGGCTCACTAATAACCCATCTATCTACAAATATATATTCTCCTATGTGTGTAATCATAATTTTAGTCTTACCTATGACAAAGCTCTATACATTGGAATTTTGGACAAAAATTAGCTGCGGCAAACAGCTAATGTATAGGGCGAGACCTTATACTAGTACCATATGGTACTCTAATATCCGAGTCAATTTCACTTAGGAATCCCTTCCCATAATTTCCTTAAGAACCCTTTCAAAATGATTTAAAACCATTAAATCAAACTCAGTTAAGGAATATACATATACTCCATGCTTTACTCAAAATCACCATTCCATGTTATATATATACACACTTTATTCAAACCTTAGTTGATGAAAACATATAAACATTTGAAAGTGCCCCTTTTTGACTCCGTTGAATGCATCTCTTTCGAAACAAAGAAAAATCCTTCATTTATCTAGGCCGAAAGGCCAAACCTTCCATTCGAAACCATTCTTAAAACCTTTTAGAAACCTTTGAAAACCATCCTTTCGAAAGCTTTAAAACCTTAGACATCATATCTTAAGACACTTCAAAACACTACCTTTAGAAAACCTTGGCAGAACCTTCCATTCCAACCCTTTCGAAACCATCAGAAAACACTACCTTTCGACTCCTTCGAAACCATTAGAGAACCACCCCTTCGAAACCTTGCCTCAAAACCTTTCAAAAGAAATAAAACAACAAACCTTTCGAAAGCAATAAAATACTAACCTTTTCGGAAGCCTTTGGGTTCAATTTAAAACATGTGGAAAACTTTAAAAACTGACTCGATCGAAAACATTTGAATCATGCCTTCAATTAGAGCAAAATGACACGAAACCCAACAAAGTCAAAAGCATTCTTATTGAAAGCTTTTCGTAAGTAAAAAATGTTGGTGTCGAAACCATCCTTTCGAATGCATTGAAGAAGTGAATAATTTTTAAAAACTATACCTTCTGAAACCATTAACTTACAAAGGTAGAAAGGAGGCAGTTAGGGGTTTCGACCCCTTCAAAAGCTTTACTTAGAACAAAAGTGTGTAACCCATTCGAAACCTTTTTCTTAAAAAATAATTGACTCATTCGAAAGCAACTGAGTCGAAATTTATCCCTTCGAAAGCAAAGCATGTGCTACTTTAATTTTAAAACAAAGGCATACTCTGAACCCCTCGGAACCCATCGTTTTGACTATGTACCCTCTGCGTTTTATCCAAGGCGCTATGTACCAAATAGATTAATACCATGAGCTTTGGTTTTGAAAGCATGGTGGCAAAATGTCCTAGTCGGAACACCATTATGCCGAAAGTGGCGGATATGTTATTTTTGTTTTTAACTTAAAAAGAAAAAAATTTCTGCCAACTTGCTTTTGTTTATCAAATTTTCATTAGTTGCTAAGTACCTATTTCAAAAGTGTTCCCAAAATTTTCAGAAATAAACAATGATTTTATTTTACAAATTACCCCTTCTCCTTAATATATAAAACATTTAAGTCCCATACCTTAAATAATTTTATATATTCATCAAAACACTTTGGAAAATTCTATCAAAATTCCATAAAATCCTTTTCAATATGTTTTCTAACATGTATAAATTTTAGACTCAAATAGTTTATTATTTAGTCGTAAGTAATTTAAAACCCAATTAATCATTTTCTTCATTAGAAAATTAATATAAAATCACCATTAATTCAGAACATTATGAATATTGAAACCCATCTCTAAAATATCATTTATGATCTATATTTAGATTTGCAAGGCATTTGGATGTAATTTTATAGGGTTTTCATATCAAACATATCATAAAAATTATTATAAACATGGATAAATCAACAACAGGCATATATATACTTTTAATCATCCAAACCATGGCGTTATCACGCAAAACATTTCGGATTATTATTAAGACTGTAAGAAATATGGGATGTAGTGATTATTCATCTTATTGTGAGATTAAGGATTTGAAATTTGATCTTGATTAAGTTGATTTACTTCTTCCTCTTGAAAATCCTAGCTTTATCTTCTCTTGAGATTGCTAATATTGGCCGGTCTCTCTTTACTTTTAATTTTTGTGAATGAATGCAAGTGAGAACGCACGGCTAAGGGTTTAGAGTATTAGAGAGCCATTTTTCCTATTTTAACCTTCCCTTATAACACCTATTTTCTAATACATTTAATTCATGCTATGTCATTTTGATTTACATATAAACATGGCACGGCTACCCTTAATTACAATAAAACCTTAATCCATTAACCATCTTACATTATTTTATATTATTTAACTAATTAAATGTCCTAAATAATGTTACTAAAAATGTAGTGTCAAGACCCGATTCTTCGACTTCCGAAAATCGACATTAATATGCCCACTGTATCAAATGCCGCCTAATCGAAGGCCGGAAAATCGAACCATGAGGGTTTAAGAAAGAAGAAAGAGGTAGAAGCAGAGAGAAAAAGAGAGAAGAAGAACAGAAAAACAAATACCAGAACAGGAAAGAACAACAGACAATATCAGAATCTCACAATCGCAGCGGAACAACATATAATAGATAAATGAATAATCATTAAAACAAAGGAACTATACATTTTATACATTACATCACATCGTACTACATTTCATCATCAGAGTTTACAACAAACAAACAGCGGAAAAGAAATACTATATACCATAGATACAATAAATAATAGACTACGCCATCCAGCTCGCCTCCAGATATCTGTAGCAACACCTGAATCCAGAATGACCTGATAACCAAACTCTAGACTGCCCGTGTGGAAATTGGTGGGCACCCAGAGTTTAGGAAGGGAACAATAAACTCCAGGTCAGTCATAAGACTGGTGTGAGAACTTAAAACAGTTTATTCTTAAAAACAACCAAAGAAATATTTTTCTTTAAGTAAATTCGAAATGCTTTTGGAAAATGAAACTACCATAAGGCCTCCCGCCACACACACAAAGCAAACGCAGACTTGGAGGAGATTTCTCCTTATGATAGTCAAAGATGCTTACTACGCAGAAATCAAATCATTTTTGATATTATTATTAGTGCATAGTGTAGAAAAATCATTTCGAAAGTAGAATATAAATCTTATCCAACATACGACCATTATCGTATGCCTACTATAGCTACTATGTTCAATAGCAGGTTACCGCCACATTCCATAGAAGGTAATACAACTAAAACCGTACAAGTTACGTATTGTTTCTTTGGATTTCCAACAAATGGTCAGGCCAAGGAACTTCCCGTTGCCACATGGAAACGCCTCTGGAATGACGTCCCGAGAACCTAACCGGATCTCTGCCAACACAAGGCCGGGTTACCCCAACTGGGTAACTACTGACACGAATATGTCATTCCCCGATCGTAACCGATCTATATCCGAGGATCCTCGATTTCCAACAACCACAAAGTAATAAATTTGCAGTAACCACATAGGTTAAGTATCTGTGCTCCATACCATGATACCACCTCTATCCAGAAGGAATGACATACACTAAAGGGGTGCTACCCCCTAATAACCTTGCCACATCTTTCCTGTTTTGACCATTTCCGGGGTGTGAGGCTCGATGAAGTCTCGTCCACAAAGCCACGCTTTACAAAAGCAGTGCTTTGGGTCAACAAATGGTCAAAGTAATGATCACAAAGATAAACGATCAAACAAATGATCCTATCACAAATGATCAACACGATGATCATTTCACAGCATCACTCAGCATGCCACACTACCAAATTGGGAGTATATCACTAATAACTTTCAACTACATAACCTCTGAGCTCGTACGTCTCAGAGAAGGGTATTAAGCTAAGAGAATAAATTCTCCACCACCAACAGAAATATATTTGAAAGAAATCAGCTTTATATCTCAACTTGTTCAGACATACAATCCATACAAGTCTGTTCCGGGCTCGAACAGAACCGAAGGCACTTACAAAGAAGTCCTTGCAATCCGGATATTCATTAATCACTTCCGGACTTCCCGTCACTAAGGGTGATAAAACCTCTGTACCGGAGATCAGCCGATCCAGAGTAACTCGACGGTAATCCTTCCGTTTTCACAATTATCCGGTCTTCAACACCAGTCTTCAAATGCAATTCATAACGACGTATCACTATTCGGAATGGGTTATACGACCCCATGGTCCTTTCCCGGTTAACCCGAATAGTGAGCGCTTATTTTAAAATAAGTGTGGCATCCAATTCAAGCAATCACAACAAATACTCATTCAAGGGTAGATATTGATAGTCGGTTATTTAACTATCAATAGAGATGAGCAACATCATTAGATTCCAAATAATTTTCCAAATTATTTAATTTCCCAAAAATATCTTTACACGATATATAATTTTCCACATTTCAAAATAAAACAATGTTTATTTTGAAACCAATTTCCCTTTCCATTTCTAAATTCCATGGTGAATTTATATTTCAAATTTATCTATTGATCTACAGTTTTCAATAGATTTCAATTATTCAATTCCAATTTATCTTCAAAAGGATAAATTCTTTAAAACGTTCCATTTCATATTGGAAAAACAATTCCATACTTATATTTAATAATAAGTATTTCACCAATCCATTTATTTTCAAAATTTTGAAAATATTCAATATACTTAACCCATAGTTAAGTATATATTTCATTCGTTAATAAAATCATTCTTTAATTCACATTTAATTGGGTCAAAACGAATGTTGCGTAAAACATCGTTACGACAACCCAAAAACACTAGTATAGGGATTCGAAATTAAATTAGATATATAAATCCCAATACTATACAAAACATTTTCTTTCGGAAATCATTTACTATAACAACAGTGTTATAGTCCATCATTTTCTTATTTTCTCGAAAACGTCTATTTCAACAATGAATGTTGAAATCTACGACTTCCTTTCCTTCTATTTCTCGAAAACGTCTATTTCAACAATGAATGTTGAAATCTATGTTTTCGATACTTGATGCATTTTAAAACATCTTTAAATCATTTTAAATTCTATTTAAAACATCCTTTTCCCAAAAGATATCCATTTTCTTTAATAATATATCCACTGTTCAAAATTGTGAATATAGCTCCTTTAATAAATTTTAATATTAAATTTATCAATTTAAATTTGATTTTCGAATTTATAAACAATGTTTATAAATTCCAACCCTATTTATAACTTTGATTTATAAATTTCCTTTATCAATCCAATTCAATCTATAAAATTCAATTTTATACCAAAAGTCCATATTATAAGTTAAGTACTTATTATTCATTCATTCATTTACCAAATCGTTCTTTTTAAGCTTCACAAATTCCAAATCTTATTGCTTATAAGATTCTTTTATATTCCATGACAATTTCAAATTACAAAAAAAATTCCTTTATTTACAATTTCTATAAATATCTCATTTAAATACCCAAAATCCATTTTATAAGTTAATGACTCATGAATTTTTATTTTCAATATCTATTCATTTTATCACTTTCACAATTTATAAGTCTATAATTTTAATGAAATTCATTTTATACATCAACTCAACACTTTATAAACCCGTTTCAGAATTCCAATAAATTTAATTCACAAATATCCATTTATAAAATCTTTTATATAAACCGATAATAAATTTATCCAAAATCCCAATTTAACTATTTTATAAAAATCTATGTATTTTAAAAATTACTTTTCTGTTATATTTCATGAAAATGTTAATTTTTTTTTATAACATAAAAATTTATACATTTTTTTTAAAGTGAATCAATTTAAAAATTTAATAAAACATATACTTTGGAAAAAATCACTTTAAAAATCCTTTTAAATTCAAAATCGTTATTTTTAACTTTAAAAATGGATCTGATGATGCCACAACATCCAATAGTCAATCATGACACAAATATCATATATCGATATGATAATCAATAATCACACAATATCTATAATCATATAAATATTTGTGAGGAATCCAGTTGGATCCCTCCAACCTGTTTTCCCTGCATCCAAAGATGTTAGCACAATACCCATTCCACTTCGAGGTGGAATATCGCGGTACATGGGATTTTATAAAATATTATTCGCTTACTAACGGCGCAATAGGGTCTCATCCGCTATACAATGCGGGTAATCAATCAATTGCAATATATACATATGCCAATATATATATTGCTATATATAGATATATCCTAAAATATCTAATATCACAACCAAGCAAACAATCAATCAATCAACAAATTTTAAATGTAACTATTTAAAATTTAAATACCCTTTTTGAGTGAGAATTTCTCACCTTTGCTTTTTATTTTGCAATCCATTTCCAATTCCGGCTTGATTTCATCATTTTAGACCTTTTATACACAATTTTACAATTTATTAATATTCGAAATAAAACCGAGCAATTAAATTTTATTTCTTAATTTTAGCTGTAAATTAGCTTTAAACCAATTTTTCTTCTTTAAATAAATTTATCTAACTAATGGTAAAATTTCTTTTTCTTACCAAAAATTATATTTTAAATGATTCTTTTTATATAAACTTTTCTCATTTTAAAAATAATATTCCTGTCAATAAATAAATCACCCAACTATATATTATTTTCTGTAAATTTTTTTTCTTTCTTATTATTTTTATTTCCTGCTGTACATGTTTTAAATCCAAAACAGCTAGCAGAGGCATATATTTACACATACATTTTTTTTTCAAACTATCTTAAACATTATTTTTTTCATCTTCTATATATAAATTAAATTTTGAAAAACAAAAAATTTTAAAACTACCTCACAGCAAATTGAAGAACCCAGCTGCCTCTGATGCTCGCGCGCACGAGCGCGATGTCCTTCCTGGTCGCGAAGCCCTAGATCCACGCGACGCCATCATAAGTTCGCCGTTGTATCCACGAGATCGCCGCGACGAAGAATGCCACCTCGTCTATGCTCACGCTCGACGCCCAGATCCGCCCTTGCTCGATCGAGCCCTAGCCGCCGCCTGCTTCCACTCGCGAATTCATTCACGTGCTCCAAATCCCCTAGGTTGCCGCCTGCCGCCCTTGATTTTAAATTGAACGAGAGAGGGGAATGGAAGCTCGGCCATTGGATTTTGTTTTTAGATTCGAGGGGGGGGTGAATGCGGCTACTATTTGATTTTCGAATGAGCGAAAAAGGATTTGGGGAAGAAGAATGATTCACGCGGCCATATTTTCTTTTATTTTCTCTGAAGCTTTCGAATGGGAACGAGATTTAGTTTACAGAAGATTTTAAATGAAGGCAGTGGTCATTTTTATATTTTTCTTACTGCTTGCGTTTGATTCGTGTGAGATTTGTAAAGCAACGGGGAGACAAAAGTATGCGACTTTTTTTTCTTTTCAGGGAATAGGTCTGCTATAAAAATAATAATAATAGGGTGGCTGATGTTGAAAATTGGTATATTTAAATTTAAATTGAATTTGATTCAAATTTCCAACGCGTTTTCGTGTCGTATTCTCACACGGCAACTCCGAAAAATACGAAATTTGAAATCCGGTAATAGTTCAATATTACGGACCCAATGGAACTGGTTTCGTCGAATTCCGAGACTGTGTGAAAAATGACTATATTTTAAATATCGATTCGAACGATAAAATTTCAAAACGGAACAAATTACTTTCAAATTCAATTCTGAAGCTTCGATTATCTTCAATATTATCAATATGAATTTTTCAAGCCTTTGAAATATTTTAAATCAGCTTAAAACTGAAGATTCAAATTTTTATTCACTTTCAATAGATTAAATTTTATAATTTAATCGCCAATTTATTCTGATAATTTGAAATTCAATTCAAACCATTATTCAAATATTTAAAATAAATTAAATATTTTCAAATTTAAATTGTTCAAAATCCTGGATAGTTACATGTAGGGTGTTACAGACTCCCCTCCTTAAGGAATTTCGTCCTCGAAATTACGATAAGGCACATAACAAATCAATTAACAATGTAAAACATACCATCAAAACAAATCAGGATAAGCATCTCTAGTCCGGCTCTCAGTCCCTAAAGTACCGTCTCTCTCATCGTCACTTCACTAGACCTTCACTAGTCTGATTGTCTTGTTCCTTAGCCTTTTATCATCTCTTGCCGCAACCTGAATCGGCTTTCTAACTATGGTCAAGTCCGGTTCTACTACTAAGTCCTCTAATACTGTCGGAGTTATAGTAGTCTCTGGATCTCTAACACACTTTCTAAGATGAGAAATGAAAAGGCCCGCAAATCTGTACCCCTTTTGAGCTGGCAAAATCCTACAACAATTCAGCCCAAAGTGGAACAAATGTACGAGTCTTCGGTCTTAAAGAAGAAAGAGGTAGAACAAGAAGAAGAAAATAGAACAATAATAGAATCTCACATTTCGCAGTGGAACAAATATAATAGATAAATAAATATCTTTAAACAGAATCACTATATAAGTTATTACATTACATCACATTACATTATCAGAGTGTACAACAACAGACAGTGGAAAGAAATATTACATATATAAGTGATACGCCTCGCCATCCAGCTCCAACTCTTGTTTTCCACAGCAACTTCTTGACTTTGCTCCCGAATAATGATAACCTGACTCTAGACTGCCCGTGTGGAAAATTGTGGGCACCCAGAGTTTAGAAAGGGAACAATAAACTCCAAGTCAGTCATGGGACTGGTGTGAGATCTCAAAAACAGTTATTTTCACAAAGGAAATAAAAGAAATCCGCTATGCTTTTTTGAAAAGGAAACTACTATAAGGCCTCCCGGCACATAAACCATGCAATCGCACACTTGAGGGAGATTTCTCCTTATGATAGTCAAGCATGCTTGATACGCAAAAATCCTTTTTAATATTATCATTAGCTCATAGTGTAGAAAACATTTCGAAAGTATAATATTAATCTTAGCCAGCATAAGTACCATTATATTATGCCTGCTGAGGAGGCAGGTTATACAATTGCAATCGTAAAGGGCTCGTATTGTTTCTTTGGATTTCTAACAAATGGTCAGGCTAAGGAACTTCCTACTGCCACATAGGTACGCCTCTGGAGGGACGTCCCGAGAACCTACCCGGCTCTCGACCAACACAAGGCCGGTTAACCCCTTTCCGGGGAGTAAAACCTAAGATATGTCATCCCCGGTCGTTTACGACCTTTATCCGAGGATCCTCTACACCAACAACCACAAAGAAAAGTATTTATAGTAACCACATAGGTTTAATATCTGGGCTCCATACCTGACACCACCCTTTTCCAGAAGGAATGAACATACCCTAGGGGAGCTACCCCTGAAATCTTGCCGCATCTTTCCTGTTTCGACCATTACCGGTTTGCGAGGCTCGATGAGGTCTCATCCACAAAGCTAACTTTTCGCAAAGACATGCTTTGATCAACAATGATCAGCAGCACTTCGTGTGCCACATAACCAAATTGGGAATGTATCACTAGTAACCATCAACTACATAACCTCTGAGCTCGTATGTCTCAGAGAAGGGTGTTAAGCTGAGAGAATAAATTCTCTACCACCAACAGAAATGTATTTGATAGAAACCATCTTTACATCTCAAAGTGTAACATCAGACACACATCCATACAAGTCCGTTCCGGGGTCGAACAGAACCGAAGGCACTTCAAAGAAGCCCTTGCAAATCTGGATGTTCATTAATCACGTTCGGAATCCCCATCACAAAGGGTGATCAAAATCTCTATACCAGAGCAACTCGGTGCAGAGACATTCGACAGGTAATCCTTTCGTTTTCGAGAATACCCGGTCTTCAACACCGTCTTCAAATGCAACCACATTTCGTCGTATCGTTATTCAGAATGGGTTTTATGACACAAGGTCCTCTCCTGGCTAATCCGAATAATGAGCGCTTATTTTTAAAAATAATTGTTCAATCAGATTTCAACCAAATCACAACATACTTCCACTTTGATCTTTTAAATAAAAGATCCATCACAATCACAAAGGTTCGATGTGGGTTTCGAATATCCATTTGGAATTCGACTCCCGGTCGCATCGAAATTCTAATGCCATTTAAAGGCCAATATCGATAGTCGGTTATTTACCAAGATTTGAATAATTTTCCAAATTATTTATTTTCAAAATATCTTCGCAAGGTATATTTACATATTTCAACCTTTTGAAAACAAATTTTAAATCAATTTCCATATTTTAATCCTTTGAAAACAATTTTCAATTCACTTTCCTTATGTGGAAAATATTTATTCATTTCCACTGAAAATCTGCCGAGTTAAAATAATCCAAAATAATTTAAAATGCTTATCAAAATATACTTGGAGATATTTAAAACAAAACTATTTTGAAACACTTGCTTAAATATTAGTTATGAAAATATTATACTAATATTTTATATAAAAATCCAAGCCCAAACTAATTTTAAATGAAATTAATACATAGGATATAACTATTTAAATGTTCTATTTCTAAAACCAATATCAATTAAATCTTTAAATCATTACTTCCACAATTAATTAAATAAATCACTACTTTAAATATTTACAAAGTAACTTAAAGAAACTAATTTCTCCGAAATATTCTTTTAAAACCAACCCTAGAACTTTTAATTTATACCTTAAAATCTACTTTGAAAATGTACTCGGCTTTCCAAAGGAAATACACTTCATTTCAAAATGGATCATTTTTAATTAATTAATCAATCCGTTTGGATTTATTTTAAATTTACGTTCCAAACCTGTAAATTCCTTTCACCTTTTAATAAAATAACCAAATGTTTATTTTTAAAACAAATTTCCCTTTCCTTTATAAATTCCCATTGTGAATTTAAACTTCTAAATATCCATTGATATACGATTTCAAATCGATTTCCAAATATTCATTTTCAGCACCGAATTAAATTCTAAATTGATTTCCAAATTTATTTTCAAATACAAAATCAATTTCCAAAATTAACTTCTAAATTTATTTCAACACCAAATTTATTATCTTTTGAAATAAATTCCTTATTTTGAATTTATTTAATTTTCTAAAATAAATATACTATAAATTTTCTACTAAATTTCAAAAATCAAATTTTATTTATTTCTGGTATCCTACGATACCAAAAATATATTTGGCTAAATATAGCCTTCAACAGTTTCAACCATAAATAGTCGCACACAGATTATAAAAAATCAACACACAATATTGAAACTAATTTAAATATTTGAGGAATCCAGTTGGATCCCTCCAACTTGTTTTCCCTGCATTCACGGACGTTAGCACAACAATTAAATACCAATTCCACTTTGAGGTGGAATATCGCGGTATATGGGATTTATAAAATATCATCCGCTATTATATGCATAGGGTCTCATCCGCTATATAATGCGGGAAATCAACAACTCCAATATATACTATATACTACTATATATATAATATCATCCAGTGAATAATTATTATAAATCAATCAACCAAGCACACAGTCAATCAATTTTAAATCTAACCATTTAAAATTTCAATCAGAATAATATTGATTGAGTGAGAAGATCTCACCTTTTATTATGCATGCAATCCATTTCCATTCTAACTTGTTTCCTTCACGGTTTTGACCTTGTATAAACAATTCACGATTTATTAATATTTGAGTTGATCAAACAATTAATTACCCTGTAATTAACTAACAATTTAATTTAAATTGATAATTTCCCTTTTTTTAAATCTTTTAGTAACTATACTAAATTATATAAGTTAATCGAACAATTATATCACCAAATCCATTATTTTAAACAAACCAGTAGATCCAAAATGTGTATATATATTTACTTTTATTTTTATTTTTGAAACTTCATATGTACTTACAAAATAATCTGTATAGATTTAAAAATCTATTTTTATATAAACTCAATAACATTTAAAATCCCTAAATTTTCTTTTCTTATTCACATGTATTTTCTATTTAATGAAACAATAACCAATAAATTAAATATAAAAGTTTTAAACTTACTTAACTAAAATGTTTTAAAATAGAATTTACCTCAATTCTTACAAGAACCCAAAATTAGAAGAACTGCACTCAAGGATGAACTCAATGCCGCTTGACACCCTAAACTTCCACTTCACCTTGCGATGATACCGCGGTTCCCCTCCTCCCTGTGCCCAGATAATCATGACACGGCAATTACATAATGAAATTCAAAATCGCGTTGCCCTACATTCTACATGCACGTGATTCGATTTCATCTATATACCTATCTTCGAGCTCGATTAGCATCTGGCAGAGGCGAACGGAAAGTCGTGAATTGGTCTGATTCATTTGTGAAGGAGGAAAGGAAAAGATTCAATTTTGAAAAAGGGTAAACGAGGTGGCTTTAATTTGAAAAATGAAGGCAGCCATTTTTTTTGGGCTTAAACAAATATTTGAAAGGGGATGGAAGTGAAGATGAACTTTTTGAGTTCGGACATTTATTCTTTTCAACGAGGTCGCTTCTCTTCCAAGCTTTTATTTCCTTTCTCAGCAAAATAAAATGAAGAAGTGGACATATGTACGCGATTAGAAAAGGTAGGCGACACGTTTTAGAAGACACCGTAGGGTAGGGTGGCTGGAGAAAAGAAAGAAGGGAAGTAGATGTGAATTATTTAGACCAGTCAAATTATTGAATTTCGATGAAGATTTCAGTGCATCGGCCTATCGTATGGCCTCTCGATAACTCCAAATACTACGAAATTTGGAATCCGATAATAACTAACTAGTACGGATCCAATGGAACTGGTTTCGTTAAATTCCGAGACCGTGCCTCAGAATGCTATTTTTAAATATCGATTTAAACTATATAATTTCAAAACTGAACAAAACATTTCCAAATTCAATTTTGAAGCTTCCATTATCTTCAGTATTATCATTATAGATTTTTCTGAGCCATCAAATTATTTTTAACAAGCGGAAAATTGAAAATTCAAATTTTAACCCATCATTAATAAATCAAATTTAATAATTTAATTGCCAAATTCATATTTATATTCAAAATTCAAGTTAAACTAACTACCAAATATTTAAAATCAATTAAATATTTCGATTTCAAATGTTCACAATTTCCGGGTCGTCACATCCTTCCCCGCATAAAAGAATTTCGTCCCAAAATTACTAGTTAAGAAGAATGGTCCTCAACCCGTTTAATATTTTCCAAACCAAACAGTTTTATCAACTTTCCAAAACAAATCTTTTTATTTAAGACCCACCATTTCTTCAACCAACTCTCCAAATTCAATCATAAGTTCCAAACAACATTGTTTTCTTAATAATTCAAATTTAGATTTTTAAACTCAAATTTCAAATTATCCAAAATTTCTTAAAATTTTTCTAACACCCTAACTTTTTGAAAAATTTCGCCAGCATCTCCTTTGCGTGTCGAGCTCGGTACGACTATAAAATGGCACCACAGGCCCCCAAATTTCAAAAAGAAAACAAATCGCCAATTGGCTAGACAAGAAAATCATCAAATTTCATACTGAAATTCAAATACATACCCTTTTGTCGAGCAATTCAATTTTATCTTCAAAATCCCAATTCTAATTTTTCTTTTCCCCGTAACATACCTACGTATTCTACTAGCCATAATATTCAATCACAACATTTATATATCATTTTGCATATTTCATTACAAAAGTTTGAATACTTACTTCTTATACCACCTTTACTTCATTATTGAAGTTATATATTCATTATCATTCAATCTTGCGTTTTCAATTTCTTTTGAATTCAATTCACAATTTCAATTCTATTTGGATTCAATTTACCTTCTGAATATTGAATTTTATCAACTATCTTTCATTCACAACTAATTCATATCACTATTTTAAATTAGTTTCATTTACTAATTCATTACAAATTCCAATTCATTTTATCTCATACAATTTTTATTTCACCTTTATTATCTTTAGTTCACTTCGAACTAATTTCACAACTTTATTTTATTTCACACAATTCAAACTGGTTTTCAATATTCAATTTCAATTCCAGTTTTATTCTTTTGTTCAATCCCAAAAATTTATTTTCAATTCACCATTTTGGTTTATAACCACTTATATTTAAACTGGATTTCAAATTCTATATGAATTTAATTTACCTTCCATTTATAATTATTAAATTCGATTCATTTCAAATCATATTCAATTTCATCATTCCTTTACTTAGTTTTATTTACTAATTTTATTTCAATATTTCACTTTGTTTAATACAAATCAAATTCAATTCCAATTCCAATTCTATTTACTTACAAATTCGACATGAATTTCAATATTCAATTTCATTTTCTTTTACTTGCAATTGCAAATTTATTTATTCATTCACAATTTATTTTCCACCTTAATAAATTTTATTCCAAATATTTAGTTTTCATATTCACTTTAATTTAACTCAATCCTTTAAGTTAAATTCATATCAAAATTCAAATTATATAAGTTATCAACTCATAAACCCTTTTAATAAATTTTGCAGAGTTTTTTTTTCAACAATTCAAAACCATTTTTGAAATCGATTCGAATTATCTTTTGAATTCCCAAAACCAAACCCAGTTTGCAAACAACATTAATTTAAAACAATTCGATAGCAATTCCTCTTTTGAAACTCAAAAATGAACACCGATGATGTCGCGATCATCATCGGAATTATTTTCCGGCGACCGAAAAGAGTTTAGAGCTTTCATCCCTCCAAAAACATTATTCCAAACCCTTGAAAATCATCTTCAAACCAGAAGGGATTTAAACTTTCCAAATCTCCAAAAAAATTCAAACCCTTTCAATTCTTTTCAAAACATTGCTCTGGAATTCCATTTCAAATTACAAATCACATTTTCAATTTACATTCTCAAATTTCATTTGTGTGTGAATTTATTTCTTTAGCTTTAAATTATGATTTCAACTTCTTATTCAATAATCAATGATAATAAATTAATATTAACAATTCCTAGCAATCAAGCAACCATATACTATAATAATTTACAAAGATTATTTCCTTTATGTACGAAAATAGTTTTGGGTAAAATTATTTCATTTACCCTATTTTAAAACAATATCGTGTCGAATTGTTCTGTACGAGTGTATAGAGATCCCTATCGATAGAGTTGTATGGACTATCGATAGAGTTGTACGGACTATACCTTAATTCTTACAAGAACCCAAAATTAGAAGAACTGAACTCAAGGACGAACTCGATGCCGCTCGATACCCCAAACTTCCAATTCACCTCGTGATGATACCGCGGTTCCCCTCCTCCCCGTGCCCTGATAATCACGACAAAGCAATTACATGACCAAATTCCAAATCGCGATGCCCTACATCCTACATGCACGTGATTCGATTTCATCCATATACCTATCTTCGAGCTCGATTAGCATCTGGCAGAGGTGAACGGAAAGTCGTGAATCGATCTGATTCATTTGTGAAGGAGGAAAGGAAAAGATTCAATTTTGAAAAAGGAAAAACGAGGTGGCTTTAATTTGAAAAACGAAGGCAACCATTTTTTTTATCTTAAACGAATATTTGAAAGGGGATGGAAGTGAAGATGAACTTTTTGAGTTCGGCCATTTATTCTTTTCAACGAGATCGCTTCTCTTTCAAGCTTTTATTTCCTTTCTAAGCAAAATAAAACGAAGAAGGGGACATATGTACGCGATTAGAAAAGGTAGGCGACACGTTTTAGAAGACACTATAGGGTAGGGTGGTTGGAGAAAAGAAAGAAGAGAAGTAGATGTGAATTATTTAGACCAGTCAAATTATTGAATTTCGATAATGATTTCAGTGCATCTACCTATCGTATGGCCTCTCGATAACTCCAAACACTACGAAATTTGAAATCCGATAATAATTAACCATTACGGATCCAATGGAACTGGTTTCGTTAAATCCCGAGACCGTGCCTCGAAAGGCTATTTTTAAATATCGATTTAAACAATATAATTTCAAAACTGAACAAAACATTTCCAAATTCAATTTTGAAGCTTCCATTATCTTCAATATTATCATATAGATTTTTCTAAGCCATCAAATTATTTAACAAGATAAAAATTGAAAATTCAAATTTTTACCCATCATTAATAAATCAAATTTAATAATTTAATTACCAAATTCATATTATATTCAATTCAAGTTAAACTAACTACCAAATATTTAAAATCAATATTTCGATTTCAAATGTTCAAAATTTCCAGGTCATCAGAAGAAACATTGAAAACATCATGGACTCCAGCTAAATTACTCGGTAACTCTACTCTATACGCGAGCTTCTCAATCCTCTCAACAATACGAAAATGTCCAACGAATGTTGGTGCTAACTTTCCTAATTTTCTGAATCTAATTACACCCTTCATTGGTGAAACGTTAATAAAACATAATCTCCAACAGAGAAATCCAAGTCTTTTCTTCATCTATCTTCATAACTTTTTTGCCTAGGCTGAGCCTCCTTCATTCTAGTTCGAACCAACTCAATCTTCTTTGTGGCTTCTCTCACTAAATCCGGACCAAAACCAACTGGTCCTCGGTCTCTAACCAACATACTGAGATTTGCATGGCCTTCCATACAAAGCTTCAAATGGTGCCATCCCAATACTAGTATGATAATTATTATACGAAAACTCGACTATGTGTGGATGGTCTTCCCATGATCCTCCAAAATCCAATACAGAAGCTCTTAATAACCCCTCCAAGACTTTGTCAACTCTTTCCATTTTCCCATCAGTCTGTGGATGGTAAGCGGTACTCATCTTGAGCTTGTTTCTAAAGCTTCTTGTAGACCCTTCCAGAACTCAATAGTGAATAAGGATCTCTATCACTAACAATACTACTAGGAATTTCGTGCAGTCTAACCATATACTTCATAAACATCTTCACCAAAATAGATGTCAGAGTTCACTTAACTGGAGTGAATGGGCATTCTTAGTCAGTCTATCCATTATGACCCATATACTTTCGTTTCCTCTTCTAGATCTTGGCAACCCATCAATAATGTCCGTGGAAATAGAATCCCATTTCCAAATTGCAATATCCAATGGTTGAAGCAATCCACTTGCTTTTGGTGTTCAGCCTTTGCCTCTTGGCAATTCAAGTACTAATTTACCCTTAAGCCAATGTCTCATTACATACCTTCCCAGAAGAAACTCTTTTTCATATCTTGATACATCTTTGTTCCTATTGGATGAATAGTGAACATAGAACAATGGCATTCCTCCAAAACTTCTTCCTTTATATTTTCCACATTTGGAATACACAACCTCCCGTTCTGGTCAAGACTAAAATCCTTCAAGTCATCGCTTTATGTTCCTTCCCTTAAGTTCATTATCCGTTTAGCTTAAATTGGATCCTCCTCATGTTTAGAAGCTGCCTTCTTAAACATTATCGGTCGGCCTTCTAAACAAGACAACATAGCTCCTTCTCCACTAGACCTAGCCTCAGACCTATACTGGATTCTACAAGCTGATAATGCTTCCAAATCCTACCATTCAGCAATCATCGCCAATACTGCATTATGATGCTTCCTACTAAGTGCATCTGCTACCTTATTTCCTTTTCGGGGTGTATACTAGATTCCAAAATCATAAGCAGCAATAAACTTCAACCATCTTTGATGTCTCATGTTCAGCTACTTCTGAGAGAACAAATACTTCAACGACTTATGATCCATGCAAAGCTCAAACCGCTCTCCTAAATGGTAATGTGTAACACTCCCAAGTTTTAAACAAGTTTAATTTGGCAACTGAATTAATTTTGGAATTTATTTGTGAAATTAATTGTGAATTAATTTGGAAATTTCCAGAATAAATAAATATTTTAGATCGTAAATAGAATTTTGGTTTGGAATTTAAAGATGAGCATTTTATAAATGAATATTTAAAATAAAAATTCAAGAATAGATATATTAAAAGTAAATTGAATTTAAATACTCTATAGCTTAACATTAATAAGATTTGTTTTGAAAATGTATATATTGTACTAAAACAAGAATTAACAGAAGTTTTAAAATATACATGTCTTTTGAAAATTTATAAGAAAGCATATATGTGTGTGTGTGTGTGTGTGTGAAGGAAATTGGTTTGTAAATTTATGAGATTTGATAAAAAATAATTTGTGTAAATATGTAAACATAATAAAGATTTAAAACAAAATTTATAAAATAATTTAAACTAAGGAGTTAAATATGATTTGCATATATGTATATATATATTTAAACATTAAAGATAGAATTCATAAATCAATAAAAATATGATTTGTACAATGACTTGAATTTAAAAATTTGAAAAAAAAGAATGTATGTAAAGTATTTACCCTTTTGAAATTTAATGAATGTATTGTAAATAGAATTTATTTAAGGAATAAATTTACAAAAGCTTTATAAACTAAGAAATGTATATATGTATGATTTATTTGTTGAGTGAACAAATTGTTTTAACCCATTTTTTCTTTAAAAAATTATAAAAGTAAAATAAATACAAGTGTATGTAAATAATTTGTAAATAAAATAATAAAAAAGGTTTAAATGCATAACGTATGTTTTCATAAATATAGTAAGAATTAAAACAATAGAAACATACATATGAATATAAGTGTAAATATAAATTCAAGTGGGTATAAAAACAAAAGTTACAAAATAAATTTCTTTAGGGGTATAAACACAATTTTAACAAAAAAGGACAAGTGTAGATCATGCACACAAATAATTTACAAGTGTAGTAACTTTGATATGCATGAACAACAAGTGGCAGTCTGTTTTCAGTTTCAAAAAATTCTCAAATTTGAGAAACCAGATCAAAGAAAAAAAAATCAAACAAAGCTTTCAGCCTGGAAAGCAAAGCAATTCAAAGTTTTAAACAAACTTCAACCTGATTCAATAAGCAAAGCAATATAAAGATCAAAGCATCTAAATTCAGTGGTAAACGGGAATCAAAATTCAGATCAGAAAGCAACTTCAACAAATCTTCTTTAACCTCAAGAAATAAAAATCTGTAAATCAAAGTCTAGATTTAAGATGCAACCTGAAAGCCAGATTAAAGCTTCAATCTGTTTTTGGAGTAGCATCAAGATCAAGTTCAAAACTCGGGTTGCAGTACAAAGCAAGTGCAGATTACATAGAAAACAAATCAAAACCTGGAAGCAAGATTTAAATTAAAGAACAAATGCAAGTTCAACTCCAATGGCAAACAAAGAAAATCAAATTAAAATACAAGTTCCAGATTTTAAAAGCAAAACAGCGTGCTCTGTTCAAATCTCTCAGGTGAGCAAACCACTTATCCCTGATTTTATCTTGATGATTTCTGAAGTGTGCTATGAAATATGTTTGAATGATGGTGTGAACTAGCTTGCATGTCTGTAATTATGCGAATGACTGAGTGCATATGCTTGTATATATAAAAAAATGGAATAATAGAGCCTGTTCTTAGTTACAGGTTTCCAAATTTAAGATTTAAATTTAAATTCTCTTTGTAAAATCAATATTAGGCTTAAAACTTTGAAGAAGAAATGTTTATAACAACATAAACTTATTTTCTTTTAAATATACTATTAAGTATAAGAGATGTATGGATTTACTGGAAGGATGGAAACACAGTAAAACTTAAAAATATGACAGTATTCGACTTAAGCGATTCATTGTTTTAGTTATATAAATTGTTTTATAATTGAAAAACATGATTTTTGAAAACAAAAATCAAATTTTTAATTGCGTTTTGGGAATGCATTCTCGTGATGAACAGAAAACGCAATTTTATCAATTTTCTGGTGACAAGTGACGAACTGAAGGTCGGGTTTGTATTCAAATATAGTTTGAAGAAGGGTGAATGTGGGAAAAATAGTCGCAGAATTTATAAATTACTGGGGTGGCGTCGCGGCAGTTGTTTGGGGTTTTAAACCTAGTTTTGATAGAGGCTGGAAACTCGATTGAGGTGTCGTCTTCGGAGCATCGGGAATGATCAGATGTGGGGGGATGTTAGCGTGGGTCTTCAGCGGAGCTGGTGGTCAGGGACTCATGACTTCTGGTGGCCGGATCAGGGAGGACGAGGAGGATTTTGGTTGAGGTTGTCTGTTCCAGTTCAACCAAAATGTCTCAATTTTGATTTTTGGAAAATGTCGTCAACCTGGGCACTCTAGTGGATTGGCGTGATAGATTGCGACATGTTGACGATCAGAAAGATGGCCGGAATCACCTCGTTCAGGCGTACATGTGCACACGTGAGGATCTATGCATCAGGAAATGTTTTGGGTTGTGGAAGACTGTAACGACCTGGAAATTTTCGATCCCAAAAATTCCATATAGTTATGAAAAAGAAGAAGAGATAGAAGAAAGAGAAGAAACAAAAACACCAAAACACAGAAACCTCACATTCCCAGCGAATCAAAATATAATATCACATAAATAACAGTTTTACAAATAAGAACTACATCAGTACACTTATATTTTTATACATCAGAGTTACAACATTTACACGACATTGGATATTATGAATAGCATGTCCTATATATATATAACTATAGATCACAGCGGAAACACTCCATACGTTCCTGTCATCCAGCTTGCCTCCTAAGCTCCAGAACGTCCTTACCTGAAAATCTGTAATACTCAGTCTGACCCGAGCATTACATCAAAGCAACACCCGGGTTAGGCTGGAAACCAGCGTGAGTAAACTCATCTAACAAGGAATACCCAAAACATACAACTTATATAAACCCGAGGTAACTTGTATCAATTTACAACTTCACAAGCCTTTATAGACATCACTTATATTACACATCAATTTCTAAGTACCAAACTTAGATTAAAAGGTCCAATTTACTTAAATCATTCCATATCAGCTTATTGATTTCACATATCAATTTATAAAGAATCGAAGTGGTTTTGGATATTAAATAATACCCGACTCCAGTCTCTTCGAACCCAAAGTCATCCGATCCCAAGTTATTCAAGTGAATACAATTTACTTTTAAATACCGGATGTCACTTTACATAGCATTTCATTATAAATAACAACATTATCACTGTTCAACCCAACATATCGTATTACAAAAACAATTCATATCATATAGCATCACGATCACATACCAGGGATAACAATTAATTCAAAGCATTCAATATCGTTTAATCATCCATAAGCAAGATAAATTAGTCATTCCATTTCTAATTAATT
Organism: Allium cepa; assembly: GCA_030765085.1. NCBI lineage: Eukaryota > Viridiplantae > Streptophyta > Magnoliopsida > Asparagales > Amaryllidaceae > Allium > Allium cepa. The sequence goes on along the minus strand of CM060945.1, from coordinate 118,137,747 downwards.
CAATTAGCTACCAATGAATTAAATTAATTACTTATTACTTATAAATCTTGCTTATATAACATTAATTAATTATATTCAATTAATTAATCATCCGTTAGTTATTCATCTTGATTAATCTTCTTGATTAATTATTCTTTATTACATTAAGTAATTTACACTTAATTAATTACGTAAATTAATTATTCTCAAACCCCTCACATTAATTAACCTTTAATTACCATCTTACTTAATTACCCAATTTGATTATCCATCAATCCATTGATTAATTAATTCTCACTCATTAATTTCATAAACTAATAAATCTTTTAACTAAGTAATTAACCCTTAATTTCTCCTGTTAAGTAATTACCATTAAATAAATCACCTTTATTAATTACCTATCTTAATTAATGGCATTAATAATTACCTTCATTATTATCATTGATTAATTATGTGATAACCTTTAATCACTAATTAAATTAAATAATTCGTAACAGTTAATCCTTTAAATTACTTACATTAAGTAATTATCATTACTTGATTACATTAAGTAATTTATCCTTAAATAAATTAATCCTCCTTTAACTAATTTCCTTAATTAATAAATCACATTAATAGATCAATTCTTTAATTTATCACAAATCATTATTAATTAAATTAATTAATCGTACCTAGTTTCTTAATTAACTTAATTAATTTCAAGGCATTAAAACCTTAATTATTTTTAAGATGAAACATTATCTTAATGATTGCTAAGTTTCCATTTACATATTTAAACCATTTTATTTTTATGAATAACTTACTTAACTCAATCATAAATTAAGATTTAAAATAAAAGAAACATTTTAACTTGATAAAATAAAGTTCTCAAAACATAACTCCCATAACCTTAAACATTTATCAAATGATAGTTCAAACTAAATTCAGTTTAAATTTAAACTTGTCTAATTGCCTAGTTTTGTACTTAAATCATACTTTAACTTGGAAACCTGTTTTAATTATTTTAAACTTAGTACTATCTCTCCATTTTATAAATACTATTAACATTCACTTACACAAATATCAACCTGGAAACTCATCAGGCAGTCCCGATCCATATTTCAATTTCCTCGAGTAGGACATGAGAATCCTTCATCTTATCATTACTTCGAGTTCCACCAAATCCCACGCGGGGTAGAACCCAAGACCCACATCATCTTCCCAGCTTGAACGATGCCTGACATAGGTGCACACGCGTGCACATGCACCAGAGTAACGACCATCTCCGGTCATTGCTGAGGCTACCATCAAGACAGCGACGAACCTCCCTTTTGATCACGACCACTTGAGCTTTGAGATGAACATGGAAACAAAAAAATGAACACCAGAACCTAAATCTAAAACAACTTCCCTGACAAACTTGCCTTGCCTACGTCAACACAGATCGCTAATGCCCACGCCACCAAGATCCCTAGCTTCGCATCAACTCTAACCTCATTTTCCCTCTGGTACGAAGCAACTCAACGCTACGTGGATGGCGAAACAGCTCTGACAACCCCTCTAACCCAAACCTAACTTAAAACCCTAATCTGCCTCACCGTGTCCACCACGTTGATGTGGAAATTCCCTCGCCAATTTTCCCAAAGTCTATGATACACAGGCCATCTCCAAGCCAAATCTCGACCAACTTAACCATGTCGTTCGTCAGCAATTGACGATATTCCCAAATTTGATTAATCCCAAAATTCTCAACAAGTTCTATATTTAAAATCATGAAATATGTATCAAAAATCATTATTTTGTACTACAAACAATTTTCTGTAATCAAAGATTGAAATTAGCATGCTTGTTTTTTTTTCATATTTTCATATTATCACTGTATTCTTATATTTTTATAAAAACTACTGAATATAAAAACTCGAAACTATTTTTTTTAAAATCAATATTACACTGCTATTAACAATTTTTATAACGACCCGTATTTTTACGGATCGAAGGATCGTAGAATTGTTGTTATTAGGTCGTTAGTGTTGTTAAGTCGTTTATAATTTAAGTCGTTCGGAGCTTAAGTCGTTCGGAGATGAGCCGTCCAGGGTTAGGTCGTGTCGTAGCATAAGTCGGTGGAGCGACTTAGGAGTTGGAGCGACCTATAGGAGTGACCGACCTATAGGAGTGAGCGACTTTGGGGTTTGGCCGAAAGGGAACTAACGACTTAAGGGTTAACGGCTTAAGGTGTTTGCCGTCCTATAGAAGTAAGCGACTTAAGATATTGGCCGATTTAAAAAGTGAACGACCTATAGGATTTGACCGACTTAAGGGATAATGGTATAGGAGATAGGTCGGTTGAACGAGTTACCGACCTAAGGGTGATAGGTCAGTGAGGCGACTTAAGGCAGGTAGCGGCTTAAGGAAGATGGCTTAGGTCGTTGAAGTTTAGGTCGTGAGACCTTGTGTTTGTAGTTAGGTCGTGGACGGGATAAGGTTTAGGTCGTAAGTCGTTAAGTCGTTGATCATTAAGTCGTTGATCGTTGAGTCGTTGAGTCGTTGAGTCGTCCAAACGACTTAGGACTTAGGTAGAAATGCGGCAGTGTGTTAGGTCGCTAAGTCGTATCCTGTTGAGTCTTAGGTCATGCCTAAGTGTTAGATCGCGCGTGTTAAGTCGCGCGCATGTGTTAAGTCGCGCATGGGCTTGAGTCGTAAGTAGGGAGGTCCATTGAGTCGGTAGGCCGTGGGGTTGATAAGTCGTAAGTCGTGGGGCCTTGTTAAGTCGTGACCGACTTAAGGGGGGCGAACGACTTAAGGGTTTGGCTTATAAATAGAAGTGCTTATCTCTCTTTTTGGGATCTGGATTTTGAAGCGACGAAGTGCTGCCATTTTTAGAGCTCGACTACAACACTTCTTCACTTCTTTTCACTACTCTAATCTAGTGCTTACATCCATCCAAGATCGAAGATCAAATCGAAGATCCAAGAGCCAAAGTTGAAGATCTACATCCAACAAAGGAAGATTTCATCGTTTGAAGGGAAATCTTGTCGTATCAAGCTAGATCCTTTGCTGTCCAGATCTGAAGTGTGTTGCTTTTGAGGTGTTTAGGTGATTCGGTGAGAGGTGGTTATCTCTCACACGGACCCAAAGGAGTATATTGGATCGGTGGCTTGTTTGTGTGTTAAAGATAGTGATTTCATGCATTTTCCTTAAGTCTGCCTGTAGATCCATTGTTCATAAAGTTTTGATATCCACTTTACTACATGTTAACCTATGCTAGTTCATTCATCAAGATATTACCTAGAATTCATGCTTGTTAGATTTGGACTCTTTATTTACGAAATTGCCATTATTGTTATAATTGTTTATTTAGATCTTGTTTGAATGATTGATTACTTGGATTAATGATTGATCTAATTGATTATTATAAATCAGTTGATTGATGATTTGATTTGGACAAGTTGGTCGAAGATGATTCAAAAGCTAAGTGGAAAGGCTCTTGAATAAGGAAAGCTGCTCGTGGCATATGAAGCGGATGATAAAGCTCATATGGATAGATTTGATGATGATGTTGAGATGGGACTTTGCTATGATGCGATGAAGCAAAGCATGATGTGAGATAGCCTTGGTTTAATCCAGACGGGATCATCCCAAGCATGTTGATAACTCGATGATATGGTTCGAGTTCGTTGATAATGGTTGGCTTAAGAGGCGCTTGAGCTAGTATAAGAATAATCGCCAAGGAGGATGACTAAGAGGCTGAGATTTCATCGTTGTTGAAGGTTCTAGCAGGCTCAAAGCAAGAGTACGCTGGGCAGATTCAATAGTCCCAATCGACTAATAGTTGATGGTCGAGTACTCTGGGCAGATTCGATAGTCCTAGGCATGGGTCACGACGACGTGCGGAGTTCTGTCTAGAACCGGGTTACTATTAGCCCTTGACGGACGGATGAAAGAATGAGCCGGTCATTCAAATAACGGTGATATCGAGGCAATGATAATAGTGATAGCCAGAGTCATGGATGTTTGGATGCTTTGGTTGTATCGCCACTCGGTCTCAAGAGCGATGTTTTGTGGGTGCTTATCTGATCTTGGTTTAGGCCTTGGGGGTTTGTGCTTGGAAAACATCGACGTTGACTCGAGTGATAATTGTTCTACTTTAAATGTCTGCTTTGCTATGTTTATTTCTGCTTAGTGGGTCTGGGGGCTATCACTGTAGAAAGAGGTGGAGTGGGATGGTTGGGTTCCTATTCCTTTTTTACCCTTTATGCTCTTTTGGTATGCTTGATAGTTGATTTACCGCTCACTAGGACTTTTGTCTGACTCAAGGTTTTATGTTCAACTCTTATTACCTTGGGCTGTTCATCCATTTTGGGATGGGCAGACTAGGTAGCAGGTGGCAGGAACTATTCTTAGTGACCAACGTTGTTGACGACGAAGACGAGCTGGAGGCTTTTGCATATTGTTTTTCTTACTATATGTACTGGATGTTCCGCTGTTTGTATCTACTCTGAGTGATATGTAGTGAGGCTTGCTGTATTGACTTTTCAGATTGTTGTACCAAACTATTATGAGTTTATATGATGAGATTCTGTTCTATGGAGCTTCACTATGTATACTTTTCTATTGTATTTTATCCATGCACTGTGAGTAATACGATAGACTCCGCTGTTTTTACCTTGCCTTGATGATCATCCATGGCTGCCTGGCACACTTTACAGCGCACTATTTCCTTGTTTAGTGCAGAAGTCATGGGCGGTCGTCACATTTGGTATCAGAGCTTTGGTTAATCGATTTTAGCCAAAGCTTGCTGACGTAACTACGTATGAGAGACGTAATTGTATTTTAATGGATGATTACTATATATAATATAGTAGTTTAGAAGGATTAGAACCTCTTATGCAGTTGTTTCTCAAGGTGTACTAATCATTCTTTTATAGATATTAAGAATGAGTCGAAGAGGGAGACCAGCTGCTAGGGAAGGCCATGATTTTGAGGGGGCTACTGATTATGCTGCTATGTTTGAGGCCATGATGACTTCGATCATGAAAAGGATGCCAGCTCCAGGGCCAACGGTAGATGTTGGAGTTCAAGTTCAAGCTCCAAAACCGGTGGATTTTTCTAAGTTGTGCAAAGACTATACTGCTCTTGGAGGAAAGGTTTTCTTGGGAACAGAATCAACCATTGAAGTCCAGAGATGGATAGATGCTTGTAGAAGGATCTTTGGTGATTTGGGAATCGAGGATGTAACCAAAAGGAAGCTTGCATCAAGACAGCTTCAGGGAAGAGTTTCTGATTGGTGGAACTCTATCACCATTGATACTCCAGAGGAAGAAATTACTTGGGAGCAATTCCAAGTCAGATTTGAAGCTAAGTTCATTTCTACAGCTCAGAAATCCGTTCTATTTAAGAAATTTGTGGAACTCAAGCAAGGAGGAAGACCAGTTCTTGAGTATGTTTCTGAGTTTGAAGCCTTGTCCAAGTATGCTCGGTCATATATTGAATCTCCTTATCATAAGAATTAGAAGTTTGTGACAGGCTTGGACACTTATCTTGGGAGGCAGTTGGTGGATCATTTGGACGATCCGTTTGAGAAGCTTGTGGAGAAAGCTCTCAGGCACGAGAATCTGTTTCCTAAGGAAGGATCTGTTGTTGCTGTGACTAAGGAGGAATCTAAACTACAGCAAGGTGGGAACAAGAAGAGGAAGCAGCAGCAGCAGAAGGGTAAGGATGGCCAGAAGAAGCCAAAGGGTGAAGTGACCTGCTACAATTGTCAGCAGAAGGGCCATTTCTCTAGAGATTGTAAGAATCCGAGAGTGCCGGTGAAGTACCACAACTGTGACAAGCTGGGGCATATCATGAAGAATTGTCCAGAACCGCGGAAGGACAAACAGATTGTGCAAGCTTATGCTTTGGGAGCAGTGCCATCGTCATCAAAAGCCCCTACTACGGTAGAGAAAGGAAAGAGTGTGGTGGTACAAGGTACTCTTTCCATTTGTGGTGTTCCAGTTAGAGTGTTATTTGATACTGGGGCGTCGCACTCCTTTGTTTGTAGTGAACTTGTAGGCCGGTTGGGTTTGGAACCAGATATTGTTGATAGACCATTGGTTGTGACTAATCCAGTTGGGGGTTCGTCCTGTTTGTGTATGGTATGTCGTGGTCTGGTTGTATCGAGTCATGATTGCTCTTTTGTTTGTGATTGTTTTGTTCTAAACTTTGCGGGCTTCGGAATTATTTTGGGTATGGACTGGCTTAGGAAGTATTCGGCAAGGGTTGATTGTAAGAGGCTGGAGGTGACAGTCGAGAATGTGGAGGGGCGAAGGGTTGTGATACGATGTAAGCATGAAAAAGGCGTCTTCGTGAGCTTCATGTATTCACTAGTTGTTCCACGGCATGGACTGTCATCGGTGCCTATTGTGAATGGATTTGAGGATGTCTTTGATGAGGTCAAAGGGTTACAGCCGCATAGAGAGATCGAGTTTCGCATCGATCTAGTTGAAGGAGCCAGACCTGTTATGATGCCTCTTAGGCGAATGGCGCCTAGGGAACAGCAAGAGTTGAAGGTGCAAGTTGATGACCTTTTTCAGAAAGGATTCATTCGGCGTAGTGTGTCCGAATGGGGTGCACCAGTTGTGTTTGCAACCAAAGCGGATGGATCGTTGAGGTTGTGTGTGGATTATCGTGAGCTGAATAAAGTAACTAAGAAGAACAAGTATCCATTGCCGAGAATAGATGACTTGTTTGATCAGCTTCACGAAGCTAAGGTGTTTTCTCAGATTGATTTGGCAACGGGATTTCACCAGTTGAGAGTGGCAAAGGATAGTGTGCCGAAGACTGCTTTTAGGACACCATCCGGTTTCTATGAGTGGCTGGTAATGCCGTTTGGATTGACCAATGCTCCAGCATATTTTGTGGATCTTATGAATAGGGTGTTCAGGGATCAGTTGAACAAGTTTGTACTTGTGTTCGTGGATGATATTTTGATTTATTTCAGAACTGAAGAAGAGCACAAGACGCACCTGCAGATTGTTTTGGAAATCTTGCGGAAACAACAGCTGAGGGCTAAGTTTTCTAAGTGTCACTTCTGGAAGAGCGAAGTGAGGTTCTTCAGCCATGTTATCTCTGGAAGTAGAATAGCGGTTGATCCTGCCAAGGTGGTAGCGATCCAGGATTGAGTTAGACCTAAGAATGCATCTGATGTGAGAAGTTTTCTTGGATTAGCAGGATATTATCGTCGGTTTATCAAAGACTTTTCCAAGATAGCTGCACCATTAACAAGATTGACGAAAAAGAACCAAGTGTTCAGATGGGATGCTAAGTGTGAACAAGCTTTCGGAATCCTGAAAGAGCGACTGACAAGTGCTCCTGTTTTGACTATTCCAAGTGGAAATGGTGAGATGGTGGTTTACACCGATGCATGTGGTACTGGACTTGGAGCAGTGCTAATGCAAAAGGATAAAGTTGTTGCGTATGCAAGTCGACAACTGAAGCCGCATGAAAGGAATTATCCGACTCATGATTTGGAGTTAGCGGCGATTGTATTTGCTCTGAAGATGTGGAGACATTACCTATTGGGAGTTCGATTCGAGTTGTTCACAGATCATAAGTCGTTGAAGTATCTTTTCTCCTAAAAAGATTTAAATCTTCGGCAGCAATGATGGCTAGAATTTTTAGCATCATATGATTTTGGCATAGCCTATTCTCCGGGAAAAGGTAACGCAGTGGCAGATGCGTTAAGTCGAAGACATGCAGAATTGGGTGCCATGTTTTCAGAATGGAAGAGTCTCGAGTTTTTGGCTGGATTTGACTTCAGGCCTAGATGTGAATTGGAACCTGAGATGTTGGCAAACTTATCGGTAAGACCTACTCTTGTGGAAAGAATTGGCAAGAGCCAAAAGCGAGACGATAAGCTTGTCAAGATTATCCGTGATTTGGAATCGGGATTGGATCAAGAGAAGGATAAAGGATTCGAGGTCGATCGAGAGGGTTGGCTTCGGAAACAAGGACGACTAGTTGTTCCCGATATAGATGAATTGAGGGATGAAGTTTCAAAAGGAGAGTCATCACTCGAAGCTGACAATTCATCCAGGTGGAAATAAGATGTATCGGGATATGAAGAGAACCTATTACTGGGAAGGTATGAAGAGGGATGTTGGAAATTTTATTTCCAAATGTATGAACTGCCAGTTGGTAAAACCCAAGCAGAAGAAGCCAAGTGGATTGCTTTAGCCATTAGAAGTCCCTAAATGGAAGTGGGAGCAAATATCGATGGATTTTATCGATGGGCTACCTAGAACAAGAGCGGGAAATGAAGGGATTTGGGTCATCATAGATCGTTTGACTATGAGTGCATAATTCATTCTTGTTCGATCAACCAGGACTGCATCGAAATTGGCTGAGCTATATGTTAAGTGGATAGTTCGATTCCATGGTATTCCGAAAAGCATAGTGAGCGATCGAGACCCATTGTTCACTAGTGGATTTTGAAAGAGCTTCTAGGAAGTTTTGGGAACCGAGTTGTGTTTGAGTACAGCTTATCACCCTCCAACAGATGGTCAGACCGAGAGAGTCAATCAAGTTTTGGAAGATCTCCTCAGAGCATGTGTTTTGGACTTCGGAGGATCATGGGAAGATTATCTTCATTTGGTGGAATTTTCATATAATAACAGTTACCAGTCAAGCATTGGTATGGTACCGTATGAAGCATTGTATGGAAGACCATGTAACTCTCCGACATGTTGGTTGGAAACAGGAGAAAAGTTGATACTTGGGCCAAAAATGATTCGACAGACTTCTGATTGTATAGAGATCATTCGGCGACGAATGAAGGCAGCCCAAGACCGTCAGAAAAGTTATGCCGATAAGCGTCGTAAGGATTTGGAATTCGACGTAGGTGATATGGTTTTCGTGAAGATTTCTCCACTGAAGAATGTTATTCGATTCGGGAAGAAAGGGAAATTGACTCCGAGATTTGTTGGACCATTCCCGATCATCGAGCGAATTGGAAAGCTCGCGTATAAATTGGAGTTACCGAAAAAGATGGCGAGTGTGCACAATGTTTTTTCATGTATCGTATCTACGGAAGTATGTGCACGACTCGAATACAGTGGTTTCTGCTGATAGCTATGAAGATTTAGAAGTAGATCCTGTTGTTAGAAGACCTCATAAACCGCTTCGTGTTGTGGAAACTGACACGAAATAGCTTAGGAGGAAGGTAGTCAAGTTGCTCAAGGTACAATGGAGTGATGATGTTAACGACTGTACATGGGAGGAGGAAGAGAGGATGAAGGCAGCTCATCCTGAACTCTTCGAGGTATGGCCCTAAGGTGTCGTGGCATCTCATGAATTTGTAACTTGTTCTAGTTTTAGAATTCTGCATGCTAGGTTAGTAATTGGATGCATGGTTTGTTGATTGCTATGGATGGTAGGCATGCAGAATAGTTTTGGTTGCTCTTGTTTGTTTGGAATTTCGAGGGTGAAATTCCTAAAGGGGAGAGAATGTAACGACCCGTATTTTTACGGATCGAAGGATCGTAGAATTGTTGTTATTAGGTCTTTAGTGTTGTTAAGTCGTTTAGAATTTAAGTCGTTCGGAGCTTAAGTCATCCAGAGATGAGTCGTCCAGGGTTAGGTCGTGTCGTAGCATAAGTCGGTGGAGCGACTTAGGAGTTGGAGCGACCTATAGGAGTGACCGACCTATAGGAGTGAGCGACTTAGGGGTTTGGCCGACCTAAGGGAACTAACGACTTAAGGGTTAACGGCTTAAGGTGTTTGCCAACCTATAGAAGTAAGCGACTTAAGAGATTGGCCGATTTAAAAAGTGAACGACCTATAGGATTTGACCAATTAAGGGATAGTGGTATAGGAGATAGGTCGGTTGAACGAGTTACCGACCTAAGGGTGATAGGTCGGTGAGGCGACTTAAGACAGGTAGCGGCTTAAGGAAGATGGCTTAGGTCATTGAAGTTTAGGTTGTGAGACCCTGTGTTTGTAGTTTGGTCATGGACGGGATAAGGTTTAAGTCATAAGTCGTTAAGTCGTTGATCGTTAAGTCGTTGATCATTGAGTCGTTGAGTCGTTGAGTCGTCCAAACGACTTAGGACTTAGGTAGAAATGCGGCAGTGTGTTAGGTCGCTAAGTCGTATCCTGTTGAGTCTTAGGTCGTGCCTAAGTGTTAGATCGTGTGTGTTAAGTCGCGCGCATGTGTTAAGTCGCGCATAGGTTTGAGTCGTAAGTAAGGAGGTCCATTGAGTCGGTAGGCCGTGGGGTTGATGAGTCGTAAGTCGTGGGGCCTTGTTAAGTTGTGACCGACTTAAGGGGGGGGGGGGCGAACGACTTAAGGGTTTGGCTTATAAATAGAAGTGCTTATCTCTCTTTTTGGGATCCGGATTTTGAAGCGACGAAGTGCTGCCATTTTTAGAGCTCGACTACAACACTTCTTCACTTCTTTTCTCTACTCTAATCTAGTGCTTACATCCATCCAAGATCAAAGTTCAAATCGAAGATCCAAGAGCCAAAGTTGAAGATCTACATCCAACAAAGGAAGATTTCATCGTTTGAAGGGAAATCTTGTCGGATCAAGCTAGATCCTTTGCTGTCCAGATCTGAAGTGTGTTGCTTTTGAGGTGTTTAGGTGATTCGGTGAGTGGTGGTTATCTCTCACACGGACCCAAAGGAGTATATTGGATCGGTGGCTTGTTTGTGTGTTAAAGATAGTGATTTCATGCATTTTTCTTAAGTCTGCATGTACATCCATTGTTCATAAAGTTTTGATATCCACTTTACTACATGTTAATCTATGCTAGTTCATTCATCAAGATATTACCTAGAATTCATGCTTGTTAGATTTGGACTCTTTATTTACGAAATTGCCATTATTGTTATAATTGTTTATTTAGATCTTGTTTGAATGATTGATTACTTGAATTAATGATTGATCTAATTGATTATTATAAATTAGTTGATTGATGATTTGATTTGGACAAGTTGGTCGAAGATGATTCGAAAGCTAAGTGGAAAGGCTCTTGAATAAGGAAAGCTGCTCGTGGCATATGAAGCGGATGATAAAGCTCATATGGATAGATTTGATGATGATGTTGAGATGGGAATTTTCTATGATGCGATGAAGCAAAGCATGATGTGAGATAGCCTTGGTTTAATTCAGACGGGATCATCCCAAGCATGTTGATAGCTCGGTGATATGGTTCGAGTTCGTTGATAATGGTTGGCTTAAGAGGCGCTTGAGCTAGTATGAGAATAGTCGTCAAGGAGGATGACTAGGAGGCTGAGATTTCATCGTTGTTGAAGGTTCTAGCAGGCTCAAAGCAAGAGTACGCTGGGCAGATTCGATAGTCCCAATCGACTAATAGTGGATGGTCGAGTACTCTAGGCAGATTCGATAGTCCTAGGCATGGGTCACGACGACGTGCGAAGTTCTGTCTAGAACCGGGGTTACCATTAGCCCTTGACGGATGGATGAAAGAATGAGTCGGTCATTCAATTAACGGTGATATCGAGGCAATGATAACAGTGATAGCCAGAGTCATGGATGTTTGGATGCTTTGGTTGTATCGTCACTCGGTCTCAAGAGCGATGTTTTGTGGGTGCTTATCTGATCTTGGTTTAGGCCTTGGGGGTTTGTGCTTGGAAAACATCGACCTTGACTCGAGTGATAATTGTTCTACTTTAAATGTCTTCTTTGCTATGTTTATTTCTGCTTAGTGGTTCTGGGGGTTATCACTATAGAAAGAGGTGGAGTGGGATGGTTGGGTTCCTATTCCTTTTTTACCCTTTATGCTCTTTTGGTATGCTTGATAGTTGATTTACCGCTCACTAGGACTTTTGTCTGACTCAAGATTTTATGTTCAACTCTTATTACCTTGGGCTGTTCATCCATTTTGGGATGGGCAGACTAGGTAGCAGGTGACAGGTGCTGTTCTTAGTGACCAACGTTGTTGATGACGAAGACGAGCTGGAGGCTTTTTCATATTGTTTTTCTTACTATATGTACTGGATGTTCCGCTGTTTGTATCTACTCTGAGTGATATGTAGTGAGGCTTGCTGTATTGACTTTTCAGATTGTTGTACCAAACTATTATGAGTTTATATGATGAGATTCTGTTCTATGGAGCTTCACTATGTATACTTTTCTATTGTATTTTATCCATGCGCTGTGAGTAATACGATAAACTCCGCTGTATTTACCTTACCTTGATGATCATTCATGGCTGCCTGGCACACTTTACAACACACTATTTCCTTGTTTAGTGCAGGAGTCATGGGCGGTCGTCACAATTTTATTCAGGAATCAATGCCTAAAACAATTGCATGAAGAAAATTTGAATTTTAACTCAGGGTTAAAACCTGTAAAGTTGGACAGGGGTTTATAACAATCTGTTCCAGTCAAGTTCACAAGTATTAACACACACAAATATAAAAGTCATTTTTTTTTCATATACTCAACATAATTCAATCACATTCCAAAGATCACCACTTGCCAATTCAAGGTATACCATATTTAAGAGATTACTCACCTGTTCAACTCAAAAACAGAGAAGCCTGGAATGGATTTTAATTTGAACTTATTGATCTGCAATCTTTGATCTTGAGTTGATTTGGATTTGTTCCTAGTTGCTGCATTATTGATTTAGCTTTTAGCTTGAAGACTGAAATCTGGAACCTGATTAACTTTTGAAATACTACTTCTTCTTTTTTTATAGAAGAGAAAAGAATATGAAGGTTTTAATTGAAAGTAAATGATCAGTTTTCTCAATTATTATTATTTTTTATTTTTTTTTAAAAGAAAATCATATTTAGCCAAATGTAAATTTGCATGTTTTCAAATGCTTACCCATGTTATCCTTTCTACAAATGTCAAATGCAAGGCTTTGGTGAATAACACATGTCAAGCTTATAATTATATTTATGATTTCATTAATCTATGTTTTACTTATATATATATATATATATATATATATATATATATTACTTATGCTTTATAAAGATTTAGATATTATGTTCAAATTATATGTATAAACTATACTTATTTATTTATATATATTTTTCTTTATTTATTTTACTAATTATAAATACTTATCTAAATGCACATGAATTTCTTTGAGATAAAATGTTAATTGTTTAAAATATATTTTTAAGATTAGATTTAAATTTAATAAGAGTAATAAAAATATTTGTTTTATAATCAATTTTTTTTAAAGATGTTTGGATTTCAAATGCAAACTTCATTTGCCATTTGCTAATATACATTAAAATTGAAACATATTTATCTGCAAAAGATAAATTCTGCCAAAATAATAATAAAGAAGATTATTAAACAAACATTTTCAAATTTCAATAATTATATCACGATATTATTAAATGAATATTTATCCAAATATCTAAAACTTAGTGTTTTTTTTATAGTTCAAATTCGTTTATACACAAATCCAGATATAAATATTTATTATCAGATTTATGTGTCAAATTTATAAATTAGTATTTCAATTAATTAAATTTAGTTAATATATCAATTACAATATATTCTAAAATCCGGGTTATCACATTCTTCCCCCCTTTTGAATCTTTTCGTCCTCGAAAAGGAACGAAGTCAGGATTTACTTAATACTTAAAACCATATAAATTTTCTTTGATCATTCATTTTAGAAGCTTTAAAAATCTATATAATATTACTAAAATAGTTTTATAAAATACTTTTTATAACTTGATGTTTTAATAAGTCCATCTTTGTTTTTACATAAATTTGGTCATACGTTGATCAGGCATAAGACTGAAAATCTTTAAGTACTTGGTAAACCCATTTCAAAACCAAGTGAAAATACTTGGAAAATAATTTTATTGAAAATATAGAATTTTTTTTGAAAATAGAGGAAATATATTTGGTGAGAATGCTCTGGAAATCATCACCCCCATCCATGGTCGCAGTTACATCCTGGGTTACGTTGCCATCGCAGCAAAAGTCCATGTAATTGTTGGCTCTCAGCGGCACATACGATTTTTGCTATTAAAATGAAACTTCTCCTACATAGGTCGTAGTCTACCGATATAAAATCAAACGCAGACTGTTGGCTCTCAGCGGCACGCACGACTTTCGCTATGTTACCATAGGTCGTAGTCTACCGATATAAAATCAAACGCAGACTGTTGGCTCTTAACGGCACACACGACTTTCGCTATGGTACACACTACTCATAATCCGCAGGAACTAGTTTTGTCCGGACTCCTCACAGGATCAACTTTAGAACCCCCCCTTGGGGCTCAAGGCAGCACCACCTGGTGGCACTCCTGAGAAGTCCATTTTAAGGGAGCGCCTTTTTCCCCAAAGCCATCATCAAAACACTTTATACTATACTCATATAGTATTTTTCAAATCATACATCTAGTATGATCTCATACAAGGCTCCTTTATACAAAATCGATTATCCCAAAATTGATAATTCTCAAACTAGGCTTTTCAAATTTCAATATTGATTTTACCCAAAATCAGAAGCCTTTCCAAATCCAAAGGTTCCTAAAACCTTTTTCCAAAATCCTCATAAGATCCTTTATATATATAACTTTAAAAATCTTTGGATCATTTCAAACTTGTATAAAACTCCTTTTACTTCAAGCACCTTCAAAATCCTTTCCCTTCTGGCTATAGATTCAACAAGGGGAGATTTATCTTATATATAACAAAGATACATAACTTTATTTGTTCCAAATCAAATATTCAAATTTGATTACTCTATAAAGTCATTAACCATATTACTTACTTCCATAAAGTAAAGTTTTACGATAGAAATATCCAATATATTCCACAAAATATATATCCCTCTTCAAAAACCATTTTACAATTCTTGTCTACAAACTTTCAATATCAATTTCATTTAAACCCGTATGATGTACGCATATCATCCGCACGCTATACCAATCTGATCGCTCACTCGATCACACAGTTTCACTTTCGAACTAGTATCATCCACCCGACCTCCTAGTGCGGACTCAGATCTGGTTTCTTGATCAAAAACTGTCATTCTCCTTGCATAGTCATAACTATGATAGAGAATATCCAGAACCAATCAACAATCCATATCCAGGTTCGCCGTCGAAATTCGAGTGAAAAATCCTAACTCGGATCGACATAATTATCTCGAAATTCTGTGCTCGAATCTGGATCAAATCACTATGCGAGTAGAATAATATACGTACATCCTACGTATTTATCTCCATTGATTATTATCTAAATCAATTTGTCCTATCTATTCACATTTTCTTTAATTCTATTCACTTATCCACAATTTCTTCAGTCCCAAATGGATTATTACTTCAATTATAAACAGTTTGTACTCTGGCTAGCTTGAGTTTAGAAAATAGCTTGAAAAATAGATAAGTAGTTGAAAAATAATTATTAGTTTGTAAAATAGCTGTAAAATAGTTAAGTAGTTGCAAATTAGTTGGAAATAATTAAATAATTTCAAAATAGTTGCAAAATAGTAATTAGTTATAAAGTAGTTGAAAAATTGTAATTAGTTTATAAAACAGTTGTAAAATAGTTAAATAGTTTCAAAAATAACAATAGAATAAGTATAAAATAGTTTGATGTTTAAAAAGAAAGGTTGTATATATAAATAACTGGGAAAAACAAGTTTATATTAAAACGATTTATATTGAAAATAGTCCAGAGCCAAACTGTTCAATTCCCAATCTCCATTCTCATCAATTCAATTTAAATTTCCATTTCCATTTAAATTGACTCAATTTCAATAACTTCAATTTCCATTGAAATTGATTTAACCCCATTTCAAGTTGAATTAATCCTCAATTTATTTCCAAATTCAAATCAAATAAATCCAATTCAAATTTTCCATTTGAATTTTTAAACTTATCTATCTTCAACCACAATACCGATTAATTCATATCAAAATCAATTTGAACTAATTTAATTTAAATCTCAATTTTAAACCATCTCGAATTATAAATTCGAGTTAAATTTTTAAATGTTGATTTAATCCTTTAAATCAAATCAACTTATATCTTTAAATCATTTAATTCTGAATCCAAAATTCCATTTTAAACTTATTTCAAAGTTCAAATAATAATTCAAATCCTTTTTAAACAACTAAATCTTTGAAATTCAATTTATCATCGAATTTCAATTTTGAAACCAAACCTCCAAACTTTTATCTTAAACATTCAAATTTTAAGTCCAAAATGATTCCATTTTTTCTTAATATTGGATATATTACCATACCCCAATTCTTCATTCTTTTAAACAAATCCAATTCACAGTTTAAAGATTATTAATAACAACAGGGTGATATTATCCAATTATTTTAAAACATCCATCCATTTCCAGATCACAAACCCATTTTGAGATCACTCAAACTCCCAATTCAAATCTACCATTTAACTTCCCAAGTTAAATCTTAATTTCATCTTGAAATTTCCAAATCAGGTTGACCATTCAAACTTATTTAACTTCACATTAATAATCTTCCCACTTATAAGTTCAAAAACTTATCACTTTGAGTTATACTTCACCTTCCAAATTTAAAACCCAACATTTAGAGTTTTATTTCAAATTATCTTTGATATTATGTATATTCCCCACATATATACATATTTTCTACTTGGCCCACCAAGCCGAATTTCAAAATTTAAACCACCCTTGGTTTTAATTCAAAACAAATTCTTTTAAAGTTTACAAACAACTTCTTATTGTAAAATAAGATTATATTCAAAATAATTTGAATAATATCATTTCCTTTACACACCAAGTTATCCTTAAATTTTAGACCACCTTTGATTTTTAATTCAAAACAAATTTCATTAAATTTCCAAACAACTCTTGTTTGAATTAGGACACTTCATTCAAATATATTAAATAACATTTCTTTATCACTTTGAAAATATTTTCAAATTCTGGACCCAGATTTAAAACTTCACAATTTAGATCACCTTCCGTTCCAATTTATAAGTCATACTTGCCTAAATGTTTACTTACCTAAAAAATTTCATTTTTCTTACTCATTTATTATATTATTAAACATAACAATGATAATAACCAAGGAAACCAATCCATTATTATCTTTTTCTGAAATTATTTTCCAAATTCAAGATTTTAATTCAGTTTGAATCCATTTCAAACTTATCTTTATTTTATTTCAAATTGGTTGTATTTCTATTACCACTTAATTTAATTCTAATAACTTAACAACCAATTACCTTAATTTTTATTAGAAAGAAATATTGCTTTATATATCAAAATATATTCTTATATAAAATCATTTAAAATCTTCATATAAGAAAATAACAAGTACGCTCTCATATATATATATATATATATATATATATATATATATATATATATATATGTTCACTCAACTCATTCTAGGGTACCATTGACCCTATCCTTAATGAGTAACCCCACCAGCCAAGATTCTCGCTTAACCTTGCTCTGATACCAAATGTAGCGACCCGAAAATTTTCGATCCCAAAAATTCCAGATAATTATGAAAAAGAAGAAGAGATAGAAGAAAGAGAAGAAACAAAAACACCAAAACACAGAAACCTCACATTCGCAGTGAATCAAAATATAATATCACATTAATAACAGTTTTACAAAGAAGAACTATATCAGTAAACTTATATTTTTATACATCAGAGTTACAACATTGGACATTATGAATAACATGTCCTATATATATAACTATAGATCACAGCGGAAACACTCCATACGTTCCTGCCATCCAGCTCGCCTCCTAAGCTCCAAAACATCCTTACCTGAAAATCTGTAATACTCGGTCTGACCCGAGCATTACATCAAAGTAACACCCGGGTCAGGCTGGAAACCAGCGTGAGTAAACTCATCTAACAAGGAGTACCCAAAACATACAACTTATATAAACCCGGGGTAACTTGTATCAATTTACAACTTCACAAGCCGTTATAGACATCACTTACATTACACATCAATTTCTAAGCACCAAACTTAGATTAAAAGGTCCAATTTACTTAAATCATTCCATACGAGCTTATTGATTTCACATATCAATTTATAAAGAATCGAAGTGGTTTCGGATATTAAATAATACCCGACTTTGGTCTCTTCGAACCCAAAGTCATCTGATCCTAAGTTATTCAAGTGAATACAATTTACTTTTAAATACCGGATGTCACTTTACATAGCATTTCATCATAGATAACCACATTATCACTGTTCAACCCAGCATATCGTATTACAGAAACAATTCATATCACATAGCAGCACGATCATATACCAGGGATAACAATTAATTCAAAGCATTCAATATCGTTCAATCATCCATAAGCAAGAAAAATTAGTCATACCATTTCTAATTAATTCAATTATCTATCAATGAATTAAATTAATTACTTATTACTTATAAATCTTGCTTATATAACATTAATTAATTATATTCAATTAATTAATCATCCTTTAATTATTCATCTTGATCAATCATTCTTGATTAATTATTCTTTAATTACATTAAGTAATTTACCCTTAATTAATTACGTAATTAATTATTCTCAAACCCCTTACATTAATTAACCTTTAATTACCATCATACTTAATTACCCAACTTGATTATCCATCAATCCATTGATTAATTAATTCTCACTCATTAATTTCATAAACTAATAAATCTTTTAACTAAGTAATTAACCCTTAATTTCTCCTGTTAAGTAATTACCATTAAATAATTCACCTTTAGTAATTACCTATCTTAATTAATGGCATTAAGTAATTACCTTCATTATTATCATTGATTAATTATGTGATAACCTTTAATCACTAATTAAATTAAATAATTCGTAACAGTTAATCCTTTAAATTACTTACATTAAGTAATTATCATTACTTGATTACATTAAGTAATTTAGCCTTAAATAAATTAATCCTCCTTTAATTAATTTCCTTAATTAATAAATCACATTAATAGATCAATTCTTTAATTTATCCCACATCATTATTAATTAAATTAATTAACCGTACCTAGTTTTTCTTAATTAACTTAATATATTTCAAGACATTAAAACCTTAATTATCTTTAAGATGAAACATTATCTTAATGATGGCTAAATTTCCATTTACATATTTAAACCATTTTATTTTTATGAATAACTTACTTAACTCAATCATCAATTAGGATTTAAAATAAAATAAACATTTTAACTTGATAAAATAAAGTTATCAAAACATAACTCCCATAACCTTAAACATTTATCAAATGACAGTTCAAACTAAATTCAATTTAAATTTAAGCTTGTCTAAATGCCTAGCTTTGTATAAATCATACTTTAACTTGGAAACCTGTTTTATTTATTTTAAACTTAGTACTATCTCTCCATTTTATAAATACTATTTACGTTCACTTACACAAATATCAACCTGGAAACTCATCAGGCAATCTCGATCCATATTTCAATTTCCTCGAGTAAGACACGAGAATCCTTCATCTTATCATTACTTCAAGTTCCACCAAATCCCATGCGGGGTGGAACCCGAGACCCACATCATCTTCCCAACTTGAACGATGCCTGACACATATGCACACACGTGCACATGCACCAGAGTTACGACCATCTCCGGTCATTGCCGAGGCCACCAGCAAGACAGCGACGAACCTCCCTTTTGATCAAGACCACTTGATCTTTGAGATGAACATGGAAACAAAAAAATGAACAACAGAACCCAAATCTGAAACAACTTCCTTGACAAACTTGCCTTGCCTACGTCAACACCGATTGCCAACGCCCACGCCACCAAGATCCCTAGCTTCGCGTCAACTCTAACCTCATTTTCCCTCCGGTCCGAAGCAACTCGATGCTACATGGATGGCGAAAAATCTCCGACAACCTCTCTAACCCAAACCTAACTTAAAATCCTAATCCGCCTCACCGTGTCCACCACGTTGATCTGGAAATTCCCTCGTCAATTTTCCCAAAGTCTATGATACACAGGCCATCTCCGAGCCAAATCTCGACCAACTTAACCATGCCGTTCGTCAGCAATTGACGATATTCCCAAATTCGACTAATCCCAAAATTCTCAATAATTTTTATGTTTAAAATCATGAAATATGTATCAAAATTCATTATTTTGTACTACAAACCATATTCTGTAATCAAAGATTGGAATTAGCATGCTTGTTTATTTCATATTTTCAGATTATCACTGTATTCTTATATTTTATAAAAACTACTGAATATAAAAACTCGAAACTATTTTTTTTAAAATCAATATTACACTGCTATTAACATATTTATTCAGGAATCAATGCCTAAAAACAATTGCATGAAGAAAATTTGAATTTTAACTCAAGGTTTAGGCCTATAAAGTTGGACAGAGGTTTATAACGATCTGTTCCAGTCAAGTTCACAAGTATTAACACACGCACACACATATATGAAAGTCATTTTTTTTCATATACTCAACATAACTCAATCACATTCCAAAGATCACCACTTGCCAATTCTAGGTATACCAGATTTAAGAGATTACTCACCTGTTCAACTCAAAAACAGAGAAGCGTGGAATGGATTTTAGTTTGAACTTGTTAATCTGCAATCTTTGATCTTGAATTGATTTTGATTTGTTCCTAGTTGCTGCATTATTGATTTAGCTTTTAGCTTGAAGAATGAAATCTGGAACCTGAGTAACTTTTGAAATACTGCTTCTTCTTTTTATAGAAGAGAAAAGAATATGAAGGTTTTAATTGAAAGTAGATGATCCGTTTTCTCAATTATTATACATGTTTATTTTTTTAAGAAGAAAATCATATTTAGCCAAATGTAAATTTGCATATTTTCAAATGCTTACCCATGTTATCCTTTCTACAAATGTCAAATGCAAGGCTTTGGTGAATAACACATGTCAAGTTTATAATTATATTTATGATTTCATTAATCTATGTTTTACTTATATATATATATATATATATATATATATTACTTATGCTTTATAAAGATTTAGATATTATGTTCAAATTATATATATAAACTATACTTATTTATTTATATATATTTTTCTTTATTTATTTTACTAATTATAAATACTTATCTAAATGCACATGAATTTCTTTGAGATAAAATGTTAATTGTTTAAAATATATTTTTAAGCTTAGATTTAAATTTAATAAGAGTAATAAAAAGATTTGTTTTATAATCAATTTTTTTTAAAGATGTTTGGATTTCAAATCCAAACTTCATTTGCCATTTGGTAATATACATTAAAATAGAAACATATTTATCTGCAAAAGATGAATTCTGCCAAAATAATAATAAAGAAGATTATTAAACAAATATTTTCAAATTTCAATAATTATATCGGGATATTATTAAATGAATATTTATCCAAATATCTAAAACTTAGTATTTTTTTATAGTTCAAATTCATTTATACACAAATCTAGATATAAATATTTATTATCAGATTTATTTGTCAAATTTATAAATTAGTATTTCAATTAATTAAATTTAGTTAATTTATCAATTACAGATATTCTAAAATCCGGGTTTTCACAAAGACGATGATAACTCGGGTTCAAGTACGAGAAGTTGAAAAATTAACTCGAGTTTGTACCGTGTAATCCAGATGTTTAATTTGGTAACAGGATTCTATTTGATTAAAGCAATGTTCAAAAAGTAATGGGGAAGAAGGAAGGTTTTTGGCTCGAAGCAATCTCCGAGTAAACATGGCGATGACTCGAGTATGACTCAAGGGAATTTTGTGAGCATACTGTGTAAACACTTAAGTACTTAAAAAAAAATTCGTTTTAAGTTTGAATAGAAGTAAAAAATAATACACAGGTAGAATTGGGAAAAGACTTGAAGCAAGGCTCGGGTAAGACAAGGAATAGCTCGGGCCTGTTGATTTTACTATAAAGACAGTTTTAAACTTTTAAAATAGATCCACTTTTACTTAATAATTTTCTAAAAACTACTTCTTTTCAAAATAATAAATTTTTATTTAATCTTGGAATTAATTAATGGTTTTAAAGTAAAATTAATTTGAACATTAAGGTGTTTTGCTATATACATGTAACCTTTATTTTTAAAGTTTAATAAGGTGATTAAGGATTTAATTAAGAAGTGATGTTTTTTTGAAGGTTAATTAACTTGAAGGATTAAGCTGATTGGTTAATGATAATTAACTACAAGGGTTAGTAGTAAAGGTTTACATAATAATTTAAGTAATTAATTCAGACAAACGATTTGTCTTTAATTAATAAAGGATAAATTTATTTGTGAAAGTAAGTTAAAGATAATTACGTTGTATAATTAAATAAAAGATAATTACTTTGTGTAATTAAATAAAAGCTAATTCCTTAGTGAAATTAATAAAGGGCATTTAATTAAATGGTAATTAATTGAATGGTGATTAATTAAGGTAATTGATTTAAGAATAATTAATTTAAAGTTTAATTAATTAATGAAGAATGATAGTTAATTGAGAATTAATTAAGGACAACTAATTAAGAATTAATTAATGATTAAAGATTGATTAATTAAAAATAGAAGGAGGTTAATTTATTTATTTTTAAAGGATAATTAATTGGAATAATTTGTAATGAATGTTAATTAACCAGGATTAGTAATCCATACGTAGTTAATCTAATTTATATTAATCAAGACAATTATCTGATCTTACTTATGTATGTTTGGATTGGATGATTTAAATTGTTTCATATCCCTGATTGTGATGCTCTGTTTGATTTGAGTTTTGTTTAATGTAATTTATTATCTGTGATAGATATCTGTGATCTGTGAATAAAAGATAAGCGTTATGGTTTATACCGCTTATCAAATATAAGCGTAATAGTTTATACCGCTTATCAAATATATTGTTGTATTTGAACCTGTGCTGACTGATGATGTTGCACTTTTATTGCGTAAAACCCCTGGACTACACATATACAGACAAAAATATGGATTACACGTGGAAATTGGTTAAGTGACAGATTTTTGAATTTTTTTTTAAATTGAATTTTTGAATCCAAATGGTTTAGAAATGGGTTGGAATTAAAATATAAAGTTTTTGAAAGGGGGATTTCAAAGATTAAAGTTATTTCTGAATAACTTGATTTAGTTTTGAAATTTGATTTAAATTTGAATTCAAAATTTGAAATTGAATTCTATTTATGATTTAAAGAGGTTATACAAGTTTATATGGGTTTTAAACCATTTTTTTAAGTGTTGTTTTGGGACTTTAAATTTAAGCCATGATTTTAACTTGTATAGGTATAATTGGATTTTTTCGAAACGAAAACTATTTGTTTTCAAATAATATAAGCTTTCACATAAGAAATGAACTTCCAATTTGGTGTTAAAAGGATTTCAAGTCTAAAACGAAAATGGTTTTCCAAGTTATGAATAAATCTTTGGAACGGGTTTGAAAGCTATAAGTTAAATCTTTAATGTGACGATTTAATTGAGTTAATCCAAATTGAAATGGAAATTGTTTTGGAATCTAGGAATAGATCTTTGTGAAACTAGGTGAACTTTGTGAAATAAATCTTTTTGTTTAAAAGATTTAAAATGGTAATTTGTTTAATCCATTTGAAGAGAAAGTTTTGGTTTTAAGTTGTGATTTAATCGAAATCCCATTATCCATATGTTTTTAAAATATTACGATCATTATTCGGTTTATCCGAGAGAGGACCTTGTGTCATACAACCCATTTCGAATAATGACACGACGCTATGGATAGCATTTGAAGACCGGTGGTGAAGACCGGATATTTTTTCGAAAACGAAAGGACAACCCGTCGATTGTCTCGGCATCGACTGGTCCCCGGTATAGAGACTCCATATGTGATGGAAAGTCCGGACGTGATTAGGAATTATTCGGATTTGCAAGGGCTTCTTGGAAGTGCCTTCGGTTTTGTTCGAACCCGGGACGGACTTGTATGGATGTGTGTCCGACATTACACTTTGAGATGCAAAACCGGTTTCTATCAAATACATTTCTGCTTGGTGGCGGATAATTTATTCTCTTAGCTTAACACCCTTCTCTAAGACGTACGAGCTCAAAGGTTATGTAGTTGATGGTTACTAGTGATACATTTCCAATTTGGTAATGTGGCATGCGAAGTGTTGCCGATCATTTTTTGATCAAAGCATGGCTTTGTGAAAAAGCGTAGCTTTGTGGACGAGACTTCATCAAGCCTCACAAATCAGTAATGGTCGAAACAGGAAAGATGCGGCAAGGTTTCAGGGGTAGCTCCCCTAGGGTATGACCATTCCTTCTGGAAAAGGGTGGTATCATGGTATGGAGCCCTGATACTTACTCATGTGGGCACTGTAGTATATTTATTACTGTGTGATGTGGTTGGTGTAGAGGATCCTCGGATATAGGTCCCAAAGGACCGAAGGTGGCATATCTTAGGTTTTATTCCCCGGGAAGAGGGTAGTCGGCCTTGTGTTAGCAGAGAGCCGGGTAGGTTCTCGGGGCGTCCCTCTAGAGGCGTTCCCATGGGCAATAGGAAGTTCCTTAGCCTGACCATTTGTTGGAAATCCATTCATCCGAACGCACCTTGTACGGTTTTAGTTGTATTACCTGCCATCTACTTATGGTGGCACCCCACTGTTTGGATGGTAGCTATAGTAGGCATAGTTCGGAATGTCTATGCTGGCTAGGATCGATATTATACTTTCGAAATGATTTTTCTACACTATGCACTAATAATAATATTAAAATGGTTTTCACGTATCAAGCATTTTTGACTATCATAAGGAGAAATCTTCTCCAATTCTACGTTTACATTGTGTGTGCGGCGGGAGGCCTTATGGTAGTTTCATTTTCCAAAAAGCATTGCGGATTTGAACTTTAAAAGCTTCAAACCATTTTCGTTTTCTCACACCAGTCCCATGACTTACCTGGACTTTATTGTTCCTTTCCTAAACTCTGGGTGCCCACTATTTTCCACCCGGGCAGTCTAGAGTTGGGTTTTTCAGATAGTCGAATAGTAGGAATTGATTCGATAGCCTTCGAAGCCTTTTGGATTTGTGGATCGCATTTGCTACACTTCAGCATTCATAGGTGAACTTGCTTAGCTTCGTGCAACTTGATGAGGGTTCGAGCTAGCTTTGGATTGAAGATGGAGTTTTTGGAGTTTGGCATTGAAGACATTATCTTTCCGCTGCTATTTCTTGTATCTGTGATAGTATTGATATCTATTGTATCTTTCCATTGTATCATCATTGTACCTGATTATTGTATCAAATGTTGTGTATGAAAAGTATTATTTCATTTCCTTCGTTGTGTTGTACTTAATGTGTTATAAGCTCTGGCGAACCAGATTTGACATTTGGATCTGTGGCATTTGAATAAGAGTGTCGTATTTGGTGTCGATTTTCGAATGTCGAGTCATGGTCGTTAGATAATGCCTCCACACCTTAAAAGAAAATATCACCATAGCTAATTCCAAATCATGCGTTGGATATCTAACTTCATGCGGTCTAAGCTGTCTAGAAGCATAGGCAATCGCTTTACCTCTTCGCATTAGAATAGCTCCCAATCATGTTCCACATGCATCAGTATAAACAACTAATTCCTAATTCCCCTCCGGAACCACCAACACTGGTGCATTGGTCAATAAGTGTTTCAAGCTTTGGAATGCTTCTTCACACTTATCGATCCATACAAACTTTACATCCTTTCGTGTTAGTTTGGTTATCAGTGTAGCTATCCATGAAAGATCCTTTATAAACCTTCGATAATATCCAGCCAATCCAAGAAATCTCTTTATCTCGGTCACTGTCTCGGGTCTCTTCCAATTATTCACCACTTCAGTCTTAGTCGGATCCACAGACTACCCTTTTTCTGAGACTACATGACTGAGGAACTTCACTTCCCTCTTTCAGAAATGACACTTTGAAAAATTTTCCTTCAGTTGATGCTCCCTCAGTGTCTCAAGCACCACTCTAAGATAGACTTCATGCTCCTTCTCATCCTTAGAGTATATCAGGATATCATTTATGAAAACTAACACGAATCTATCCAGGTACTCTTGGAAAATTTGGTTCATCAAATCCACAGAGAATGCCGGTACATTCTTTAGTCCGAATGGCATAACTATCCATTCTTACAATCTATATCTTGTCCTAAACACCCTTAAAGGTATATTATCTTCAGCTACTCTAAACTGATGGAATCCCGTTGCCAAATCCAATTGGGAAAATACCTTGGCTCCACTTAATTGATCGAACAAATTGTTAATTCTTGGCAATGGATATTGATTCTTTATCGTCCTTTCATTCAACATACAATAATCGATGCATAGCCTTAACGATCTATCCGGCTTCTTAACAAATATGGAGGCTTCTTCCAAGACGAACTACTCAGCCTAATGAAACTCTTGCCTTCAAATCCACCAATTGCACCTTCAACTCTTTCATCTCCGTAAGTGCCATCATGCTTAGCGGTCTGTTTATTCTGCCCGGGCACTAAATCTATCCGAAACTTAATGGCTTGTTTTAGGGGAAATCCAACTACTGGCTCATAGAAATCTACGAATCCTTTAACCATGAAAACTCGACTCGGCTTGTCTTCCAACTCCACAACACCCAACAATGCGTTCACTTCATAGTTAGGTTTTCTTACGGTGTAAACTATCCATTCACTAAGTTA
The DNA here is from genome assembly GCA_030765085.1 of Allium cepa. Lineage (NCBI taxonomy): Eukaryota > Viridiplantae > Streptophyta > Magnoliopsida > Asparagales > Amaryllidaceae > Allium > Allium cepa. The sequence goes on along the minus strand of CM060945.1, from coordinate 118,111,152 downwards.
AGGTGTCTAAGTGATATTTTTCTATCATGGAAAAATATCCTAACATCATACTTGCTTAACCAATCCATCCCAAGAATAATCCAAAACCCCACAAAGTCAAACACATGCAAACAACAAACAAAAGTATGACCTAGCAAGTTAAATTCTAAATGGTCACACTTCATCCCAAGTGTCGCATACCCTCCTATCAGATTTGCAACCCTTAAGAATGTAACTAAATATGAGAGTTCTAGGTTAAGCTTGTTTACCAAACATTGAGATATAAAAGAATGTGAAGCAGCAGTATCAAACAGTACACTAACAGACATACCATGTGAAAGAAATGCGGATTATGGATCTTAAGGCTAGGATTAACACTAGAGGGGGAGGGTAAATAGTGTTTATAAAGAATTACTAAATCTTTTTAAGTTTATGTTAATTTAGACAGAGATGTATGCAACCTACAGATACATGGATAATCAAAGAAACAAACATAGATGTAGAAATAAAATAAAAGCAGTAAAGGAAAGAACACACTGGATTTTATACTGGTTCGGAGTTACCCTACATCCAGTCCCGCAACACAAGTACGAATTTCCTTTCAAAAGAAATTGTACAATTACACCCTCGATTTCAAAGCTACGAGGTACACCCACCAGAATTTCAATCCTCTAGGTAGAGATACTTGATTTCCGGGCTACAAGTTTTCCCAATTGATTTACCAAGGCTACAATCACACCTTTTCTCGCTTGATTGATTTTCAAGGCCACAATCACACCTTTTCTCGCTTAATAGATTACAAAGAAGTCTATAACTCTGATTAGCACTGAGAACCTTGTTGAGATAGTGATAGAGAATCAAATTAGAAGTAATTGAGTATGATTCAATATTGATTTCAGCATAGTAATAATGAGAGTATGTATTAAGAAATGTGAAAGAAGAAGAAGAGTGAAAAATCAGAAAATCTGATCTGAAATTAGTTGAAACTATCCCCTATTTATAGAAGAACAACAACCATGTCCATTCATGAAGAGTTATGGCGAATATACACTTCTTTTGAAATTTAAATTTTGAACTCAACTGACACCATGTCGACATGGTCACCATAGGCATGTCGACATCCCAAAGCAATTTTTGATGATTTGATTTTCTTTGAAAATAACCTTTATCTTATATTAAAACTATTTTAAACTTGTCTAATATACTTGACCATAGTTAAAATACATAAGTAAATATAGAGAATAATATATATATATATAATTTAACTATAATTTTATATTTAAATCTTAAGTATAAATATTTAAAAGTTAAATATATTATTTTAAAAGATAGTTTAAAATCAGGTGTAATTTTGACTTCGAAATTAAAGATAATTTTGAGGATAAAATTATTTAAAATCAAGATAGAGGATTTTGATGCTTTTAAAAGGAAGGTTTTGAAAACATTTTGAAAACGGGATATAATTTTGAAAAATCATTTTGAATAAAATGTTAGCGGATACAAAACAATGTTCCACTAGATTTTTCGTAGGTTCCATCCTACTTAGGGCCATCCCTTTAACAGGCTCAAAGTGGATTCCATTCCACGAATAAATTGGATTTTAAGATGCCAGTGCTTTTCTATGAGTTTTAACAAAATTTCTAATTAAAGAATAAATTACTTCAATTCTTGAACTCTTGATATTCTTGATACTCATGAGTCCTCAATCTTGATATCTTGAATCTCTATACAGTACAGTCTTTATTCTTGGTACCTGCATGGTTAAAACCTGCATATACATATATATATCTAAACTTATAATGTTAGTATTTATATTTTATAATCTATTCTAAGGTTGTTGTCATCAAAACCATCATCTCACGGACTAACAATCTCCCCCTTTTTGATGATGACAACCTTTATTTATAAAATATTACTTCTATCCTAATAACTCCCCCTTAATCTATAACTCCCCCTTAATTAATGCCTAACTAACCTATTTTATATTTCTCCCCATTTATCATGAACAAAAACAAACTCTAAACTTTATAACTCCAAACTATATAACTCTCCCTAATTCTAATATACTATGTGATTATAATAATAGTGTTATCATAAATAATCAACACTTAGATCTAATAATAATTCTAATCCTAAACTACTAACTATCTTAAGTATATGATAACCGTATAGTTATATGTATTAATAAAAAGACCACAATTAATTTATTAATCATATAGTTGAATGTACATTTTTCACTATAAACGTAAGAAAGAATAAACAACAATGGTAAAGAAAGCGAAGAAACTAATGTGTGTTTTTAAACATAGGAGATCTATGAATCGAACACGTGGATAGTGGAAACAGAAATTTCCTCGTTGTTCGACAAGATTCCCATTCTTGTCAAAACACACTCCTCCAACACACACACGACTTGGTCATCATCCTCCGCGTGCGCTTCTTCCATGGGTTCTTCTTCTTCTTCTTCGTTGGCCTCTTGATTGAGTGAAGATTCTTCATCAATCAAGATAGGGTTGGCTTGATTATCCATTATAAATTTTTGCAACTTCCTAAGAATTTTGCCTTGCTTCTCTTGTTCCATTGCCATATAGAGTTGAATCACTTGAATTTCAGTTATCATATGAAGTACATCCTTCAGAGAGTCCTGTGGCGACCCAGAATTTTAAGCAATTTAAATTGGAATATTTAATTGATTTGGAATATTAAAAAAGTTTAATTTTTAACTTGAATTACAAATATCAATATTTATTGGATAATTGATTGTTGAATTTAATTATTGGAAATTGGGTAAAATGTGAAATCTGGAATTTTAACACTGTTAAAAATAATTTGAAGGCTTGTAAATTTTATATTAATAATACTAAAAGATAATAGAAGTTGTAAAATCGAAATTAACAGTGGTTTGTTTAGTTTTAAAATTTTATTGTTTAAATTGAATTTAAAAATAGCCTTCCGAGGCACGGTTTCGGAATTCGACGAAACTAGTTTCATGAGATCCGTAATATTGAATTATTATCGAATTTCAAGTTTCATTGTGATCGGAGTTGTTGTGTGAACGTACGGTAAGTAAACGCGTTAAAAATGTAATTGATGATAGCCAATTCGGAATTTAAATATAATATTTCAGTTAGTCAAATTCATCCCATCAGCTGCTTTCCTATCATTTCGAATTACTGTAGCTCGATATTTTCTTCATGCTAGCTTTCCCCACACACCATTTTCAGAAGTAAAATATGAAGGGCTTCTCGTTCTTTCTCCTCTATATACAGCTCGAACGAAATCCCTCTTCCTACTTCCAATTTAAACGCAAATCTCTTCTCTTATCCTCCTTAAAATTTCTTTCGGTTTAAAAAAAATGATGAGAACACGATTGTTTCAGCTTCAACTTAAATCCAAACTCGAAGAAATTATAGTAATGGCGGACGAAAAGAAAATAAATAAGAACCCTATTCGTTCCAACTGAATAGCGAATCCCACTACAGCCGTGAGCCTCGGATGTCGAGCTCTGATGGCGGCCCTTCATCCCTTTCTTCAGTTAACGAGTGTGGCGTCGAAAAAACACGACCCTCCCCTCTTCTCTCTCCCAAGCCCTAATTCCAAAATCATATCACATAAATCTCGAAGCAAAAAGGGGGGACGACATCGCGACGTTGGATCGATGTGGGTACCGTGTTGCGGTAGGTCGCGATGATGATCGCGACGAGATCGAGGCGTGCGTGGCTGTAGGGTTTCGCGAGTATGATTGATGGATGCTCGTGCTCGAGTTCAGAAAGGAAAGAGGGAAGATCGGAGCACGACATAGTCACGTCGTAGCGCATGGTCTGGCTCGCGTTCGACTATTGGAGGGGGTTTCTCATGCGTGCGTGGAAGGCGGGGCGTTGGATTGTGGCGATTTGGAACTCGGGATTAGGGCTTGAGCTCAGGGGCGAATTTGTGGTGGAAGGCGACCGTAGGGAAATCGATCGCGATTATTGGTGGAGGCAGTAGGTATTCGACTTCTTCCTTTTCAAATTATTTTCATATATTTGCAGATTTTTTGAATATTGACAGAAATAACATATATAGGATTTAGGTAATTTTAATTTTTAAAACGTTTTAATTTAAAGTTTACTCAAGTTTAAGCTTGTAAATAATTATTGATTTTTATCACTCAAAAAAAGAAGGGTTAATTAAATTAGCAGTAGGATATAACATAGTTTTGTTTAAAACTTAAATTAATTGTTCAAATTAAATTATTGGTTAAAATAAATTATCCATGTCACTACGAAATTTGTTAAATGGAAACTTTATTTTTGGTATGGATTTGTTTAGTATTTTATGCTAAAAATATTTATGTATTTAAACTGTAAGTTGAAATGAATCAAGGCTTAAAATATTATTAAATTTGAAATTAATTGTTCGATTAGTTCAAATATTAATAAACCGAATAAATATTTATTCAAGGTCCAAATCTGAAAGAAAACAAGTCGGAATGGAGGTGGGTTGAAAACAGCAAAAAGAGGTGAGTTAATCTCACTCGGTTAATTTAAATTTAAATTTAAATGATTAAATTTAAATAATTGTTTGGATGGTTGAAATTGATTGATGTGCTATAGTATGGTATATTCTGGAATTGGCATATTATTGTGCTCACGTCTGTGGATGCAGGGAAAACAGGTTGGAGGGATCCAACTGGATCCCTCAATATTTATTATTTAATATTCTCTGTTGTGATTACTTGATATTCTATGATGAGTATATTGGAATATTGAATGTTATGATCTGATTGGATATATATGGGTATAATGAATTATCAAAAATATATAAATTGGATTTTGGAAAGAAAATAAAGAAAGTAAAGTTGTAAACGAAATAATCTTAGAAAATTTAATAAAATTAGAATGAATTGAAAAAGAAATAGAAGTATGTTAAATACTAATAAATAACTTCAAGTATGAAAAGAAAGGTGGCTGAATAAACAATAATTAATGAATTGTAAAATCAAGTGATATTATTTTAAAGGAATAAAGAATTATTTTAAAACTTAAAATTTAAATTTATCTAAAGGAATAAGAAGTAAATTGAGAAATATAAATTGGTATATCAATTAAAAGTATTTTAAATCATAAATAAGAAATAAATATGAAATTAAAGGATTTTGGAATAAATGAAGTAAATTGGAAATCAATTTGGAAATTGATTTAAGTGTGTGAAATTGGATATTTGGAAGAATAAATTCAAGGTGTGAATTTATTAAAGGAATGAGGAAAACTGTTTAAAAATAAATAGTGATTTATTTTTAAAGGATGTGAGGAGAAGTATATTTCCCTGGATGGACAGGTACGTTTTCAAAGTAAATTTTTAAATATAAGATAAAAGTTTAATGTGGTTTTAAAAAGCATATTTTAGCAAATTTATTATTTCTGAATGTGTACAATTCTAAGGTAAATATTTTTCAAATCTATTATTGTAATAATTATTTAAAAGTGACTTAGTGTTTTGTTTTAAAAGTGAAAACCTAGTTTTATATTTATAAAGTAGTCTTATTTTCAAATATTCGTATAGTATGTGTTTTAATAAAGTATTTGAAGTAGTTTTTAACTTAAATGTTTAAAAGTATATTTTAAAGTAAAGCGTTTAAATTATTTTAAATCTAAAGTTTTATGCTTGGTGATTCCAGCGGAAATAGAAATATTATTCTGAGAAAGGAAGATAATTTGAAAACTGTGTTCAAAAGGGTTTGAAAAGTGGAAATATATCTTGTGAAGATATTTTCGAGGTTAACAAATAATTTGAAAAATTATTTATTGTTGAATGGTTGTTGGAATATAAATTGATAGTTAAATCATCGACTATCAATATTGGCCAAATGCGTTGATCATTTCGAAGAGACCGGGATCAAGATTTATTTCTCGAAAACCACTTCGATATGGTTTGTACGTTTCGGAAAAATGAGTTTGGATTCGAAGATGTAGCAGTGAAGTGCAAGGGCTAGTCGCTACTAATCTTGAGGATATTTCCAAAATGGATGTAGTAGGAATAGTGCCTTCGGTTCCGTTCGAACCCGGGACGGACTTGTATGGATGAATGCTTGCGAAACATCGTCAGGTAGACGATGGGCATTCTAAGGATATGTTCTAAAAAGGTAACGCTTAGCTTCAAGCCTCATCAAATGGGAATGGCTGAAAATCAGGGGTTATGCAGCAAGGATTCATGGGTAGCCCCCACTAGAGGGTGTGGTCATCCCTGTCTAGATGTCCTTTTTATTTCGGCTTAGTGGGCGGTTGCTGATCCCAACCGCGGGGTGATCTTGCTCGGGACTGTCCAGTAAGGGATGGTTCTGGTCTTGTGTTGCAGGGGAGTTAGGGTGGATCCTCGGTACGCTGATCTAGACTAGGTACTGTGACAGGTGGTACCCCAATGCCTAACCATTAGTTGAAATCCATTTACCCTACGTGCCCGTACGGTTTTGATTGTGCCAAACTATTGCTGAAACGTGAGATGCAAGCATTTCAGCTAGATTCTATTTTACTTTCTATAGACACTATTATAATATCAGAGGATTTTAATAAAAATGTTTTAGCTATCGTAAGGTAAAAACCCGACATGTTTATTTGTGGCGTGGTCTTACGAGATGCTTTTGTTTTCAAAGGATTTTTGAAACTTTAATAATCAATTGAGTGTGATTTTCTCACGCTGGTATTCCAGACTGACTCGGGTATTATTTAACTGTAATGCTCGGGTCAGACCGAGTATTATAGGATACAGGAAATGCTGTGGAGCTCAGGAGACGAGTAGGATGGCGATACGTACTCCCGTATTTGATTATGTATATATTCCGCTGTGTTGAGTAGTTGTGTATCCTGTGTATGATATTGATGTTGAGCTGTGATTGATGTACTCTGATGATGTAATATATGAACAGAGATATTTGATTTTTGAGTAAAGATCATTATTATCTGTGATGCCCCACCTCTATACCCACGCTAGCCAAGAACACTACGGAGTAATGCTGTCAACTAGCACGGAGAATAAGGCTGTTGAGGAGCGACCATCCGTGTAATTGCTTTATGCGAGCACCGATATGCCAGATCAAAATATAACTTTTCATCTCAAGAGGGAATCCGACATACCGACACAAACTCAAAGCTACTACACAGTGGCTATAAAGGTCTTCGGAAACAAATATAGAAATAAACATAACACAAATCAGTCACAGATAATTCATATCACAAAGGCGAAAATAGATATGAATATAACACATGAAAGTGTACATCAGAGTAGTGGTCAAACAAGATCCACAATATCAAAAAGAATAGATACAAATGTTAGACAAAAGAATAAGTATACATCATAGAGTCTGTATCTCAAATGTATACAACAAAAACTACTAATCTAAGTAGTTAGCCAAAAGTCAGATGATGGTCCGATAAGGAGTCAAGCAGAAGCACCTGTGAAATCTCAGTCTGACCCGAGTATTATTTAATAAGAAAATAACAAACGGATCAGTCTAGCTATAAATATCAGATGAAACGATATAGAATAAGAAATATGACTAAACGCATAATAATCACAATGTAAAGCTGTGATATATAAGTAATTGAAAAATCAACAAGAGATTAATCAATATCACAAAGATCTACTCAAGATAAAAAGGAATGTCATACTCCTAATTTCATTCACCAAGCCACAATAAATGACATATATATCCATGCCAATCGTAAAAGTTGGTGAAACATAAATTCCAGAAATCAACACACGAAATTCAGAAATCACAATAAAAGGATGGCCAAGACATTGATGTAGTACAAACGGTACATCCAATGAATCAAATACACTGATGTAGTACAAACGGTACATCCAATGAATCAAAACACTTTGAAAGTGCATGGGTCGTTAGCCCACAAAGAAATGAGACAAAGCTCAATAAATTGAGGTACAGTCCTCCACGTATACAAAGAGACATCGCGCATTGCTAGTCTAAACTATAAAATGATCATCATTGATCATCAAGAAGTGTCAATTACAATAAGCTAGTAAATATATGAGTTTAGCATCATGTCCCATAACCACTAGCTTAACTTAAATATTTGCGAACAAATTGTAGATCTCCACTAGAAAATTGTCACAAGAGTTTCAATCGAACAAGTCCAAGAATTAACCGACGAAGTAAACGCAAGCGTTTCATACCACTTGTTTTACTAAGTCGTTTAATTAGATTTCTCATACGAGTGAGGTAAAGGTTTGTATATACTAATAGATTAGAAATTGGTTTGAGAAAATGAGCTTTGTAATAAAATAGTGTTGAAATCATTTGAAGAAAGAGTTTTGATATTTACTACTAGTATAGAAAACCTTTATATTTTAAAGTGACAAATCATAGAAGTGATTGTAGAAACAATCGGGCATAAAAATTCACATTCGAAGACGTGAATAAAATCCAAAGAAATCGATATCAAATCCATCAAAGTGGATATATCTAAAATTCCCAAAGAAAAGGTCATCAAAATCGATAATAAATGACAACAACAAAAGGGAGACAACACGAATCGATTAAAGTTGGATATTCAAACGGATTAGCAATATAGGCTGATCTGGCAAATAGTAGCAGGTCGGTCGACCAGACTCCCTGAGTCGGTCGACCGAACCAGAGGTTGGAAGTGCTCGGGGCACCAGGTCGGTCGACCGGCCCAGGGGGCTCAGTCGGCCGATGCCTGTAACCAGCACTTCCAAACAGAGGCAGGAAGTGCCTGGACTACAGGTCGGTCGGCCGGCCTAGGGGGCTCGGTCGGCCGAACCTGTATACTTGCACTTCCTACCTTATTTCAAAGGAGGTGCAAATCCCGACCAAATTGCAATCGCACGAGCAACGGCGCTAAGGGTTTATGCCAATCGACTACCCGGCCCTATAAGCTCCTCGATGCATCACCAAAAACATGTTCAAACATCAAAATTATGATTTTTAAAGAATTGAACTCAAAACACTAAAAATTGGAATATTCACCAAACCAATCCAAACCGAAAGCAAATGCACACGAATAAGTGTTAGGAATTCATACCTAACAATCGAAGATAAATATAAGCATAGATGTGAGATAAAAATCTCACCTTTGAACCCAAATCAATGAATGAGAAGCTTGAAGACGAAGGAAGATCAACCACACTTCAATCTCAACACAAGAAACATGAATATAAGCTTAAAAGAGAAACATTTCCTAAATTAGGTTTAGGAAATTTCTGAAATTGAATGGAGAAAGAGTTGGAGAAGATGAAGGAGATGCTTACCAATGGGTTCTCTTGAGTTTGGAGCTAGAAGATGGATTTGCTAATGGAAACTAGGGCTTAGGATTTCCTAATTCTTTTTCTCTTCCACCATTTTTGCTTAAGCTTGAGTGTTAGGAATATGAGGAGTGAATGAAGAGGAGAGGGGGGTTTGGGACTGAATACATAAGTGGGGTTAATGGGCTCAGCCCAAACCAAAGCCCTAAGTGAAAAAGGTCAAAATTCTACTATCTCCAAACATATCGAAGTTTATACTCAAAAAGGTCGCAAACGTCATTTTGAACTCAATGGGGGTGGTCTCGAGTCCCAATTTGACTGTTTGCACAAAGTAGCTTTTCGGACCAAAATCCGATGAATGGTGAAATATTTAAATAAAATATTTAAATATATAATCGATAAATATGCGGGTTGTTACAGACTCCCCTCCTTAAAGAAATTGCGTCCTCGCAATAATTAAGAAGGAAATATATAGTAACAACCGTGGAAGCATATCAACACAAAAGACAATTTGAATCAAGAAGTTCACCATAAAGAGCACGAAGGAGTAAATCCGAAAGTTTTCATTCGATGAATTCTCAAGATTTCACAAGAGCAATCCTTTTGAGAACCATTGAACTTTTATCAAAAAGAATATCTTTATATCGAAGGCGCTCAACCTCCGAAGTAATGATGCGAATAGAATGTTGCTCAAAAGTCAAATTTGGTGAAACTTCAATCCCCTCAATAACACCGGGCTCAAGAATAAAAACCAGAAACATAAAAGCATTTACATAGTTAAAAGTCATGGAAAACGTCATGAATATCAGAAAATTGAGCTGGCGCAACGACGTAGTATAATAACAGTACGCCAGAGAAACTAGAAACTCGAATAATTTGGAACACCGACGTAGTACAAAGACGGTACGTCCAATGAACCAAAAACCAAGTCACTGATGTAGTGCAAACGGTACATCCAATGAATCAAAAAGCGAAGACATTGATGTAGTGCAAACGGTACATCCAATGAATCAAAAAGTGAAGACATTGATGTAGTACAAACGGTACATCCAATGAATCAAAGACACTGATGTAGTACAAACGGTACATCCAATGAATCAAAAGCAAAGACATTGATGTAGTACAAACGGTACATCCAATGAATCAAAGACACTAATGTAGTACAAACGGTACATCTAATGAATCAAAATCAAAGACATTGATGTAGTACAAACGGTACATCCAATGAACCAAAAGCAAAGACATTGATGTAGTACAAACGGTACATCCAATGAATCAAAAGCAAAGACATTGATGTAGTACAAACGGTACATCCAATGAACCAAAAGCAAAGACATTGATGTAGTACAAACGGTACATCCAATGAATCAAACAGCAAAGTCATTGATGTAGTACAAACGGTACATCCAATGAATCAAAAGCAAGGACATTGATGTAGTACAAACGATACATCCAATGAATCAAACAACAAAGACATTGATGTAGTACAAACGGTACATCCAATGAATCAAACAACAAAGACATTGATGTAGTACAAACGGTACATCCAATGAATCCAAGCTTAAATAATTCGGAACACCGACGTAGTACAAAAACGGTATGTCCAATGAACCGAAGCCCGAATGATTTCGGAACACCGACGTAGTACAAAAACGGTACGTCCAATGAACCGAACACAATAAAAGGACATCGGACGCTAGTCCATAAAAGAAATGAGATGAAACTCAATAAAACGAAGTACACCAAAACGCCCGATGAACTTGGTAAAAAGATGATTCCATTCCGACATCATCAAAGAATCAACACCTTATTTCCTACGACAAAACGTATTGGCAACACGATTTCCCCTTCGGGAATAAAAAGAATATCAAGATCATGAGATGCTAGGAACTCGAGTCAACATGCAGTTCCTTAAGAGAACATAAATATTCCAAAGATTTATGATCGAGGTAGAGAACAAATTTCTCATCCAAATATGATGATGCCAAATTCCAAAAGCAAAAACAATAGCCGAGAGCACTAGATCATAAGTGGCATATCTAGTCTCGATAAGCTATAATGATTTAGAAGCACAAGTGATAGCACGTTCTCTTTGGCAAGAGAACGGCATCCAAACCAATACGACTAGTATCGGTACAAATAGCAAAGTCTTGGTTCCCCTTCAGGAATCACAAGAACAAGAGTATCGAAAGGAAAAGTTCTTTTAGATAATCTTCTTTCTCGAAAAGCTAAAACTTTCAAATTCACAATTATTTCAATGTAAAAATATTTCTAGAAAAATTTACAATTTACAAGTCAATATATCGTGTTTGATTGTCACATCAAAGCGTTTAGGAAATTCCTATCGATAACGTTGATCAAGCGCATCGACCAAAATTCTTAAAGCACTCAACGGGCAATACAATCACAAAGTCATCTTTTATAGGATAAATAAATCTCTTAAAAAGTTTTAAGAATATTCTTTGTTCGTTTCAAGAACAAAATCCAGTTTTACTTATAAATAAATCTTATGAAAAAGATTTGCAAAATTTTAAATTACTATTTTCATCCAAAATCAGTAAATACAAGAATAGTCTCATCAAAATATTTATAGAGTATTCGATTTATAAAATGGATGAAATAAGCTGGACAAACTGAATGATATAATAATTCATTCATAGGAATCATAACAAGTGCGGAATGCGGTAAGTGGAATGCCAACTTCCGCAACTCGTAGCAAATGAAAATTGGTGGTAAGGTCAAACTGAAAAGACCTTAGCACTACACAAAAGATTACTTAGGTGATAATCCTAAGACAAGCTCAAAGATTCCAGAAAATTTCTCTAACTACATGAATGAGAGAAATAACACTTTCCTTACAAGTGGGCTTAAGGAATAAAATGATGCCATCAAGTTGGAATCAAAATCATAAAGGAAAAATAGAAATCTGCTTAACAGATTGAAAATGTCAAAGATGAATAGTCCACTCTTGAAAATAGGATATAGGCTTCATTAATGATTAAGCCAATCCTATCGCACAAATCAATTCCGGAGCCTAATTAAAAATATCGGCTCGGAAAGAAAAACCACATAAAGTAGTTTCGACATCAATAGAAAGCAAATTGAGTGTTGCGGACCTACCATCCGGATTCACAATCCTCAAAGAAGTCATCAAGCCCAAAATGTTTTCAAAGAAAAAGAATCAACAAGTTCTTTTGATATAAAATAGTGAGATGGAACCCATATCAAAAAGAACTCGAATAAGAAGATCACGAAATAAAACAATGCCATCAAGGATTGAGTGAAAAATACCTTGACCAAGAGAAGGGTTGCTAGGAGCTTGCAGCTTTCCTTCTCTCTTGCTTGGAAGCTTAGGACACGAAGATAAAAGATGGCCCGAACCTTTGCAATACCGACAAAAGAGGGGTTTCGGACACTCCCTTGCATAATGGTCCGTGGAACCACAATTGTAGCATTGACCACGACTAGAAGTAGGAGTCTTTGCTACCGAAATTTGTTGCTTCCCTTTCTTATTAGAATTGGGGCCTTTGAATTTGATAGGCCTCTTTAAGTTATTGTCGAAGTTCTGTTGGGCACGCACAACTTCAATATCACCTTCATTATCGGCCTCTTCAAGACGAAGAGCGATATCAATAAGATGATCAAATGAAACCTCAAGTTTCAGAAGTAATGGCTTCTTAAGATTCTTATTCAAGCCATAGAAAAATCTCTGATTTTTCTTCAATGGGGTATTAATGTACTCAACCCCGTATTTGGACAGAGATTTGAAAGATGCGACATAGTCTGTCACAGAAGATTCACCTTGAACAAGGTCAATAAAACGCCGGGCCAAAGTTACTTTTTCAGCCTCCGGCACAAATTTCAATTCGAACCTTTCCCGAAATTGCTCCCAAGTGAGATCCGCTTCAATGATTTCAGAAATTAAAAGCTCATACTAATCTAATGCTTTTTCTTGGAGCATGCTAGAAGCCACCTGGACTCGATGAAGGTCAATAAGGTTCATGCGAGAAAAGATGCGATCGCATGATTTGAGCCAAGCTTGAATTTCAATAACACTCTCGGATCCCCTGAATGGCCCTCCACCCAAATCGGTGTAGTCTCTGCACAAGCGTGCAAAACCGAATCTAGGATGAGTAGGCTCTGGATTGGGTCCGGCAGCTTGGGCGTTCTTAACAAGATCTAAAAGCTGCTGGGCAGACATAAAAACTCCATCTTGGGGAGTAGCACTAGATTGACCGGCGCTGGGACAGCCTGGTCTAACCATTTCTCTTCTTTAAGAAAGAAAGAAAGAAGAGGAAAAAGTCATTCTCAAAATAAACTTCAATCAAACTTGATTGATAAAACAAGGAATCATAAAGAAAATAGGATGAATCGGTACGAAGACTCGAATAAAATCCTAAAGCACGACTCCTAAGATGGATCTAGGACGATGATCCTTGTTAAATTATTCTACATTGTTCCGTAGTTTGGCTCTGATACCAAGCTGTGACGCCCCACCTCTATACCCACGCTAGCCAAGAACACTACGGAGTAATGCTGTCAACTAGCACGGAGAATAAGGCTGTTGAGGAGCGACCATCCGTGTAATTGATTTGTGCGAGCACCGATATGCCAGATAAAAATATAACTTTTCATCTCAAGAGGGAATCCGACATACCGACACAAACTCAAAGCTACTACACAGTGGCTATAAAGGTCTTCGGAAACAAATATAGAAATAAACATAACACAAATCAGTCACAGATAATTCATATCACAAAGGCGGAAATAGATATGAATATAACACATGAAAGTGTACATCAGAGTAGTGGTCAAACAAGATCCACAATATCAAAAAGAATAGATACAAGTGCTAGACAAAAGAATAAGTATACATCATAGAGTCTGTATCTCAAATGTATACAACAAAAAACTACTAATCTAAGTAGTTAGCCAAAAGTCAGATGATGGTCCGATAAGGAGTCAAGCAGAAGCACCTGTGAAATCTCAGTCTGACCCAAGTATTATTTAATAAGAAAATAAGAAACGGATCAGTCTAGCTATAAATATCAGATGAAATGGTATAGAATAAGAAATATGACTAAACGCATAATAATCACAATGCAAAGCTGTGATATATAAGTAATTGAAAAATCAACAAGAGATTAATCAATATCACAAAGATCTACTCAAGATAAAAAGGAATGTCATACTCCTAATTTCATTCACCAAGCCACAATAAATGACATATATATCCATGCCAATAGTAAAAGTTGGTGAAACATAAATTCCAGAGATCAACACACGAAATCCAGAAATCACAATAAAAGGATGGCCAAGACATTGATGTAGTACAAACGGTACATCCAATGAATCAAATACACTGATGTAGTACAAGCGGTACATCCAATGAATCAAAACACTTTGAAAGTGCATGGGTCGTTAGCCCACAAAGAAATGAGACAAAGCTCAATAAATTGAGGTACAGTCCTCCACGTATACAAAGAGACATCGCGCATTGCTAGTCTAAACTATAAAATGATCATCATTGATCATCAAGAAGTGTCAATTACAATAAGCTAGTAAATATATGAGTTTAGCATCATGTCCCATAACACTAGCTTAACTTAAATATTTGCGAACAAATTGTAGATCTCCACTAGAAAATTGTCACAAGAGTTTCAATCGAACAAGTCCAAGAATTAACCGACGAAGTAAACGCAAGCGTTTCATACCACTTGTTTTACTAAGTCGTTTAATTAGATTTCTCATACGAGTGAGGTAAAGGTTTGTATATACTAATAGATTAGAAATCGGTTTGAGAAAACGAGCTTTGTAATAAAATAGTGTTGAAATCATTTGAAGAAAGAGTTTTGATATTTACTACTAGTATAGAAAACCTTTATATTTTAAAGTGACAAATCATAGAAGTGATTGTAGAAACAATCGGGCATAAAAATTCACATTCGAAGACGTGAATAAAATCCAAAGAAATCGATATCAAATCCATCAAAGTGGATATATCTAAAATGCCCAAAGAAAAGGTCATCAAAGTCGATAATAAATGACAACAAAAAAGGGAGACAACACGAATCGATTAAAGTTGGATATTCAAACGGATTAGCAATATAGGCTAATCTGGCAAATAGTAGCAAGTCGGTCGACCGGACTCCCTGAGTCGGTCGACCGAACCAGAGGTTGGAAGTGCTCGGGGCACCAGGTCGGTCGACCGGCCCAGGGGGCTCGGTCGGCCGAAGCCTGTAACCAGCACTTCCAAACAGTGGCAGGAAGTGCCTGGACTACAGGTCGGTCGGCCGGCCTAAGGGGCTCGGTCGGCCGAACCTGTATACTTGCACTTCCTACCCTATTTCAAAGGAGGTGCAAATCCCGACCAAATTGCAATCGCACGAGCAACGGCGCTAAGGGTTTATGCCAATCGACTACCCGGCCCTATAAGCTCCTCGATGCATCACCAAAAACATGTTCAAACATCAAAATTATGATTTTTAAAGAATTGAACTCAAAACACTAAAAATTGGAATATTCACCAAACCAATCCAAACCGAAAGCAAATGCATAGAATAAGTGTTAGGAATTCATACCTAACAATCGAAGATAAATATAAGCATAGATGTGAGATAACAATCTCACCTTTGAACCCAAATCAATGAATGAGAAGCTTGAAGACGAAGGAAGATCAACCACACTTCAATCTCAACACAAGAAGCTTGAATATAAGCTTAAAAGAGAAACATTTCCTAAATTAGGTTTAGGAAATTTCTGAATTGAATGGCGAAAGAGTTGGAGAAGATGAAGGAGATGCTTACCAATGGGTTCTCTTGAGTTTGGAGCTAGAAGATGGATTTGCTAATGGAAACTAGGGCTTAGGATTTCCTAATTCTTTTTCTCTTCCACCTTTTTTGCTTAAGCTTGAGAGTTAGGAATATGAGGAGTGAATGAAGAGGAGAGGGGGGTTTGGGAGTGAATACATAAGTGGGGTTAATGGGCTCAGCCCAAACCAAAGCCCTAAGTGAAAAAGGTCAAAATTCTACTATCTCCAAACATATCGAAGTTTATACTCAAAAAGTCGCAAACGTCATTTTGAACTCAATGGGGGTGGTCTCGAGTCCCAATTCGACTTTTTGCACAAAGTAGCTTTTCGGATCAAAATCCGATGAACGGTGAAATATTTAAATAAAATATTTAAATATATAATCGATAAATATGCGGGTTGTTACATTATCTATTATATTTTATTCCGCTGCGATGGTTAGATTCTGTTGTTGTTTTCTATTGTCTTCTTCTGCCTCTTCTTCTTTAACCCAAATGGTTCGTATTTCTGTACAACTTGAGTTGATTTAGGTAGAAGATTGTTGACTCAAGAGGTACGGATTTGCGGGCTGTTACACTTGGTATCAGAGCTTAGGTTAGCGATAACCTTGGCTCTGGTGGGAATTACTCATTGAAATAGAGTCAAGAGTACTCTAGAATGAGTTTGAGCGTATTAATAGATACGAGCGCGTATTTGTTAGTGAATATAAAATGATTTTTATATTGTGTTGATTGGTTTATTGAGTAGTTTATGGATTCTGGTCAATACGAGTAATTAACGTTATTGATAGGGATCTCTAAACACTTGAATAGAACAATTCGACACAATATTGTTTTAAATAGGGTAAATGAAATAATTTTACCCAAATTATTTTTGTATATAAAAAGGATATAATTTTTGTAAAGTATTACAATACTTGGATGTTTTATTGTTAAGTAATGATAATATTAAGTTATTAACACTATTATGTAGAAATTGAATGACCAAAGTTGAAGAATAAATTTATATAACAGAATGGAATTTGAAACATAGATTATAAATGTAATTTATAAATTTAAATAAACCTCTAGAGAAATTTGTAAATATAAACTATGAATGTGATTTAACATTGGAAATAAAGTCCCAGAGTAATGTCGAAATATAAATTGGAAGGATTTCAAATTTGGAATTTTGGAAAAGGGTTTAAATTCCTTTGGATTTGGAAATGGTTTTCAAAAGTTTGGAGAAATAATAGTGGTATTATTTCAAAAATATTTTTGAATTGGAATTAAATATGGAGAAATATGGAATTTAAAAATATTTGAAAGGGATTTTAAAGAGATAAAAGCATTTAATTCTCTTTCGATCGTTAGAAAATAATTTCGGTGATGACTGCAGCATCATCGAAGTGCATTTTCGAGTTTCTAGAAGAGAAATTGCTACCAAGTTGTTTTAAATTGGAATTGTGTGCGAACTGGGTTTGGTTTTGAAATTAAGGAATTAATGAATTTGCCAAAGAATTTTGGATATAGTTGAATTCTAAGGTGATATTGAAATTTTGGAAAAAAATTGTTTAACTCTGGAATTTTGTTTAAATGTTTATGGAATAATAAAAATATATTGGCTAAACAAAAGGTATAATTCCGAGTTAAAAAAAATTGAATATGAATAAGTTGTGACTTATAAAATTTGGAAGTAAAATAAATAGGCCAAATAAAATTGTTTGTAATGATAATGAATATAATCCAAAATTTAAAATATAAAATAGATTGAACTCAAGTAAAACGGATAAAGCGATTTTTGAAATAAAAATCAAATATTGGGTAAAGTTTTTAAATAGACTACTTGATTAATTTATGGAATATGGAAATGGAAATGGAACTTGAATTGGATAATAAAATTTTGAGTTGTGAATAAATGATAAAATTTGAAAGTGAAGCTTGAGTTAATAATAGAAATTCAACTTGAAATTGTAAGTGAATTAAATTTGAATTGAAGTTGAACGGAATTGAATTTACTTAAAAATGATTTGTATTGCAAATAAAAATCCAAGTAGAGATAAATTGGAAATGGCCTCGTTATAAAATGAGAGGAATTCAGAAATAAATTATTGAATGTGAATTAGAATTCATATGGATTCAATGAAATATACTGATTTAATTTAAACGAATGGAGCTGGCAATGAACTCAAATTAAACAAAATAGAGTTGAAATAGTGATGGTTGAGTGGTAAATAAAATTCAAGTGAATAATATTAAAATTGAAATGATTGCAAATGAATTAGAATGGAAGAAATTGACTATTAATTGAGTTGAAATCAAATTAAAGTGGTTACAAGCTTACGTAGTTATTTATTCACTTGCATATGGTCAAATTTCGTAGAAGTGAATTGTCATTTGACGAAAATGGGATTAAATAAATTCTATGGATTAACAGAAGCCAATAAAATTGGTTCTTGAATCAATTGAAATAAATATGAGTTTGTTTGGATGAAAAATAAATTGAATGTAAACAATGGAGTGTAAATGAGTTCAGCTTAGATTGTTGGTGAATTAAATATAATTGAAAATATGAAATTCAAAATGGTTGACTGAAATAAACTAATTTAAATTAGTTAGTAGATGAAATTGGTTGATAATTGAAAATCAAATTAAGGATTTAAATTGGGAAGTGCTTATAAAAACAAAATATAACTTGAGTTTTGAAGTTGAAATATGTTGAAGGAAAATAAAATAACTTAAGTAATATTTGAATAAAGGCTTG
This sequence comes from Allium cepa, assembly GCA_030765085.1. Classification (NCBI taxonomy): domain Eukaryota; kingdom Viridiplantae; phylum Streptophyta; class Magnoliopsida; order Asparagales; family Amaryllidaceae; genus Allium; species Allium cepa. The sequence goes on along the minus strand of CM060945.1, from coordinate 118,092,362 downwards.
ATTTAAGTAAAATGGTGAAATAGTTGTGTCAAGTTTTATGAAATGATTTTAAATAAACTTGTTTGGTAAATGAAATTAGTAATTGAGTTAATTAACTTAAGTTATATTAATGAGAATTGGACTTGGAATAAAATGGAAGTTAGATTGCTTTTAAAATCAATTCAAATTAAATGAGTTTGCTTGGACTTAAAATGAATTTAAGTTAAGTAAGAGAGAGTTGTGAAATCATTTAAATTGAACAGGATGGTTTGAATATTGTTTGGAAGCATTATAAATAAGTGTCAAAATATTTCATGTGTGTTTATGGAAATATATAATGTGCACTGTTTATAAAATCCATGTTTTAGTTATTTATAATAAAGTGAAATGTTAATAAACTTGTATATTTGACACTGACATGTTTAAATTGAGTAAGTACAGGTTTTTGGAAGCCGTTTGACTGGCTTTGACTGCGCTATTTGCTTAAATATATAGCTGCTTGCTTAAAAATGCTAAATAAGGTACGCTTACGCAATACAAATAGGAAATATGAACTGTTTTTCTGTTTTCCGACCGTGTAGGTCGATGTATATATATTTATATCTCTTGTCAAATTGCAAAAGCTCCTCCATACAAAGGAGACCGTGCCAAAAAAATTTGAAAATTTTGGGAGTTAGAAATTTTTTGAATCTTTTGAAAATTTTCACTAACGACAAATGGTGTAAATTTGTTAAGCAAATAGAATTATAACTGAATGTTGAAATCTAATTTAAATTGTATATGTAAGATAAGATGAACTGAAGATATTGTTCAAAGAAATTAAAGATAGAAAAAGTTTGCAAATAAACTTTTATTTAAGATTTTAAATAAATTAGTAAGAGAAACTGATAAAGGAAATGGTTAATTAAATATGGATTGAGATAGGGTGAATCAAAATTCAATATGCAAAGTTTGGAAATGAATTGAATTCAAGTAAATTGGGAAGAAGTATTTATATTCGAAATTAATTAATAAAGTGAAGCAAATTGAAATTTTTATGGAATTGTAAAGGCAAATTGAATAAAATTGATATAAACTCCAATAGTGAAGTGAAAACAAATTTATGAAAGAAGTGTATAAAATAATTATATTAAACCTAAGAAATGAATGGTGAGATTCTTAAGTAAGTTGGTATTGAGAAAAATTATTCCGAGTGAATAATTGAATGAAAATTTAACTGAAGTTGTGACAAGGGAAAGTGAGAATAAGTGAATAACAATTAAAATAAATGAGAATAAAAAGGAAATTGATATAGTTGATAATCAATTGGGGCAAATACGTAGGATGTACGTATATTATTTTATTCGCATAGCTATTTGATACAGATTCGAGCACAGAATTTCGAGATAATTTTATCGATCCGAGTTAGGATTTTTCATTCGATTTTCGACGGCGAACCTGGATATGAAATTTTGATTGATTCTGGAAATTCTCTATCATAGTTATGACTATGCAAGGAGAATGATGGTTTCTGATCAAGAAACCAGATCTGGGTCCGCACTAGGAAGTCGGGTGGACGATACTAGTCCGGAAGTGAAATTGTGTGATCGAGTGAGCGATCGGATTGGGTATTGCGTAGGGATGATATATGTGCGTCGTACGGGCTTAAGTAAAACAAATATTGGAAATGTGTAAAAGAAGTCAATAAGTGTTTTTGAATGTTGTGATTGGATATTATTGCTAAACATGATATGCAAGTATGAAAAGTGAAGGGAAAATTGGTTTTGATTTCAGATAATAAATTAAAATTGCTCGACAAAAAGGTATGTGTTTAATTTTCCGTATGGAATTTGATTGGGTTTTTGGATCTAACCACTTGGCCTTTTTGTTTTCTTTTTGGATTTGGGAGGCCGTGGAGCCATTTTGTAGTTGTACCGAGCTAGCCGCGCAAAGGAGACGCTGGCGAAATTTTTCGGAAATTTAGAGAGTTAGAAAAATTTTGGAAAAATTTGATAATTTAAAATTTGGATTGAATATAAATTTGAAAGATTGTATAACTAGAGTTGTTTGGAAACTGGAAAGGTTTGGGAAGTTAATAAGAATAATAATGATTCTTTAATAAAAGATAGTTGATAGAATCTTGAATTGTGAGATTTGGGAGAAGGTAAACGGGTATTGGACCATTCTTCCTAACTAGTAATTTCGGGGACGAAATTCTTTTAAGGGGGAGGAATGTGACGACCCAGAATTTTAAGCAATTTAAATTGTAATATTTAATTGATTTTGAATAGCAAAAAAGTTTAATTTTTAACTTGAATTGCAAATATCAATATTTATTGGATAATTGATTGTTGAATTTAATTATGGGAAATTGGGTAAAATGTGAAATCTGGAATTTTAACCCTGTTAAAAATAATTTGAAGGCTTGTAAATTTTATATTAATAATACTAAAAGATAATAGAAGTTGTAAAATCGAAATTAACAGTGGTTTGTTCAATTTTATAATTTTATTGTTTAAATTGAATTTAAAAATAGCCTTCCGAGGCACGGTCTCGGAATTCGACGAAACAAGTTTCATGAAATCCGTAATATTGAATTATTATCGGATTTCAAGTTTCATTGTGATTGGAGTTGTTGTGTGAGCGTACGGTAAGTAAACGCGTTGAAAATTTAATTGATGATAGCCAATTCGGAATTTAAATATAATATTTCGGTTAGTCAAATTCATCCCATCAGCCGCTTTCTTATCATTTTGAATTACTGTAGCTCGATATTTTCTTCACGCATGCTTTCCCCACACCCCATTTTCAAAAGTAAAATATGAAGGGCTTCTCGTTCTTTCTCCTTTATATACAGCTCGAACGAAATCCCTCTTCCTACTTCCAATTTAAATGCAAATCTCTTCTCCTCTCCTTAAAATTTCTTTTGGTTTAAAAAAATATATAAAAAAAATGATGAGAACACGATTGTTTCAGCTTCAACTTAAATCCAAACTCGAAGAAATTATAGTAATGGCGGACGAGAAGAAAATAAATAAGAACCCTCTTCGTTCCAACTGAATCGCGAATCCTACTACAGCCGTGAGCCTAGGATGTCGAGCTCTGATGGCGGCCCTTCATCCCTTTCTTCAGTTAATGAGTGTGGCATCGAACAAACGCGACCATTCCCTCTTCTCTCTCTCAAGCCCTAATTCCAAAATCATATCACCTAAATCTCGAAGCAAAAAGGGGGAACGACATCGCGATGTTGGATCGATGTGGGTACCGTGTTGCGGTAGGACGCGATGACGATCGCGATGGGATCGAGGCACGCGCGGCTGTAGGGTTTCGCAAGTACGATTGATGGATGCTCGAGTTCAGAAAGGAAAGAGGGAAGATCGGAGCATGACATAGTCAAGTCGTAGCGCTTGGTCTGGCTCCCGTTCGACTATTGGAGGGGGTTGCTCGTGCGTGCGTGGAAGGCGGGGCGTTGGATTGTGGCGATTTGGAACTCGAGATTAGGGCTTGAGCTCAGGGGCGAATTTGTGGTGGAAGGCGACCGTAGGGAAATCGATCGCGATTATTGGTGGAGGCAGTAGGTATTCGACTTCTTCCTTTTCCAATTATTTTCATATATATGCAGATTTTTTGAATATTGACAGAAATAATATATATAGGATTTAGGTAATTTTAATTTTTAAAATGTTTTAATTTAAAGTTTACTCAAGTTTAAGCTTGTAATTAATTATTGATTTTTATCACTTAAAAAAAAGGGGTTAATTAAATTAGCAGTAGGATATAACATAGTTTTGTTTAAAACTTAAATTAATTGATCAAATTAAATTATTGGTTAAAATAAATTATCCCTGTCACTACGAAATTTGTTAAATGGAAACTTTATTTTTGGTATGGATTTGTTTAGTATTTTGTGCTAAAAATATTTTATATATTTAAACTGTAAGTTGAAATGAATCAAGGGTTAAAATATTATTAAATTTGAAATTAATTGTTCGATTAGTTCAAATATTAATAAACCGAATAAATATTTATTTAAGGTCCAAATCTGAAAGAAAACAAGTCGGAATGGAGGTGGGTTGAAAACATCAATAAAGAGGTGAGTTAATCTCACTCAGTTAATTTAAATTTAAATGATTAAATTTAAATAATTGTTTGGATGGTTGAAATTGATCGATGTGCTATAGTATGGTATATTCTAGAATTGGCATATTATTGTGCTAACGTCTGTGGATGCAGGGAAAACAGGTTGGAGGGATCCAACTCGATCCCTCAATATTTATTATTTAATATTCTCTGTTGTGATTACTTGATATTCTATGATGAGTATATTGGAATATTGAATGTTATGACCTAATTGGATATATTTGGGTATAATGAATTATCAAAAATATATAAATTGGATTTTGGAAAGAAAATAAAGAAAGTAAAGTTGTAAACGAAATAATCTTAGAAAATTTAATAAAATTAGAATGAATTGAAAAAGAAATAGAAGTATGTTAAATACTAATAAATAACTTCAAGTATGGAAAGAAAGGGGGTTGAATAAACAGTAATTAATGAATTGTAAAATAAAGTGATATTATGTTAAAGGAATAAAGAATTATTTTAAAACTTAAAATTTAAATTTATCTAAAGGAATAAGAAGTAAATTGAGAAATATAAATTGGTATATCAATTAAAAGTATTTTAAATCATAAATAAGGAATAAATCTGAAATTAAAGGATTTTGGAATAAATGAAGTAAATTGGAAATCAATTTGGAAATTGATTTAAGTGTGTGAAATTGGATATTTGGAAGAATAAATTCAAGGTGGGAATTTATTAAAGGAATGAGGAAAACTGTTTAAAAATAAATAGTGATTTATTTTTAAAGGATGTGAGGAGAAGTATATTTCCCTGGATGGCCAGGTACGTTTTCAAAGTAAATTTTTAAATACAAGATAAAAGTTTAATGTGGTTTTAAAAAGTATATTTTAGCAAATTTATTATTTCTGAATGTGTAAAATTCTAAGGTAAATATTTTTCAAATCTATTATTGTAATAATTATTTAAAAGTGACTTAGTGTTTTGTTTTAAAAGTGAAAACCTAGTTTTATATTTATAAAGTAATCTTATTTTCAAATATTCGTATAGTATGTGTTTTAATGAAGTATTTGAAGTAGTTTTGGACTTAAATGTTTAAAAGTATATTTTAAAGTAAAGCGTTTGAATTATTTTAAATCTAAAGTTTTACGCTTAGTGATTCCAGTGGAAATAGAAATACTTGGAATTTATTCTGAGAAAGGAAGATAATTTGAAAACTGTGTTCCAAAGGGTTTGAAAAGTGGAAATATATCTTGTGAAGATATTTTCGAGGTTAATAAATAATTTGAAAAATTATTTATTGTTGAATGGTTGTTTGGAATATAAATTGATAGTTAAATCACCGACTATCAATATTGGCCAAATGCGTTGATCGTTTCGAAGAGACCGGGATCGAGATTTATTTCTCGAAAACCACTTCGATCCGGTTTGTACGTTTCAGAAAAACGAGTTTGGATTCGAAGATGGAGCAGTGAAGTGCAAGGGCTAGTCGCTACTAATCCCGAGGATGTTTCCAAAATGGATGTAGTAGGAATAGTGCCTTCGGTTCCGTTCGAACCCGGGACGGACTTGTATGGATGAATGCTTGCGAAACATCGTCTGGTGGACGATGGGCATTCTAAGGGATATGTTCTAAAAAGGTAACGCTTAGCCTCAAGCCTCATCAAATGGGAATGGTTGAAAATCAGGGGTTATGCAGCAAGGCTTCGTGGGTAGCCCCGACTGGAGGGTGAAGTCATCCCTATCTAAATATCCCTTTTATTTCGGCTTAGTGGGCGGTTGCTGATCCCAACCGCGGGGTGATATTGCTCGGGACTGTCCAGTAAGGGATGGTTCCGGTCTTGTGTTGTAGGGGAGTTAGGGTGGCTCCTCGGTACGCTGATCTAGACCAGGTACTGTGACAGGTGGTACCCCAGTGCCTAGCCATTAGTTGGAATCCATTTACCATACGTGCCCGTACGGTTTTAATTGTGCCCAACTATTGCTGAAACGTGAGATGCAAGCATTTCAGCTAGATTCTATTTTACTTTCTATAGACACTATTATAATATCAAAGGATTTTAATAAAAATGTTTTAGCTATCGTAAGGTAAAAACCCGACATGTTTATTTGTGGCGTGGTCTTACGAGATGCTTTTGTTTTCAAAGGATTTTTGAAACTTTAATAATCAATTGAGTGTGATTTTCTCACGCTGGTATTCCAGACTGACTCGGGTATTATTTAACTGTAATGCTCGGGTCAGCCCGAGTATTATAGGATACAGGAAATGCTGTGGAGCTCAGGAGACGAGCAGGATGGCGATACGTACTCCCGTATTTGATTATGTATATATTCCGTTGTGTTGAGTAGTTGTGTATCCTGTGTATGATATTGATGTTGAGCTGTGAATGATGTACTCTGATGATGTAATATATAAACAGAGATATTTGATTTTTGAGTAAAGATCGTTATTATCTATTATATTTTATTCCACTGCGATGGTTAGATTCTGTTGTTGTTTTCTATTGTCTTCTTCTGCCTCTTTTTCTTTAATCCAAATGGTTCGTATTTCTGTACAACTTGAGTTGATTTAGGTAGAAGAGTATTGACTCGAGAGGTACGGATTTGCGGGCAGTTACAAGTCCTCTATTTAGTCACACGAGCGAGAGTAGTACGTTGAAATGGACCAGACGTAGGAGAGGGGAACGAAAAGGTTGATTTTATGTTTGATTTGGAAGAGGAGGCCGTTGATTATTTGATTTCAGAGAGAAGAACAGAGAGATAGCAGAAATGGTGAATAAAATTTTGAAAATGTGAAGAATATATAATCAATTATTTTGAATTATGGTGGGAAAAGAATTTTAAAAAGAAAAACGTTGCATGTCGACATGGGTATATAGGGGATGTCCACATGGTCCTTTTTATATTTACTATTTGATTTATTTTAATATTAATTATTAATTATACTTGTTATTTATATTTTATATTTCAGTTATAGAACAAATACCTAATTCTCTTCTAAATTTAGTAAATGTTGATTCATTTAAGGGTTTTGTTAAGATATCAGCAATTTGATTCTCAAAATTGATATAATCGAGAGTAACTACTTCCTTACTTATATTATCTCTGAGAAAATGATGTCTGATATCAATATGTTTAGTTCGATCATGTTGAGTAGTATTTTTGGATAAATTTATCACATTTGTATTGTTACAATAAATTAGTGATTTTGAAAATTTTAAACCAAAATCTTTTGAAGTTTGTTGCATACATATTGCTTGAGAACAAGCCAAAGCAGCAGAAATATACTTTGCTTCAGTTGTTAATAAAGAAACTGTGATTTGCTTTTTACTAAGCCAAGAAACTAGAGAATGCCCCAAAAAGTGACAAGTCCCACTTGTACTTTCTCGGTCTGATTTACAACCAGCATAGTCGGCATCACAGTAAGATATTAAGTCAAAAGAATCATTTTTAGGGTAAAATAAACCATAATCAGATGTGTGTTTAACATATCTTATGATTCGTTTAACGGCTTTTAAGTGGGTCTCTTTAGATTGGGATTGATATCTGGCACAAAGACAAACACTATGCATGATATATGGTCTACTGACAGTAATATAGAGTAGTGATCCAATCATTCCTCTATATAATTTTTGATCTACATCTTTCGAGAGATCTTCTTTACTAAGGTACTCATTGGTTGCCATGGGAGGGGGTTTTCCACTCGCAGTAGTCAAACCAAATTTACTAATTAGGTCTTTAGCATATTTTTCTTGACTAATAAAGATACCATTATCTAATTGTTTTATTTGTAATCCTAAAAAGAAATTTAATTCACCCATATGACTCACCTCAAACTCTTTTGTCATTATTTTAGAAAATTCTTTATTCATTTCAAAATTAGTTGATCTAAAAATGATATCATCTACGTAAACTTGTACTAGTTGAATATCATTTTTATTTCTTTTAATAAAAAGAGTATTATCTACTTTACCAATTTCAAAATTAGATTGCAATAAATAATATCTTAGTCTATCATACCGGGCTCTAGGAGCTTGTTTTAGACCATATAAAGCTTTCTTAAGTTTGTAAACATGATTTGGTAATTTACCATTTTCAAAAAGTGGTGGTTTTTCAACATATACTTCTTCTTTTACAAATCCATTTAAAAAGGAACTTTTAACATCCATTTGAAATAATTCGAAATTATTATGATTTGCGAAAGCAAGTAGAATCTTAATGGCTTCTAATCTTGCTATGGGAGCAAAGGTTTCATCAAAATCTATTCCTTCTTCTTGACAATAACCTTGAGTGACTAATCGAGCTTTATTTCTAGCTACCTCTCCTTGTTCATTCATTTTATTTTTATAAACCCATTTAGTTCCAATTATAGTTTTATTTTCAAGTCTAGGAACAAGTTCCCAAACATCATTTCTAGTAAATTGATTTAATTCTTCTTGCATAGCCAAAATCCATGAATCATCAGTTGATGCTTCTTTGGATTTTTGGGTTCAATAGTTGATATAAAAGCTACATTACTCATTTGACTTAGTTGATTTCTAGTTTTAACAAAAGATTGCATATCCCCCAGTATATTTTCTATAGGATGATCTTTTAAAAGTTTTGTCCTTTTATTAGGATGATTAATTTCATTATTAGTTTCAATTGATTCTTGATTTTGAGTGATTAAATCCTCTTCACCATTTGTATCTTCAAATTTTTTGAAATTTTCATTAAATGAAACATGCATTGTTTCTTCAACGGTGTTAGTTTTTAAATTAAACACTCTGTATGCTTTACTTCTATTAGAGTGTCCGTTAAAGATTCCTTTGTCGGATTTAGGATCAAATTTATCTAAATTAACTTTTGTATTTAAAATAAAGCATTTACTTCCAAAATTTTTGAAATAAGATACCTTAGATTTCTTTCAATAAAGAAGTTCATAAGATGTCTTATCAGTTGGAGGCCTAATTAAAATTCTATTTAAAATATAACAGGCGGTAGCAACTGCTTCTGCCCAAAAATTCTTTGGTAAATTACTATCTGAATGCATAGTTCTCGCACACTCTTGAATCGTCCTATTTTTACGTTCTACTACGCCGTTTTGTTGTGGAGTTCTCGGAAATGAAAAATTGTGAGTTATTCCCTTTTTATTGTAGAATTCCTCAAACTTTTCATTTTCAATTCACCACCGTAATCACTTCGAATAGTTATAATTTTTAGAGAAAATTGACTTTGAATTCTTTTTGAAAAGGTCTTAAAACATTCAAAAGTATCACTTTTATGTTTCAAAAATATTGTCCATGTAAATCTAGAATAATCATCTACAATTACAAAAATATATTTACTATGATTTATTGACAAAATTTGAGATGGACCAAGTAAATCAAGATGAAGTAATTCAAGAGGTTTTGAAGTTGAGATCATATCTTTTAATTTAAAGGAACTTTTTCTAAGTTTTCCTAATTGACATGCATTGCATAAACTATCTACTTTAAAATTCATTTTAGGGAGACCTCTTACTAGATCATGTTTTGACAGCCAAGATGAGAGTTTGAAATTCAAATGCCCAAATCTCTTATGCCAAATCCAAGGGCCACTTGTATTTGCCAACAGATACATGTTATCATTTGAAACTTTCATACTAAGAATATAAATATTCTTTTTCCTGACTCTCTCAAATATTATGGTTGAATTATTATCTTCGATGTGACATTTATCTTTTTCAAATTTAATTTTATATCCTTTATCGCAAAGTTGACTTATACTTAGCAGATTATGTTTTAGATTCTTAACTAGCAAAACATTAGCAATAGTAGGAGTTTAAGAATTACCGACTTTGCCGATGCCAATCACATATCCTTTTGAAGTATCTCCAAAGTTAACCAGTCCTCCGTCTTTGTATATAATATCATTCAGTATATCTGGATTGCCAGTCATGTGTCTAGAACACCCACTATCAAGTATCCATTTGTTCTTTCTGATCTACACAATTTGTTCGTTGTGGATTGATTCCCCAACAGCCATAAAGCATGATTCCTTCACATCAAACAATTTTGATAGATAACTTGAATTTGAATATTGATTATATGCAGACTCATGAAACAATGATGATTTGAATATTTCTAAACTAGTATTAACAAACATAGCCATTTTAAAAACTTTTTCCAAAAATCAGATTATGAAACTTTGAAAACCTTGATCTGATACCAATTGAAAGAAATGCGGATTACGGATCTCAAGTCTAGGATTAACACTAGAGGGGGGTGAATAGTGTTTATAAAGAATTACTAAATCTTTTTGAGTTTATGTTAATTTAGACACGGATGTATGCAATCTACAGATACTGGGATAATCACAGAAACAAACACAGATGCAGAAATGAAATAAAAGCAGTAAAGGAAAGAACAGTTCGGATTTTATACTGGTTTGGAGTTACCCTACATCCAGTTCCGCAACACAAGTATGGATTTCCTTTCAAAAGCAATTGTACAATTATACCCTCGATTTCAAGGCTACGAGGTACACCCTCCAGAATTTCAATCCTCGGCGTAGAGATACTTGATTTCCGAGCCACAAGTTTACCCAATTGATTTACCAAGGCTACAATCACACCTTTTCTCGCTTGATTGATTTTCAAGGCCACAATCACACCTTTTCTCGCTTAATAGATTACAAATAAGTCTATAACTCTGAATAGCACTGAGAACCTTGTTGAGATAGTGATAGAGAATCAAACTAGAAGTAATCGAGTATGATTCAATATTGATTTCGGCAGAGTAATAGTAGAGTATGTATTAAGAATTGTGGAAGAAGAAGAGGAGTGAAAAACCAGAAAATCTGATCTGAAATTCGTTGAAACTAACCCCTATTTATAGAAGAACAACAGCCATGTCCATTCATGAAGAATTATGGTGAATATACACTTCTTTTGAAATTTAAATTTTAAACTTAACTGACACCATGTCGACATGGTCACCATAGGCATGTCGACATCCCAAAGCAATTTTCGATGATTTGATTTTCTTTGAAAATAACCTTTATCTTATATTAAAACTATTTTAAACTTTTCTAATATACTTGACTATAGTTAAAATACATAAGTAAATATAGAGAATAATATATATAATTTAACTATAATTTTATATTTAAATCTTATGTATAAATATTTAAAAGTTAAATATATTATTTTAAAAGATAGTTTAAAATCAGGAGTAATTTTGACTTTGAAATTAAAGAAAATTTTGAGGCTAAAATTATTTAAAATCAAGAAAGAGGCTTTTGATGCTTTTAAAAGGAAGGTTTTGAAAACATTTTGAAAACAGGATATAATTTTGAAAAATCATTTTGAATAAAAAGTTAGCGGATACAGAACAATGTTCCATTAGATTTTTCGTAGGTTCCATCCTACTTAGGGTTCCATCCCTTTAACAGGCTCGAAGTGGATTACATTCCACGAATAAATTGGATTTTAAGATGCCAGTGCTTTTCTATGAGTTTTAACAAAATTTATTATTAAAGAATAAATTACTTAAATCCTTGAACTCTTGATATTCTTGATACTCATGAGTCTTCAATCTTGATATCTTGAATCTCTATACTGTACAGTCTTCATTCTTGGTACCTACATGGTTAAAACCTGCATGTACATATATATATCTAAACTTATAATGTTAGTATTTATATTTTATAATCTATTCTAAGGTTGTTGTCATCAAAACCATTATCTCACGGACTAACACCGTGAATCCATAGCGAGCCTCTTAGAACTTCTTTTTCCCTTCTCCTGCACTACTACCCTCGAAGCAGTGGGCTCCAATGCATACACTTTGTCCTTTCGATCCTTTGCTTGCTCCTTGCATTGATTCTTATAATGGCTGATTTGATCACAATTAAAGCACCTGATGTTCTTCTTTCTAATCACCTCCTTTCCTTTTCCCTTTCCGGTACGACACTCATGACAATACTGTCCTTTCTTGTCGCACTTGTAGCAAACCACCTCAGATTTACCCTTCTTTACCGCTCCTCCATTCTAAGCACTCTTCTTGTGGAAGAATTTCCTTTTCTAGCATTGTCCAACCTAGACTTCCATCTTCTTCTTCTTTTCAAACAAGATAACATCTCCTCATGTCTCAATTCCATCTCTACAATCACATCACAAGGTTCTTTTATGTGTGGTAAGGTAGCCCTCGCCAACTCTAGCTTTAAACCCCTGATAAACTTTTCATTCCTTTTTATTACTGTATTAACAATGGCATACCCATATTGGGCTAAGTCCTCGAAACTGCCAGCATACTCCAGAATAGACAACTCCCCATGTTCTAGCTCAGCAAACTTTCGATCCAACACATACCGTGCCATTACTGACGTGAACCTTTCTTGAAACCTCCTCTTGAACTCTGCCCACATCATAGTCTCCTTGTCCACACCAGCGGTTATAGTATTCCACCAAAATAAGGCCGCTTCTTGAAGCTATCTTGATACCAACCCCCTCTTTTGCTCATCGTTGAGCCCCAAATCAGCGAAATCCTCTAATAGTGTAACAGCAAGTTTTCTACCTCTATAGCATCTTCTGTCCCAATAAATGGCTTTCCCACAAGCCTGGCATAGTCTCTTCTCAAATTGGCATAATGATTGGCCACTAGAGCTTCCTGAACTTCTCCTCCCACAACATTACCTCCAAAAACTCCAGTTGCAATCCCCGCTTGCATCATGTTTACGAAGAATTGATACATGGCTACATATCCACTTGGGGAACTACAGCACCAACATCCTCAGCCTGAGCCTAACCTTGAGTTCTTCTAGCATTTGGTCGGGCATTTCCATTTGTGGTGGTGATGTCTCCTTCTATATTAACTCTACCTCTTCTTCCGTCCATATCTGTATTCAAGCCTTATAAGATATAGAAGAATAGCCGAAGAGAGATAGGAGAATAGAGATATAGTGTATACTTATATATAGCAAATACAAGTACGTTACTGTAGCGTTACCCATACCCCGATCTTAACTCTAATTTCGAAGGATTATTTTTTCAAAAAAATCATTTTTAGTTAAAGTAGTTCATAAACCATGCTTTGATACCAAGTTGTAACATCCCCTATCTAGAGGCCCAAAGCTAAGCGCTAAAAATGCTACAGTCATATATAGTATTAACTTACGACGACTAAATATGGTTATATTAATGGTTTCTATAATATCATAAGCACTTGAATATGAAACAAACCACATACTACAAAATAGAATTTTCCATTACATTTCAAAACACATGTTCCATATTCATATTACATAATCCCAAGACGTTTCCCAAGCAATAATGAAATATATTTATTGTAAAATATGCCAAGAGCGACATATGAAGATGCCCCCTTGGATGATTAGACTAATATTGTCATAATAGACATAATACACACAGGGAAATTAAAACAACAAAAACAAGAACTACAACCCCTAATTAGTTATCTGTTAGCCTCCTGCTCAATTTCGGTAGCTTTATTTGTCATCCTACTAAGAACCTCAACCTTTAGCCTAGTCAAATCAATTTTGAGCACCAGGGAGTTTAAGGGGAAAAATATAACTTCGAGCCAGATATAAAGCCTGGTGTGAGTAATACTATAAATATCGGTTACAAATGTTAAGTGAGATCGCACAGCTTAGTAGAACGGGTTTCCCCTCACTAACATCCTTTTAAAACATATCTTTTGCAAATCTTTTCTTATAACCAAAACTGGTTAAATACTGAAAGTATCATTATGTAAACATACATATTAGGTAATAAAAGAACTATTTGTTCAAACTCTTTAGTTTTGTTTGGCTAACTATTAACCTTTGGCGGACTTGGGCCTACCAGATAATACAACAAAATAATATAAAATCTATTAGACACTCCTCTTCTGGATGGTCTATCCTCAACTATCTATTAAATAGTTCTCTTCTAGACAGTCTGTCCTAAACTATCTATTAAATACTTTTCTTCTAAACGGTCTGTTCCTAACTTAACATCTCCCAGGGTCATCTGATCCTAATGGTTTTGCGGGCTCATCAATAACCTATCTGTATACAATATATATTCCCTTTTGTGTGTAATCATAATTTTAGTCATACCTGCGACAAAGCCCTACATACTAGAATTTTGAACAAAAATTCGCTGGGGCCAATAGCTAATGTATAGGATGCGACCCTATACTAGTCCCATATGGTACTCTAATATCAGAGCCAAATTCACTTAGGGATCCCTTACCATAATTTCCTTGAAAACCATTTCAAAATAATTTAAAACCATTAAATCAAACTCACACAAGGAATATACATATATTCTATGCTTTACTCAAAATCACCTTGCCATCTTATATATTCAAAACTTAGTTGATGAAATATATAAACATTTGAAAGTACCCCTTTCGACTCCATTGAATGCATCTTTTTCGAAACAAAGAAAAACCTTCATTTATCTAGGCCAAACGGCCAAACCTTCCTTTTGAAACCATTCTTAAAATATTTTCAAAACCTTGGAAAACAATCCTTTCGAAAGCTTGAAAACTTTAGACATCATATCTTAAAACACTTCAAAACATTACCTTTAGAAAACCTTGGAAAACCTTCCATTTCAACCCTTTTGAAACCATTAGAAAACACTACCATTCGACTCCTTCGAAACCATTAGAGAACCACCCTTTCTAAACCTTTCCTTAAAGCCTTTCGAAAGGAATAAAACAACAAACCTTTCGAAGGCAATGAAATATTCACCATTTCGAAAGCCTTTGGGTTCAATTTAAAACATGTGGAAAACTTTAAAAACCGACTCGGTCGAAACCATTTGAATCATGCCTTCAAGTAGAGCAAAATGACACAAAACCCAATAAAGTCAAAAGCATTCTTATCGAAAGATTTTCATAAGTAAAAAGTGATGGTGTCGAAACCATCCTTTCGAAAGCATTGAAGAAGTGGCTAATTTTTAAAAACTAAGTATACCTTCCGAAACCATTGACTTCGAAAGGTAGAAAGGCGATAGCTAGTGGTTTCGATCCCTTTGAAAGCTTTACTTAGAAAAAAAGTGTACAACCCATTCGAAATCTTTTTCTTTAAAAACAATTGAATCTGTTGAAAGTAACCGAGTTGAAAGCTATCCCTTCGAAAGCTATCTCTTTACTTTAATTTTTGTGAATGAATGCAAGTGAGAACTCACGATTAAGGATTTAGGGTATTAGAGAGCCCTTTTTCCTATTTTACCCTTCCCTTATAACACCTATTTTCCTAATAAATTTAATTCATGCTATGTCATTTTGATTTACGTATTAACATGGCACGGCTACCCTTAATTATAATAAAACCTCAATCCATTAATCATCTTACATTATTTTGTTTTATTTAACTAATTAGATATCCTAAATAATGTTACTAAAAATATGTGGTGTTACATCTACCCTTAACATGATAAATTGGATATGGTTGAGAACGTGGGGGGAGGGGGCTTTTATTCTTCTTCTCTTTTCCGAATAAAAGAAATGGTATCCTCTTTTTTTTTGAAGAAAACACATGTATTGGCAAAAGAAAAATAAAGGAACTTGATCTATGGACGTTGGATTCAAAAGAATCTGAACCACGCAAAAAATTTCTATGTCTTATTTATTTTCATGCATTGTTATATGTTATGTTTATGATGAATTATAATTAATTGTAAAAATACAAACTCAATTTGACATTCTAACAAACAATTGGAGTGCAACTATATGATTATGTAAGCGTCTAGAAACATAATTAATACCCAAAGGCAAGCTTAATGCAAGTTAAGTTTTCTGTTCAAATTTTCAAATTAAAGTTTATGATAACTTTCTTTAATCCATCGAAGTATTGTGGGATGAAAAATCTCACCAACAGTATCCTATGTCTATCGGGCATACATATCACACAACCGGCTCCAGCTCCATGTTCATTCGAAGCTCCGCCTACATATAATTGTCACCTCTACTCGAGCTACTTTTCCTTTTCCAATTTCCCTAAAATGAATCATGTACATTCTACTTCAAAGTTGGCTAAGGCCTGCCCTTAAATTGATACTTGGGGTAAATATTCGATGTTAAATTTGCTCAACTTCATCCCTATTTTATCAATTAACTTAATGTCTTGGGTTTGTTGAGGACTTACCTTAACAGATACTTGGTTAAAACTTCAATTAGATGTGCTTGGAAATAAGATCTTAACTTTTATGCTGATAGTGTAAGCAATAAGCCAACTTTTCTGTAACCCTATATTTGGCTTTGGCTTTTCTAATATCTTGCTCATATAGTATACCGGGAATTAAATCTGTTTTCTACTCATGATAGGACTGAGCTAATTACATGTTCCAAAACAGCCATACATTATTACAAGTTTTCTCCCTCAGTGCGAATAGAAGTATCGGTGGTTTTTCCAAATGGTCTTTTAGCTCTTAAAAGGCTTTTTAGAAATCTTCTATCTATTTAAAGGTTTTTCATTTCTTAACTACATCGAAGAAGAAAGGAATGCATTTATCAATTTCCCTTGATATGAATCTATTGAGTGCACCGACTCATCCATTACTCCTATTGCTTCTTTAGTCGTCTTTGGTTCTGCCATATTCCTAATTTCTTTGATCTATTTAGGGTTTGCCTTTATTCCCTGTGCACTCAAGTATCCAAAGAATTTCCCGAATTGGATCCAAAAAGAACATTTTTGAGAATTCAATTTTACTTTGTACTTCCTCAATATCCCAAACATTTCGTTCAAATATCCTACATGATTGGCTTCTTTCTTGGACTTTACTAACATATCACCCATATATACTCCCATGTTATTCTCATTCTGTCCTTAGACATTTTATTCACCCATTATTGATATATGGCACCTGCATTATTTAATCCAAACAACATCACTTTTTAACGATTCACTCCCCAATCAATTACGAAACTTGTGTTTTCTTAATCAGATTTGTACATGGGAATTTGATTTTATCTTGAACATGCATCCATGAATAACAACAATTTATGACCGATTATGGCGTCAATTAGCCAATCAATTCTAGGAAGTGGGTGGCAATCTTTCGATCATGATTTCTTTAAGTCCGTGTAGTTGACTCACATTCTCTGCTTCCCATTATACCTTTTAACCGACGTCGGATTCACTACCACCTTTGGATAAAATACTTCTAATGAATTCATTTTCCAAATAGCTTCTTATTTCCTCTTATAGTGCCATAGTATGAACTTTATCAAATTGCCTTTTCTTTTGCCTTATAAGAGTAAACATTGAGTCAACATTAAGTGCTTGACACATTATTGCAAGGTTAGTCCCTTTCATATTAGCATGAGTCCAAGCAAAGATGTCTTTGCTTGATTATAGAAATAAGATTAGTTCCACTCTTGTAGGCCTATAGAAAGATACTTTCGGATATGGATAGTGCCATATCCGTATTTGCATTCGAAATCATTTATGGATAACAGATAATTATCGTATCCGCTAATAATCGATAAGTCAAGAGATATAAATAGAAAATTTGATTTTGCATAAACCTTTTTTAATGATATTGACTATTAAAGTGTGAGAATAAAATAAATATAATGACAATAAATAGTTTTGAGAAAATAATATGCATTAAATTCATATAATACAAACTATTATCTCAATAAAAAATAAAGACATGTCTATCGTTATACTGAAATACAGAAAATATTAACTATAATCTTGGCAAAAACCAAACGAATAATTTTCGGATGCAGATACCTTCATATCCGCATCTATATCCATTTTTCCAAATGATGGATATTTATCCTCTTTTCGGACACGGATACGGATAGATTTCGGATATTTTGGGTGTTCGTTGACATACCTACTCTCTTGTGTCCTAAAAAATCCTTCTTCCTATTTTCACCACCCTAATAGAATCTAGCTTATTTCTTTCAAGTCCTCCATATATTATGCATTTTCTTGACTATCCCTTGTTTGGTACTATCTCCTCTAAAATTTTGCTCTTATTTTAGTTAACTTCATTCAACTCCACGTACTTCCTTTTCTTATCTTCTGATTTGACCCTTTTGCTTAGTATTTGATGCTCTTTGATCAAAAGACTTTGTTTGTTTGCCTTAGATATTAGTTCTTGAAGACTAATATGCAAGGGCATAGTAGTTTTAGTTTCCTTTATTTTATTTAATGCAGGTCTATAAGAAGATTCACCCTCTTTATTATACTTTTTAAGTGTGGAAAAGTACATTTCACGAGAATTAAATTATTCCCCACGTACAGTTCCTCATCCTTCTTTAGAAAGGAACTTCACAAATGTTTTAAGGACATAAAGGCACAAATCTCATCTAGTGCAGGTCATCTAAAAAATGCATTGTAATAAGATGATTGGTTCATTACCACCAACAGAGTTTTGAAAGTTCTTGAATAAGGTGGGGTCCAAATTTAAACATATAGTTGACTTGCCCTATCGGTGTAGAGACGTTGTTGTTGAACCTAAAGATACAAACATGATTTAAGCTTTTCTTTCGGAATATCCATTTGATCAAGAGCACTTTTAAAGATGACATTAACTGCACTTCTGGTATCAACCAATATTTTTGACACCAATAAAAATCCAATTTACACGATTATCATACGCGGGTCACTGTGTGGATGTATAACTTCTCTCAATTCCTTCGGAGTTATAATCAGAACTAGGAGTTAAATAGAACTTATATGAGTCTTTGTTGGTGATTCCTCCCTTATTGAGTAGATCCTTTCGTTGGCATCTCTTATATATCGGTTTCTTGCACCTTTCCTCATCCTTAAAACATGCGGTCATCCGTGAATCGCATCAATATGGCTAATTACTTATAGCAAATCTTGAGGAAGTTGATGTTGGCATTATTGACAAGGGGTTTCTCATAATGAGAGAGTTTTCAATTATATTTGACAAACTCTTTAAGCACTCCTCTTCTAGTCATACAATGTACGATTTCAGCCAGAACTCAACAATCGTCCGTCTTATGCCCATTTACCTTACGAAAAGTGCAATACTCCTCCTTTATTCGATTTCATATTTTTCCTTGACCTAAATGATGCAGGGTACTCGATCTAATCTTTAGTCACATAAAAGATATAAGAAATGGGCTGGTTTAACTCAATGTAATTAGTTTTCGGAATTGGTCCTACTTTTCTCCTTTATTTGGGGCAATAAAACCTCCCCATTCCATTTGCTTCTTCTTATCAAGGAATATTTCATCCATCCTGATTAACTTATGCCCTCGGAAGTGAAAGTCTTGCAAATCCTTACAACCACGAGTATACAGCTCTTCCTAAAATAGGGTATTTTCAATTAACCCAAACTTTACGGCCATTAACTTTTTTGTATCACTTTCTCTTTCTGCGTTGTTAGCTTTAGCATTAAACCTTTTCAAATAACCTCTAAACAACTCTCCTAGTCTTTTCATTATGTTGGCCAACACACTGGCATCAATAGTTGGTTCTATAGAAGTGCAAAGTTATGCTAAGAAATCATAAGAAAACTACTTCCATGATTATATAGTCTTCTCACGATAGCATTGGTACCACTTCGTAGTTGCGCCAAAGAAAGTAATTGGAAATAGTCTAAATCTCCCTGCTCCATAGGCGTCATACAAATCCATTTGGCTTTCCAAAGCCATCAAATGGTTATCTAGATTAATTGTATCATCATATTTGATTAATGGGAATTTGACGTATGATGACAATGGGATAACCATAATTTCTTCGATGAATGGAGTCTCCCTAAAGTTGTTATTCCATTAGGGTTCATAGTCCCTTTTCATTTCAGGTCCGCTACAGCTCCTACAATCTCATTGCATTAATCTTTCAAATATGCTTCATCACTATTATATTCACTTTGTTTTAGCTTATATTCATTTGGTGAAGTAGAACTAGCAGATTATACAAGAGAATATTTTGACTCTTTATTTGGTTTTTGAATCGAATGGTTTTCATCGCTTTTTTGCAGTCCTAAGATGCTCTTTTCAACATTCTTACTTTTCAAATTCGACCCCTTAACCCTCCTTCATGGAAATTCAACCTCTTCTTCTTCAATCTCTTTCATCCACCGCGATGTTCTCAAAGCTTTTTGAGACACAAGCATTTCGACTAGTTCAATGCATAGTCCAAAATAGCCTTTTTATGGTCTTAAGGTCATTCTCCTCTTTTGATGTATCTATTGGCATCGATGCTTAACCTATCTTAATGTTATCTATATTGAATTAAGGAGTCACATATCCTTTAATATTTTGGTGATGCACTGTTTCTCCTTGCACTTAAACATTAACCTTTTTGATTGGTATACCCATTCACAAGAATTTGGCAGTCAAATAGTGGTCAACGAGTTATCTTCATTGAGTTTAATTCTCAGTGAAAGCACCACTTAATGTTAATTCAAAATTTGGTTCAGCTGATATGCTTTGATTGTAAAGGGTCAATGCCTATTGAGTAAAACAGAACACGTAGTCAAGCATGCTAATATTGAGTTCATATGAAGTCATTAAGCAAATGGCGCTTTATTAAAGTGTAACACCTCGTAAAATGAACCATTAATAAATAAAGTAGATTAAATTAAATATGATAAGGTAGAAAATGGAGATTTTATAAAAGTTCGAATTTGACCACCAAAGTTATAATGTTGCGTATGTGGTGAAATTCTGATTAATTTCCATATATAATATGCTAAAAACGGAGCTCGAACGAAGAAGTTATGAGCGTTTGAAGTTTTCAAATTTAAAATAATTTGAATAGGATTCAAATAAATAATTAATTCTCTAATTTGAAATTTATTATTAATTGTGATTAGACTTAGGGGTTAAGTAACCTTAAAAATTAGCAATTAATGTTAAAGTTAATTAGGATATGAAATCAATAAATAATCAAGCAACGACAAAATAAAATAAATACCTTCCTAAAGTGAGGAAAGAAGTTGACCCAGCACTTCAAGGGGTCAACCTAGAGGTCGACCATAGGGGTCGAACGCTTGGAGCATGTGGGTCGATCACTTCCCTATTATGGAGCCTATTTTAATGAGTTATACGTTCCAGAATTATCCGTTACAATCTATTATCATTCAACAGTTCCAGTGCATTTCCAACCACTATAAATTAGACCGTAAACCTTTCACTTTTATCCACAAATATTTTTGGAATAACAGCAAAACTCTACCATTGTTATCTCTCAAAATTAAATTTAGAAAATCCATAGAGAATTCAGGTAAGAATCTAATTTTTTTTACCTCCAACATATTCTTATTCTATTCTCCTCCAACTATTCTGAATCTAATAAATATATATATACACCTTTTCCCTATTGTGTGTGTATATATCAAAAGGGAGAGATTCTATAAGAGATTGTGAGGCATGCAAATCCAGGGAAGGCGAAGTTAAGATTATTCTATGATTGGAAACCTTTGTGTTTCTTTTGAGCAATTGTTTAATGTATTTCTTTTTGATTTGAACATGGCTTAGAGATTTTGGGATTTCGAAAATATGATAGATAAAATCCTCCAAAATTTCTTTTTATTTTGAAATGTTAATTCTATATTGATATCCTCAATTATTTATATTAATTTGATGTACTTTTTTTCATTTATGCAATTTTGGATGATTTTATAGTCTATTCCACTTCTCATTCTTCTTTAGGTCAAATTGTGATCGTTCAACAAAATAAAGGGTTTAAAATTATAAATTCTATTCATAGTTTACACTACGTATTCATATCTATTTCTTTGTAAAAAGAGGAGTTGAATAAATTATGGGATCTAGATTGCAATTCTTATTGTTTAGGATATTCCATTGAATTGGTGTAATAAATTGAGTTTCTATTTTATTTACAAGTCTGTTATTGCAATTTTAATTATGAATATTTATTTCCTATTTTGGACATTTGAATTCCATGAAATATTAGGAAATTGAAAAAAAAGGACTTGTAATAATAATTGATTAGGGAGTTGACATTTAATGCTAGTTTAGACCATAAAATCCATGCATTTATAACTTATTAGGTGCAAATAATTATTTATTTCTATTTATGTAATTAACGTATAATTATTGCGTATATGACATAATTAATTAGGCATTAATTTACATTTATTTCCCTTATTAGGAAGATAATTGATTTTGAGGTTAAAATAAGAGGAAACTCTTATATAGCCTAATTATTATTTTAAGGCGTAATAAGGAAGATTTCTTATAAGGCCTTATTTATGAAATGATGAGATGAGTGTGGGTGTGTGTGTATAGAGTGATTAATTTATAGCTAAGTCATTGGGATGCGAGGTCAATAAATTTACATGACAAAAGTTTTCCCTTCACTTTGAGGCTACCAGTAGTTGTGCACACTTTTATTAATGTGAGATATCTTTACGATAAACATATGTAATGACACGAGGTTAGTTCCAAATTCTATAAGAGAAATCTACCTCGATAATCTAGCTACCAGTTCCTATGAACAACCAACTAATGTGATATGCCATTATGAGTATGGGCCATAAGATGAAGGGCCCACTTTGGGGTTCGAGGTATTAAGTGGTTGGACCCACCTTTTTTTCCATAGGTAGTATTAAATGGCCAAGGGGTTAAGTTAGGTAGTATCTCTATAGGGGTCCTTTTCTAGAATTAGGCCTTAAATAATAGGGTGTACCTATTTTCTACCTAGAAGTATTAATTGGCCTATGAGATTCCATATGATGTCAGCTAGATAGTACCATTGAGGAGCATGCTTCTAGAAATAGGCCTTAAATGAGAGGGTCTGCCTATTTTCCTTTGGGAAGCATTAAGTGGCTTTGGTATCGTCTCTCACATTATTAACTATATATGATGTATGATTTGAATATAGGATCTACTTCTGAAAATGGAAGGTATTAAGTGGTTAGACCCGCCTCCTTTCCTTATAAGAATTATTAAATGATTTTAATGGTTTTACGTTCGTAATCATATTCTTATTTGAAATATACTACCCTAGTACTGAAAAAGTAAGACTCGAGGTTTTTAGTCACCGGACCTTGTCGGCATGTTTATGCTTGTAACGACGCGACTTTTCGACGCTCGAAAACCGACATCAATACGTCCACTGTATCAACTGCCGAGCAATCGAATGCCGGAAAACCATACCGTTATGGTTAAAGAAGAAGAAAAAGATAGAAGAAGAGAGAAAAAGATAGAATAGAACAGAAAGAAACAGCAGAACAATATCAGAATCTCACAGTCGCAGCGGAACAACATATAGTAGATAAATGAATAATCTTTAAACAAAGAACTATATCAGTTATTACATTACATCACATTACACTACATCATCAGAGTATACAACAACAAACAACGGAAAAGAAATACAACATATACTAGTAATATACGCCATGCCATCCAGCTTGCCTTCAGCAACTCCTGAATTCCACAATATCCTGATAACCTAACTCTAGACTGCCCGTGTGGAAATTGGTGGGCACCCAGAGTTTAGGAGGGAAAACAATAAACTCCGAGTCAGTCATGGGACTGGTGTGAGAACTTAAAACAGTTATTTATCTTTAAAACAAAGAACAGGATAATTTTAAAATAGATTCGCAATGCTTTTTAAAAATGAAACTACCATAAGGCCTCCCAGCACACACACAATGCAAACGCAGACTTGGGGGAGATTTCCCCTTACGATAGTCAAAGATGCTTACTACGTAAAATCAAATCATTTTTTATATTATTATTAGTGCATAGTGTAGGGAAAAATCATTTCCAAAGTAAAGATATAAATCTTAGCCAGCATAGGTACCATTATATTATGCCTACTATAGCTACCGTATTAAATGGCAGGTTCTACAACTAAAACCGTACAAGGTTCATATTGTTTCTTTGGATTTCCAACAAATGGTCAAGCAAAGGAACTTCCCATTGCCACATGAAAACGCCTCTGGAAAGACACCCCGAGAACCTAACCGGATCTCTGCCAACACAAGGCCGGGTTACCTTTCAAACTAGGTAACTACTGACACGAATATGTCATTCCCCGATCGTAACCGATCTATATCCGAGGATCCTCGATTTTCAACAACCACAAAGCAATAAATTTGCAGCAACAACATAGGTTAAGTATCTGGGCTCCATACCATGATACCACCTCTATCCAAAAGGAATGACATACACTAAAGGGGCGCTACCCCTTAATAACCTTGCTGCATCCTTCCTGTTTTGACCATTTTCAGGGTGTGAGGTCCGACGAAGTCTCGTCCACAAAGCCACGCTTTATACAAAAGCTGTGCTTTGATCATATATGCTCAACAGCACTTCGTATGCCACATTACCAATTTGGGAATGTATCACTAGTAACCATCAATTACATAACCTCAAAGGGTGTTAAGCTAAGAGAATAAATTCTCCGCCACCAACGGAAATATATTCGATAGAAACCAGCTTTACATCTCAAATTGTCATGTCAGACACACAATCCATACAAGTCTGTTCCGGGCTCGAACAGAACCGAAGGCACTTCCAAAGAAGTCCTTGCAATCCGGATATTCACAAATCACGACCGGACTTCCCATCACAAAGGGTAATAAATTTCTATATCGAGGATCAGCCGATGCTGAAACATTCGATGGTAATCCTTCCGTTTTCACAAATATTCGGTCTTCAACATCGGTCATCAAATGCAATCCATAACGACGTATCACATATTTGGAATGGGTTATACGACCCCAAGGTCCTTTCTCGGCTAACCCGAATAGTGAGCGCTTATTTCAAAAATAAGTGTAGCATTCAAATTCAAAAAAATCACAACAAATACCTATTTAAAGGTAAATATTGATAGTCGGTTATTTAACTATCAATAGGCGTGTTCAACATCATCAAATTCCAAATAATTTCCCAAATAATTTATTTTCCAAAAATATTTTTACTAGATATATAATTTCCACACTTCAACCATTTGAAAACAAATTTCAATCATTTTCCTAACGCGGAAAAACTTTCATTTCAAAATGGTTCGTTTAAATCTATTAAATAAATCCTTACCGATTTACTTTATATGTACGTTCCAAATCCGTAAATTTATTCCCACACTTCAAAAATAAATCAATGTTTATTTTTAAACAAATTTTCCTTTCTTTTATAAATTCCATAGTTAATTTACAATTCCAAAATATCTATGAATATACGATTTCCTAATCGATTTCTAATATTCATTTTCAATTTATCTTTAAAAGATAAAATCTTAAAATATTCACTTCATATTGGAAAACATTTCCATATTTATTTAATAATAAGAAATTCAGAAATCCATTTATTTTCAGCACTTGGAAAATATTCAATATACTTAAATCGAAATTAAGTATAATTTCATTCTTTAAAGAAAACGTGCGCTTAAAAACATTTATTTGAGTCAAAACGAATGTTGCGTAAAACATCGTTACGAGAATCCAAAATCACTAGTATAGGGATTCGAAATTTAGATAGATATATAAATCCCAATACTATACAAAAACATTTCCTTTCGGAAATCATTTACTATAACAACAGTGTTATAGTCCACCATTTCCTTCTATTTCTCGAAAACGTCTATTTCAACAATGAATGTTGAAATCTATGGTTTCGACACTTAATGCATTTTAAAACAACTTCAAATCGTTTTAATTCTATTTAAAATATCACTTCCCCAAAACACTTTAATATATTATTCACTATCCTAAAATCGTGATTATTCTTCATTAACCAAATTCAACATTTTTCTACACATTTTGTTTAAAGGATTATCCACCGTCCAAAATCGTGAATATATCTCCTTTAAAAATCTAAAATAATTGACTTATCAAAATAAGTCGGTTTCGGATTTGTAAAACAATGTTTATAAATCCCCATTTATATTTTTATAAGGACTTCAATTTACAAGATTTAAAAATCTTACTAATTATAAAATTCCATTTATAAACTTATTTTCAGCATTAACAGAAATTCTTTTATATTTCCATTATTTCGATTTATAAAATATATATTTTATAAATCTTATCTATAAACCATTTATACTTATTCGAAAATCTCAATAAAAATGCCAAAATCAGATTTATAAGTTAATTTCTTATAAATCTTTTATTTTACAAAAATCTGTTCATTTTATAATTTAACAATTTATAAATCTATAAATCTTATTCACTTGTGAAATCCATTTATACTTCATTTTAACACTTATAAAAAACTCGTTTTATAATTCCTATATTTTTTATTTATAAATATTAATCTTAGAAATCTTTTATATAAACCGTTTATAATGATTCAAAAATCTCAATTTAAATAAACCAATCCTTTTAATAATTTACAAAACATTATTTAAAACTTATATAACTCCCAAATCATATTTAAGTACTATTTTCCAAAAACAAAACTTTTATAACAATAAAATTAAAATGTTTATTTATTTTAACAATTCAAAATTTAATAAAACGTATACTTTCAAAAATCACTTTAAAATTCTTTTTAAAATCAAAATCATTATTTTAAAACTTCAAAAATAGATCCGATGATGCAACAACACCAAATAGTCAATCACGACATCCAAATATCATATATCGATATGATAATCAACAAACATCACAATATCTGTAATCAAATAAATACTGGTGAGGAATCCAGTTGGATCACTCCAACCTGTTTCCCTGCATCCAAAGATGTTAGCACAATACCAATTCCGTTGCAATACGGAATATCGCGGTATATAGGATTTATAAAATATTATCTGCTATTATGCGGCGCAATAGAGTCTCATCCGCTATATAATGCGGGAAAATCAACTCCAAGTACATATATAATACCAATTCCAATCTAGATGGAATTATCGCGGTATATGTTTTAATAAATAACCTCCACTTATTAACGACGTATAATGTCTATTTTAACAATCAATAAATAACAATCATCATTCAAACATGCAATCAAGAAATTTTAAATATAACTATTTAAAATTTAAATCGAAACAATTCGATTGAGTGAGAAGTTCTCACCTCGCTTTCAATTCAGTTTTCGCGTTTTATTTCGAATAAAATTAAACATGCATTTAATTTTACCGGAAATTCTCACTAACTCAAATGACTCCAATCCAGCTACATAGCGTAGTGTTCAGCCATACGAACCCAATGCAAGTTGTTTCGTAATTTTTCGACCTCGTACGAAAAAGTTATCGCGATTTAAAGATTGAATAATTTATTATATACAATATTCACAACTTATTTTTTTTTAAACCCTATAGTTGATCATGGCCGTTCATTCCAACATAGCATATTACGGTCGTTCCACGCAACAATCATCTTCTCCCCTCTACCAGGTAATGCACGCGAATACAAACCCATGGCCGCCATTCATCTTGCAATTTTCGCCGCTACTACGAACAACGTGGAGACGATCAGGGACCATCACCGCGAAGGCCATCACGTCCCCTACCACCGCCCAGAGCACGGCCAGGCTCGGTCCCCCCATTGCCACGTAAATTGTGCGTGACTTCCGGTCGAACGTGAGCCAATTGTGGCCTCCACACAACACCAATTTGAATCTCCACCGTTGGATTTGTCAATCACGATGTCCTCTACGTTTTTCTAGTTGAAAACTTTGGCTAATAACTGAGGGATTGAAAGAAATTTGAGGAAGAAAGAGATTAAATTTCGGCCATTAATCTAGAGGGTGGCGGCTGCTGCTTAGAACTAGGGTTTTGCAAAAATCAAAGGGAAGGGGTCCTTTTTATAGAAAAGCTTCAAAACACTATTCATCCCGGATTTTCCGAACTCCAAATCTCACTCGGTGACCATCGTTTCTAGGGTTTACCCCGCATTCCGGACACAATGGAACGTGTTTCGGGAGCCAATTTGATCATCTGTGCGAGTTACGGCAATAAACGATCAAATTTAAATTAAACCGATTCAACTAATTTCTATGCGTTTTGGCTTGCCCCGGACAAACGCTACATCCGATTGACACGAAATTTGAAATCTTACAATAATATCATATTACGGATCTGATGAAACTGGTTTCGTCGAAATCCGAGACTGTTTGAAAAATGGCTATTTTAACTCGTCAATTAAATATTAAAATATTCAATTTTCACAAATTAACTCCAAAATCGATTTTAAAAGTTCTATAACATCATTCTAACTCCAACATGATATAATAAAATTTTACAAATCATTTTCAATCATATTTAACCCAATTTTCAATTATTTCTGTATTTTTAAATATTAAATTATCGATTTAATTATCAAATTAAATCTAGATATTCGAAAAATAAATTATTCGACTTATAAATTTCACTTATTAATATTTAAAATAAATTAAATATACAAATTTTAATTGACAGATATTCTGGGTCATTACAAACTTCCCCCCTAAAAGAATTTCGTCCTCGAAATTACCAAGTAAGAAAGTTACAAAATCCATTAACTTTCCTAAAACAAACCATTCAAATTGGATTTTACAAATCTCTTAAGTGTTTAACTTTCCAAAAATTCATAGTTAAACTTCTTACAATACTTTACTAAATTTTCCAATTCATACTTAGTTTTCGAAAATTTCCAAATTTTCTCAAAAATATTCTAACGCCTTAAATTTTCGGAAAAAATACGCCAGAGTCTCCTTTGCGCGGCTCGATCCGAAAAAAAATGACAGTGTATATATCACAAATATACATCTCATCAAGTGATGAGGCATCCCGCAGGGAAAAAAGTGTAAAGGTACGGTATTTAATCTGAGATATGTACCTTATATATTATTAGCGAGCATATACGGCTAATATAGCGCGAAAGCGAGCTCCAAATGCTAAGCAAGCGCAATCCGCGCCTACTAAACGCTCAACAAAAAAATGAAAAACATGTATATATGAAAATAATATCAATATACATCATATAATAACATATCAACTACATGTGCCAACATCGCAAATGCAACAAAACAACAAATGCAACCATCAAAACAACTATCATCTAATAACATCCAACAAATCCATAACCAAATCAATATTCTTTCATTTCTCATTAATATTCAATGAATTGGCTTTCCAATTTAAATCACATTTGATTCATTTACATTGGATTTAATTAACATTCATTCATACATTTCCAATTAGTTTACATTCACGAATTAAATTCACATTAGTTCACCTTCAATCTGAATTCAATTACATAGCTTTTAATTCCGCTAATTCAATTTCATTAACACTTAATGAATTTATATACAATCAACTAACATCCATATGACAACAATGTATATTCAACATAACCAAATTATTTACTTCTCTTACATTCATTCAATTTGGTATTAACACTTTTAATTCCAATTGGTTTATATTAAATTGATTTTCATTCAATTATTCAACTTCCAATAACATTAGTTTTTAATGAATTAACACTTACATTCATTATTTCATATCAACTTATTTACATTCGATTGATTAATTTACTTCGATACCAAAATCAACTTCATTATTCAACATTACTTAAGTTATATTCCATTTCAAACATCATTTGTTTAACTTAAATTTCCACTTATAAATCCAATTCAGATTTCATTTCTATTTAACTTTTTACCAAAGCCAAATTTATTATCTCATATTATAAGTTCAAAACTCTTTTCACTTATATTCAACAATTACCACTTGGATTTTAATTGATTCACTTATACTTCCCTTAATTTAACTCCATCCTTTAAGTTAAATTTATTCTATCAAAATTCAAATCGTATAAGTTATCAATTCATTTATCATTCCCATAATATTTTAAATAGGATTCCAGAGTCTTTTCAACCTTTCAAAACCATTTTTGAAATCAATTCAAATTATCCTTTGAATTTCAAAACCCAAACTCAAAATTTTCCAAAAAACTTTCATTTAAAACAATTTGGCAGCAATCCCTCTTTTGGAAACCCGAAAATGAACATCGATGATGTCATGATCATCATCGGAATTATTTTTCAGTGACCGAAAAGA
The DNA here is from genome assembly GCA_030765085.1 of Allium cepa. NCBI lineage: Eukaryota > Viridiplantae > Streptophyta > Magnoliopsida > Asparagales > Amaryllidaceae > Allium > Allium cepa. The sequence goes on along the minus strand of CM060945.1, from coordinate 118,062,401 downwards.
GTTTAGAGCTTTAATTTCTCCAAAACAATTTCCCCAAAATATCAAATCCTTTCAAAACACTTCTCTGGAATTTTATTTTCAGATTGTAAATCACATTTATAAATCTTTTTCTTATATAATTTCACTTATTTTATATAAGATTATTTCACAAGTGTAAATCATTTTAATTATAACTTCATACTTATAATTCATTTGCTTATACAATTCATTCTTTTACAGCTGTTGTTTTTTATTTAACTTATTCAACAACCAAATAATCAATTCATATACACTTTAATAATTCTGAAAAATTATCCCTTTATATATAAAATATAATGGAGGTAAAATTATTTCATTTACCCAATGTAAAATGATACTATGTCGACTTGCCTCGTTTAAGAGTTTAGAAACCCCTATCGATTACGGTTGTACACCCCGCACCGACCATAATTCATAAACAGCTCAACGGATAAGCAAACACAATATAAAACAATTTCATATTCACTAACAAATACGCACTTGTATCTATTATTACACTCAAACTCATTCTAGAGTACTACTGACTCTATCTCTAATGAGTAATTCCCAATAAAACCATGGTTGTCGCTTAACCATACGCTCTGATACCAAATACAACGACGCGACTTTTGGACACTCGAAAACTGACATCAATACATCCACTGTATCAACTGTCGAGCAATCGAATGCCAGAAAACCGTACCGTTATGGCTAAAGAAGAAGAAAAAGATAGAAGAAGAGAGAAAATGATAGAACAGAACAGAAAGAAACAACAGAACAATATCAGAATCTCACAATCGCAGCGGAACAACATATAGTAGATAAATGAATAATCTTTAAACAAAGAACTATATCAATTATTACATTACATCATATTACATTACATCATTAGAGTATACAACAACAAACAGCAGAAATGAAATACAACATATACTAGTAATATACGCCATGTCATCCAGCTTGCCTTCGGCAACTCCTGAATTCCAGAATATCCTAACAACCTAACTTTAGACTGCCCGTGTGGAAATTGGTGGGTACCCAGAGTTTAGGAGGGAAAACAATAAACTCCGAGTCAGTCATGGGACTGGTGTGAGAACTTAAAACAATTATTTATCTTTAAAACAAAGAACAGGATAATTTTAAAATAGATTCGCAATGCTTTTTAAAAATGAAACTACCATAAGCCTCACGGCACACACACAATGCAACGCAGACTTGGGGGAGATTTCTCCTTATGATAGTCAATGATGCTTACTACGTAAAATCAAATCATTTTTGATATTATTATTAGTGCATAGTGTAGGGAAAAATCATTTCGAAAGTAAAGATATAAATCTTAGCCAGCATAGGTACCATTATATTATGCCTTCTATAGCTACCATATTAAATGGAAGGTTCTACAACTAAAACCGTACAAGGTTCGTATTGTTTCTTTGGATTTCCCACAAATGGTCAGGCCAAGGAACTTCCCATTGCCACATGGAAACGCCTCTGGAAAGACGCCCCGAGAACCTAACCGGATCTCTACCAACACAAGGCGGGGTTACCTTTCAAACTAGGTAACTACTGACACGAATATGTCATTCCCCGATCGTAACCGATCTATATCCGAGGATCCTCAATTTCCAACAACCACAAAGCAATAAATTTGCAGCAACAACATAGGTTAAGTATCTAGGCTCCATACCATGATACCACCTCTATCCAAAAGGAATGACATACACTAAAGGGGCGCTACCCCCTAATAACCTTGCTGCATCCTTCCTGTTTTGACCATTTCCGGAGTGTGAGGTCCGACGAAGTCTCGTCCACAAAGCCACGCTTTATACAAAAGCTGTGCTTTGATCATATATGCTCAACAGCACTTCGTATGCCACATTACCAATTTGGGAATGTATAACTAGTAACCATCAATTACATAACCTCTAAGGGTGTTAAGCTAAGAGAATAAATTCTCCGCCACCAACGGAAATATATTTGATAGAAACCAGCTTTACATCTCAAATTGTAATGTCAGACACACAATCCATACAAGTCTGTTTCGGGCTCGAACAGAACCAAAGGCACTTCCAAAGAAGTCCTTGCAATCCGGATATTCACTAATCACGACCGGACTTCCCATCACAAAGGGTAATAAATTTCTATATCGAGGATCAACCGATGCAGAAACATTCGACGGTAATCCTTCCATTTTCACAAATATCCGGTCTTCAACACCGGTCATCAAATGCAATCCATAACGACGTATCACATATTCGGAATGGGTTATACGACCCCAAGGTCCTCTCACGGCTAACCCGAATAGTGAGAGCTTATTTCAAAAATAAGTGTAGCATTCGAATTCAAACAAATCACAACAAATACCTATTTAAAGGTAAATATTGATAGCCGGTTATTTAACTATCAATAGGCGTGTTCAACATCACCAAATTCCAAATAATTTCCCAAATAATTTATTTTCGAAAAATATCTTTACTAGATATATAATTTCCACATTTCAACCATTTGAAAACAAATTTCAATCATTTTCCTTACGCGGAAAAACTTTCATTTCAAAATGGTTCATTTAAACCAATTAAATAAATCCTTACCGATTTACTTTATATTTATGTTCCAAATCCGTAAATTTATTCTCACACTTCAAAAATAAATCAATGTTTATTTTTAAACAAATTTTCCTTTCTTTTATAAATTCCATAGTGAATTTACAATTCCAAAATATCTATTAATATACGATTTCCAAATCGATTTCTAATATTCATTTTCAATTTATCTTTAAAAGATAAAATCTTAAAATATTCACTTCATATTGGAAAACATTTCCATACTTATTTAATAATAAGAAATTCACAAATCCATTTATTTTCAACACTTGGAGAATATTCAATATACTTAAATCGAAATTAAGTATATATTTCATTCTTTAAAGAAAACGTGCGCTTAGACACATTTATTTGAGTCAAAATGAATGTTGCGTAAAACATCGTTACGACAACCTAAAATCACTAGTATAGGGATTCGAAATTTAGATAGATATATAAATCCCAATACTATACAAAAACATTTCCTTTCAGAAATCATTTACTATAACAACAGTGTTATAGTCCACCATTTCCTTCTATTTCTCGAAAACGTCTATTTCAACAATGAATATTGAAATCTATGGTTTCGACACTTAATGCATTTTAAAACAACTTCAAATCATTTTAATTCTATTTAAAATATCACTTCCCCAAAACACTTTAATATATTATTCACTATCCTAAAATCGTGAATATTCTTCGTTAACCAAATTCAACATTTTTCTACACATTTTTTTAAAGGATTATCCACCGTCCAAAATCGTGAATATATCTCCTTTAAAAATCTAAAATAATTGACTTATCAAAATAAGTCGGTTTCGGATTTGTAAAACAATGTTTATAAATCCCCATTTATATTTTTATAAGGACTTCAATTTACAAGATTTAAAAATCTTGCTACTTATAAAATTCCATTTATAACCTTATTTTCAGCATTAATAGAACTTCTTTTATAATTCCATTATTTCGATTTATAAAATATATATTTTATAAATCTCATCTATAAACCATTTATACTTATTCGAAAATCTCAATAAAAATGCCAAAACCCGATTTATAAGTTAATTTCTTATAAATCTTTTATTTTACAAAAATCTATTCATTTTATAATTTCACAATTTATAAATCTATAAATTTTATTCACTTGTGAAATCCATTTATACTTCATTTTAACACTTATAAAAAACTCATTTTATAATTCCTATATTTTTTATTTATAAATATTAATCTTAGAAATCTTTTATATAAACCGTTTATAATGATTCAAAAATCTCAATTTAAATAAACCAATCCTTTTAATAATTTACAAAACGTTATTTAAAACTTATATAACTCCAAAATCATACTTAAGTACTATTTTCCAAAAATATAACTTTTATAACAATAAAATTAAAATGTTTATTTATTTTAACAATTCAAAATTTAATAAAACGTATACTTCCAAAAATCACTTTAAAATTCATTTTAAAATCAATATCATTATTTTAAAACTTCAAAAATGGATCCGTTGATGCAACAGCACCAAATAGTCAATCACAACATCAAAATATCATATATCGATATGATAATCAACAAACATCACAATATCTATAATCAAATAAATAATGGTGAGGAATCTAGTTGGATCCCTCCAATCTGTTTCCCTGCATCCAAAGATGTTAGCACAATACCAATTCCGTTCCAATATGGAATATCGCGGTATATAGGATTTATAAAATATTATCTGCTATTATACGGCGCAATAGGGTCTCATCTGCTATATAATGCGGGAAAATCAACTCCAAGTACATATATAATACCAATTTCAATCTAGATAGAATTATCGCGGTAAATGTTTTTAATAAATAACCTCCGCTTACTAACGGCGTATAATGTCTATTTTAACAATCAATAGATAACAATCATCATTAAAACATACAATCAAGAAATTTTAAATATAACTATTTAAAATTTAAATCGAAACAATTCGATTGAGTGAGAAGTTCTCACCTCACTTTCAATTCAGCGTTTTATTTTGAATAAAATTAAACACGCGTTTAATTTTACCCGAAATTCTCACTAACTCCAAATGACTCCAATCTAGCTCCATAGCGTAGTGTTCGTCCATACGAACCCAATGCAAGTTGTTTCGTAATTTTTCGACCTCGTACGAAAAAGTTATCGCGATTTAAAGATTGAACAATTTATTATATACAATATTCACAACTTATTTTTTTTAAAAACCCTATGGTTGATCAAGGTCGTTCATTCCAACATAGCAGATCACGGCAATTCCACGCAACAATCATCTTCTCCCCTCTACCAGGTAACGCACACGAATACAAACCCATGGCCCCATTCATCTTGCAATTTTCACCGCTACTACGAACAACGTGGAGACGATCAGGGACCATCACCGCGAAGGCCATCACGTCCCTACCACCGCCCAGAGCACGGCCAGGCTCGGTCCCCCCATTGCCTCGTAAATCATGCGCGACTTCCGGTCGAACGTGAGCCAATTGTGGCCTCCACACAACACCAATTCGAATCTCCACCGTTGGATTTGTCAATCCCGATGTCCTCTACGTTTTTCTAGTTGAAAACTTTGGCTAATAACTGATGGATTGAAAGAAATTTGAGGAAGAAAGAGATTAAATTTCGGCCATTAATCTAGAGGGTGGCGGCTACTGCTTAGAACTAGGGTTTTTCAAAAATCAAAGGGAAGGGGTCCTTTTATAGAAAACTTCAAAACACTATTCATCCTGAATTTTCCGAACTCGAAATCTCGCGTGGTGACCAGCGTTTATAGGGTTTACCCCGCGTTTCGGACACAATGGAATGTGTTTCGGGAGCCAATTAGATCATCTGTGCGAGTTACGGCAATAAACGATCAAATTTAAATTAAACCGATTCAACTAATTTCTATGCATTTTGGCTTGCCTCGGACAAACGGTAAATCCGATTGACACGAAATTTGAAACCTTATAATAATATCACATTACGGATCCGATGAAACTAGTTTTGTCGAAATCCGAGACTGTTTGAAAAATGGCTATTTTAACTCGTCAATTAAATATTAAAATATTCAATTTTCACAAATTAACTCCAAATTCGATTTTAAAAGTTCTATAACAACATTCTAACTCCAACATGATATAATAAAATTTTACAAATCATTTTCAATCATATTTAACCCAAATTTCAATTATTTCTGTATTTTTAAATATTAAATTATCGATTTAATTATCAAATTAAATCCAGATATTCGAAAAATAAATTATTCGACTTATAAATTTCACTTATTAATATTTAAAATAAATTAAATATACAAATTTTAGTTGACAGAAATTCTGGGTCGTTACAATGCTTATGTGATAGGGGGTTCTCGCATTGTGAATGGGGCGAAGCTTTGTTTCTTGCCCTTACATGTCCCGGCAATGTGGGTTGGTTGACAGTAGAGAGGATAGCCATAAAACATTGAAGTCGACAAGCACCACTGTCCAAGTGGTTAAGTGATTCGGCTTTGGTGCAAAAGGTCACAAGTTCGTAACTTGCGTAGCGTGATTCGAACGTTTATTGACATGTGATATATTGTCCCAGTGACATGTTGTACATAAATTACCATTTCAAAAAAAACATGGAAGCCCGGGGTTACCGTTTGTAGCCACGTCCTTTAAGGGTTGACCGGTTGGGTCATTACAGTTAGTATTAGAGCCTTAGGTTACCCTCTCAATGGCCAAAGTATGCTATACGTATGAGTGACATACTTGTTATTTTTGAAAAGGTTTTTCAAAAGATTTTTCTAAAACTCATACTACATATGCTTATTTTTAAATTTTCGCTTAACTCTATAAATTCCGACTATAGAAGTAGTTGTGACCATATTCCAAAAGGATGGGCGAGGCGACTATGAGTTGGAAGAATAAATAGAGGTAATTTCTACTCCTACTTCGATTACCCATGGAGTGGAGATCATATCTTTAGAAGAAAACTAGGGAAAGCATGACCTCAACTTATGGAAGCACCCTTGAAATTGGATAGCATTTGACTCCTTGATAGGACGTACTCTTCCTTATTATTGTGGACCCTATAGACATATTTAATAATAGGAGTGACCGTAGATGGAAAGATTGATAGGAAATAAATGACCTTAAGGAAACGTCCGTTAGTCTAGCAATTAATACAGACAAATTAACATTTATGGAGGTAACAAATGAAGGGGTTATGTATTATTAAAATACGAAAGCAAGAAAAGGAGCAAAATTTCGTAAGAAGGAATACATTTGTCACCACAAGGAGGAAATTAGATTTTTAAAGGGTAGAGTACAAAGGTTTGAAAGAAAGAACAAATTTTAATTCTACTTTTATGACATAATTTGATAAAAAGGTTTCTTTGAGAATCCCTTGAAAATTTTGAAAGTTCCTTTCAAAAGATTTTGAAATGAAAATCTTATAAGTCAGAAATTTTTGAGAAAAAGTGATTTTAGATTACTTTTAAATTATACCACCATTTGTTTTGTAAAAAGTTTGAAAAGAGGTTGTAAAATTAAAAATAGCGGTGAAACATTTTTGGTAGGTGATTTTAATTAAGAAAAATAGTTTCCATTTATTAACTTTTTCATTTAAAATTTAGTTGAATAAGAAAATCTTTTAATTTCCTTCTTTTTGTATTCTTCCATTTTCTATTCTATATTATTGCAATAAATTTGAAAATTCTTTCCTCTATAACTTCTTAGAGGCCATATAAGTTGGAAATTTTTAGAAATATAATTATGGTTTTAGACAACTTTGAAAATATACCACCATTAGTCTTAGAAAAGTTCAGAAATATAATGTAATTTTTAAAAGCAGTGAATTTCTTTAAGATAAAATGGTGAATGGTTTTAATTGTAAATTGATGGCTTGAAAATTTTCATTTATTAACCTTATTAATTTGATAAAAAAGATCAATTTTTGATTCTTTGATCCTTCTATTTTTCCTTGTTTATAAACCTAAAATTTCTTTCTTTAGAACTCTTTTTAGGGGTTTATAGATAGAGATAACACCTATTTTGGGATAGAAAATTGAAAGAAAGGAATACCGGATACTACAAGAAGGAGAGCATCCCCATATAAGGTCATGAAGAGAATAATGGCTAGAATTTAGGTAAATAGAATTGTAAATTCCGGTAGATGAGATGTTGAAAGGAGTAATAGAGTAAGATAGAAGTTATCTTTGTCTACTCTATCTTTTTTCTATCATATAAAGTTATAAAAGGTATCTTTGACTGTTATCCTTCCTTTTAGCAAGGCCGTGATACCAAAAGATTAACAGAAAACCAAAGACAGTTCGTCACGAAGATGGATTATATGCAGGTTCGCTATCGATATCGATAAATTTTGTCCGAGTCTAGATCAGGCTACAGCTAAAAAGACACGACAAGCGAAGCCATGTAAGCCAGCATTTCAAATTTCAGGTCAATCCGAGTTCGTATGTTCAAGTTATGATCGATGCAATTTGGAGGAAACAGCCTTGGTTTCGTATCCATCAATAAGCTCTAATTTCGTCCATACGATTTGTATCCATCGCTGAGCCATATTTTGAATCGATCAGATTCGTACCCCTCCTCGTGTCCTCGATCGTATCGATCAGTTTCACATCCATCCTCAAGCAACTGTTTCGTATCGATCAACTCCACATCCATCAACCAGTAACGTGCTTCGTATCGATTCGCCCAATGTCTAGTCCGTACCCATGAAGGAGGTGTTTATTCGAATCCATCAGGTAGCTTAAGTTCGTATCCATCACAAATGCACCATCGATACGAGCTAAGCCATCTATCTTGATTCGAAATAAACATACTGCGAATCGATGTGAGGTGCACATGGTTGATTGGTTTGAACTGTGTAACGACACTCGATACAAACAAGGCAAAACTCATGGAAACGACACGGTCAACTCGGAGAAAAAAGAGGATCGGTGCGAGAAGAGCGTGCCACGTTGCCGCATGGACACGTGCATTATCGATTCGAAGTGGGTCGATTCGAAGCCATGGATTTGAACGAAACAGTACTCCGAGGAACATCATCTTGAATCGACCATAACTCGAGATCCACCAGTCCAAATACCATGAAATTTTCACAGAAGCTTACGTACAAGCTAAAGAATGTTCCTGCCAAGTTTCAGACTGATTGGACGAATCCTTGATCGATACGAAATCGGTTTGTATCGATCACAGATCGAGTCGAAACTTGGTGGGATTGATCGCGTGGGCCCACTCATGTGCCAGAAGGAGTCTCCCGAAGTTTGAGCGAATATCAGCCTCCTACACCTATAAATAGCCCCCTGAAGCCTATAGAAAAAGGATCTTTCAACTTTGAAGCGTCCAGACTCTACCAGATTCTATTTCACACTTCATCATTACTATTGTACTCGAATTTCAGAGTTGTTATCTTCTATAATCTGCTATAATTCACTGAAATCACCAAGTGAATATCAATAAAGTCACCAAGTTCAAAGTGGACGTAGGCCAGATCGCCGAACCACTATGAATTCTGTGTTGTTTACTGTTTTCTTTTGAATTTTCTGAGTGATATCCATACTTGCTATTCATTTGAGATCTTTGATTGTGAATTATCAACTATCGGGTGTTTGTGACCAATTTTGGCGCAAACATTTTGGCGCTTTCACTGAGAAGGCTAGCTCAGGGATTCTATCATTTGGAAGTTAAGTTTGAAGGCTTAAAGATTCAGATCTGAAGAGCTATGACAAGAAAAACAAGTAGAAGACAAAGGACGGAAAGAAGCTAGCACGAAGGGAGTCAAGAGGCTTCTTTAGGTGCAAATCAGACGTCGATCTTCATCACTAGGGATGAGATGGAGACGATGATGAGAAGACAAGAGGAAATGATCCAGAATTTGTTTCAACAGATTGGACGCCTTGGAGCGCAGAATCAAGGAGCAACTAGAGTTCAGAACGGAGCGGGACCTTCTTTGGCGGCATCAGAGCTAGGGGTTACTCGCCTTGAGCACGCTGACCTAATTCCAAGAAGAACATCGGGTGGATTCGAACAACACGGCATTGGAAGAGAAACAGAAGCTCAGCTAGGAGAACAGATTCCAGAATTCCCTCGTGAACTCGAGGGGCAGGTCGAAGGCAATGGATGAGGACTACGACTCGGAGACAATGACAGGTTGGCGGAGATGGTTAGACGGGCTATGAGAGGCAGATTAATATACAAAGACTTGGAGGATGTGAATAGGAGTCCTTTTACCACAGCAATCAGGCGAGCAAGGAACCCACCAGATTTTAAGCTACCATCATTGGATATGTATAATGGGAGGACAGACCCTATGGTTCATCTGACAAAGTACATGAGACATATGGAAGTGTTGGGGGCATCAGAGGAGGTCATGGCCCGGTGCTTTCCATTGTACCTGGCGGATATTGCAGCATTATGGATTAGGCAACTAGAGAGTGGATCTATCGGAACATGGAATGATTTGACTGAATGGTTTATGAGGCAATTTAGGGTTCACATTTCGAGACCGAAGAATGTGATGAGTTTGGCAGCACTGAAACAAAGAGCTCGGGAGTCTTTGAGAAGCTTCTTGACGCGATTCAATGCAGCTGCAACATCAGTGGATCAACCGGATCCATCCATGGTCTTGATGGCAGCTGTAGCGGGCATAGCTGATGGCAAAGAATTCAAGAATTCACTGACAAGATATCCCACTATGGATCTAGGGGAATTTTATCATGAGGCCGAAGAATTCTTACGGTTAGAGGATGCGAATTCCAAAAGAGAGGAAGGAGAAGGAATCGACGTTTATGCAATCAATGGTGGAAGTCTTCCTGAGAAAGGTGCAGAAACAAGCAAAGGGAAGCGAAAGGCTGAGGATAACAACAATAGATCAACATGACCACGAAAAGAACCAAGATTCACCTCATATATGGAGCTGACAGAAACTTTGGAACGGATCTACCAGGACACTAGGGGACAGATTCCTTATCGAAACCCGATGAGGAGAGATCTGACTAACAATGAGAGAAGGTCAGACAAGTATAGTTCATTCCATGAGTTGAATGGTCACAGCACAAACGACTGCAGACACTTGAAAGACGAAATCGAGGGGCATATCTGAAATGGCTTGCTATCGCAATATGTGAGAAGGAGAGCCACAATGGTGGAACAAGAGCGACCACCGCCTGCACCAACTGAAGATGGCTCAGGATCGAGACGTCAGCTGATTATCAATTGATTGAAATAATGACGGACGAGTGGCAAACTCCACATCGACACGATTAAGTTGTTTACACATGTACATGACCGCGAACGATCCTCAGGCATGCTCTGATACAACTATAAATCATATCGATGTAGGTGTCTGTGCTCTGACGTCGCTATTTTGCTTTTGTTTTTTACTTCTTATGTTTGGATTTGATTTTGTTGGACATTTCTATTAAAAATCTCGGTTGAATGGATATTTAGTTTTGATAATTCTGAAATGGCTAAGCTTCTTGCACATGTACGGGGTCGCTAAAGGTCCTTAGGCATGCTCTGAGATAGCGACAAACCGCCTTAACAAATGATCTAGAAATCCACTCGAACGTGAAATCTGGTATCGATAATACTAAGTCCCCCCTCGGGGCAAACCCATTCGCTATGAATGGCACCCGACCTCGAACGGTCACAATTTGCCTCTAACGGCACCCGACCTCGAACGGTCACAATTTGCCTCGAATGACACCCGACCGCGAACGGTCACAATTCGCCATGAATGGTATCCGACCTCGAATGGTCACAATTCGCCTCGAATGACACTCGATCGTGAACGATCACAAATCGCCTTGAACGGCATCCCGACCGTGAACGGTCACCACTCGCCGCGAACGGCATCCGACCGCGAACGGTCGCATATCACCTCAAACGACACACGATCCTAAACGATCGTCATTTGTGGTCAGAAAAGACTATCAATCTCTTTTCAGGTCATCTATAGGATATGAACATCCAGCGTACGACATTATAAAACACACCTTCCTACCGCAAGGCATGTTTTGGAGGGAAAGTGTTATCCCGCCTTTTAGCAAGGCCGTGATACCAAAAGATTAACCGAAAACTAAGGATAGTTCGTCACGAAGATGGATTATATGCAGGTTCGCTATGGATATCGATGAATTTTTTCCGAGTCCGGATCAGGCTACAACTGACAAGACACGAAAAGCAAATCCATGGAAGCCAGCATTCCAAATTTCATGTCAATCCGAGTCCGTATGTTCAAGTTATGATCGATGCAATTTGGAGGAAACAGCCTTGGTTTCGTATCCATCAATAAGCTCTAATTTCGTGTCCATACGGTTCGTATCCATCGCTGATCCATATTTTGAATCGATCAAATTTGTACCCCTCCTCGTGTCCTTGATCGTATCGATCAGTTTTGCATCCATCCTTAAGCAACTATTTCGTATCGATCAACTTCGCATCCATCAACCAATAACGCGCTTCATATCGATTCGCCCAATGTCTAGTTCGTACCCGTGAAGGAGTGTTTATTCGAATCCATCGGGTAGCTTAAGTTCGTATCCATCACAAATGCACCATCGATACGAGCTAAGCCATCTATCTCGATTCGAAATAAACATACTGCGAATCGATACGAGGTGCACAGGTTGATTGGTTCGAATTGTGTAATGGCACTCGATACAAATGAGGCGAAACTCACGGATACGACACAGTCAACTCGAAGCAAGAAGAGGATCGGTGCAAGAAGAGCGTGCCACGTCGCCGCATGGACACGTGCATTATCGATTCGAAGTGGGTCGATTCGAAGCCATGGATTCGAACGAAACGGTACTCCGAGGAACATCATCTTGAATCGATCATAACTCGAGATCCACCAGTCCAAATGCCATGAAATTTTCACAAAAGCTTACGTACAAGCTAAAGAATGTTCCTGCCAAGTTTCAGACCGATTGGACCAATCCTTAATCGATACAAAATTGGTTCGTATCGATCACAGATCGAGTCGAAACTTGGTGGGATCGACCACGTGGGTCCATTCACGTGCCAGAAGGAGTCTCCCGAAGTTTGAGCTAGATATCAGCCTCCTACACCTATAAATAGCCCCCTGAAGCGTATAGAAAAAGGATCTTTCAACTCTGAAGCATCCAGACTCTGCCGGATTCCATTTCACACTTCATCATTACTGTTGTACTCGAATTTCAGAGTTGATATCTACTGTAATCTGTTGTAATTCACTGAAACCACCAAGTGAATATCAATAAAGTCACCAAGTTCAATGTGGACGGAGGCCAGATTGTCGAACCACTATAAATTCTGTGTTGTTTACTGCTTTCTTTTGAATTTTCTGAGTGATATCCATACTTGTTATTCATCTGAGATCTATGATTGTGAATTATCAACTATCGGGTGTTTGTGACCAATTTTGGGGCAAACATTGACCATTGATTGGATTTAAATGATGACTGAAAAAATGTTTTTGGATAAGGAGAAGCATTTATGTAAAGATGAGAATTTGATAGGTTTTCCTAATTTGAATACAAAGTCATTTAAATAATAACAATATTAGATTTGATAAAGAAAATTGTTGAGAGATATTTTAAGAGTTTTTGATCAAAGTTACGAGATATATTTCATAAAATAATAGTGTATTTGATTAAGAAGGTAACAAATATTATTGTGTGCTTTAGAAGGAAATAACTATTATTTTGAAATGATGGTTATGAAAAATTTACTATTTTGTAAACGATAATTCTTATAGCTAGAAAACTCTTTGAAACAAAAATGGTCTAACATATTATTTTGAAAAATAATTAAGTTTGAACCTTTTGTGCTAAAATTCCTATTTTTAAAAAGGAGTAAATCCTTAGTTTAGCAAGATATTGAAAAGGAAAGTTTTTCATAAGCTCCTTTTTGAAAACCAAGAGAATTTTGAACGCCATAAATTAGATAACTTTTAAAATAAGTTTTGATAAGGAAAGTTTCAGAAAGGGAGATTTTTTCATTCCTATTTGGGAACAAAGGAATTTTGAATCTTTCATTAAGGTTTTTATTAAAGTTTACATTTCAAAAGATGGAGATATTGAAATTGATACTTCATGATTTGATTATTGTAAGAAATGAAATAACAAATACTTATTTTTAAATAAGTTTATTTGTATGAAGATATTTTATTTTGTATGGGAAAGTTATGATTTTATAAAATTTTATGGAGTACATAAAGATCACGACCCAGGTGGGATAGACTAAGGTTTCTTCAGGATATAAAATAGAAATAGAATGTACAACCTAACCTGGAAAGCTAAAGTCAGTCCCAAACCCCTATTTGAAGAAGCTGGTACAGTGTAAAGATATTCCAGATCTGTAATTGGGTTGGGAATTAGGTTGCCCATAGAATATGAATTTCTATAATTTAAGTTTGGAGCACTCTACATAATTCCATAAATTATCTAATTTCAAAATACGTGTAAAAGTACATTGTTTGAAGTAACAAGGAATATACTAAAAAGGAAAGAGATGTGTAAGAGTTGGATATTCCTTTCATAGATTACACGGTTTTTTCCAATAATAAGAAAAGAAATAATTCCCTGTAATTTCGAACAAAGCAAATTTTTTAAATTTTAGTTTATTTATGACAGTATGGGAAGGATAGCTTTGATAAATTAAAATATGGAAATGGTTATTCTAGTGGTAGAATTAGTAGTTAGATATAGATATCGTACAGCCACGCTAAACGACCTGAATATATATAGATAGCATAGACTACGACTACAGGCGTATTATTTAGTAGTTGACGGACTACGATTTATGGTTGTTAATTACAAATTTAACGAGTAATAAATTCGTAATTAATGAGAGGAAAAGTAATCTAAAGAGGACTGATTAAGGAAACTTGATATTGCATTTGTGGAAGAAAGAAATTTGAGCAATGAATGGATTTTGAAAACCTGAAGAAGGTTAAAAAGATTGAAGAAGGATTAATTGGAAATGGTCCAATTCTGATAGTAATGATCAGCTGCAATGGATATTAATTGAAGCAATAAATGGACCGCATTTATGAAAGACCAAAAATGGGGAAATTAGGAAAATGGGTAGCAATGGAATAAAATATTAAAGATAACCCATCTCAATTTAGAAAGGAGCGTTAGGATATCAACACCATTTATATTAACTAATAATAAATGGCAACTTCTAGTAAAAATTTCTTTCGGAGTTCTTGGATTATAGTCGCTAGTTGTCTTTCTTAGTTATTGGAAAAGTGAATGATATGGTGTAAGATATATCCCCATTTTTTTCTTGTGTAACCTTTATGAATGAGATTAAAACCACTTGATATATGTTGGGAAGCAAAGTAAATAAGGAAATTTTATGGGAACACTTAACTAGCGATAGATCATAGGTAAAACTGGAAGTTAATAACCAAATTAGGTTAGCAACCTAAAGTGAGTAAATGTTTCAATCTTAAAACTTTAGATATTCAAAAGCATAAGGGATTTAGCATACAAAATTCCACCATGCAAGGAAAGATAAAATGTGTAGGAATGAGAATGGAATTTCCTATTTATTAAGGATTAAGAGGAAGGTGGCAGAAATTTTCTGTTAGAAGCTGTAGAACCGTAGCACTCTAACACAGCTTTATGGAGTTGTTCTTTGCATCATTAGTGATAGGGACTCTTAGTTTACTAGCAAATTTGGAGGGCTTTGCTAGTAGCTTTAGGAACTTCATTAAATTGGAGCATCGCTTATCGATCGAACACTAATGGACAAACTGAAGGAATGAATGGAAATTTGAAGGATTTCTTAAGAGCTTGCATCTTGGACTTTGGAGGACCTTAGGAGTAGCGCTTACCCTTAGTGGCATTCAGTAGGATTGTAGTCGTCAAATTGTGGATGGTAAACCACCGATAAATTCTACTTGGACCAGATTTGTATTGCGAGACTTTGGAATGTAAGAATTGATTAGGTAACGAACGATTTGGATAGTTGGAATGTAGGCACCATATTTATTGGGCCTTTTCTCAATATGGGTAAAAAAAAAATTATGTTGGTAGGAGTCCATGACGTTTTTGCATTTGATAAAATACATTCGAGCATAGCAATTGCTGTAGAGCCTAATCAAGTGGGAGATTTTAAGAAGGATCCAATAACATCCTGTGCCATTGTGTGCACCACAGAGCATGGAACTCGGAGGCTATGCAACAAAGAATTAGATTTGGTTCGAGTACGATGGTGAGAAAATATGATGGGAGGCATGAGGACTCTTTGTCCAAAACCTTTCTTTGAAAAATTTTCTCTCCAAAATTAGGATTTTGGTTGCATCATGGCTGCTAGATTAGATGGTAGAAGATGGTTGCTACACTTTTTTCACGACCGCTTTACACTCATATAGAAATTTTTATGCATGTTCAGGGTATTTTCATACATACTTTCATGACATGATTATACACTCACACTAGGATTGAGCTCATTTTAGTATGTCTACATACATAATCACATTGCATTATTGGTTGAGTAGATGGTATTGATAACTTGGTTTTATAACATGAATGTTATTGGGTGTTATGTTGTTCGCCCCTTAAAAGATTTTGAAACAAAATCCATTTTAAGGGGGGAAGAATGTAACGTCCCATAAAATGAACCATAAATAGATGAAGTAAATTAAATTACATATGATAAGGTAGAAAATGAAAATTTTGTAAAAGTTGAAATTTTACCATGAAAGTTATACAGTTGTGTTCATGGTAAAATTTTGATTAATTTCTATATATAATATGCTGAAAACGGAGCTTGAACGAAGTAGTTATGAGTGTTTGACGTTTTTAGATTTAAAATAATATGAATAAGATTCAAATAAGTAATTGATTCCTTTATTTGAAATTTATTTTAATTGATTTAGACTTGGGGTTAAGTAATGTCAAAAATTAGCAATTAATGTTAAAAGTTAATTAGAATATGAAATCAATAAATAATCAAGCAACGGTAAAATAAAATAAATACCTTCCCAAAATAAGGGAAGAAGTCGACCCAGCAATTCAAGGGGTCGACCTAGAGGTCGATCGTAGGGGTCGACTGCTTGGAGCATGGGAGTCGATTACCACCCTGTAGTGGAGCTTATTTTGATGAGTTGTACGTTCTAGTTTTATCTGTTTTTAGTCTATTCTCATTCAATGATTCTGGTGTGTTTCCAACCACTATAAATTAAACCCTAGACCTTTCACTTTTATCCACAAATATTTTGAAAACAATAGAGAAACTATGTCATTGTTATCTCTTCAAATTAGATTCAGAAAATCCATAGAGAATTCAGATAAGAATCCAATTTATTTTCTATTTATTTCTTCTCCCTCCAACCTTTTCTTATTCTATTCTCCTCTAACTATTCTAAATCTAATAAATATATATACATCTTCCCTATTATGTGTGTATATACCAAGAGAGAGATTCTAGAAGAGATTGTGAGGCATGCAAATCTAAGGAAGGCAAAGCAAAGACTATTTTGTGAGTGGAAACCTTAATATTTCTTTTTAGAAATTGTTTAGTATATTTCTTTTGGATTTGAATATGCATTAGGGGTTTTGGGATTTCAAAAATATGATGGATAAAATCCCTCAAAATTCCTTTTATTTTGAAATGTCAATTCTACGTTGAGATCCTCCATTATTTATATCAATTTGATGGAATTTATTTCATTTATGCAATTTTTGATGATTTCATAGTCTATTCCACTTCTCCTTCTTCTTTGGATCAAATTGTGGTCCTTCAATAAATAAGGGTTTTAAAATTATGAATTCTGATCTTAGATTACACCACTTATTCATATCAATTTCTTTGTAAAAAGAGGAGTTGGATAGAATATGGGGTTTAGATGCAATTCTTATTATTTAAGATACTCCATTGAATTGGTGTAATAATTGAGTTTCTATTTTATTTACAAGCCTGGTATTGCAGTTTTGATTATGAATATTTATTCCTTATTTGGAAATTTGAACTCCATGCAATCTTAGGAAATTGAGGAAAAATGACTTGTAATAATGATTGATTAGGGAATTAACATTTAACGCTACTTTAGAGAAAAATCCATGCATTTAGAACTTATTGGGCACAAATTTTTATTTATCTCTATTTACATAATTAGTGTATGATTACTGCGTATATGATATAGTTAATTAGACATTTATTATCATTTATTTCTTATTAGGAAGGTAATTGATTTTGAGGTAAAAATAAGAGGAAACTCTTATATAGCTTAATTATTATTTTAAGACGTGCTAAGGTAGATTCCTAATAAGGACTTATTTATGAAACAGTGAGATGAGTGTGTGAGTATATAGAGTGATTAATTTATGGCTAAGTCATAGGGATGCGAGGTCAATAGAGTGGAAATCTGCCTTTCACTTTGAGGCTACCAGTAGTTGTGTGCACTTTTACTGATGTGAGATATCCTTATGATAAATATTTGTAATGACGCGAGGTTGGTTCCAAATTCTACAGGGGAAATCTACCCCGCTAATGTGGCTACCCATTCCTACGAATAAGGGACTAATGTGAGACGTCATTATGAGTATGGGCCATAAGAAGAAGGGTCTGCTTCGGGGTTTGAGGTATTAAGTGGTTGGATCCGCCTTTTTCCCAGACGAAGTATTAAATGGCCAAGAGTTTACGTTAGGTGGTATCTCCACAGGGGTCCACTTCTGGAATTAGGCCTTAAATGACAGGGTCTTCCTATTATCCACTTGGAGTATTGAGTGGCATATGAGGTTCCATATAATGTCAGCTAGATAGTACCATTGAGGAGCATGCTTCTTGAAATAGACCTTAAATGATCGAGTCTGCCTATTTTACTCTAGTAAGTATTAACTGGCTTGGGTACCGTCTCTCACTTTATTAGCTATTTATGATGTATGATTGGGATATGGGATCTACTTATAGAATGGAAGGTATTAAGTGGTTGGTCCTGCCTCCTTTCATTATAAAGAAGTATTAAATGATTTAATGGTTTTATGTTCATAGATATATTCTTATTTTGAAATATACTGCTCAAGTACTGAAAAGGTAAGACTCTAGGATTTTATTCACCAAACAATTGTTGTTCTGACTCCCTCCTCATTACAACACAGTTTAAGGATGGAGTGATAGCGGTAACGATGCTTAGATATAGAGAATCTTAGCTTGTGGCAGTATTTGTTATTATTACTTGCTTTTATGTTGACCCATGCAAGTAGACAATTATTGTAACAGATATTATGTTATAGTTTTTATTGAATTTTGTATTATGACATTTTTAGGGTTTTGAAATAAATGGTTACACTTTACTATTGTATTTTGTTCCATCCGCTATGAGTCTTGAAAGTTTGGTTATGGCTCTATATTGTTATTTTCTTAATTCTACCAAAAGTTTGCCTTAGAATGTATTTAACTTTCGATGGGCCTTTCTTGGGCCTGTTCCTGGGTGGTTTGTTACATAATATCCTTGGTTAAAAGCCACAAATTCAAATATGACCTAATGACCATTAAAGTCTCCAATTCGAGCTTCTTTACTATTCATAAGATAAAATGAAAAAGAGGAAAAAGAACAGTTCAAAATTTACTCCTTTCTAGTAGGGGTGCACACCTATTTATATAGAACCTTAACCTTTAGATTCATGACACGTGTCACTCAAAAATGACTGGTCATGATTTGCTGACGTGCCACGTGTTTCGGGTCACTCATGGCACAATCCTTCTTTAACTTCTCCAGATGATGTGGCACAGTTAATCCAATAGGACAATGCCACATGGCCAGCTGGGGTGTCGATTTTAGGTTTATTCTTCAACTTTTAATAGCTCTAATTGTCGACATGTGATACTCCCTCAGTCTTCATTATGTGATAGCTTTAAGTTAATCATCAACATGTGGTAGCTCCTTTAGTCATCATTATTTTAACCTGTTATGGCATTATATTATCATCATCTTGCGAAAGTCTATGTCATTTTCATGCGATAGCCTATGTCATTGTCATGCAATAGCTCCCTTGAGTCATCAAAACACAATAGCTTTAGGTGGTTAAAATGCGATGCAAAGTAAACTCAATTTCTAATAGCCTCAAAGTGTATCAACATGCGATAGGATTGAAACATCAACCTACAGTAGCTTCTCTTTTACCTTCTCATACATTGGCATTTGTCCATATCAACTTTCGATAACTTCATCGTGTCAACATGCGAAAACCTTAATCATGTCAACTTTCAATAGCTTTGTTTGTTAATCTGCTATAGCTCTGCTTGTCGACCTATGATGACTTTAATTTGCATTCACCATATGGTAGGTTTTATCAATACATGATGACCTTCTTTTGTATTTAATCTTGCAATAGCCATTTTCCATTAATATGCGACATTTACCTGGCCTTCAACCTGTGACAGCTCCATCACTCTTGACTTGTGATAGCTCCTTTATATTCAACACGTGGAACTATGTTATCTTTAATTTGGGATAGCTCTTTTACCATCAACTTGTGATAGCTTCGTTCTTTAACCTTTAGTTGTTTTACACCTTATTAATTTCTGGACATTTTGGGTGTAACACTAGTTATCGTTGTATTTGTTGTATAGGGCATGTTCAGTCAAATGGAGTAAACATCAGAATTATTCGAGGTGATATTAGTAATTTATGTGGTGCTTATATAAAAGTTATATATACTTATCGATATGCGATATAGAAGAATATTTAAATTGAATTTAAATTTTACAAATTACCAAGGGGTTAAATGCCATTTTTGTCCATATTGGACTAGGTGCATAGGCGTCCATAAAAGAGGAGGAAACAAGGAATTTGTGTTTTGACTTGGTGTGAGATATATATGGATATCTTTGTTTCCAACCACACTATGAATTCAAACTTGTTATCTTCACTTTTTCTTTATACTCTTGCTTGTTATCCTGTTCTATCTTCGTTGCAAATACATCCGTTCATTTCAAAATTCCAACCACATCCAAACAACTAAATACTAGTAGATCAATATTAGCACACTTCTTGTTTGCAGCAAAAGGAGTAGATTTGACAAGATCAACGAGATTGAATATATCAAATTATGTTTTACGGCCTTATTTCTCATGTTATAATTCCATATATATTATATAATGATTTCTGTGAATTTCTTATGTTATATAACCTGTTTTATATGTGTTATTACATGTTATTTTATATAAGATTAAAAATATGTAATATTAACTCCATGTGGTTCATGTAAAAATTATAATTAGTAGCTAATATTTAAAAAAATCTACTATATATAAAAAAAGTTTTGGCCACAATTAAAAAAATAAATTTAAAATAATTTAAAACATGTATACTATTATTAATTTAATTTAAACATTGTTTAGTAATTTTAAATATGTTATTTGAAAGTTAAGTAAAGATAAATATTATATAAATATTTTATTAATAAATGTTTTTCAAAATTTAAAATCAGAGATTTTTTCGACTGAATTAATTTTAAAATAAAAAATGTATTAAATATATATATATATATATATTATGTAAATAAATACATTTGTTACCATTGTGCATTTTTAAAATATATAAATTTTGTTGTAAATTCTTTTATTGTCTGAACATATATGCGCATGCGCACATACGATGTACATATATAAATACATAATTATATATATATGTATGTATATTAAACATCTATTATTATATATATTATTTAATTAATATAACCATTTATATAAATGTTTTAAAATATATTTATTTTCGATTTGAAATTTAATTTAATATATGAAAATATAATTAAATTTTTACAAAGTCAAAATTAAGATATTGTGAAAGTTTTATATTTTAAATTTCAGGTCTTGCTTTAATTTTGAATCTTATTTACTAAGACAAATTAGATACTTTAAATTTGAATATTGAAAATAAGACTTAGTCAAATATATATTTATTTTTAAATAATTGAAATTAAAGTTTCTAGAAATTAACACACACACATAGATACATATATACATACATACGTACATACATATATATATATGAAATATTTTATTCAGCCAACTAACATATTTATAAAAGCCAAGTATATACATAGTAGATGTAAATCCCAACATTTATTTATATATATTCAGACCATGTACATCCTATGCTATATTATCCATGCACATCATGCACATATGCAACATAATGATGTATTCATAAACTATATGAATTACATTTAATTAAATTCATTAATTAAATCAGAGAAAGAAAATAAAATATGATTTTATTCAAATTAATTAAATTGATCTAATAAAAACCTTTAGAATTTATAGGACTAATATGATTTAAAATAGGAAAAAAAGAGTTGAAATCCACCTATTTCACCTGCTTCCGACCAGCCGTTTCCAACATATACAACATTAACCCGTTCTTTCCCATACATGGGTAAATATAATATCATAACAAACATGTGTGGCATATAAAGATGCTAACATTTTTTACAATTTATATTTTTGCTGGTTGTGGACTTTTGCATCGCATAACATACAACCAAACAAAAACAAAACAACATATATAGTGGGCCTTCTACACTGCCCTCGGAAGTTTTATTCGAAAGCTAATAGATAAAATTATCTATCCATAAAATTAGTCTACTCAAATGAGTGCCCGTAAGTTTATATGGAAAACAAAATATTAAACACGAGTAAGATATAAGCCGGTTAAGAATAGTATAAGCTTCCCAAAGTACTATGTTGCCCTGTGAGACCAACACTGCAAAGCAGAATGAGATTTTCCTCTGTTAAACGCTACAATATCAAAACAGCCATAAACATTGACATTTGCATTATCGATGTAGAATTATATAGACTAAATATTCAGAAGTTAATCAACGAGTCAATTATTCTTCTTTTTTCCAATTTCAAGTCCATTACTTATATACATATATCTTTTAGTGTGCATGTTGATGATCCATTCATTTGTTACACACACACATCCTTGTGTGTTTAAAATGACAAATACTAATACTACACGTCCTATACCATTTAGCAGTGAAATTTACCTTTCATCCATTTTCATTTACTCTTTCAGTTTATGCAACAATAATGATGAACATCTACTCATTCACCTTAGGCTCCAATTAGCCAAGTTCCAACTACCTTTTTGTAAGTTAATTTTCTATTCAATCTTATTGTGTCATTTAGTTCATGCAACAATGATAATAAATGTTAACTTGTTCGGGGGCTCCAACTTATCCAAGGTCCAACTAACTTCGCTATATTATAACGGGTGTGCAACAACCCTAAAAAATTTAAAGCCTAAAATTAGTGCCAAACCTAAATAAAACAAAACATAAACACTAATCCTAATTGCCTTACTTTCCACTTCCCTACATCGCGCCTCCTTCTTCTAGAACTTGCCATTATTTCTTTCCTTCCTCGACCCAGATTTGATGAAAAAAAATCGTAAACTCAAATATTGATGGTTGAGCATTGGTGGAGATGACCCCGAAGCTTCCCTGACTCTCGATCTAGATGAGTATTTGCACCAATTCTTGCTGCCTTGATTCCGCTATTAAAACCTGACATTTTTGACCCTGTTACGTTTGTGTCCCTCAATTGCACGCTGAAATAACTAATTTTCCTCCTGTGTTTGTTGAAATATGTTGCACTTCATCATTGAAGCCCACCGTACCAGCCTGTGCTCTTGCTGCTAAGTTTCCCAGCTTCGCAAATTTGCAATCTGATGGAATAAATGTTGAAAAATCAGTTTCAATTGATACTACTATCCCCAGTAATCCCAATTACACTCATAACTCACCTACTACTTACTCTCAATCCCCTAACAATATGAACTGGTCATCATTATTCACTTCAAAACCACGCAATGTCGAAGTTTACTCTCCTAGAAAGTTTGTTGTAAATATCGTTAACAGGGTTAATAACCCCCGATTGATGTTATTGAGGCTACGACATCGTTTTAGGGTGAACGGCTAGTTGATTTCTTCTTGGATGAGAATCCTCCCTTTTCCATAGTCAAGTATCATTTGATGAGAGCATGATAGTTGAAAGGCAAAGTCACAATGCGTTCAGACAACACAATATTTTTCTTTGAGATTACGTCGTCAGAAGATGGACTTTAGATTCTTGAGTCTGATCCGATAATCATTCATGGAAACCATTTATCATCACTCGATGGATCCCAACTATAGATTCTTCTAAATAACAGTTACTTTCTATATCTTTTTGGGGGCAGTTCTTGAAGATTCCTACTATATTGCAATATTTTCTTGGTATTAATTAGTTGGGTAGCCTGATTGGCGATGTAGTATGTTCAAAATGGTAACAATTATAAGGGACAGACTTGTTTTGTTCGGTCAAGCCTGATCATTTGCTACCTTCTGTTCTGTCTATAGAACTTGTTTTGTGGCATGTGGCACTTGTCGATATCCATTACAAATGGAAGCCTCCGATATGCACTGCATGTCTATCTTTTGGTCATCTTGCTCCATCTTGTAAGAATTCTCCGACCTCTTCTCCTACTGTCCCTGTAGTAAAATCTGACATCGAAATTCCCATCCTTAGTGAAATTTCTCTGCCTTGGTTAGTGAAGCGTACGTGGAAACCCAAATCTCAACCTCCTATTGAAATAATAGTGCTTGAAGAAATACAGAATCCTCCTCCTAAGCTTATTACTTGGAATCCAAATGAGAAGCTTTGGGTTCATCATGCATCTTAGCTTAGGTTCAATCCTTTGGACAATACATTTCTAAAGTATGTAGCAGATGTTGATAGTGAGCAAAGATCATTATTCTACCGTAATGTGGCTAATCTATTGTCCTAACCTTGGATGGTGAGTATGGCCTTCTTAACAAAGAGATATTGGAAGATGAAAGTTGGTATAGAAAGTATATTTACTCAGAAGAATAAATGGGATTTGTTCCCAACGTTGCCTTGTTATTTAGGGAGTTAATATATGTATTAGACTCAGAATCTAGTGAGGTCGAGAGCTTCTCCATCGATGTGGATGGGGCCTAAACATGTGTAGTTCTAGTTTTCGAGACTCTGTAGTTGTAACAACCCGCATATTTAACGATTTTATATTTAAATGTTTGATTTAAATATAGCGTCGTTACTCGGATTTTGGGGTCCGAAATGTTACTTTCTGCAAATGGCCGAATTGGAGCTCGAAACCATTTCCATTGAGTCCAAAATGGCGTTTGCGATCTTTTTGAGTATAATCTTTGATATGTTTGGAGTTTGTGAAATTTTGGCTACTTTTTCTGTTGGGTTTGGGGTTGGGTTCAGCCCACTAGCTCACTTAACCCCCTAGCTCAACCCTTCTCTTCATTTCATCTTCATTTCATTTTTATTTCTTAAGCTAAAAACTGAAATGGGGGAAAGGAAAGAGAAATAGAAATTAGCAAGCCCTAGTTTCTCCTTTGTAACTTGATTCTTGCTCCAAAATCAAAGAGAATGCATTGGTAAGTTCATCTCCACCTTCTCCATCTTTTCTCCTCTTCAATTTCAGTAATTTCCTAACCCTAACTTAGGAAATACTTGCTTTGATTCTAGATTGAAGCTTGTAGTTTGAAGTGGAGTGTAGTTGGTTGATTCCTTGCAATTGTGCTTTTTCATCTTCTTTGTTTTGTGTGCAAATGTGAGTTTTGAACTTACATCTACTTCTCTTGATTTCATTGATGTTGGGTATGAATTCCTAACACCTTGTTCATATGCACTTGCATTTGGTTTGGGTTGAATTGGGGAATAATCCAATTTTTAGTGTTTTGGGTTCAAATCTTTGAAATCCTAACTTTGATGTTTTAATCATGTTTTGGTGATGCATCGAGGAACATATAGGGCCGGGTTGTCGATTGGCATAAGCCCTTAGAGCCAATGTTCGTCCGATTGCATTTTGGGAGAGTTTGCTCTTCATTTGAATAAGGCTAGAGAAACAGCCCAGGCATGATTCAGTCGACTGAAAACTCTATTCAGTCGACTGAACCTGAAACCAGAAAGTTTCCAGGTATGATTCAGTCGACTGAAAAACTCTGCACAGTCGACTGAACCTGGAAACAGAAAGTTTCCTAAACCTGAAAATTTTCCAAGCACAGGGTCAGTCGACTGAAAACTCTGTTCAGTCGACTGAACCTGCTGTTTGAGTCCAATTTGCCTTTTTGGATTGAATTTCCAATTTGAATCGATTCATGATGATCCCATGTACGATTATCAATTGTTTTGACTTTGATGGTTCCTTTTAATTTTAATCCACGGGTTTTTATAAAATAATCTCTCGAATCGCATTTAAAAGTTCGTTTCTCTAATTTATAAATTCTATTTAAAACACACACTTTCGCACTTCGAACGAAGTGGAAGGGTGATTAAATGGTTGGACAAAACATGGACCATGAATCTATGCGTTTATCTTTCCGATTAATCCTCGACCTATTCGATTGATTTTTTTGACCTTCGGGTTTGGTTTATCGATGATATAAGGTAAACTTTGTACTGCTTTGAGTGTGAAAGGGACTGACAGATAGTAAACCGTTTAGTGCGAACGAGTGGTCGTGGGACATACGTTAACACTTTTCGGATTCCTTTTCGAGAGTTGTGACACATTCCGCCAGTTAGTGGTGTCCAGTATTGGGTCTTCGACCTTCACCACTACGGTTTGTTGCCTCTGGGATAGTGTTTTCGGACTGTCTCCCTAGGTTTGTTGCCTTCGGGTATGTTGCCTTCGGGTGTGTGCCTTCGGGTTGTTGCCCTATATAGTTTCGCTCTGATGTTGGCCTTATGTGCCGCATGGGTGATACTTGGGTTTGGAGTCTTCGAGCTCATGGATCCTTGTTTGTACAGTACTGAGCTCGAGCAAATTTTATGATGTTTCATTGATATGTATATTCCCTTGGTATCGCCCTTCGGTGTTGGTCTTTTTGAGCCGCATGGAGTATAGCGATTACCTTGTGGAACTTGTATACCTTATTGGTATTTGTTATTTGCCTTCTGGCTTGTTTTGCGATAATCGTATCCTTTGTTTCTATATGTTGCCGATGATATGAGGCTTGTTCTATATGATTCATCTCTTGTTGATGATTGTGTTATCTCCCCTAGAGATATTTATTATACTGTATGACCTTGCAGGTATTATTGTTCAGTTTATCTAACTGATTTGTTACCTAGACTGATCCGTGTATTTTATACTCGGGTCAGACCGAGATGTTTCAGGTTAGGTGCTTTTGGACTTAGCCTATTTTGCTTCCGCATGGACTATTCGCTAGCTTCTTTTTGTTATAGCGTCTTTTGTAGTCCTTATCTGTTGTAACTCTGATTTATACTCTTTCGTCTCGTCTGTATATTGTGGTCTGCTATACCACTTAACATGTATTATTTTGTATACTCTGCGATGTATCAGTATATGTGTATATGATGATTTATTGTTCTGTGATGTATATTACATTTGAGTTGTCATATTCTGTTTTGATAGATCCTTCAACCACCTATGGTTATGTTTTAAGTATTCATTGGGTATGTCGACCTCTTTGATATGTTTATTGTCGATGTATTCAATAGATAGTTAGAGCAAAGCTATAGATGGTCGCTCCCAACCAGCCTTATTCTCCGTGTTAGTTGATGGCATTACCCTGTAGTGTTCTTGGCTAGCGTGGGTATAGAGGTGGGGCGTCACAGCGTGGTATCAGAGCGTGGTTCAGAACAAAATATGATAAACACATAATAGATGCACATATTATAGTACATCAAAGTGTACAAGTGATACAGATCCTTGAATCATAGTGTCTCTTTATTCCATCAAGGTTAGATAGATATTGGAAATACGTCTAGGAATGCATTTTATTCCGTAGTATCCCATATTGTAATATATACCTTGTGTATAATCTTTTCCTTATCTTGACTTTCAGCTTCTGTCTGAAAGAGGCAGAGGTCAACGTTCGGATGCTGGGAAATCTAGTGGCTCACATCCGGATGGCGTATATATGTCTGCCGATCAGTTTATGGAGTTGTTTAGGAGCACTCAGCCTCCCGTTCCTCCTCGAGTGTCTCCACCTCGCAAATCTGCTTTTGCACATCAGTGTAGTGATTTTTCTCATCTTGGAGGAAAATCGTTTAAAGGCTCTGAATCCGTTCTTGAAGTTCAAGCTTGGCTTCGCACGTGCGAGCGTATTTTCTCTCGCATGGATCTTTCTGACCATGATAGAGTTCTTGTAACTTCTAGCTTATTACAAGAGCGTGCTCTTGACTGGTATGAGCTTCTTGTAGCTGAAATTGATGAGTCTACTCTTTCTTGGACTCAGTTTCAGGGACGATTTGAACTCAAGTTCGTTCCTGAATCTGAAAAAGTTTTATTGACCCGTCGCTTCCTTGAGTTGAAGCAAGGGAAATCTTCTGTTTCTGAGTATGTCGCATCGTTCGAGGCTTTATCTCAGTATGGTCTTGAATTTATCAGCACTTCTTACAAGAAGAATTTGAAGTTTGTTTCTGGCCTTAAGAAATATCTTAAGAAGTCCTTGTTGCTCCAGCTTAAGCTTTCTTTCGAGGAATTGGTGGATTCGGCACTTCATCTCGAGACCGTCGAGAAGGAGTGTGATAGTGATGTAGATGTTGAGGTTTCTAAGAACCCCAACAAGAGGCCGTTTCCAATTCAGAAGAAGCCTTTTCCTTCTAAAAAGAAGAAGACCGGTGGTCCTAGCTCTCAGCCTCAATCTTCCGGAACACCTTTCGTTCGAAAGTGTTTCAATTGTGGTTCTCCGGATCCTATTATTCGAGCTTGTCCTAAGCCTCTCTTCTGCCGTAATTGCAAGAAGGAAGGTCATCATGTTTCAGCTTGTCCTACTGCTCCTGCTAACGCAAAATCTGGCAAGCTCAATGTGGCTAATGCTTCTGGAGGTCCTTCTCAATCCAAAGGTATGACTCCATCTATTTTGGAGGGTTCAATTCTATTTCATGATCATAGTATACGAGTTCTTTTCGATACGGGTGCTTCACATTCTTTCGTATCGAAGAAGCTTATAGATGATTTATCTTTGGATGTTTCTTGTATGGTTACTTCTTTAAGGATTGCGAATCCTATTGGAGGATCCACGACCCTTAGTTTGCTTTGTGATGATATTGAGATTGCTTTATGTGGCTTTTCTTTCCGTGCGAATCTGCACGTTGTTTCTCATTTGGGTTTTGATATGATTTTTGGTATGGACTGGCTAGTGAGGTACGATGCCAGGATTATTTGTTCCGAGAGAATTTTATATCTTTGTCATCCTGACTCTCCTTCTCAGTTATCTCTTGTTCTTCGGGATGTGGATAATTCCGAGATGGCTTTGTATTCTCTTGATTCGCGAGATGGTGATGATGTATCTCGTATTCCTATTGCTTGTGACTTTTCTGATGTTTTTGAACCTGTTTCGGGTTTGCCACCCAAACGGGCAATTGAGTTCCGCATTGATCTCATTCCAGGCGCGCAGCCAGTTAGTCGTCCTCCCACGAGGATGTCTACAAAGGAAAATGAGGAACTCAAGAAGCAGATTTTAGAGCTTGAGTCCAAGCAGTTGATTTAGTCCAGTTTTTCTCCGTGGGGATCCGTGGTCGTTTTTGTGAAGAAGTCTGATGGAACTCTTAGGCTTTGCATTGATTATCGCAAGCTTAACGAGTTGACCATCATAAATAGGTATCCATTGCCTAGGATCGATGACATGTTCGATCTATTGAGTGGTGCTAAGGTCTTTTCTCAGCTTGACCTTGCCACAGGTTTTCATCAATTACGAGTCGCGGAGGATAGCATACCTCTTACCGCTTTCCGCACTCGTTATGGTTCTTTTGAGTGGCTCGTTATGCCATTCGGTTTGACGAACGCTCCTTCTTTCTTTGTTGATCTCATGAATCGGGTATTCCGGGAATATCTCGATAAGTTTGTTCTTGTCTTCATTGATGAAATCCTTATTTATTCTAAGTCTGAAGCTGAGCATGCTAATCACTTGAGAATTGTCTTGAGTACTCTTCGTCGTCATCTGCTTAAAGCCAAATTCTCCAAGTGCCACTTTTGGAAGAATAAGGTTAAGTTCTTAGGCCATGTTGTATCTTCCGATGGCATTTCTGTCGATCCCTCAAAGATCGAAGCCATCCAGTATTGGAAGAGGCCTGAGAATGTGCATGAGATTCGTAGTTTCCTTGGATTGGCGGGTTATTACCGTCGGTTCATTAAGGATTTTTTCCGTGTTGTGCTTCCTCTTACTTGCCTTACTCGGAAAGGCATTCGTTTTATTTGGTCCGACAAGTGTGAAGCTTCCTTTCAGACATTGAAAGAACTTCTCACTAATGCTCCTATTCTTGTGGTTCCCGAAGGGAATCATGATCTTATTGTCTACACCGATGCTTGTGGTAGTGGTCTCGGTGCTGTGCTTATGCAGAGGGATCGGGTAGTTGCTTATGCTTCTAGGCAACTGCGTCCGAATGAAGTTCGCTATACCACTCATGATCTTGAGTTAGCCGCCATTGTCTTTGCCTTGAAGATTTGGCGACATTATTTATTGGGCGAGCGCTTCATTCTCTATACCGATCATAAATCTTTGAAGTATTTGTTTACTCAGAAGGAACTCAATATGAGACAACAGCGTTGGCTCGAGTTTCTTGCTTCCTATGACTTTGATATCCAGTATACCCCTGGTGAGGGTAATCGTGTTGCAGATGCGCTTAGTCGCAAACATTCGGCTGTTATTTCTATGATGCTTGCCGAATGGAATGTTCTTCAGACTCTATCTTTTTGTGAAATTCGTGATCGAGGTTCATCTTCTGATTCTCCTATTCTATTATTTAGTTTGGGAGCTCGACCTATTTTATTAGATCGTATTGCCGATGCTCAGCGGTGTGATCCTGATTTGTTGCATCTTATTCAGCTTTGTGAGTCTGAATCCTGTGATGAGGCGTTGCAAGATTTTAGCATTGATTCTCATGGGTGTCTTTGTAAGAAGAACCGTCTTTTTGTGCCTTCTGATTTTGCACTTAGGCATGACATTCTTGATGATTGCCATCGTTCTAAGTATACCATTCATCCCGGTAGTAGTAAGATGTATGCCGATATGCGTCGTCTTTATTATTGGGAAGGCATGAAGCGCGATGTGGCGAGTTATGTGAGCAACTGCATGACATGTCAACGTGTGAAGGCCGAACATCAGCGTCCTTCTGGACTTCTTCAACCTCTTGAGATTCCATTGTGGAAATGGGATCAAGTTTCTATGGATTTCATTGACGGCCTACCTCGTTCGAGATCAGGTCATTCTAGTATTTGGGTTGTTGTTGATCGTCTCACTAAATCTGCTCATTTTGTCCCTATTAAGTCTAATAGAACAGCTTCGCATTTGGCCAAGTTGTATGTCAAGGAAATCGTGAGACTTCACGGTGTTTCTAATTCTATTATGAGTGATCGTGATCCTTTATTCACGAGTCATTTTTGGAAGAGTCTTCAGCAAGCTTTGGGAACAAAGCTTAATTTTTCTACAGCTTATCATCCGCAGTCTGACGGACAGACTGAACGGGTGAATCGTATCTTGGAAGATCTTCTCCGTATTTGTATCTTTGATTTCGGTGGTAGTTGGGAAGATCACCTACCTCTTGTAGAGTTCTCCTACAACAATAGTTTTCAGTCTAGTATCGGTATGGCTCCTTTCGAAGCCTTATACGGAGGGCCATGTCGATCACCTTCATGTTGGTTGGAATCTGGAGAGAAGCTTATTCTTGGTCCAGATTTTGTTCGTGATTCTTCCGAGAAGATTGATCTTATCCGATTGAGAATGAAAGAGGCGCAGAGTCGTCAAAAATACTACATGGACAACCGTAGGAAGCCTCTCGAGTTCTCAATTGGTGATCTTGTTTTTATTCGTGTTTCTCCTTTGAAAGGGGTTATGCGTTTCAGTACGACTGGGAAATTGGCTCCACGCTCTATAGGACCGTTTTCTATTACTGAACGTATTGGCCATGTGGCTTATAGAGTTTCACTTCCAGCTCATTTATCTGGCATTCATGACGTGTTTCACGTCTCGCAACTTCGGAAGTGTCTTCGAGAATCGGATTCTGTAATTACTTCTCCTGATTTGCAAGAGCTTGAGGTCTCACCGGACTTATCTATTGTACAACAACCTATTCGCATTCTTGAAACGGAGGTGCGACACCTTCGGAATAAGGACGTGCCGCTCGTTAAAGTTCAATGGTCCGCTAATCCCAATGACTGTACTTGGGAAACCAGAGAGTATATCGAGCGATCTTATCCAGGTTTTCTATCCTTGCTTCGTAATGGTAAGTCTATTTCTGTATCTCAAGTTTATTCTTTCTTTTGTATGTAGTTGTTACAAATATCGTCTCTAGGAATTGCGGGGACGCAATTTTGTAAGGAGGGGAGATCTGTAACAACCCGCATATTTAACGATTTTATATTTAAATGTTTGATTTAAATATAGCGTCGTTACTCGGATTTTGGGGTCCGAAATGTTACTTTCTGCAAATGGCCGAATTGGAGCTCGAAACCATTTCCATTGAGTCCAAAATGGCGTTTGCGATCTTTTTGAGTATAATCTTTGATATGTTTGGAGTTTGTGAAATTTTGGCTACTTTTTCTATTGGGTTTGGGGTTGGGTTCAGCCCACTAGCTCACTTAACCCCCTAGCTCAACCCTTCTCTTCATTTCATCTTCATTTCATCTTCATTACATTTTTATTTCTTAAGAGAAAAACTGAAATGGGGGAAAGGAAAGAGAAATAGAAATTAGCAAGCCCTAGTTTCTCCTTTGTAACTTGATTCTTGCTCCAAAATCAAAGAGAATCCATTGGTAAGTTCATCTCCACCTTCTCCATCTTTTCTCCTCTTCAATTTCAGTAATTTCCTAACCCTAACTTAGGAAATACTTGCTTTGATTCTAGATTGAAGCTTGTAGTTTGAAGTGGAGTGTAGTTGGTTGATTCCTTGCAATTGTGCTTCTTCATCTTCTTTGTTTTGTGTGCAAAGTTGAGTTTTGAACTCACATCTACTTCTCTTGATTTCATTGATGTTGGGTATGAATTCCTAACACCTTGTTCATATGCACTTGCATTTGGTTTGGGTTGAATTGGGGAATAATCCAATTTTTAGTGTTTTGCGTTCAAATCTTTGAAATCCTAACTTTGATGTTTTAATCATGTTTTGGTGATGCATCGAGGAACATATAGGGCCGGGTTGTCGATTGGCATAAGCCCATAGAGCCAATGTTCGTCCGATTGCATTTTGGGAGAGTTTGCTCTTCATTTGAATAAGGCTAGAGAAACAGCCCAGGCATGATTCAGTCGACTGAAAACTCTATTCAGTCGACTGAACCTGGAACCAGAAAGTTTCCAGGTATGATTCAGTCGACTGAAAAACTCTGCACAGTCGACTGAACCTGGAAACAGAAAGTTTCCTAAACCTGAAAAATTTCCAGGCACAGGGTCAGTCGACTGAAAACTCTGTTCAGTCGACTGAACCTGTTGTTTGAGTCCAATTTGCCTTTTTGGATTGAATTTCCAATTTGAATCGATTCATGATGATCCCATGTACGATTATCAATTGTTTTGACTTTGATGGTTCCTTTTAATTTTAATCCACGGGTTTTTATAAAATAATCTCTCGAATCATATTTAAAAGTTCGTTTCTCTAATTTATAAATTCTATTTAAAACACACACTTTCGCACTTCGAACGAAGTGGAAGGGTGATTAAATGGTTGGACAAAACATGGACCATGAATCTATGCGTTTATCTTTCCGATTAATCCTCGACCTATTCGATTGATTGTTTTGACCTTCGAGTTTGGTTTATCGATGATATGAGGTAAACTTTGTACTGCTTTGAGTGTGAAAGGGACTGACGGATAGTAAACCGTTTAGTGCGAACGAGTGGTTGTGGGACATACGTTAACACTTTTCGGATTCCTTTTCGAGAGTTGTGACACATTCCGCCAGTTAGTAGTGTCCAGTACTGGGTCTTCGACCTTCACCACTACGGTTTGTTGCCTCTGGGATAGTGTCTTCGGACTGTCTCCCTAGGTTTGTTGCCTTCGGGTATGTTGCCTTCGGGTGTGTGCCTTCGGGTTGTTGCCCTATATAGTTTCGCTCTGATGTTGGCCTTATGTGCCGCATGGGTGATACTTGGGTTTGGAGTCTTCGGGCTCATGGATCCTTGTTTGTACAGTACTGAGCTCGAGAAAATTTTATGATGTTTCATTGATATGTATATTCCCTTGGTATCGCCCTTCGGTGTTGGTCTTTTTGAGCCGCATGGAGTATAGCGATTACCTTGTGGAACTTGTATACCTTATTGGTATTTGTTATTTGCCTTCTGGCTTGTTTTGGGATAATCGTATCCTTTGTTTCTATATGTTGCCGATGATACGAGGCTTGTTCTATATGATTCATCTCTTGTTGATGATTGTGTTATCTCCCCTAGAGATATTTATTATACTGTATGACCTTGCACGTATTATTGTTCAGTTTATCTAACTAATTTGTTACCTAGACTGATCCGTGTATTTTATACTCGGGTCAGACCGAGATGTTTCAGGTTAGGTGCTTTTGGACTTAGCCTATTTTGCTTCCACATGGACTATTCGCTAGCTTCTTTTTGTTATAGCGTCTTTTGTAGTCCTTATCTGTTGTAACTCTGATTTATACTCTTTCGTCTCGTCTGTATATTGTGGTCTGCTATACCACTTAACATGTATTATTTTGTATACTCTGCGATGTATCAGTATATGTGTATATGATGATTTACTGTTCTGTGATGTATATTACATTTGAGTTGTCATATTCTGTTTTGATAGATCCTTCAACCACCTATGGTTATGTTTTAAGTATTCATTGGGTATGTCGACCTCTTTGATATGTTTATTGTCGATGTATTCAATAGATAGTTAGAGCTATAGATGGTCGCTCCCAACCAGCCTTAGTTGACGGCATTATCCTGTAGTGTCCTTGGCTAGCGTGGGTATAGAGGTGGGGCGTCACAGTAGTCTCGCTCCTCTATAAATTTAGTCTTTGTAGTTGTTGAGGTATTTTACTCACACATGTTTATATATATATATATATGTATATGTATATATATATGTATATATATATGTATATATATATATATGTATATGTATATGTATATATATATATTTGTGTGTATATATGTATATACGTGTATACACACACACACACATATACATACGTATATACACGTGTGTGTGTATATGTGTGTGCGTATGTATGTGTGCGCATAAAGTGGAACGGGCCACAATAATCTAGGTTTGCAGTGGCAAACCAAGGAAGGAGAAAAATTGTGTAAAATTTTGGACTATGCCTACTGTTCTTTTGGTGAGATAAAGCCTACGTAGTTCAATTTTTCATACCTGAACTAGTTCTTCTCTTCCAACCATAAATGTTAGTACATGATAATATATTACTAACACATCAACTCATCCATGTAAGCACATCCATCATATCATCCAATCATACATGTGCCTCTATAAATCCACTAGCAACAATCATAATAGCCACACATCAAACAGCATTAACAGCCATCAGTAATACCAACAGCCACAGATACTAAACAAAGGGTAAATTCTCACAATCGTGTGTGTGTATACTACCATCGGGAGACCAAATAGCAATTACCCATCCCAATACCAACAAACAGTAATCGCCTTCCAAACAGTGTGTCATAAAAATAACATCAACTTCACAACCAATGACCAATAATAAGTGGTATCATTTTGTTCACAATGCAGTAAATCATTCTATTATGATTTATGGACTCTTCTCAACTATATTATTACTACCCCAAATAGTAGTGATAATGACTATAATGTTTCGTGTTATAAATTTAAGTTTATGTTATTATTAATAATGCTCCAAAGATAGTAATCCCCTTCAAAGCCTATTTATTTAACAAGTAAACCATTTATTTCATATTTGCTCATTTAAGTTACTTAAGTGTATTTTTCCAACATTTATTTAAAATATGCTATTTTATTCTCTTAAATAAACCTTTTCAATTATTATATGATTAGTGGACTTAAAACAAATTTTAATATAAAATTTTAATTTATACCCAATAATAATTTATTATTCTTATTTATGAATTTACCAAAAAATTCATAAATTATATTATTAAAACATACTCTTTGAATAATCTTATTGTAAACACTATTTATAAATAATTATATGTGGTTCTTTTTGTAATTATTTACATGAAGATCTAAATAATCTACTATCGACCATGTTATAAGGTATGACTATATTAACGAGCCAACTATACAATAACTTTTGCATTTAATTATACAATTTTATTTATTTAATAGCTTATATAAACATCCATCCAACCAATAAGAGGAAACAATATGACGATTAAACGACAAGCAATACAATCAAATCCAATTCAATCATATTTCATGAGAGAAAAATGTCAAGTACGCAAACATCATCTAATAGGCATAGTATAAATGGGATATATATTTATATATATTTAATATTCAAACGTAAATACTTATGACCTTTGAATTCCAACAAGGCACTTTCACTAACCGTCTCAACGCAAATTGCAAGCTAAAATGTGTGGAATCCATTAAAACCTAATACAACAAACCGCATATGAAACTTAGGTAATATGCAAATGTTATAAGATTAGATCAGGGTTCAATTCACAATTAAATAAAATATAGGTACCTATATGTAAATTACCATCCCTACATATCGCGTGTAGCCACCAAGCTGTCACATTCGACATCTCGCCACTACCTCCATAGGCCACCATTGCCTGATCGGGGATCACCACATTCATCCTCACGCCTTTAACCTCACCGCCTTGCCTCGGCCACAGTTGTTTAGCCAAGTCGCCTTTAGGGTTTCATATCTTCTCTGAATTTTTAGCCACCTTGATCCGAATTGAGATGATTGGCTACAGTGGATTTATTCCACTCATCGTCCTATATGTGGCCGTATCCTTCGACCGTTGTTTGGTTGTCGTTTCATCGTTGAGTCAAAATTAATAACATGGATGAAAGAGAGTATTTCTTCAATTTCCAACCGGCTGGAGCACTTGATGGAAAAATGAACCACATGTATCTCTTCGCTTCATCAAGAGCTTCGATTTTTTATATAAGAAGCTGTGGTTTGGATATTTTTAGTTTCCAGATTAATTTTTAATTAGCAAATTTTGTCTTCCATTGTACTTTGATTAATGGAATTTCATGATTAGGAAAGTACAGGTGCGAACCCGTGCTTTGCACATGAGATATGAAAAAAAATATTTTAGTTGTAATTAGAAAATTAAATTATTTTGTAAAATAACCATAATATTCTATTTTGAAGAAGGAATTAGGAGCATTATTACAATATCATATTTCAGTATTAACATTAGTACACAATTCTTATGGAGGCAATGTAGTAGTAGGACGAAATGATCTTAAAAATATACGTAGACGAAAGAGTTAAAATGACAAAATGTACTTGGCACTATAGTGAAATACTCAAGCAGTAAAAAACATGAGTCCTACAAAATAAGACTAAAGGCGTATCATGAAAAAAAGATTCCGCTACATAGTATATTGTTCATTAAATAGAATCCTATTTTAATGTAACACACACAATGCGACATATATTTGGCTGCGTTTACCTTATTTACTAAATATTTTTAAAATGTAGATAGAACAAACAGTCTATGAAACTTTCGACATACATGATAAGTATCGACAAAGAACTGGGTTTACTAAATTAAAATATTATTAAATATGCCTACCATTGTTGTTATAGCAAATACATAGACTGAATCCATAGTTGTTTGCATTTATGACAGTCATATATTAACAAAGGAATAAAGTGATAAATATCTTCATATTTATTCTACCAAGTTTATAGTTGAAGCACTCAAAGATAAACAGTATTGGAATAAAATCAATAGTTAACGTTATTTAATCACTAATGTTACACGTATGCTAAACTTCGTGCGTACGCCAAATTATTCAGGCTATAACCAATGAAAGATGGTTCTCATTTTTCAATTGCTTTTCCTTAGGGGATAACTTCTAACCTTATACCAATGCAAGAAGGTCCTCAATTTTCAACACATTTCCTTAATGCATGTGACAACTTATAATAGTATGGTGTATGCCTAAGTCATCCTCGCCGGCTCTTTATATCATGTTAAATTTTAAAACTAAACATCGACATAGTCAGATCCAATCTGTTTCCACTAACTCCTAGTACGGGTTGACAAACATTGTTGAATATCTTCAAACATACATACCATATTCCTCTAATTACATTGATGGTGAGAATACTGTCATTTTCTAATGACTTGCTTGAATACATTTCGAAAACTCCATGTTTGTTAATAATTATTTTCTAGATGAATATATCGCTTTTAAGTTGTCTTAGCATGCCGCGAATAAATGGATCCAAAATTTACTCCACTTTACTTCCTACTACACGTAGTTTGTACAAAAAGTCTTTGATCGAGTTTATGAGAAAACTAATGTATATAGGACTAAAAAAAAGAGTCAAAATTTTAGTAACAACAACTGACAGATTAACTTTCAAATTACTTCAAAATTTAATGATCAAAACTCTATCATATTAATTTGATGTTCAAAGCAGGTATATATAACTTCCAAATAGACATTATTCAGTACAAAATGCATTTAGTAATTTGTCATAGACTCACAAATGAAGACTCCAAACTTAACGGTCTTACTTTATAGTCCTAGAATTGCAAAAATTAAGCGTAATACATATTCTAAGGGACATAGGATGAAAACTCTAGCTTCCAACTGTTGACATCACCACTTCATGAATATATATCTGCTCCATCCCTGTAGTAGTAACCGAATAGTTGTTAATTCTTAACCACCACTTAATGAATATTATTCCGATTGTTATATTGTAGTTGTGTGACATCCAAACTATTATTACTTTGACAGAAAATTTTTAACAGTTGTAAATTAACAATGAATGATGGAAATATAAGTTAAAGATAGGCATCTTCTTACATTACAAATAGCATTGCTAGAGTTGAATAGCATTTTTATCCTTTAAGTTTAATAAATATATAATTTCCACTATAGTAAGTATCCTTTATGTTCATCCCTTGTGGCTAATTTCCACTATATAATAAGTATCCTTTAAGTTTAATAAAAAAATTAACAGTTAAATATGCCATCCCTTGTGGCTAATTTCCACTATATAATATAAGTATCCTTTATGTTCAAAAAATATATAATAAGTACAATACATGACAAAATATTCAATCAATTCATATGTTAGATTGCATTTGAGGTAAAACAGCTAGCCCAACATCATAAGGTTTACAAATTATGACAAAATAAATGCATAGGTTATTTTGTTTAATTCCCATGTTAACCTGATATGCTTTAAGGATGAACCTAGCTGATTATGATTGCAACGTAAAATTCTCAAAATTCACGTGCATATATATGTATGTATGTATGTATGTATGTATGTA
The DNA here is from genome assembly GCA_030765085.1 of Allium cepa. Taxonomy (NCBI): domain Eukaryota; kingdom Viridiplantae; phylum Streptophyta; class Magnoliopsida; order Asparagales; family Amaryllidaceae; genus Allium; species Allium cepa. Next base: position 118,023,383 of record CM060945.1, on the reverse strand, counting down.
TATGTGTGTGTGTGTTCTTGTTGACTTTTTGTTAGTTGTTGATCCATAATTCCTATATTTGTGGCACTACATCATATAAAGGGGTTACAATTTAATAGACTACATACCTTTTAGAATTCTGAAAGAGCACAAAATTCAGATAATTTTCTTTATTAGAGCACAATAATCACTTGAGCATATCATGTGTAGTAGTAATTTTAGATGCTTTTAGGTGCTCTTTTAAACAGTCTGTCCTTTCTTATTTGCAAAGTCACCTATACGTTTATCTTATTTTTGAGCTTCATCAACCTATGTTTCCTCTTACTTTTTTCTAACCTATCCAAAGTAGACTTGTATTTATGTAGAGTAACTGAAAAGGAGAAGGTTATCATTCACTTCAGTAATGATACAGCGGATAAATAAGAACTGTAACGACCCAGAATTTTTGATAATAAAATATGAATATTTAATTAATTTTAAATATTAATAAGTGAATTTATAAGTCGAATAAATTTTAATGTGAATTATTGGATTTAATTGGATAATTAAATCGATAATTTAATATGTGAAATTATGGAAATAATTGAAAATTGGGTTAAATATGATTGAAAATGATTTGTAAAATTTTATTTTATCATATTGAAGTTAGAACGATATTTTAGAACTTTTAAAATCGAATTAAAATTTATTTGTGAAAATTGAATATTTTAATATTTAATAATCGACTGTAAAATAGTCAATTTTTGAACAGTCTCAGAATTGAACGAAACCAGTTCCATTGGATCCGTAATAGTTAGTTATTACCGGATTTCAATTTTCGTGTCAATCGGAGTTATCGTTTGATCGTGGCAGCTCGAAACGCATCGAATTGTTTTTAATTTAAATTTGGCGAGTCAAAATAGCCATTTTTCAAAAAGTCTCGGATTTCGACGAAACCGGTTTCATCGGATCCATAATGTGATATTATTGTAAGGTTTCAAATTTCAAGTCAATTGGATTTACCGTTTATCCGGTACGAATTAAAACGCCTAGAAATCGATTTAAATCGGTTTAATTTAAATTGAGCGTTTACAGCCATAACTCGCACAGATGTCCGAATTAGCTTTTGAAACCTGTTCCATTGTGTCCGGAACGCGGGGTAAACCCCAGAAACGCTGGTTACGGCGCGTAAATCGGAGTTCGGAATTTCCGGATGAATAGTGTTCGTTCGTTCTTCTATAAATAACCCCTACCCCTTCATAAATTAAAAAAAAAAAAATATAACATCTCAAAACCCTAGCCGCCACCCACATCTATGAACGGCCAGAAATGCTCCCATCTTCATCCCCAAAAGTCTCCAAATCCGTCGACAATTAGGCTAAACTTCCTGAAGCAAAATCGAAGAGCATGTTGAGATCTATAATCTCAACGGTTATGATCAAAAATGGAGTGACGTGGTGACCAGAACTCGAGCTGGAAGCTTGGCCGTTCGGCCTAGAATCGCGTGCACATGATGAGGTCGAGCTCCACCCTATTGAGGCCGAAAGTAGGGGTCGTGTAGGGCTTCGAAGCTATGGTGTTTGATCGAGTTATCGTTGTGTGTATATGGCGAGAATTGAAACCCTAGAAATTGTTGATGGGTTCGGTTCTATAACGTGTGCCTGGAGAAGAAAACATGGGAGAGGGGGAGAAGCAATGTGCAGCTCTGATGGGCTGGAGCAAGATCTAACGGCCTTGATTAGGGATAGGTTTAAAAATAATTAAAGTTGTAAATTATATATATATAAAATCGTGTACAAACTTCAATTATTCATATCTTTTTCATACGAGGTTGAAAACGCGCGAAACCAGTTGCGTTGGAATCGTATGGACGAGCACTACGCGATGGAGTTGGTTTGGAGTCGATTGGAGTTAGTGAGAATTTTGGGTAAAATTAAACGCGCGTTTAATTTTATTCGAAATAAAAGCTAAAACGGAATTTAAAATCAAGGTGAGAACTTCTCACTCAATCGAATCAGTTTCGATTTTATTTTAAATAGTTAGATTTAAAATATTTGAATGTATGTTTGAATGATGATTGTTATTTATTGATTGTTAAAATAGACATTATGCGCCGTTAGTAAGCGGATGTTATTTATTAAAAACATATACCGCGAATATTTCATAAACAGTGAAATTGGTATTACATATAATAGCAATATATATATATATATTGGCATATGTATATATTGGAGTTGATTGATTTCCTGCAATTTTTTTGTTTAGCGGATGAGACCCTATTACGCCGTTATTAAGCGGATAATATTTATTAAAAACATATACCTCGATAATTTCGTACTGGAGCGAAATTGGTATTGTGCTAATGTTTGTGAATGCAGGAAAACAGGTTGGAGGGATCCAACTGGATTCCTCAACAGTTTTTATTTGATTTCAGATATTTTGATATTTGATGGATTATCATATCGATATATGATGGATCGTGTAGTCGTGATTGACTATTTGGTGTGTAGCTCATTGGACCAAATTTTTGGTATTTTAAAATATTTTTTAAAGTGATTTTTGAAAAGATAAAATATTTTTGGAATTGATCCATTTTAAATAAATAACGTTATAATTTTTAAAGTTATAAAAATTATGATTTTTGTGAAATATTGTTAAAAGCTGATTTTTGAGAAATAAGAATTAATGACTTTATAAAATAATTTAAATGGGGATTTTTGAATATATTATAAAAGTTTAAAAATAGGATTTATAAAATTTGATTATTTTATAAATCAAAATGGTGAAATTATAAAGGAAATTAAAGACGTTTTAGAATAATAATATAATTTGATTTATATTAAGAGATTTATAAATGGATATTTATAAATTGAAATATAGACATTATAAAACGAGTTTTTATAAGTGTTTGAATGAAGTGAAAATGAATTTCATAAATAAATGAAATTTATAGAATTATAAACTGTGAAGTTATAAATGAAATTTATAAATAGTAAGATTTATAAATTTGGTGAAATTATTTGAAGAATAGATTGGTTAAATAAATGGATCTTATAAGTTATAATATTTATAATTTGGAAAGGCTTAAAAAGAACGATTTTGTAAAATAATCGTTTTATAAGTAATTAACTTATAATATGAACTTTTGTTTTATAATTGAGTTATAAATCGAATAGGTTAATAAAGGAATTTATAAAAGGAAGTTGTTATAAATAAATAGAAATAGAATTTATAAACGTTGTTTTATAAATTCACAAATGACTTATTTTGATAAGAAAATTTTTATGATTTATTTATGAAATATATTCACGTTTTTGACTGTGAATAATCCTTTAAAATAAAAGGTATAGAAATGATGAAATTGGATAATGAAGTATATTCACGTTTTTGAATAGTGAATAATATGTTAAAGAAATTGTTTTAGATGTGATGTTTTAAATAGAATTAAAACGATCTAACAATGTTTTAAAATGTGTTGAGATTCGAAATCATAGATTTCAACATTCATTGTTGAAATAGACGTTTTCGAGAAATAGAAGGAGATGATGGACTATAACACTATTGTTATAGTAAATGATTTTCGAAAGGAAATGTTTTGTATAGTATTGGGATTTATATATCTATTTTAATTTCGAATCCCTATACTAGTGATTTTGGGTTGTCGTAACGATGTTTTACGTAACATTCGTTTTGGCCCAAATAAATATATTAAGAGAATGATTTCCTTAATAGAATGAAATATATACTTAATTCGATTTAAGTATATGGAATATTTTCCAAGTGTTGAAAATAAAAAGATTGTGAATTGCTTATTTAATAAGTATGGAAATGTTTTCCAATATGAAGTGAATAATTAGAATTTATCTTTTTGAAGATAAATTGAAATGAATAATTGAAATCATATGCATGAATATTTTGGAATATAAATTCACTATGGAATTTATATGTGAAAGTGGAATTTGTTTAAAAATAATTATTGATTTATTTTTGAAGAAATGAAATTATATATCTTATAAAGATATTTTGGAAAATAAATAATTTGGAAAATTATTTGGAATCTGGTGATGTATGCATATCAATTGATAGTTCAATAGCCGACTATCAATATTTCCCTTTGAATGGGTATATGATGTGATTTGATTGAATTTGAATGTCACACTTATTTTTGAATAAGCACTCACTATTCGGGTTAACCGGGAAAGGACCATGGGGTCGTATAACCCACTCCGAATATGTGATACGTCGTTGTGAATTGCATTTGAAGATCGGTGTTGAAGACCGGTATTTGCAAGAGCGATAGGATGACCTATCGATTGTCTCTGCACTGGGTCGCTCCTGGTATAGAGATTCCATAAGTGATGGGAAATCCGATCAGGATTGTGGATATCCGGATTGCAAGGACTTCTTTGTAAGTGCCTTCGGTTTTGTTCGAGCCTGGAATAGACTTGTATGGATTGTATGTCTGACATTACAAATTGAGATGTAAAGCCGATTTCTTTCAAATATATTTCTGTTGGTGGCGGAGAATTTATTCTTTTATCTTAACACCCTTCTCTGAGACGTACGTGCTTAGAGGTTATGTAGTTGAATGTTATCAGCGATATATTCCCAATTTGGTAATGTGACATGCTAAGTGATGCTGAAATGATCATTGTGTTGATTATTTGTGATAGGATCGTTTATTTGATCGTCTATCCTTGTGATCATTGTGTTGATCATTTGTTGACCCAAAGCATGGCTTTTGTATAAAGTATGTTTTTGTGGACGTGAATTCGTCGAGCCTCACACCCCGTGAATGGTCAAAACAGGAAAGATGCGGCAAGGTTATGAGGGGTAGCACCCTTTAGGATGTGTCCATTTCCTTCTGGAAAAGGGTGGTATCATGGTATGGAGCCCAGATACTTACTCATGTTGAAAACACTTTGTTATGATTGTGTGAATTGATTACGAGCGCTCGGTGAAAAGGTCCCAAAGGACCGGGGGATGGCATATTCGGTCAGTTGTTACTCAGTTAGGGGTAACCCGGCCTTGTGTTGGTAGAGATCCGGTTTGGTTCTCGGGGATGTCCATCCAGAGGCATTTTCATGTGGCAATGGGAAGTTCCTTGGCCTGATCATTCGTTGGAAATCCAAAGAAACAATACGTGACTTGTACGGTATTAGTTGTAGAACCTATCATTCACTTATGGTGTCGCAACACTGTTTGGATGGTAGCTATAGTAGGCATACGATAATGGTCGTATGTTGGCTAAGATTTATATTCTACTTTCGAAATGAATTTTTCCTACACTATACACTAATAATAATATCAAATGTCTTTTTAAATGCGTATCAAGCATCTTTGACTATCATAAGGAGAAATCTCCTCCGATTCTGCGTTTGCATTGTGTGTGTGTGCGGGAGGCCTTATGGTAGTCTCATTTTTAAAAGCATTGCGAATTGATAAAAAAATATTCCTCTATTTTGATTTTAAAGATAAATAAACTGTTTTGAGTTCTCACACCAGTCACATGACTGACTTGGAGTTTATTGTTTTCCTTCCTAAACTCTGGGTGCCCACCAATTTCCACACGGGCAGTTAAGAGTTAGGTTTATCAGGATATTCTGGATATTCAGGAGTTGCTGGAGGCAAGCTGGATGGCATGGCGTATTACTAGTATAAAGTATTTCTTTTCCGCCGTTTGTTGTTGTATGTTGTTGTACACTCTGATGATATGATGTGATGTAATGTAATGTAATAACTGATATAGTTCTTTGTTGAAAGATTTTTCATTTATTATTATATGTTGTTCCGCTGCGAATTGTGAGATTCTGATGTTGTTCTGTTTCTTTCTGTGCCGTTCTATTTTCTTCTATTTTCTTTCTGTTCTATTTTCTATTCTCTTTTTCTTCTATTTTAAAATTTTCTATCTTTTCTTTTTCCTTCTATCTTTTTCTCTCTTCTTCTTTCTTTTCTTGTTTTTAAAACCCATAACTATTCGGTTTTTCGGCAACGAAAATCCGCAAACGTTACATTTGGTATCAGAGCATATGGTTAAGCGACAACCATGGTTCTGTTGGGTATTTCTCATTAGAGATAGAGTCAGTAGTGCTCTAGAATGAGTTTGAGAGTAACAATAGCTATGAGAGCGTATTTGTTAGTGAATATGAAATTGTTTTATATTGTGATGATTGGTTTGTTGAGTGGTATATAGATTCTGGTTAATACGAGTAATTAACGTTGTTGATAGGGATCTCTAAACACTTGTACAGAACAATTCGACACTGTATTGTTTTAAATTGGGTAAATAAAATAATTTTACTTGATTATATTTTATATATAAAGAAATAATTTTTCAAAATTATTAAAGTGTATATAAGTTGATTGTTTAGTTGTTTGAATAATCTAAATAAAAGAATAATTGTATAAGTAAAAGAATTATAAGAATTGAATTATAATTAAAGTAATTTACAATTGAGAAATAAACTTATATATATAAGAAGTGAAACTTTATGAATATATTTATGAATATGACTTGTAAATAAAAATGAATGTTAATCAATTAAATGTAAATAGTTGATGTGAAATAATGAATATAAGTGTTAATTCATTTAAAATCTAATGTTATTAGAAGTTGAAAGATTGTATGAATATAAGCAAAGGAATTTGGTTGTAAATGAATATACTTTGGTTGTTATATGATTGTTAGTTGATTATATATAATTCATTAAGTGTTAATGAAAGTGAATTAGCGAAATTGGAAGCTATGAAATTGAATTCAAATTGAAAGTAAATAAATTTGAATAGAATTGAATGTGAATTGGATTTAAATTAGTAAATGATAACTAATTGAATTGAGAATGAAAGTTGATAAAATCCAATGTAGATAAATCAAATATGATTTAGAGTGAAAACCATTTCATTAAATATTAATGAGAATATGAATGAATATTTATTGGTTATGGATGTTAGTTGGTTGATGGTTGAATATATGTTGTTTTACTACATTTGCTATGTGACATATATAGTTATGTTGCTATATGTTGTATATTGATACTATTTCCATATATGCATGATTCTCATGTTGTTTGTTGAGTGTTTAGTAGGTGCGGATCGCGTTTGCTTCGCATTTGGAGCTCGCTTTCGCGCTATATTAGCCGTATATGCTCGCTAATAAAATATAAGGTACATATCTCGGATTAAATATCGCACTTTTATACTTTTTTCCCTTCGGGATGCCTCATTACTTGATGAGATGTATATTTGTGATATATATACTGTCATTTTTTTTTCGGATCGAACCGCGCAAAGGAGACTATGGCGAATTTTTCCGAAAATTTAAGGCGTTAGAAAAAATTTGAGAAATTTGGAAAATTTTGAAAACTATAAATTTGATTTTAGAATTGAAAGTTAAACAATAGTAGTTGTTTTGAATGGATAACTAAGTATGATTTTGAAAACTTAGTAAAGATTTGTAAGAAGTTTAACTATGAATTTTAGGAAAATTAATAAATTCTGTAACTTTTCTTACTTGATAATTTCGAGGACGAAATTCTTTTAAGTGGGGAAGATTGTAACGACCCAGAATTTTTGATAATTAAAATATGAATATTTAATTAATTTTAAATATTAATAAGTGAATTTATAAGTCGAATAAATTTTAATTTGAATTATTGGATTTAATTGGATAATTAAATCGATAATTTAATATGTGAAATTATGGAAATAATTGAAAATTGGGTTAAATATGATTGAAAATGATTTGAAAATTTTTATTTTATCATATTGAAGTTAGAACGATATTTTAGAACTTTTAAAATCGAATTAAAAGTTTATTTGTGAAAATTGAATATTTTAATATTTAATAATCGACTGTAAAATAGTCAATTTAGAACAGTCTCAGAATTGAACGAAACCAGTTCCATTGGATCCGTAATAGTTAGTTATTACCGGATTTCAATTTTCGTGTCAATCGGAGTTATCGTTTGATCGTGGCAGCTCAAAACGCATCGAATTGTTTTTAATTTAAATTTGGCGAGTCAAAATAGCCATTTTTCAAAAAGTCTCGGATTTCGACGAAACCAGTTTCATCGGATCCATAATGTGATATAATTGTAAGGTTTCAAATTTCAAGTCAATTGGATTTACCGTTTGTCCGGTACGAATTAAAACGCCTAGAAATCGATTTAAATCGGTTTAATTTAAATTGAGCGTTTACAGCCATAACTCGCGCAGATGTCCGAATTAGCTTTCGAAACCTGTTCCATTGTGTCCGGAACGCGGGGTAAACCCTAGAAACGCTGGTTACGGCGCGTAAATCGGAGTTCGGAATTTCCGGATGAATAGTGTTCGTTCGTTCTTCTATAAATAGCCCCTACCCCTTCATAAATTAAAAAAAAAAAAATATAACATCTCAAAACCCTAGCCGCCACCCACATCTATGAACGGCCAGAAATGCTCCCATCTTCATCCCCAAAAGTCTCCAAATCCGTCGACAATTAGGCTAAACTTCCTGAAGCAAAATCGAAGAGCATGTTGAGATCTATAATCTCAACGGTTATGATCAAAAATGGAGTGACGTGGTGACCAGAACTCGAGCTGGAAGCTTGGCCGTTCGGCCTAGAATCGCGTGCACATGATGAGGCCGAGCTCCACCCTATTGAGGCCGAAAGTAGGGGTCGTGTAGGGCTTCGAAGCTATGGTGTTTGATCGAGTTATCGTTGTGTGTATATGGCGAGAATTGAAACCCTAGAAATTGTTGATGGGTTCGGTTCTACAACGTGTGCCTGGAGAAGAAAACGTGGGAGAGGGGGAGAAGCAATGTGCGGCTCTGATGGGCAGGAGCAAGATCTAACGGCCTTGATTGGGGATAGGTTTAAAAATAATTAAAGTTGTAAATTATATATATAAAATCGTGTACAAACTTCAATTATTCATATCTTTTTCATACGAGGTCCAAAACGCGCGAAACCAGTTGCGTTGGAATCGTATGGACGAGCACTACGCGATGGAGTTGGTTTGGAGTCGATTGGAGTTAGTGAGAATTTTGGGTAAAATTAAACGCGCGTTTAATTTTATTCGAAATAAAAGCTAAAACGGAATTTAAAATCAAGGTGAGAACTTCTCACTCAATCGAATCAGTTTCGATTTTATTTTAAATAGTTAGATTTAAAATATTTGAATGTATGTTTGAATGATGATTGTTATTTATTGATTGTTAAAATAGACATTATGCGCCGTTAGTAAGCGGATGTTATTTATTAAAAACATATACCGCGAATATTTCATAAACAGTGAAATTGGTATTACATAGAATAGCAATATATATATATATTGGCATATGTATATATTGGAGTTGATTGATTTCCTGCAATTTTTTTGTTTAGCGGATGAGACCCTATTACGCCGTTATTAAGCGGATAATATTTATTAAAAACATATACCGCGATAATTTCGTACTGGAGCGAAATTGGTATTGTGCTAATGTTTGTGAATGCAGGAAAACAGGTTGGAGGGATCCAACTGGATTCCTCAACAGTTTTTATTTGATTTCAGATATTTTGATATTTGATGGATTATCATATCGATATATGATGGATCGTGTAGTCGTGATTGACTATTTGGTGTGTAGCTCATTGGACCAAATTTTTGGTATTTTAAAATATTTTTTAAAGTGATTTTTGAAAAGATAAAATATTTTTGGAATTGATCCATTTTAAATAAATAACGTTATAATTTTTAAAGTTATAAAAATTATGATTTTTGTGAAATATTGTTAAAAGCTGATTTTTGAGAAATAAGAATTAATGACTTTATAAAATAATTTAAATGGGGATTTTTGAATATATTATAAAAGTTTAAAAATAGGATTTATAAAATTTGATTATTTTATAAATCAAAATGGTGAAATTATAAAGGAAATTAAAGACGTTTTAGAATAATAATATAATTTGATTTATATTAAGAGATTTATAAATGGATATTTATAAATTGAAATATAGACATTATAAAACGAGTTTTTATAAGTGTTTGAATGAAGTGAAAATGAATTTCATAAATAAATGAAATTTATAGAATTATAAACTGTGAAGTTATAAATGAAATTTATAAATAGTAAGATTTATAAATTTGGTGAAATTATTTGAAGAATAGATTGGTTAAATAAATGGATCTTATAAGTTATAATATTTATAATTTGGAAAGGCTTAAAAAGAACGATTTTGTAAAATAATCGTTTTATAAGTAATTAACTTATAATACGAACTTTTGTTTTATAATTGAGTTATAAATCGAATAGGTTAATAAAGGAATTTATAAAAGGAAGTTGTTATAAATAAATAGAAATAGAATTTATAAACGTTGTTTTATAAATTCACAAACGACTTATTTTGATAAGAAAATTTTTATGATTTATTTATGAAATATATTCACGTTTTTGACTGTGAGTAATCCTTTAAAATAAAAGGTATAGAAATGATGAAATTGGATAATGAAGTATATTCACGTTTTTGAATAGTGAATAATATGTTAAAGAAATTGTTTTAGATGTGATGTTTTAAATAGAATTAAAACGATCTAACAATGTTTTAAAATGTGTTGAGATTCGAAATCATAGATTTCAACATTCATTGTTGAAATAGACGTTTTCGAGAAATAGAAGGAGATGATGGACTATAACACTGTTGTTATAGTAAATGATTTTCGAAAGGAAATGTTTTGTATAGTATTGGGATTTATATATCTATTTTAATTTCGAATCCCTATACTAGTGATTTTGGGTTGTCGTAACGATGTTTTACGTAACATTCGTTTTGGCCCAAATAAATATATTAAGAGAATGATTTCCTTAATAGAATGAAATATATACTTAATTCGATTTAAGTATATGGAATATTTTCCAAGTGTTGAAAATAAAAAGATTGTGAATTGCTTATTTAATAAGTATGGAAATGTTTTCCAATATGAAGTGAATAATTAGAATTTATCTTTTTGAAGATAAATTGAAATGAATAATTGAAATCATATGCATGAATATTTTGGAATATAAATTCACTATGGAATTTATATGTGAAAGTGGAATTTGTTTAAAAATAAATATTGATTTATTTTTGAAGAAATGAAATTATATATCTTATAAAGATATTTTGGAAAATAAATAATTTGAAAAATTATTTGGAATCTGGTGATGTATGCATATCAATTGATAGTTCAATAGCCGACTATCAATATTTCCCTTTGAATGGGTATATGATGTGATTTGATTGAATTTGAATGTCACACTTATTTTTGAATAAGCGCTCACTATTCGGGTTAACCGGGAAAGGACCATGGGGTCGTATAACCCCCTCCGAATATGTGATACGTCGTTGTGAATTGCATTTGAAGATCGATGTTGAAGACCGGTATTTGCGAGAGCGATAGGATGACCTATCGATTGTCTCTGCACTGGGTCGCTCCTGGTATAGAGATTCCATAAGTGATGGGAAATCCGATCAGGATTGTGGATATCCGGATTGCAAGGACTTCTTTGTAAGTGCCTTCGGTTTTGTTCGAGCCCGGAACAGACTTGTATGGATTGTATGTCTGACATTACAAATTGAGATGTAAAGCCGATTTCTTTCAAATATATTTCTGTTGGTGGCGGAGAATTTATTCTTTTAGCTTAACACCCTTCTCTGAGACGTACGTGCTTAGAGGTTATGTAGTTGAATGTTATCAGCGATATATTCCCAATTTGGTAATGTGACATGCTGAGTGATGCTGAAATGATCATTGTGTTGATTATTTGTGATAGGATCGTTTATTTGATCGTCTATCCTTGTGATCATTGTGTTGATCATTTGTTGACCCAAAGCATGGCTTTTGTATAAAGTATGTTTTTGTGGACGTGAATTCGTCGAGCCTCACACACCGTGAATGGTCAAAACAGGAAAGATGCGGCAAGGTTATGAGGGGTAGCACCCTTTAGGATGTGTCCATTTCCTTCTGGAAAAGGGTGGTATCATGGTATGGAGCCCAGATACTTACTCATGTTGAAAACACTTTGTTATGATTGTGTGAATTGATTACGAGCGCTCGGTGAAAAGGTCCCAAAGGACCGGGGGATGGCATATTCGGTCAGTTGTTACTCAGTTAGGGGTAACCCGGCCTTGTGTTGGTAGAGATCCGGTTTGGTTCTCGGGGATGTCCATCCAGAGGCATTTTCATGTGGCAATGGGAAGTTCCTTGGCCTGATCATTCGTTGGAAATCCAAAGAAACAATACGTGACTTGTACGGTATTAGTTGTAGAACCTATCATTCACTTATGGTGTCGCAACACTGTTTGGATGGTAGCTATAGTAGGCATACGATAATGGTCGTATGTTGGCTAAGATTTATATTCTACTTTCGAAATGAATTTTTCCTACACTATACACTAATAATAATATCAAATGTCTTTTTAAATGCGTATCAAGCATCTTTGACTATCATAAGGAGAAATCTCCTCCGATTCTGCGTTTGCATTGTGTGTGTGTGCGGGAGGCCTTATGGTAGTCTCATTTTTAAAAGCATTGCGAATTGATAAAAAAATATTCCTCTATTTTGATTTTAAAGATAAATAAACTGTTTTGAGTTCTCACACCAGTCACATGACTGACTTGGAGTTTATTGTTTTCCTTCCTAAACTCTGGGTGCCCACCAATTTCCACACGGGCAGTTAAGAGTTAGGTTTATCAGGATATTCTGGATATTCAGGAGTTGCTGGAGGCAAGCTGGATGGCATGGCGTATTACTAGTATAAAGTATTTCTTTTCCTCTGTTTGTTGTTGTATGTTGTTGTACACTCTGATGATATGATGTGATGTAATGTAATGTAATAACTGATATAGTTCTTTGTTGAAAGATTTTTCATTTATTATTATATGTTGTTCCGCTGCGAATTGTGAGATTCTGATGTTGTTCTGTTTCTTTCTGTGCCGTTCTATTTTCTTCTATTTTCTTTCTGTTCTATTTTCTATTCTCTTTTTCTTCTATTTTAAAATTTTCTATCTTTTCTTTTTCCTTCTATCTTTTTCTCTCTTCTTCTTTCTTTTCTTGTTTTTAAAACCCATAACTATTCGGTTTTTCGGCAACGAAAATCCGCAAACGTTACAAGAACCAAATTCTGGAAGCAGGTTTTCGTTTATTTCATATAACTTATTCTTGATTGCACCATGTGTTATTCCAAGTTAAAAAGTAGAAAAATTTGTCCTTTGAATAAAAAATAAATATCAATTTCCTATTACATAGTATATACCATATTCCAATTCTTGATTGGCAATAGAAAAGATCGACCATGTAAACTTTATCTGTGAAAACTAAGTGGACTATAGATAATATTACCGATATGGTCAATAGATTTTAGGTGTATATCCATCAACTATTTCATGAGTAGTAGTGTACATAAAATGCTTAATATATACGATTGAACACTTCAAGATGTAGTAAAATATATAGATTTATGTCATATAAAGGTAGTTGAAATAGTAATCTTCTCGAAATTTATTAAAAAAACAACTCATTTCATCATAACTATTTTTTGCTACAGGTTCCCAGTGTGATGGTGGAGAACTGAAAAACCTTAATAAAAATAAAAAAACCACTCTTTTTATGTAAAATTTGCTACTATAACCATAGAAACGCATGTCCAAAATAGCGTAAAAAAGACAATGAGAAATAGCTTTCGATTTTGTTGTTGAAAAAAGTTGCACCTTTGTTTAGTTTTGGCCATATTGTATTTTACTTCATTTACCAATTAAACTACCATATAACTTAGTATATTTTGTAAAGCATATAAGTGGCTTATGGAATGCATTGTTTTATATATTGTTATATAATAATTTTATGTGTGTGTGTTTATATATAGAGAGCCCAAATAATCAAACATATGAACACACAATATATACTCTAGCTTAATAACATGCTCTTGTGTATACACATTAATTTTCAATTTGTATATATGTAGAGAATGTATGTGGGAGCGGCTGTTGAGGCAAAAAAACACAAATTTAACACAAATTATCTTTACTGTTGGATCTTATTGTGTTTACAATAGAGGTTCAAATTAAGAGGAGATCTCACTGCTAAGATTAACTATGTCAAATCTTGTGTTTTTCTATCTTTTACGATGCAGATCTAACAAAACCGTGCATATATGTTTCTCTCTTTCTCTATGCACACAATATCTTAAAATTAGAATTCGTATATAACATTACATTTCTATCTAAGCACAAAAATGATATTGTATAAATTTCATTATCATTTGTTTGACTGAAATATTAGAAAATTTGTAACAATACATGATCCTGACTTGCAAATTGCTTTCCATAATGATTACCTATAAAGAAAATTTTGTGATGTGAAGGTGCTGAAAGGGATAACATATAGAAAATATATGCAATAATAAAGTAGAAAGGACTTCACAAATAACATCGAATAGATGTACACATGTTTTGCTACTGTACAAAAATTAAAAATAGTCATGCATTAGGCGAATTTTAACCTTTAAGTACTAAATGAACGCTATCTCAAATCATATTAAACATTTTCTAACTTTCACGATGCAAAAATAACTAACATCATCATCTGCTAAATCTATTGTTCAACTGTTTTTGATTAGGAAATAGGTCTCATTAATAATTGAGCTTATTCAAATGTTGGTTAAAACAACATGGTGTGGATATTGATAACCAAAAGCTAAAATTCATTTTAATTTTTATTGTTTTGACCACAATTTATGACAAATATTATTATTTGTGTTTGTGTGTATATCACAACAAAATGTATAAAAAAAGGAAGAGAGAATAAGGGGAATTTTTTCGCTAATTCTAACATAGAAAATGGTTTACATAGAAAAGCGGTAATAAATGATAGATTGATTTAGAAAGTAAATGAAAATAATGAGCCGATGAAGTTTGGAAAAATAGGAGATTTTATTAAAGGTATCCTAGGAAATATTTTTGATGGACTGAAATAAAATAATGGAATGAGTTCAACCAAAAACGGAAATGCCGCTACTTTGAGACTTCTCACTCATTTAAGATCAACAAACAACAATGTGCTCATATAAAAGTCGTTACAAAGTTCTTCATATCGAGAAATAACTAAACAAATGGATTATGTAATTATATCTTTGTGTAAGGCCGTTTCCCTTCTTTAGAAAATTGCCGGACCATCTCCTAGTTTCCTTTTTTAGCCATCTCTGCTCCATCAACAGCAACTGTGTCTCTCCACATAAATTTCATGGCCTTGAATAGATAAGTAGATTGTATAATATATCTTTTTATTTAGATAATAGTTTTAGAATTATTTTCATTATTGTCGCATCAGCAAGTAAAACAGTTGTAATAAGGCATATGGGTTGATATAAAATATGTAATAAAGAAAGAAAAGCTAAGTATCACCTTAGCTTGAGAAATTATATGGTACATGAAAATCTAACGATGTCATGCTTCTTCGGATTCAGCATGAAATAAACCTGCAAGTAAAATTATGCACATGCAACCGAATCATGATCTTGAGATGCGTACGTAGGATTTATGCACTTTGCAAGATTGCCTATGTATTTACATTTTGAATCCATCAAATACTCATATACATGCTGGCAACAAAACTAGTTTTCCTCACACAATACAATTTAATAAGTTCTATTTAAAGTTCAATAGAAAAAAATCCTTTAAAGCATTCCTTCTTTTTGTTTTATATCTACTAAGAGGCTAAAAATGTTAAGTGCATGCACCTAAGATGGTAATTAGGGGCACCGAATGGCAGCATACTTGTGAGAGAAAGATTAGTGGCAGTAGGGATTTAGTGCTATAGGTGGCCACGGCTATAAGATTTGATATATAGGCTTGATTATTGAAAAAGAGCTCCTTAAATATAATACATAAGTGGACATCATCTTCACTAATTCATGATAAACATTAATGATTATAATCAACAAAAAAGAAAAGCAGGCAAAATCCAAAGACATGAATTTAATGACAAAATGGCTTTTAACCTAAAGTAAATCAAAATAGATTTCTAAAGGTAGCCTGAAATCAACTGTTGAAAATAAAAAATAAAAAATGTGTAAAAAAATTTCAACAACTTTATAAATTACAACAGAAAAATCCTGTATGAGGTAAAAAATGTTCGCATTAAATTCAACATGAAAACTCAAGCGGCGATTGGAAGTTTAATGTTATATTTATATCGATGTAGAGATTGATACATTTAGTTAAAATCAACCTCCAGAAATGAACCTGATTACATAATTCTACTTAATTCACCACTGCTCTACACATGAAATCAACACAAGAAAATTCAAGTAGAAGTAAAATCAACTAAAATAAATTAAATGAGAAAAAAAGGAGCGTTTTTACCTCAGCTAGGATACACAGCTTGGTTAACAAAGGCGGTGCGAATCCAGTCGACAAATGGATAATGAGAGTCGGGAAGGTTGGAGCGGCAAAGGCGGTTGGCTGTTGTTCGAGCGAAGATCTAGAGTTGTTGGGGCTGGCGACGGCGATGAGAGAAGTAAATGATTAACAAAGCGAGCATTTAAAATTATCGGCTTTTAATGAAGAGGAAGTGTCTAGGGTTTGGAAGATAAGGAAGCGATGACGAACTGGGTAAGAATGTAAGAAAATAGAAAACGCAACTTTTCGATTTCACAAAATGCTAGGAGCTTGTGCGCCCTTGGAATGTAACTCACTAATAATATAATAGTATAGATTTCTGAAAGTGGAGGCTGCTCCCTAGGGTTATATTACTTCATTTGTATAGATAATTAAGCGGGTTTAGTTATTTACAACCGTTTGGTTCAAAAGTGGATGCATACTCTATTTTAAACATTATATTGCTATTATTTCACAAACCGTAACACCAAATCTATCAAATTTATATTCTAAACTAGCTTGAAAAGATCCATGCAACAATTATAAATAAAACATCTGAATTAATATTCTGTAAAAATTCACTTATAATTAATTTAATATTAATTATGTCAAATTTGTGGGTTGTTACAAAGTATCCCCACTAAAAATCTTCAGCTTCTCCTATTCCCATCCGTTATGGTTTATCATTGTTATTTACTCATGATTAGTTATTGCATCCCTTCATTTAGATGCTTCTTATTTACTTACATAAGAGTCATACCCATTCACACCCACCAAAATTAATAGCACTCATTAGTCAATTAGTTCTTATCATCAAAGTTATCTTGTACGCGGTTTTAAAATATATAAGCGATAATAAATCACTTTCTATGTAAATTGAATAATTCTTAAGCATATAACAATAATCAAAATGATGAAAAAATAATTTACTTCATAGTATCATAATCTAGACCGAGCATTAACATATTGATCGAGCCAAAGGGAATTATATTAACTTAGATTTAATTTATTTTCAATTAAATGTCTATTGTTCGATTTTCTGGCAAAAGGCTTAATGATCCCATTGGTTTGAAGCCCAGAGGTATAAGCCCATGCAGAATGTCCTAATAAATGATAGATCCGACCCAAATTGCTTTCATGCTTTCAACATTTTCACCCTTAAATACATGGCCGCCCTGCCACCTCTTGGATCTAGACCTCTGCCTATCCAATTGAGACTATCTATAAAGAGCTTAGAAAGCTAAAGGAAAACATCATATCTCCCCACCATTAGATGACTAGGTCATAAAAAGAGAGCCTTGCCTCCCATATCTTCCCTTAACCATCATATATCAAGTCGATCCACCTTTTTTCCCATACCATTTTGTTGTGAATCAGAAGGCTTCCAGCAAAAATTCATAGTCTTCACCATCAAGGCATGAATTATGCTTTGATTGCCCAAGCAGTGACGGGTGACCAAAGAATAACAAGGAGATTTTTCTATTCGTTCCCAACCCTGATTGGAAGTCCCAAGACCTCGTTCTCGTGAAGGGCTAGGCTAGTACCCTATATCCCTTTACGTCAATGGAAATAGGGGGTCTCCCACTATCATTCACCATTGCCACTCACTGTCACCACTCATCGTCCCTTTATATTAGTTGCAGATATCCATCTCCCGTAAGGCACAGGAGGATCCTCTCTTTAGCAAAAGCCTTGTTTTGCCCAGAAGAAGCGGATGTGTGTCCTAGAGAGGAGATGGTACTACTTAAACATCAAAAACTTAGAATCAAGACTAGAAATCCAAGTAGCGAGGGGCCCTCTAACGGTGAGAATGGAGAATCATTCTTTGAAGATATTGAGAACTTATATCTACTTGATGTATGCTTTGTCTCCTACTGAGAACTATGACGGAAGCACCGACCCTTCCAACCACATCATAGTTTTTAACACCATAACCCAAATTGACTAACTCTCCGGTAACCCTAAGCACTTTTTATTCATCTTCTTTGATCGAACAGGCTTTGTTGGTTGTTGCACTTATAGGGAGGCAATTCAACACCAAGCCTAGTTATGCATTAGCATTAAACCCTATTTCTTTGTCTCACAAACACGAACATGATGGCTAGCAAACTATGCAACATATGATCGGCTCCAAGCAAGTAACTTTTCTCCTATGTAAACCACTTCAACAAAGAGTTTACTCATGTATGGGTAGAAGATAAGAGCAACCAAGTCATTGCATTATGTTCCAAAGTAAGGTACCACTCCAAGATATAGAAAGAATTGCATAAACAACCTGCAACGTCCTTGATAGACTTCTTCCAAAGAGATAATGGAATCCTGTGGGAGAAGGAAGTTTACTTATCATACAGAAACGAGGAAAGATACTAAGGTGACAAGAATGGTTGACGTGGAGAGAGAAAACACTAAAAGAACAGTCGCCAACATCATAGCAAAAATCATTCAGGTGATGGCTCCCAAATCAATCCTAAGTATGCAAACTAATTCTCCTTAACTCACAATATGGAAACGTTCTATCTCTCAGTTACCCCGTATGAAAGGCCCACTCCCGCTTGCTCAAGGCATAGGAGGAACCCTGCTGCAATGGGAAGTATTGCAAGTTTCATTGATTTAATGGTCACACCACCAACGAGAGCCGACATTTAAAGGACAACATAGAGTGGTTAGAACATGTAGGTATATTTGTACAATATTTAAGACAACGGGTTAAGCAATGGCTTTCAAATGAAATTGTATAGTCTCATTCCAGGTTCAAGTTGTGTCAAAACTCGTTAACTGGTAGACCACTATAGGTTTATCGCTAGGTGGTCAATTGCTAGACGAGCTTTGGACGTTAATTAAAGCTAGACCCAATTAGGGTCCGATTAAATAATAATAAACATTTTGCGCCATCTCCTTCAATTCAACACGATATGAAAAATTCCCGTCCACGTCTTGGTAGTATTAATGCCTAGCGCCTAGTCCCGAATCATGCTCCAATAATTCATAGTAGTCCCAAAAAACTGCTACGACCAACAACAACTCCAAAAACCTGAAAATATTCCAGTTGTTATTTCCTGCCTACTTTGCACGGAAATATTTATTTCAATAACAGGTAGTATAACACTTCAAACTACATACGTCAATAAAATTAAATGTCATTCATACTTATTTGTACCTTAAAGGGAGAAGATTTTAAAAACCTCAATTTTATAAACCAAAAAATCACTGAGCTAAATATATGCTCTTTTATACTTGTTTATAAATAATAGAAACTATTTTATCCAAAATTTCCCTTAAAAATCGAACTTATATTTGCCAAAAATCAAGCCTTTACTGATATATATATATATTAATATTTAAGGATTTCTCCAAAATCTAAGGTGTTTCCAAAATATACTTTATAAAATTCTCTCACATGTTTTAGACTAAGAAATTGATATTAATTATCCAAATAAAAATCCACTTTTCCATCAAAGTGGTATTGATGAATGCAGTCTAGCAAAAACTTGCCCCCGGACAATAGCGACATGCAGACTCTAATTCCCCGCCCATATGGAATAAAAGTTTGTCTTCGACTGGTACTCTTAATCAAAATCCAAAATCACAGAGTACCTAAAATCTTAGCCATTAAGTCGAAAACCTCCAATCTCTGAGATTCTGCCATATGCCATGCTTATGCTCTTCATCAATGGCGCCTTACGCATCGCCGGCACTTTGTAGGGTACTTTAGAATCGGCGTGAAAATCTTAGCACTAAGGTATTTCCAACCCATATTTTCTTTTGTGAGAAATGCGGATTACGGATCTTACGGCTAGATTAGCACTAGAGGAGGGAGGTGAATAGTTTTTTAAGGAATTACTAATTCTTTTTGAGTTTATATTAATTTGAACACAAATGTATGCAATATTCAGACATATATATGATTACAGAATCAAACACAGATGCAGATATAAAGTAAAAGGAATAAAGGAAATAACGCACCGAATTTTATACTGGTTTGGAGTTACCCTACATCCAGTCCTGCAACACAAGTACGGATTTCCTTTCAAAATCAATTCTTACAATTACACCCTCGATTTCAAGGCCACGAGGTACACCGCTCCCAATTCACAATCCTCTGGGTAGAGATACTTGATTTTACAGGCAACAAGTTCACCCGATTGATTTTCCAGGCTATAATCACACCTTTTCTCGCTCGATTGGTTACAAAGAAGTCTATAACGTTGAATAGCACTGGGATCTTGTTGAAATAGTGATAGAGAATCAAATCAGAGATGATCTAGTTAGATTCATTGGTGATTTCGGTAGAGTAATGGTAAAAATGTGTATAAAGAAATGTGGAAGAAAAAGAGGAGTGAAGTTAGAGAACATATATGAACGTAAATTAGTTTAAAACAGCCCCTATTTATAGTAGGATAACAGCCAAGTCCATTGGTGAAAGGATATGACGAATAGACACTTCCTTTGAAATTCAAACTTTTGAATAAACTGTCACCTTGTCGACAAGGGTTCCTTGGGGTTGTCGATAGGCCTAAGTTATTTTTGGTAATTTGTTTTTCTTTAAAAATAACTTCTATCTTGTATTAAAACTATTTTAAACTTTATAAATATACTTAACTATAGTTAAAATACATAAATAAGTATAGAGAATAATATTGTGGTATATATAAAATTTTGCTAAGTATAAATATTAAAAATTAAATATATTATAATTAAATGATAGTTTAAAACCAAGGAGAACTTGATATTGAAAATAAAGATTATTTTGAGGCTAAAAGTATTTTAAAACCAGGATGGATGTTTTTTATTTAAAAAAGAAGATTTTGAAATCAAGATATAATTTTGTAAAACATTTGAATAAAAATTAGTGGATACAAAACAATGTTCCACTAGATTTTTCGTAGGTTCCATCCTACTTAGGGTTTCATCCCTTTAACGGGCTCGAAGTGGATTCCATTCCATGAATAAAATGGATTTTAAGATGTCAGTGCTTTTCTAGGAGTTTTAACAAAATTCCTAACTAAATTGCTTATATTGAAATCTTAAATTCTTGATAATCTTGATACTCATGAGTCTTGAATCTTGATATCTTCGATCTTGAGTTTATCAGTTCTTGAATCTCTATACTGTACAGTCTTCATTCTTTGGTACCTGTATATATATCTTGCATATACATATATATCTAGACAATAATGCTAGAATTTATATTTTATAATCTTATTCCAAGGTTGTTGTCATCAAAACCAACTTCTCAGGGACTAACAATCTCCCCCTTTTGATGATGACAACCTTTGTTTATAAAATATTACTTCTATCCTAATAACTCCCCCTAAAACTAATAACTCCCCCTTAATCTATTCCTAACTATCTTATTTTATACTTCTCCCCCTTTGACATCAACAAAAAACTAACTCCAAACTATATAGCTCCCACTTATTCTTGTACTAAAGTACCTGCATTAACAAAATATATAATGGAGTATATAATAGATAGATTAAGAGATAATTATACTGATAGACAAGATAACTAATCAAAAATCATATAAAT
Organism: Allium cepa; assembly: GCA_030765085.1. NCBI lineage: Eukaryota > Viridiplantae > Streptophyta > Magnoliopsida > Asparagales > Amaryllidaceae > Allium > Allium cepa. The sequence continues at coordinate 118,001,519 of CM060945.1, read as the reverse complement.
ATCAACGTGTATTTATACATATTATGTTTTGCACACCAATTATCAATCCACACCAAACAAAATCAAATCAAATCAATCCAAGCAATTAATTCAAATCAAACAAAGCAGTCAAATAAAATCAAACATTACAAGGAACTTCCACCCATCCTTCTTCTCCAAATATAGGGTCTGCTTTAATGGCATCCCAATTTTCATTTTCATTGGTGAGAGAAACTGGAGGATGTGCTTCATTATCATTTTGTGTAGGGAGGAAATCATCCATCGTATAATATCGAAATGCTTTTCTTGCTCCTTGATCATTTGCATTTGACTCAACACTAAGTGTCGCTGATTACGAAGAATGAAAGAAAGAATATTTTTGAAAGGATTAAGGGTTTCTTCAAGATTCTCGGTCAAACTATGAATTGGATCGGCCATATTTGAGTTTGTGAGAAGAACTATAGACAAAGTAGATAAGAAATGATTTTGAGTGATGAATTCTAAAAGAAATATGTATTCATAGGTGTAGAAATTCATTTGAAATGAATATACACAAGGTAGTTATTCAAATTTAAAATTTAAAATGAAAAGTCATTTCTGACCAGTACTTGTCGACAGGGTCTCTAGGGGGTTGTCGACAGGGGCCAGTTAATTTTGTGAATAATTGAGTACATATATATATATATAATATACTAACATTTATTCTGGAGATAGGATAAGCTAGATAACAGAAAAGTAATTCAATTTCTTTTCATAATAGAATGATACAATGATTAAACATTAAGAACTACACGAACATTCAAATCAAAACAAAATAAAACCAATACAACATGACATGAAAAGGTAGAACTAGTTAGAGGATGACGAAGATGAAGATAATCCAAGCCACTTGCTGGCTTTGGAGAAAAACTTGTTCATCTTGGATGACATTTTATCCAATTTCGTACTAATGGACCGTTTAAGAGTCTGTTGATTCTCAACAATGGCCTTTTGATTTTTGAGAAAGGTTTTGTTGGTTGGATTAGAGGGATAGTCAATACTTTCCAAGGATGGTTCACCTTCTTCTTCTTCTTCTTCTTCTTATTCTATTTCCATTTCATCCCCTTCTTCTTCTTCCTCCTCTTCCATCTCCTCGTGAGCCAAACGCTCTTCCTTTTCGGCAAGAGTCTGGTATGGTTGAAAAACATATGGAATTTCCATAAGAGAATGTTTGAGTGATTAAAAAATTTTCTTGAAACAAATTCCTCTCCTTTGAAATCTGCTCCAAAATAATTAAAAATCCGAGTGAGATAGATTCCATGATACAAAGTGTTTTTGCCCATTTTAAAATTTTTGGGACGAAGTTCATCCAAAATAACTTGCGCCCAATTAATATCATAACTTCCAAAAATGGCAAAAAGCGCTTTGCAAACTTTTGAAGTTAGACTGTTGAAACTCCCCGATCTTGGGGTCAAAGTATGTTATAAAAGAAGATTAACAATTCTAGCTTTTGGTCGAAAGTTTCGATTTATGAATTCAAAGTTATCATTTCCTTCGAAAATGTGATGAAATGTCTCATGATCATTTTCATCGATATTAAAACTAGAAAGATCCATTCCCGTGCTCTTTCAATTGAGAATGGTACCGAAAACATCACAATTTAAGATGATTCTAGTGCCTTTGACACTACTCCAAATTTCATCATTATTTCTATTATAAAATCCACGGTTGAGATTTGCATAGAAATTTTTAACAAGATTTGGATAACAAACAAAGTCATTTTGTGAAGCATCAACAAGACTAAGAACTTGGTTGTTTGCAAAAAGAGAATCGATTTCATAAGTAGAGAAATCTTGAAATAAAGCAAACTTTCCAGGATGGACTTTGTAACGATCCAGAATTTTTGAACAATTTAATTTGTAAATATTTAATTTATTTTAAATATTTAAATGATGATTTGACTTGAATTTCAAATTATCAGAATAAATTGGCGATTAAATATTAGAATTTAATCTGTTTAAAGTTGAATAAAATTTAAATTTAACTTTGGAGTTTGAAATTGAATATTGAATTGGTATTTAAAATTTGAACGAATGACTAGGAATAATAATTTGGATTTTGAGAATTATTATTTATGTAAATTTATAAATCGATGTTTAGTTATAAATAACATTTTTCTTTAACTAAAATAAAATAGAATAAAATTTTTGTCAATAACGAAATAAATAAGTACACTTAGTTAAAATTTTAACAACAAAAAAATTAAACAAAACAAATTGAATATAAATTGAAAAAAAACATATATATATATATATATATATATATATATATATAAATAAACATAAAATATAAAGAGTATGTTACCTTACCCTTGTCAGCCAAATACACGCCTTTCATCACGCCCCAAAAACACGATCTCCTCTGCAAAATCACGTCTCGCCTCTTTTATATTCATTCGAAAACCCAACCTCCTTCCTCCATCAGTTCATACGAAAAAAAAAATAGAAACGAAAAAAATATAATGGCGTCTCTCTCATTTCTTCGTCCCTCTTCGTCGTTCAACAATTAGGGCTTTCCAATTGTAAGGCGCCGGCTTCAATTTCTGCTTCGACAACTTCGAGTTCAATCTTGCTTTCGGTTCGATCTCCTAGATTTTCATTCGTCTCTGCTCGCGGCCTCTTCAAAAACAAAGGTGAGTAATTAACGTTATTCACATCTAATTCGAAGTGGTTTCAATTTTTTTTTCTGTTTATTTGTCTTGATGTTTCTGCTCGATTTGATTTTTTTTGTTCGATTTTGATATTTTATGCCGATGATGATAGGGTTAAATATGTTCGATTCCCTTTATTTTCGTTCGAATATAATATTTAAATTCATCATGATTATTTTGTTGACCATTCGATTATGCTTGAACGCTAGTGATATTTTCTGACCATTTCAATTCATATGATTTCTTGCTTGATTATCACAGCTTTGAATTGCTTTGACGATGTTTTCCTCACCCACCACGGTTTTTGATATTTGGCTTAACATTAACCTGGTTATTTTGAAACTACTACTACCTTGATTTGAAACTGCTACTAGTTTTTTTGTAAAAGCTGTAAACTGTTATGGCTTGTTCAAACTCCACCTTGGTCAGTTATTCTGTAGTTTGACGATTTATATGTTGTTGCCGCTGGTTCACTACACACATATATATATGTGTGTGTGTATATGTATATATATATGTTTACATGTGTATATATTCACTGCCTCCATCTTTATGTTGCATAGTCTGTTGGTTCATGATTGTTTGATTATTAGTTTGGTCTGGTTCCATCGTTGCCATGTATGGTCTCTGTTGATCCTGCTTTGTTGTTTTGATACATGTCCTTATGCATATGTATATTGCATCACTGTATCATGTATTGTCACTAGTGAATTTCTGGCATCAATGTTGCAGTCTGATATGCTATGTGCTGCATCTATATGTATGTATACATGAGAGTATACATATGTATATGTATGTTTGTTGTGTAAAATCCGGTTCGAGAAAAAAAAACGAGTTATGATACTCTAGTTGCTTCACTTTGATATTTTCTTTAAAACCACTGTCTTGCATTGGTCTGCTACTTTATTTCTTTGATATTGAGCATGTCACTGCATACATGTTTATGTATACATGTTTATGCATTGTCTACTTGTAGTTGGATTTGTTTACAGCTTCGACTTGCATTTTGAGTTGCGGGTTCAGGTTGCATTGTTTGGGTGTTTGTTGTACATATGAAATTGATTCATATGTATGCTAGACATTGTTTACACTGCATTTTGCTTGTCACTGAGTTCTTTTGGTTTGAGTACATATGCCTAGTTCGCTTTTGGTTGCTGTAGTGATGCATGTGCTTTATGTATCACTGCATATGCTATTTTCCATGTTATCGAGTGGCTTGGCAGTTGTGTTGAATCATGATAGTTGTGATTTGACCTCTGCATTTAGTAATTGCTGATAGCATTTTTATGTATACATGTTTATGCAGCTTGCAATTGAGTTATAAGTTTGAGTTTACTTGCCTGTTTCATCTGCAATGTCTTCATTGTGCACAGCTATGTATTGGTTCTGATGTATTGATTTTTAGCTTGCTTCTGATTTTACTGGATTTTGATAGTCTCGACTAATTTGCTTCGAGACAGTTTGTTGCATTGTGATCTTGTGGTGGCTGAGTTTTTGTTGCAGTTGCCCTTGCGTCCAAGAAAAGGCTGCAGTTTCATTTTTATGAAAATTTTGCACTTGTTGAAAAATGCAGTAATAAGTTGTTTGGAAACTTGTTTTATTTCACAAGTTGTTGTGGTGAGGCAGTGCACGCGTGCGTGCACTGCAGCCACGTAGTATCGACATTTTGAATCGATATTTGAACCTTCATTGATTTTGGTTCGTTGATTTTTTTAGTATATCATCACGATAGTGGCAAGGCAGTGCACGCAAGCGTGAACTGCAGCCACACGACATTGATTTTTATTGATATCCTATTTTGTTTTGATTTATGATCTTTTGCATATTTCATTACGGTAGTGGCGAGGCAGTGCACGCAAGCGTGAACTGCATCCACGGAGTTGACATTTTAAATGTGGCGAGGCCGTACGCGAGTGCGTGTACTGCAGCCCTACCAAATTTAATGTTTAAATTTATGTTTTCTTTTGATGAAAATTGTTTTATGTTGCCAATTCAATATATATTAAATCGATTTTGATGATTTTGTTGTTAATTGCCGTTTAGGCAAATTTTGATTGTTTTCTAAATTATCTTCATCAATAATCCCTTCATCTATCTCATTGATAATCTGAATCTACTGAATGGTTGTTTAACACTGTTAAGTGTTATATTTACTGTTATCCGATTTCTTGTTAAAGGATCGGATAGGTAAATTATATTGGACTGTCATCAAATTGTTGATTATTATTGCCTCTATGCACTAATAACTGAGTTTGAATTAGACTGACATGTGTATTATTTTCTTTTGAATATAATACTCGGGTCAGACCGAGTATTTTTACAGCTTGAAGATTTTCAGGCAGCGAAGTTAGAGAGAGGGGAAAGCACTTCACTAAAGTTTTCTGGAAAATTTTTCTTGTACTTAAGAATCAAAGATATATTCCGCTGTATAAAAATTAATGCATTATACAAACTCTGATATATGTATGTAAGAAAAATTCATTTATGAATAATAATATGATTATTCTGTGATTCTGTGGCTGATTCTGTTTAAACTCTATAAACTGACTAACAATCCGTCATTTTGAACGTTTCGAGTTGGTTTAATTACCGACTAGAGGCGGTCAGGGCGGCGGGTCGTTACAAAAGTGGTATCAAAGCTTTGGTTTACTCAAAGCTCAGTTTATGATGTTTAATATGAATAGTTACTAGAACCACTTTAAAGAAAAATGTTTTCAAATCTAAAGAAGTATAAAATTGTTTTCTTTGAAAAATAAAAGGTATCTTGAAAATTCAATTTTTTTCGAAAATTCCCCTCTCTAAATTTAGGATTGCGATAGTTTCTCATTCAAAATCCATTATCAAATTGTGAGACTTATGAAAAATAAAATATAAGCGAAGTGAATTAATGAATTGGTTTGAATCAAATATTGTGAATATCTCCAAAATAATAATTGTGAAATAAAATGACATTTCAGTTTAGTTATAGCCAACGGGATAATTAAACTATGACTTGGGAATTTGATTCTGAATTTCAAATGTTTTGAAGAACGATTTAGTGAATAATGATTATAAGTATTTAACTTATAAATGGACTTTTGTTATATAATTGAGTTATATAAATTGAATTGAATTAATAAAGAAGATTTATAAATCGAAGTTTATAAATAGAAATGGAATTTGTAAAGATTGTTTATAAATTCGAAACTAATTGAATTTGATAAATGAAACATAGAAGTTGTTAAAGGAGATATATTCGTGATTTTGGACAGCGAATTATCCTTTATGTTAGATATTGTGATAGTAAATGTTGGTTGGGAATTTTATCCACGATTTTGGACAGTGGATAATCTTTTAAATAAATGTGTAGAAACACTAAATTGATTTAAATAAGTATATTCACGATTTTGGACAGTGAATATATTATTGAATAAAACGGATATGTTTTAGGGAAGTGATATTATGGAAGGAAATTTAATTGTTGATTTAACTATAGGAATCAAATTAGGTTGATGTAAAGCTTATATTCCAAGTTTAAACTATTGCCTAAAATAGTTAATGTGGAAATATGAATTTAATGGAACTAAATCGATGAATAATTTACTAAAGAACTAGTTGATTATTTTTTGAAATAGAAAGGCAAATGCAAAGTTCAAATGAGATTTAAATTTCAAATTTGAAGTTGTCAACATGATAATCCATTATAGGTTTAATAAATTCAGTAATGAATTTGAATTTAAACATGCGGAAAATTAAATTAAGTGAAAAACTTAATATTGAAAAGTTTGAAATTGGTTTAAAATTAATATTGTGAAAATTATGAGGAATTCAAACTATGAATTAAGTTGAAGTTGAAATTGAAAAAGTTAATGGTTTTAAAGATGTTTTAAAATGCATTAAGTATCGAATACATAGATTTCAACATTCAATTGTTGAAATAGGCGTTTTCGAGAAATAAGGAAATGGTGGACTATAACACTATTGTTATAGTAAATGGTTTCCGAAAGGAAATGTTGTTTATAGTATTGGGATTTATATATCTATCTTAAATTCGAATCCCTATACTAGTGATTTTGAGTTGACGTAATGATGTTTTACGCAACATTCGTTTTGACTCGAATAAATGTGTTTAAAAGAATAATTTCCTTAAAGAATGGAATATATACTTAATTTTGATTCAAGTATATTGAATATTTTCCGTGTTGAAAATAAATGAACTTGTGAATTACTTATTATTTAATAAGTATGGAAATGTTTTCCAATATGAAATGAAAGGTTTAAAATTTTATCTTTTAAAGATAAATTGAAAAGAAATGAATATTTGAAATTTGTTTCAAATAGTTAAGTTGGAAAATTATATATCTTGTAAAGATATTATTTTTGAGAAATGTGAACGATTAGTTCAACTTGGAAATTTTTCAAAAAGATTGAATCTTGAGTTAAATTGAGTTTAACTTTGACATCAAAAACAATATAAGTTGAGCTTTGAATTTTGGATAGTCGATTGGGATTGTATGTCTAGCATTGTGAATTGATGACATAGCAATTGATCTCTATTAAATATATATCTGTTGGTGGCGGAGAATTTATTCTTTTAGCTTAACGCCCTTCTCTGAGACGTACGAGCTTAGAGGTTATATATCGGTAGACATCAATTATGTGTTGAGAATTGACGATGTAACGTGAAATCCAAATCGAATGTGAAGTCGATAATGAATCGGATTATGAATGTGAATTAGGTTTGAGATAACCTTAAATTTTCAAATCGATTTAGAGGAAAATTTTAAGTGAAATGGAAAATTTTGGAATCCTCTATTTGTGATGAATGTGAATTGAGTTTTCGTAACTTATATATGTGAATATAATAATTCGAAAACTATCAGTTTGGAAAGTCATTATTATGAAAATCCTGTGTAGGTTTACATAGGTATGATATGTACGAAATGTGAAATGAAGTACTATATGTATATGACATATGTTTTCTAAAAACTGAGGATATGGAAATGTACCTTCCATTTATTATTTGTGAAGGTGATTGGAACTCGGTGGAGTGTCCATTGGAAATCGTAGCTACGTAGAATTTCCATTAGTGGAATGTCCATTGGGACTGACTGGGATCCCCCACGATGGATCATCGTGTTTGGGATTAGGTGAATTGATGCTGGCGTAATTCGTGGGGCGTGATGCCTACAGTTACAAGCGATTCCACTGGGATAGTGGCGCAACCGCCGAGTAAACTGCGATCTAGAAACCGAAGCGAAATTCGAGGGGCGAGATGCCTACGGTCACGAGCGATTCTACTGGGATAGTAGCGTAACCGCCGTGTGAACCGCAATCTATGGCAACAACCATGGCGAAATTCAAGAGAGATGTGAAATCTACAGTTACAAGCGATTCTACTGGGATAGTAGCGTAACCACCGGGTAAACTGTGATCCATGGGGGAACGTGCTTTCCATATCCATTTTTAAAAGAATTTTGTTAAAAGTATTTTCACTGGAAGTTGAAACAAGTATATTTAGTACTTGGAGATTTTTAGTCTTGCGCCTGGCCAGCGTATGCCTAATGTCTGTAAGAACGACGATGGACTTGTTAAACTTCGAGTTAGCAAGTATTTTCAAACTTTGAATAGAAAATCAATAGTCTGAAATTAGAATTACATAATTCTAACTTAATGAATCAAGGAAGAAAATTTTTAAAAATATCTTGAAAGCACACAGCTTTGGAAAAGATGTAATATGCAAATATTTAGCATGGAAGATTTTAAGTTTAAAAATCTGAGTTTTGTAAGTCAAAAATTTGGTAAAAGACTTTTGTGTCTTGATTATAGAAATCGATGAATAAAGCTAATGAAATAAAATAAATGGAATGAATCCTATATTTATTTATAAGTTTAGAACTTAGTAAAATTGAGTAGGGTATAAATATCGGTGAGATTTTAGTAATCGTTTTTTCCTAACTTATAATTTCGGGACGAAATTCTTTTAAGGAGGGAAGATTGTAACGATCCAGAATTTTTGAACAATTTAATTTGTAAATATTTAATTTATTTTAAATATTTAAATGATGATTTGACTTGAATTTCAAATTATCAGAATAAATTGGCGATTAAATATTAGAATTTAATCTGTCTAAAGTTGAATAAAATTTAAATTTAACTTTGGAGTTTGAAATTGAATATTGAATTGGTATTTAAAATTTGAACGAATGACTAGGAATAATAATTTGGATTTTGAGAATTATTATTTATGTAAATTTATAAATCGATGTTTAGTTATAAATAACATTTTTCTTTAACTAAAATAAAATAGAATAAAATTTTTGTCAACAACGAAATAAATAAGTACACTTAGTTAAAATTTTAACAACAAAAAAATTAAACAAAACAAATTGAATATAAATTGAAAAATATATATATATATATATATATATATAAACATAAAATATAAAGAGTATGTTACCTTACCCCTGTCAACCAAATACACGCCTTTCATCACGCCCTAAAAACACGATCTCCTCTGCAAAATCACGTCTCCCCTCTTTTATATTCATTCGAAAATCCTACCTCCTTCCTCCATCAGTTCATACGGAAAAAAAAATATAAACGAAAAAAATATAATGGCGTCTCTCTCATTTCTTCGTCCCTCTTCGTCGTTCAACAATTAGGGCTTTCCAATTGTAAGGCGCCGGCTTCAATTTCTGTTTCGACAACTTCGAGTTCAATCTTGCTTTCGGTTCGATCTCCTAGATTTTCGTTCGTCTCTGCTCGCGGCCTCTTCAAAAACAAAGGTGAGTAATTAACGTTACTCACATCTAATTCGAAGTGGTTTCAATTTTTTTTTCTGTTTATTTGTCTTGATGTTTCTGCTCGATTTGATTTTTTTGTTCGATTTTGATATTTTATGCCGATGATGATAGGGTTAAATATGTTCGATTCCCTTTATTTTCGTTCGAATATAATATTTAAATTCATCATGATTATTTTGTTGATCGTTCGATTATGCTTGAACGCTGGTGATATTTTCTGACCATTTCAATTCATATGATTTCTTGCTTGATTATCACAGCTTTTAATTGCTTTGACAATGTTTTCCTCACCCATCGCGGTTTTTGATACTTGGCTTAACATTAACCTGGTTATTTTGAAACTACTACTACCTTGATTTGAAACTGCTACTAGTTTTTTTTGTAAAAGCTGTATGGCTTGTTCAAACTCCACCTTGGTCAGTTATTCTGTAGTTTGACGATTTATATGTTGTTGCCGCTGGTTCACTACACACACATATATATGTGTGTGTATATGTATATATATATGTTTACATGTGTATATATTCACTGCCTCCATCTTTATGTTGCATAGTCTGTTGGTTCATCATTGTTTGATTATTAGTTTGGTCTGGTTCCATCGTTGCCATGTATGGTCTCTGTTGATCCTGCTTTGTTGTTTTGATACATGTCCTTATGCATATGTATATTGCATCACTGTATCATGTATTGTCACTAGTGAATTTCTGGCATCAATGTTGCAGTCTGATATGCTATGCGCTGCATCTATATGTATGTATACATGAGAGTATACATATGTATATGTATGTTTGTTGTGTAAAATCCGGTTCGAGAAAAAAAAACGAGTTATGATACTCTAGTTGCTTCACTTTGATATTTTCTTTAAAACCACTGTCTTGCATTGGTCTGCTACTTTACTTCTTTGATATTGTGCATGTCACTGCATACATGTTTATGTATACATGTTTATGCATTGTCTACTTGTAGTTGGATTTGTTTACAGCTTCGACTTGCATTTTGAGTTGCGGGTTCAGGTTGCATTGTTTGGGTGTTTGTTGTACATATGAAATTGATTCATATGTATGCTAGACATTGTTTACACTGCATTTTGCTTGTCACTGAGTTCTTTTGGTTTGAGTACATATGCCTAGTTCGCTTTTGGTTGCTGTAGTGATGCATGTGCTTTATGTATCACTGCATATGCTATTTTCCATGTTATCGAGTGGCTTGGCAGTTGTGTTGAATCATGATAGTTGTGATTTGACCTCTGCATTTAGTAATTGATGATAGCAATTTTATGTATACATGTTTATGCAGCTTGCAATTGAGTTATAAGTTTGAGTTTACTTGCCTGTTTCATCTGCAGTGTCTTCATTGTGCACAGCTATGTATTGGTTCTGATGTATTGATTTTTAGCTTGCTTCTGATTTTACTGGATTTTGATAGTCTCGACTAATTTGCTTCGAGACAGTTTGTTGCATTGTGATCTTGTGGTGGCTGCGTTATTGTTGCAGTTGCCCTTGCGTCTAAGAAAAGGCTGCAGTTTCATTTTTATGAAAATTTTGCACTTGTTGAAAAATGCAGTAATAAGTTGTTTGGAAACTTGTTTTATTTCACAAGTTGTTGTGGCGAGGCAGCGCACGCGTGCGTGCACTGCTGCCACGTAGTATCGACATTTTGAATCGATATTTGAACCTTCATTGATTTTGGTTCGTTGATTTTTTTAGTATATCATCACGATAGTGGCAAGGCAGTGCACGCAAGCGTGAACTGCAGCCACACGGCATTGATTTTTATTGATATCCTATTTTGTTTTGATTTATGATCTTTTGCATATTTCATTACGGTAGTGGCGAGGCAGTGCACGCAAGCGTGAACTGCAGCCACGGAGTTGACATTTTAAATGTGGCGAGGCCGTACGCGAGTGCGTGTACTGCAGCCCTACCAAATTTAATGTTTAAATTTATGTTTTCTTTTGATGAAAATTGTTTTATGTTGCCAATTCAATATATATTAAATCGATTTTGATGATTTTGTTGTTAATTGCCGTTTAGGCAAATTTTGATTGTTTTCTAAATTATCTTCATCAATAATCCCTTCATCTATCTCATTGATAATCTGAATCTACTGAATGGTTGTTTAACACTGTTAAGTGTTATATTTACCGTTATCCGATTTCTTGTTAAAGGATCGGATAGGTAAATTATATTTGACTGTCATCAAATTGTTGATTATTATTGCCTCTATGCACTAATAACCGAGTTTGAATTAGACTGACCTGTGTATTATTTTCTTTTGAATATAATACTCGGGTCAGACCGAGTATTTTTACAGCTTGAAGATTTTCAGGCAGCGAAGTTAGAGAGAGGGGAAAGCACTTCACTAAAGTTTTCTGGAAAAATTTTCTTGTACTTAAGAATCAAAGATATATTCCGCTGTATAAAAATTAATGCATTATACAAACTCTGATATAGGTATGTAAGAAAAATTCATTTATGAATTATATTATGATTATTCTGTGATTCTGTGGCTGATTCTGTTTAAACTCTATAAACTGACTAACAATCCGTCATTTTGAACGTTTCGAGTTGGTTTAATTACCGACTAGAGGCGGTCAGGGCGGCAGGTCGTTACAGACTTTTCCATAGTTAATATAGTTGATATATGCTTTTTTTGCCTCTGGATTATTGAAAAGTTTTTCTTTTATATTTCTGGAAAGTTTCATTGTGGAAGGGTTGCTTGAAGAAGCCATTAGAGTAGAGAATAGAGAGCTTGATATTTTGAAATAAGAGTTTGAATTTGAAAATGAAAGTGAAAAGTTGTGATAAGAGATAGTAAATAAATAGATTCTCAAGGGACATGTTCTCTGGTCAAAAGGTGACTTTTCAGTGACTTGAATGAAGTGAAAAGATGGAGGGAAATTCAACATTTGAATTTCAAATTTCTGTACCCTTGTCGACAACGAGGGTGGCCCTTGTCGACAGGTGTCTCTGAATTTTCATGATTTATTTCTCTTAAGTACTAATATATATATATATATTTATTAGTTTTAATGTCTATATATATATATATATATATATATGGAATATTACTAAAATTATAGTATATTCCATAAAATATTATGATACTATTTAAAAACAAAAATAATAATAAAATAATAGTAAAAATATAGTAATAAAAACAAAAATTTAAAATTCAAACGACACTCCAATTCAAAATCAACCAATCAAACATTCGGTCATAAGCAAGCAATTTCAACCAATGTATTATAAACGTGTACCTTTTTCTGAGTGCAATTCTCAGAATTCGACGGAGTCGTGAACTGCCGTGAAACACATATTTGAATTATCTATCTTCTGATCATCATCGCCAGAGGATGAGTCTGAGTCATCTAGAGTAGCAGTAAACGCACGTTTTCGTTTCTTTGCTGAATCATTGTTTATAGGAAGATTTTGCTTATCTGGATGCGGACAATCTCTTTTGATATGGCCTGGTTCGTCACAGTTGAAACATTTGATATAGTTTGGCACTACATTCTAATTACCAGAGTTCTTATAGTTTTTTCTCTTGAGATTATTCATTTTTCTGTATTTCAAGTATTTCTGAAAGTTCTTGGTCATAAAGGCTATTTCTTCATTATTATAGCTATTTGAGTCTGATCCATCGGTCAATGCATTGAATGCAATTGATTTCTCTTCAGATGCTTTGCTTTCTCTTCTCCCAATCATTTAGACTTCAAACGTCATTAGATTTCCAATTAATTCTTCTATCTTTAAGGTACTGATGTTATTTGCCTCTTCAATCGCAAGTGTCTTTTGATCCCATTCTAGAGTAAGAGAATTTAAGATTTTTCTGACTTGATCTTCTTCCGAAAATTCCTTTCCCAAGGATATTAGAGAATGCACAATATTCTTAAATCTACTATAAATATCTGGAATAGACTCATTAGAATTCATTTTAAATAATTGAAACTGATTTGTGGGCATGGAAATCTTGGTCTGTTTAACTTTACTTGTTCCTTCGTGAGTAACTTGCAAAGTTTTCCAGATTTCATATGCAGATTTACAAACTGACATTCTATTAAATTCATTCCTATCAAGTGAACAAAATAGAATATTCGTAGCTTTAGAGTTGTTTTGTGCGACGGTCTTTTGCTCAGCAGTCCACTGTGCAAAACCAGTTATGGGTTCAAAATATTCAGTCTGTATGATATTCCAAGTGTCTAGTCCTTCTACAAATGAACTAGTGACAAGGCTAATAGAACCAGTGTTGGTAGTAGTAACAGTACCAGTGTTGGTAGCCATTTTGAAATTTTTCAAAATTCAGATTATGAAATTTTGAAAACCTCGCTCTGATACTAAATGTGAGAAATGTGGATTACGGATCTTAAGGCTAGAATTAACACTAGAGGGGGGGGTGAATAGTGTTTAAAGGAATTACTAATTCTTTTTGAGTTTGTATTAATTTGAACACAAATGTATGCAATATTCAGACACAGATATGATTACAGAATCAAACACAGATGCAGATATTAAGTAAAATCAATAAAGGAAAAAACGCAACGAATTTTATACTGGTTCGAATTACCCTACATTCAGTCCCACAACACAAGTACGGATTTCCTTCCAAAATCAATTCTTATAATTACACCCTCGATTTCATGGCCACGAGGTACACCGCTCCAGATTCACAATCCTCTGGGTAAAGATACTTGATTTTACGGCAACAAGTTCACCCGATTGATTTTCCAGGCTACAATCACACCTTTTCTCGCTCGATTGATTACAAAGAAGCCTATAACTCTGAATAGCACTGGGATCTTGTTGAGATAGTGACAGAGAATCAAACCAGGGATGACATAGTTAGATTCAATGGTGATTTCGGCAGAGTAATGGTAAAAATGTATACAAAGAAATGTGGAAGAAGAAGAGGGGAGAAATCAGAGAATATATATTAATGTAAATTAGTTTAAAACAGCCCCTATTTATAGTAGGACAACAGCCATGTCCATTCGTGAAAGGATATGACGAATATACACTTCCTTTGAAATTCAAACTTTTGAAATAAACGGTCACCTTGTCGACAAGGGTTCCTTAGGGTTGTCGACAGGCCTAAGTTATTTTTCGTAATTTGTTTTTTTTTTGAAAATAACTTTTATCTTGTATTAAAACTATTTTAAACTTCATAAATATACTTAACTATAGTTAAAATACATAAATAAGTATAGAGAATAATATTTTGGTATGTATAAAATTTTACTAAAATTTTATATTTAAATCTAAGTATAAATATTAAAAGTTAAATATATTATAAATAAAAGATAGTTTAAAACCAAGTTTAATTTGATATTGAAAATAAAGATTATTTTGAGGCTAAATGTATTTTAAAACCATGATGGATGTTTTTGATTTTAAAAAGAAGATTTCAAAATCATTTTGAAAATAAGTTATAATTTTGTAAAACATTTGAATAAAAGTTAGTGGATACAAAACAATGTTCCACTAGATTTTTCGTAAGTTCCATCCTACTTAGGGTTCCATCCCTTTAACGGGCTCGAAGTGGATTTCATTCCACGAATAACATGGATTTTAAGATATCAGTGCTTTTCTAGGAGTTTTAACAAAATTCCTAACTAAATTACTTATATTTAAATCTTAAACTCTTGATAATCTTGATACTCATGAGTCTTGAATTTTGGTATCTTCGATCTTGAGTTTATCAGTTTTAAATCTCTATACTGTGCAGTCTTCATTCTTTGGTACCTATATATATATATATATATATATATATATATCCTGCATATACATATATATCTAAGCAATAATGTTAGTATTTATATTTTATAATCTTATTCTAAGGTTGTTGTCATCAATACCAACTTCTTAGGGACTAACAGCTTTGCCCATTCCCTCGGAGTGGAACCACAACTACTTCTATAATCAGAATTCTTAGAATCTAGCATAAAAATATAATATTACTAGATAGGAAAGTATAAATATATTCTCTCAATTTATCCTAATTCTTCTGATATGCTAACCTATGCTCTGATACCAAATGTAACAACTCGCACTGTAACGGGTCTAAATTTCAAGAAAAATCGAAACTCAAGTCCATCATAGCATAGATCGTTGGATTTGGTATCTGCGAAATAAGAATGAGCATTATCAGAGATTGATAAAAATATAAACTCACTGTGGAAATAATAATAGGATAAGAATACTGATTATGACCACTACCTTGGAATTAATGGTATTCCTAGGGTAATAGATTGTCACATCAACGTCGAGCATAAGAGAAAAGAAAACTTCTCCAGCAATAAAGCATATCCAGCTCCAATGACTTGTTCATCTAAATCTATCCTGTGGGTTATAATGAGGATGGGTCAGAACAACGATCTGGTGACTAGAAAATCTATACCCTATCCATAACATAAATTAATGCTGATAGTTTATCATTTAATTATTATGTCTATTAAGGTTAGCAATATTAATCTAACCTTGCATTGAACACACTATTACTTATGTACACCTCCCAAGGTACAAAATAAAAATGAAGCCTTATCAACCATCCAATACTTCCAAACCCATTTGCCACTTAATACTTCTAAATATGAAGCGGGCTTCCATAATCACCACACAATATTTTCAAAAGAGAAATACACAAACTCTGCCATTTAAGACCTCAATCAAGGCAAATCTATCATTTAAGAGCTATTCTCAAGGTGGTTTTCTAACAATGTTACCAATGGTCGGTGGGTCCTACTACAAAGATTTATAACCACTATTTAAGGCTTGCAACATTTAATGCCCAACTATTACTGTTTCTATCACCAATAAAATCGTAGCCATATAAGAGATAGTACCCAAGCCACTTAATATATTTAAAAAGACTATGCGGACTTTTAACCATTTAATACCTATACTTTAGGCAAGTCCTACATCACTTAATACCTATCCCTAGGTGGATCCTCATCGGTATTATCGTTATTATGGCTTTAGCAATGTGAGAGACTGTATCTAAGCCACTTAATACCTCATAAATAAGGACTAGGTAGACCCCTGACTATTTAACACTTTTTATAGGTAGGCCTTTGTTATTTAATACATAACCCCAAGGCGTACTCCTCACTGGTACTATCTAGTTGACGTCGCTTGGAATCCCACTAGATTACTTAATACTTCTTTTTAGGAGAGAGGTGAACCCTAGATCAGTCACTTAATACCTTAAACCCAAAGCGAACCCTTCCCTAGATATCCACTATCACTTTTAATTATAAATATAGGAATCTCATTAGGTCACTTCTTTCGGTAGGGAGGCGGGCCTTAAGATAGCCACTGAATACCTAAACACTGAAGTAAACCATTTTAGTGACATCCTTATTAATTTGGAATCTCAATAGGTTACTTAATACTTCCTTTTAAGAGAGAGGAAGAATTTACAGCCACTTAGTACCTCAAACCAGAAGCGAACCCCTATGGAGATATCCCTCACCGCTCCTAATTCCAAATTTGGACCATTTAATGCTTTTCAATTAAGAAAGCAGGCCTAATATCTCACGTTGTCGCAGGTCCAAGGATTAGTGATGTCTCACATCATTAGTAAGTGCAACCGACTGAAGGTAGCCTCAAAGTGAAGGGCAGTTTTCGGTCGAGTGACTCTACTGACCTCGCATCACTAACCTACTAAGTCCAATTAATCATTCAAAGTCTTCACTTATATTATCTTAGGTAGAAATTGGACTTAGCTTACTAATTCCCTTTTTATTTAAAGTAATAAGATTTACCTTAAATGCTTATCTACCCATAAACCCCCTTTTAATGCTTATAAATATCAATTCGTCCAAAAATCCTAAATGATTACTAATTTCAAAGTAGTAATTTTTTAACCATTCCATGGTTATTAATTCAACTTCTTTATTTATCAATCCCGTTAATCCATTTACGCTATCAAATTATTGCAACTCTCATATTTAGCACCATTTATTTCTCATTTATTAGAGTTGCAACCTTCTGAATTCCTTACTCATTAATTAGTTATTCTAAATGCGAAAAGTACATGTAAGCGTTGTTAACAGCTAAGTTTTATTTTAATTATTATAAGTGTAGTAAATTATGTTCATATATCTACTTTTATCAAATATATTATAGATATATATCTTTACTAAAACATTCTTTTCCATGTTCAATTGTTGGAATCATATCTAAAAAGATTATCCGCTATAAGTTCCGTAAGTTAATCAAAAACAAAATATTTAACTTTAAAATATAAAAGATCACATTGTTTGAAATTACGAGGAATAATCATTTTTTTATTACTAAAATAGACAATGTAAATTACGACGAATTCATAATTTACGCATCTCTTTCTCTTTTGTATTTGCATCTATTCTTTCTTAGATCAAACACTGTATTTTTTCAAAAAGGGAAAGAAATCAGACTAATTTACAAATATTATATGAAACTAGATTCAACAATTCCAAGCATAGAAAAGCTTACATTCCAACAAGATTAGGGTTATAATCAAATTCATAACGTTATTATACAACCTATTTTAGATTTAGAATAAATTTCAATCAAATCAATATTCTAAATTCATACTTTTGTGACTGATTTCCAAATCAAGTTGTAAACAATTCTAAATCAAGTCATAAAAAAGAATTTGTAGGCGATATTTATTATATTCAGATTATATTCTATTTGTTGCATACAACTTATATAAAGTTATCTAGCTAGGCATAATAATAAAATAAACACCAACGGGATAATTTTCATATTATAACAATCTATAAAATTTCCTACTAACCATTTAAAAGCGATCAAAATCTTTAGACTTAAAGTAGAAACTAATTTCGTCTCCAAATCTTTTTCAGTTCAACAAATATGTATAAAAATGATATAAACATACATTAGAATTACAGATTTGAGAAAAGATGTATGATTGGGAGAGAAAATAGATACAAATAAATAAATTACCTCAAATACGTGTATAGTTGATTCCCTTCGCTTCTCCATTTTATTAGATTTCTATTCTTCTCTAATTTGTATGAATATAGAAATAAATATTTTATTTTTAGAAAGAAAGTGGAGAAGGAGAAATAGCAGAACTTCGCCATTACCTCCAAAAAAATATGAAAAGAGAAGGGAGGGTTAGACATGAACTTATAGGCGTAAGAATCAACCTCAACCATTAGATCAGATATATTAAATCTGCACCGTTGGGCCTAGGCTAATCCATGATGGTGGGTCGACCTACGGGCCCGGGTTAATTTAGTTAATTTTTCTTATTTATTTATTTATTTTCATTTTGAATTAGTTTTATTCTGTAACTTCTTCACTTGGACTCCGATCGTAAGACTCTAAATACGAACGTTGCTCAAACTTTCACCATAGCAATGGTGCAAGTTTTACGGTCAAATTCTTTTGTTTGCACAAATTCCATTTTTTGAGCCTACTTAATTAACTAAATAACTAATTAAACAACTAACGCCAAATTATGAGGTGTTACATCCATCAAAGGCCAGACCTTAGCAGATTTTATTATAGAGTGCTCCAACTCGGACATTATTAGTGAGATACACCTAGCAACCAACACTCTTGATGAATATATGTTGATAAGCATAAATAAGGGTAGGACCGGAATGCTCCTTATCACTCAAGATGAACAAGACTTTTTATCCTAAAGTTAAATTTCAAAGTAATAAACAATGAAGATCAGTGTGGATCCCTCCTAAATGGTCTTAGGATAGTGATGGAGCAAAGAATTGAAGTGGTTTAGGTATATAGTGATTCCTCACTTGTTTTCAATCAAATCAGACAACCATTCCAAGTTAGAACAAATACCTAGAGAGAAGGTGGAAAGCAATCTAGAAGATGCCAACCCCTAGGTCTCATTGGAAATCCAGTTTTCCCTTATTTTCAAACAAAGGGCAACCGCTATGGAAATTAACGATGAACAATAACACAGTTGGGCAACTCTTCTCCTTAAGTATTAGTGAGCGGGGATAACTTAGTGAAAGGAGGGAAGCCAAACGCATCCTTCATCGGTTACCCAACTACAAAATTGTGGATAGTAAGATCTATCGAAGGGTTACTCCATTCCGCTTTAGCATTGCATCACAAAATCAAAAAATCATCAAATCCTTTATGAGCTGCATGAGGGCCTCTGTAGGGTTCAAGTTGGGGGCCAAAGCCTCACAAAGAAGGCTGCCTGATAAGAATATTACTTGCCAACAATGATCAAAGACTCCATGGACTATGTCAAGAGGTGTGACTGATGTCACCAATTTGCCAAAATCCTAAGAGCTTCCCCTAACTTGTTAACTCTATAACCTCCCCATCGCAACTCGATGCATTGTCGATCGATCTGATTGGGAAAATCCTAAATGCAAAGGGGATACAACCTTGCCATAGTTTCCATCGACTAGTTCACTAAATGGGCCATAAGGGAGCCTCTCGCTAGGGTCATCATGCCCTAAATCCTCAGCTTCATCATCAAGGACATTATTTGCCTCTTCGGACTTCCAAAGAAGATCATTATCACAATGACACTCAATTTAAGAGCGATCAATTCCTTAAATTTTGTGCAAGGAAAAAAGTTGAGAAATGCTTCTACTTTATTGCCAACCCTCAGGTAAAAAGACTAGTGGAGGTGATAAAAAAACTATCAAATCAACATTGAAGAAGCATCTCATTAAAGCCAATAATAACTAGGCTAATAACCTAGTGCTTTTACTCTAGTCATACCGAACCTCAAACCAAACTTTAATTAGGAATTCAGCATTCTTTCTGGCCTATGAGTATGAACCAATGTATCCCATATATGCTAGTATCCCCTCACCCTAAAGCTTCACTCACAACGTCGAGCAAAATGAAGAATTGTTACGGTTGAGCCTCAACGCCCTAGACAAGAAAAGGGTAAAGGAAGAACTCCTGATGAAAGCTTATAAAATAAAGATCACTAAGCACTACAACACCAATGTTAAATATAAAAACTACAAGGAAGGCGACCTTGTCCTTTGACGAGTCTTTGCTAACACTAGAAACCAAACTGAGGTGTTTTGAGACCTAACTACAAAGGGCCATATGTAGTCAGCAATGCTTTAATTAATGAAGCATATCACCTTACCAATCCAAACAACACCGAAATCCCCCAAACATGAATTTCTAAGCACCTTTGAGCAACCTCTTATAAGAAAAAATAATATGGCGTAAAAAAATTACATGGTACTATAAGGCTGTTAGTCATATAATGTTTCTTTTTAACTAAAATTAACAAATTACTTCAATCTTCCTATCGTCAAGCCACCCCAAGATGACAACATGAGCAGCCACCCCAAGATGGTATGAGTACGCATTACCTCTGCATGTGCCTAGGATGAGCCATGATAACAAACTGCCCTGCGAGGATGCATGAGCCAAACCATGCCCATGTCCATGTTAGGAACACTGATGAATAGATGGAGAGGTCACTTATGATGTGGTCCAGATTCATTCATTCATGGTGTCCCAATCTGAATAGGCATGTGATCGAAAAAAGACACCCATCTATGCTAGAGACACTTGTGCATAGATGATGAGACCACCCACGATGCGGTCATAATTCATATATCAATGTTGTATCGCTTTGATAGGTTGAATAGGACAAACAATACTCATGTTCATGGTAGGGACACCATCTTATAGATGAAAGGGCAGCCTATGTAGTGGCCCTTATTCATGCATTCGTGGTATACTGCTCCTTGCACGAGCTTATACAACAATCATGTTTATGCCAAAGGCATTGATGAACCGATGGCGTGACCACCCACATAGTGGTCCAGATTCCTTTGTCGTGATGCTGCCAATTCCATTAATAATCAAATGGGGCACCAAAATAAATATGGGCTAGATCCAATTCTTACATCTATAGTATTGTCCACTCCGCCAAGTTACAGTGGCTCTATTCTGATTGGATTAGGCCATCCAGAACTTGCTCGAGCCCTCAGCTAGAGCGGACCCACCAGGATGGGACTAGACATCAAGCATCAAAATTCAAGAGAAGTTTTTAATATAATGAGTTCTTGATCACTTAGGGGTATACACTTGAGCAGGTGACATCGCTCGTCAATTGTTTCCCATAAAGGTGGGAGAAAACTAAGCCAGGTTAAAAATTCTACCCTGCTTTGTTTTAATTCTTTTGCAACAAAACTAATTCATATAGGTATACCTCATTCCCCTAAATGTTTTATCCTAAGTAACTATTGCACAAACAACGGGCCTACACAAGTTGCTCACTTATAAAAAACATATAGTAATCAAAAAGCACAAGCACATGTATGTAAGTTCATACAAATAGATATCATAGCATGCATGACATTTGAACAAACATCATCTTCATTAATTAATCCAAGTCATTTTACAAAAGTAAGAGCTGCATTTGCTACAAATAACTAAAAAATATATTTAATTATTATAAAAGTGAAGGCTAATTATGCTCAACATATTGGTAGTCATCATCGTACTTCATTTCCTTTGGAACCTCCAAAGGCGAGGCAATGGAAGTTGCCATCAGTGAGGCTATCTACTCCAGCACCATAGGGATGCGGCCAACATTGATTATTATTTATTACCTCATGTCGAACCCCCTAAGTTGCTTAGCACCAAAGAAGTCGATGACTAGTGGAAAATGGAAGTTGGTAAAGACAATTCTCTTCGACATTATTATCGACATGCCATTCGTAACTGCCTCCAACTTATCTGCCACAGCCTTGCGAACTTCCACAATATACAGTGTTGGTGTTAGAGAAAAGAGCTTTGGAGATCATCGACCTCCTTCGAACTTTCCTTCAACCAAGTTTTACGCAGCTTCGATCTTCCCCCCAATTGAGTTTATGCAGCTGCATTTCCTATTCCAGTAAGCCTCCTCCCACAAAGCTTTCTCCACTGCCTCCTAGCCTCTTTACCAACTACCCGAGATACTACCTTGGCATCCCTTACCACCTCCTTTACCTTCTTCTCCACTTCCCCCAAACTCTTCTTGGGCCTCTCTTGACTATTTTCCTCAAAAAACCACGCCTTAATTTCTCGAATGGTGTGCTTATTTGATGCAACCATCTCTTGATGAATATTGAAGGCATAGGACCTAGTCTATGAAGGTGATGGTTAGCAACAAAAAGGGATAAACTTGTTTATATAAGTGAACTCACAAAAATGCTCTCTAGAGGTTCGCATCTAGGACCATCCTTAGCTTATCTATAAGCCACTTCAACTTTGGCAGTATGCTTTCTCTATCACCTCGATGGTGCTCCCAACATCCATTCAAAGTAACATGTTTAATCAGCAATCATCCATCTACTAGTTGACGACCAGGCGAGTCACCCTTGTGGGATTCTACTAGTTATCCACCAATTCAAATTCCTTTTAAAATTAGGAGTGTGTGGGTTCCTTGATTGACTTCACGTATACCTCATTGGTCCTTATATGCTTGCGAAGGAAAATAACGGATGATCCAATGATGGTTCTAAGGGAAATAGGGTATTAACATCGACATGATCATAAATCGGGAGGCTAGGAAGTGGTTCAAAAATGGATTCTCATGGAGTAGTCGAGAGAAGGCTCTCCCTTAGAGAAGTAGCCTATTGTTGTGGGGGCTTTATGATGACCTCCTACTGTAGGACTTAAGTAGAGGCAGTGTGGTTACAAGGAATTGTATCAGAGATGACAAATATAGTTGAACCACAACAAAAACAAAATATAAAAATAAGTCCGTAGCCATTAGAACAGAAAATGAATATCGAAAGAGAAGTGAGAGTAGTAAGGAAATAGAAAAATATAAGCAAAGCTAATAAGGAAAATCTGTCTTCCATAGGTTGGATCTATCGCCGCCTCTCCATAAGTGCCGGGCAAAAAGACTTGCCACCTCAACAACTACCGCATGTCCCTTCAGATGAGCATGCATTAGGGGCATGTCTTTGTGTTGGTTTTGTTGGCCAATGGATCGAGGGAGAGGACTTTATCGAAGGAGCTTATGCTTTATGGGGTGTCCTGGTCCCTAGTCCGTGCTCCCATCCCCTTTGCCTCTGGGGTTTTTGGTGTGCTTATGTAGTTAAATAACCAAAAAACATTATATCTGGCTGCTAAGCTCCTATCCATAATCCTTCCTGACTGGTAGCGGTCCCTTGAATTTATTTCTTCGCATACTCGTATAAAGGTGGGTTATATGTTTCCTACTCACATGCATCAAGTTGGTCACGTGCCAACAAGTTTGTTACCGCGCCTTGGCATCGAGCCCTTTTTGTCATCTCCACACTGCCCATCAAACTAGGACCACTCTTCAACAACTACCATGCAGCTCGGGTGCCTAATATAGATAATATAGTGTGATGCTAACATGTCAATCGATATTAGGGTGACCGTGAAGGTTTAAAAATGAAACAAAAACATCACATAATCTTTCATACATCTTACAGTGCATGGAATAAAATATAATATCACATATATAAAACTGAAGAGATAGTAATAACTAAGTGATCCAAATATCAGAGTAAAGATACAAAAAGTTGTACATTATTACATAGAGTTTATACATAAAAGTAAACTCAAATAACTATCTCATACTAATAATAACAATAAGCAAGCATTGTCCAGACTCCATAATGTTTCATAGTGGAATAAGCATAGAAATCCATATATAATACGAGATAACTTACTCCGGCTCATCCTCTACATAACTTCTGCATCATAGCTAAACATACTATCTAGCCTACTCATTTAAGACTAGCTGAGATAATAAGAAGCAAAGCATAAAACCTTGAGTTTGACAATAATATGGCATAAGCGATAAATAAATATGAAAATGCTATACTAGTCGATATACTAAGGAACAAAGGTATATGAGTCATACTTGACCTAATACTGGAACCAAAGAGTTAGCATATAACATCATATGCTACTCAATGTGTCATAAAGGAATAATACACTAAGTATGATAATGGGTGCCCAAGTATCTCTATCTCTAATACTTACCTCTACTGACTACCCTAGAGTGATAGCATACATGGAAAGAAATCAAAGAAATCAAAGCATTCATCAAACAATTTTCACTGTCACTCGATGTACTCTGGATATATGATAACTCATATGATCTTTATGCTGCCGGGGACTAATTGAAATCCCGGTTTTAGTGTACTCACTTTAGCCTGAAGCTGATACTGGACCCATTCAACTGGTCTAGGGTACGCGGACCCATTCAAACAATCCGGGGTAACCTTTCAACATACCCATAAGCATCCTCATGGTACCCCTTCTTTGAGTATAACAAAAAAACACTTTGAGCATGAATGATCCTTTAGTACGTGCATTCGTGTCCTTTCCTTGTCCATTCAATTTCCATTATCTTTCGAGGAACCATCTGCATTCCCCTCTCCACGACTCCTTTCAACATCGAGCCATTACCTCTGAGGAACCATTTTGCATTCCCCACTCCATGACTCCTTTCAACATTAAGCCGTTACCTTTGAGGAACCTTTCTCCATTCCCCACTCCACGACTCCTTCCAACATCGAGACGCTACCTTCGAAATCTAACTCATCGTCGAGTTACCATCCGAAGACCCTAACTTTCATCATGTTGTTACATTGCCATAAATCATCATACGAACGAGCCAATACCTCTAGCATGACCCATCCCCTTCCTATCCTGAAAGTTTCACCTTCAGCGGGTGAATAGATAACTCGGTACCGAATTATAGCTATAACTTGGGGTCGAGTTTATCTTCGCAAATTTTTGGCTAAGTTTTCCCCTTTCTCCTAGTACTCCTTTTCCCAAGAGCTTTAGACATCGGCCTACACCTTCTTTGTAACTCGGCCATCAACTATAGCATGTATCTTCTAACTTGTAGGATAACTCAGTGTACCAACCAACACTTAGCCAAATCTCTTGCCTCAAGCCATGAACCACTTCTACTAGCCAAGCCCTTCCTGCCCATGCCAATGACTGAGTCATAGGTCTTTCCACCATAACCCGGTATTGAGTTATAAGAATAACTTGGTTTCGAGTTATGTGCTTCATCATTTTGGGGTACGAATTTCCTAACAAGGTCCGCCCATGTTCCAGAGCCTCTTCTTTAAGTTTCATCCAAATTCGACCAAATTTTCCTTCGATTTGCTCAATTTCCTAACCTATCTACCTCATATCCAAAACACTAGCAAATAACGTCAAAATACAACATACAAACATGGAATAACATGCATATACATCCATTCATACAACCAATACATAAGAATGTAATGATCAAGCCAACCTTAATCTTACTTTTGTGCTAGCATATGCATATAAATGAGAGGAATAACACTAAAATGAGAGGAATTACACTAACATGAGGATAAGAGTAAAACAGATTACAAAGCCAATTTTAAAGCCGTTTTAAAATCTCTAATTTCTGGTCATAAACATGTTCTAAGAGGTGGTTAAAGTTAAAAAACCATTTGAGATAAAAATCATGTTAAGAACAAGCTTTTTAACTATATAAACACATATAAAAAGTGAGAGGTTAAGAACAACTCACTAAATACTTAAAATGCCAAATTTCTTCCTTAGTTCTGTAGTTGATAGCAAGGAAGAACCTAAATTAGCAAAAATGATAATCTCTAGCTTCTATATGCTAATCACCTCTCTAATTAATGATTTGACTAAGATTAGTAAGGAAAAGATGTGATTTTTGATGAAATTAGAGACAATGGAGGTTTATACGTAATTTGGGGAAGAAGTAAATGACTTGGGTTAGTTCCTACTACATCCTCTTAGCATAAATTTCAAAGTGTGTTAGTGGGACTCAACACTAGCTTAGTTAATTACCCACTAAACCTGGCCAGTAGTAGCTTAAACTTAAAAATGTAGTATCTCTCAAATGATAAGTCTGTTTACTATTATGACCACTCTACGGAATGGAAAACCATTATCCCAAAGCAATGGAAATGGTTTGAGACTTTAATTTGACTCCTATAAAAAGTCATAGTCCAAGTAAAATTTTCAAAATGAAAATGGTCACATAGAAATTTAGCAAAAATCATAGATATGGAAAATGTCCCTAAGAGTCACTTTCCAAAATCTCTGATCCATGCGACCTCATATGAATAAAATAAAAATATTTTACCATTCTTCGAAATGCAAAATATGGGTCGTTACACTCTCTCCACTTTAGGAATTTCGCCCTTGAAATCCCCAAACAAACAAAAACAATCAATCATAGTTACCCCGCATGCTTAACAGTCATGTGGATCTTCAAACAGATCAAGCATGCAACCATGCCGTTAATAATATTGGTATACATATCCTAGCATGGGGATACTAAACTACCCTATATGATATCGAAAGTGAAAGTAAATATGATAAACAGTAGGTCTTACCATGTAAAGATCTTTGGACGTGTGGCCCTCATGCTCTTATTGGTTTTCCATGTGCAATCACCTTCACTTTCGCCCCACTGAACACAATTAACTCCACCGTCTTCCTCCTAAGCATGTCATATCCGACAATACGAACTGGCTTACGAGGTCTCGAAGCTTCTAGTTCAATCTCAATATCATCAAGCTGATCTGGTGCAATTGTTAGGCCTAAGTCATGCACAAACTTCCGCAGTGGAAAAATATGGAAAACATTGTGCACACTCGCCTCTTTTGAGGTAAGTTGACCATATCTAGATTCTTAATTCTCCCTGCTATCGGAAAAAGATCTACGAACATCGATGCCAATTTCTCCTTACTACCAAATCGAATAAATTCTTCAAAGGAGAATTTTCATGAATACCATACCGCCAGTAGAAAATTCTAAATCTCTACTTCTTTCGTCAGTGTAACTCTTCTTCCTATCCTGTGCAGTTTTCATCCGTTGCCAAATTATCTCCATCTTCTCCAAGGTTTCCCTAATTATATTCTGCCTAAGTATAGGTTTCTATCTCGTTTCCCACCAGCATAAAGTGGCACTACACGGTCCTTCATACAATACTTCATATGGTGCCATACCGATACCAGGCTCATAGCTGTTATTGTATGTGAACTATACCAAATACAAGTGATTATTCCACCAGCCTTCAAAATCGAGAATGCAAGCTCGTAAGAGATCCTCTTATATACAATTCACTCTCTCGGTCTGCCCATCTGTTTATGGGTGATAAACTGTACTAAGATGTAGCTTGGTACCTAATGCCTCCTGTAAGCTCTTTCAAAACCTACTAGTAATAATGGGTCTTGGTTGCTCATAAAGCTCCTCGGCACACCATGAAATCTTATAATCCATTTCACATACAACTCGGCCAGTTTGGCTATCGTTCTGCTTGACTTGATGGGTATAAATCTAACGCTCTTAGTCAATCAATCGACTATGACCCAAATGTTGTTATACCCTGCTCGAGTTCTCGACAGTCCATCAATGAAATCCATCGATACCTACTCCCACTTCCACTTGGGAACTTAAAGCGCTTGCAATAGGCTACTTGGTTCCTTTTGCTCTACCTTCACCAATTGGCAGTTCATACACTTCGAGATGTACGTCCTGACGTCCTTCTTCATTCCCTCCCAATAGTAGGTCAACCTCATATCATGGTACATCTTATTACCATCGGGATTTATGGTCAACCTAGAATGGTAGCACTCTCATAGCACCTCATCTCGCAATCTATCAACATCGAGAACAACCAATCTCCCATCCTTATGGAGCCAACCTTCTTGGTTGAGCATATACTGTTTTATATCCTCAAATTCTACTCCTCCTTCTATTTTCGCCATAATCTCTACCAACTTAGCATCTTGCCTCTGACTAGTCTAAGTAGGCTTGATTGTTAAACTTGCCAACATCTCTGCCTCTAACTTGCAATGAGGTTTGAAGTCATAACCAACAATGTACTCTAACTATTTCCACTATAGGAACCCAAACTAGCTTGTCTCTTACTCAATGCATGAAAGATCGCATTTCCTTTACTGGGCATATTGGAAATGCCAAAGTCGTAGGAGGATAAAAATTCCAACCATCGCTGTTATCGAAGGCCGAGACCTTCTGGGAGAAAAGGTACTTCCAGAATTTATGGTCCGTGAACAACTTGAACCTTTCCCTAATAAATAATGCCTCTAAATCTTCAAAGAAAACATTATTGCTTCCAATGCTTGATCATAGGTTGGATGCTTCCTCTCATGCGGCTTTAATGTTGACTAGCGTAGGCGAAAGCTTTCCCTTCTACATTAATACCGCACCTAATATAGTACCATAGGCATTTGTGTATACTATAAGCTCCTCATTTCTGCTCGGAACGGTCAATATAGGTGCACACATTAACCTCTCTTTCAAACTCATGAATGCATGCTCACAATTCATGTCCTAAATAACGGTCTAATTCTTGTTTGTCTAATTGGCTAATGGCATGGATACCTTGCAGGAGTCCTTGATAAAGTTTCTATAATATCCTTCCAGTTCTAAGAAACTCCTCATGTCAGTAGCATTCTTGGGTTGGCTCCTATCCTAAACCCTACCACTTTGGTAGTGTCTACTATGATGCCCTTCTCAAAGATGACGTGACCCAAAAATCTCACTTCTCTTCTCCAGAAGTGACGTTTTAAAAACTTTGGTTTCAACTTTTGCCTCCGTAACATTTCAAGCACAATCCCCAAGTGTGTCTTGTGTTCCTCCTCTGTTCTAGAATAGATCAGAATTTCATCCACGAACATAATTTTGAACTTATTCAGCTATTCCCTGAAGACACGGTTCATGAGACAAATAAAGTATGCTGGAGCATTGGTTAGCTCGAACGACATAACAAATCACTCATCAAAACCAGATGGCATATGAAACACGGTGACTGGCACACTCTCCTTTCTACCGTCAACTAGTGAAATCTCATTGCCAAAAGAAGTTGGGAGAACAGCTTCGCATCGTGGAGTTGATCGAACAAGTCATCAATACATGAGAGCGGATACTTGTTTCTCTTCGTCACCTTATTCAACTCATTGTAATCCACACACAGCCTCAGAGAGCCATCCTTATTAGTGGCGAATGTTATAGCTGCACCCCACTCAAATATACTCCTACGAATGACCCCTCTTTTCAACAGGTCATTTACTTGTACCTCTAACTCTTTCTGCTCTCTAGGTACTATACACCTAAGAGGCATAACTATAAGTCTTGCATCCTTTGTCAAGTCTATTCGAAACTCAATCTCTCTATGAAATAGTAATCCGATCACCTCCTTAAACATGTCTGGATGCTCTCTAACGATAGGCACGGATGACAACTCATCCTATGAAATCTCGAGCGAATATAAAAAGCTAACCATAATCCTATCCTTTAGTAGGCAGCCAATCACTACCATTCGCCCCTCCACAGCCCTAATTGTCACTAATAGCTTCTCGCAATCCACTACTACCGCATATTCCCTTAGCCAGTCCATTCCCAACATAATCCCAAACCCAATGAAATTCAAAACAAAACAATCACAAATTAAAGAGCATCTATGACTCGATAAGACCAAACCATGATAAACCATACACATACTAGTGGAGGCCCCAACAGGGTTCGTCACAGTTAGCAATCGGTCAACTATTGTTTAATTCCTTCTACTAAGTTGCTAGATATAAAGGAATGTGAAGCTCTAGTATCAAATAAAACACATATGGGAACATCAAAATGGGAAAGCATACCTTGAATGACAACGCCCTTACCCTTCTCTTTCACAGAGGGAAAACTCGATGAAGTTGGAACAACATCTGAAGCATATGCCTTCACAATCTATTACCGTTGCACTAGTTTTGGACAATTCTTTAGTATATGCTCGGGTTTCCATAGTTGTAACACTTCTTCTTCTCATCGGTTTTGCAGTCTCTGAACAAGTGACCCTTATCTCCAATACCATAAAAAATAGGAACCCATTTAACCTTTTTTTGAGTGTTCTTACCCTCATTCTTTCCCTGAGACTGCTTCCTCTTTCTAAACCACTTCTTGTTCCCTTACCACTTTGTTGCAATTTCGGCTCTTCTTTAATAACTGCAGCCGATTTGACTTAGGGTATAAATTCTTCTGGTGAGATCTTTCTCGACGAGTCTCTCAAATGGCTTAGTGATACAACTTACTAGCTTCTCCCCAAAATAGTTTTCCAAACCCATAATAAATTTATCGTTCTTCCTCAATGGAGTGTCAATAAACCAGCCCTACTTTGATAAATTATTGAACTTATAATGTATTAAGAAACAGACAAATCTCCCTATTTTAAATCAGCGAATCTTCTGAATAATACCGACTTCTGAGTAGCCGGAATGAACTTCTCCTCAAAACTAGCCTTAAACTAATCCCAAGTGAACTGACCTTAGGTGTAGCAACAGTGATGGCATTCCATCAGTTCATGGACCGCCCTTGAAGCAGTTTAGAGGTCGGCTTCCTTTTCATAGTATCATCAATCTCCATAACACTAAATATACGTTCGCACCTGTTTAACCAGTTCTGCACTTTGATGGCAGACTATGTTACAAGAAATGACTTGCCTTCCAAAGTAGAGTAATCTTTGCATAGCTTTGAAAAGTCAGCCATTGGCACCCGCACATGAGCACCACCAATAATAACAAACTTTGAAGCGGCTGCTTGGGCATCTTGAAGCATGTTCACCATCATCGCAATGAACATAGCTTGCAAGTCAGGATAAGCAGCCATGAGCCTGCTCCTTGCTTAATTCTAGAGGTGGAGTTCCTAACTGTTTTTCTTGTTTCCTAGTTCATTCTTGATCTATAACAAGAATGATCAGTCTCTTAAAAAGAAAACCGTGTTAATGGTACTCATGTGTGCATGCGAATTATATACTATCTATACTACTGTATAATTTTGAAAATTAAAATATATAACAAATACACACTCTCTATCATGTGTATGTGTGTGTATTCTCTTGATCCAGTCTAAGGTGTAAACTCCTACCTTATCTCCACTGGGTCACCGTATCCCTTAGGTTAAACAACGCAACCTAGACTCTAATACCAAATGTGATGACTGCCCTACACCTTGGACACCCAATATACAGAAGATAGTGCGCAGTTGACATGCTGATCGATGTAGGATGACCATCAATATTTGAAAATGAAACAAAAGCATCAAAAAATATGTCGTATATCTCACAGCACATGGAATAAAATATTATATCATAGATATAAAATAGATGAGACAGTGATAACTTAGTGATTCGAATGTCAAAGTACAGATAAACAAAGTTATACATCATGAAATAGAGTTTATACATAGAAAAAAACTCAAATAACTATCTCATGCAAATAATAATAATAATAATAATAATAATAATAATCAAGAAATGTCAAGGCTCCATGGTGTTGCATAGCCAAATAAGCATAGAAATTCATACATAATATGAGATAGCTCCCTCCAGCTCGTCCTCTGCATAGCTACTACATCGTGCCTAGAGCTGCTATCTAGTCTACTCACTTAAGAGTACCTGAGTTAATAAGAACCAAAGCATAAAACCTTGAGTCAAACAATAGCCTAGTATGAGTGGTAAATGAATCTAAAAATGCTATAAAAGTCGATATAGTAAAGAATAAAGGTATACGAGTCATACCTGACCTGTACCTGTAACCAAAGAGTTAGCACATAACATCATATGCTACTCTACGTGTCATAATGCATAACACACTAAGTATGATGACGGATGTCTAAGTATCCCATTCTCCAATACCTATCTCTAGTGACTACCCTAGAGTGATAGATATAGAGAAAGAAATTAAAGCAATCATATCATCCATCAAACAACCCTCGTTGTCACTTAATGTACTTTGGATATATGATAACTCATATGACATTTCTACCACCATGGACTAATGGAAATCATGGCTTTCAATGTGCTCACTTTAGCTTGAAGCTGATACTAGACCGATTCAACCAATTTAGGGTACACCGATCCATTCAACCGATCCATTCAACTGATCCCAGGTAACCTTTCAACATACCCATGAATGTCCTCAAAATATCCTTGCTTTAAGTACAACAAAAAATGCTTCGACTATCAACGATCCCTTAATACACATACGTGAGTCCTTTTATTGCTCCATCTAGTTTCCATTATCTTCCGAGGAACCATTCTACATTCCCTCTCCATGACTCCTTTCAATATAAAGTCGTTACCTCCGAGGAACCATTCTATATTCCCTACTCCATGACTCCTTTCAATATATAGCTGTTACCTCCGAGGAACCATTCTACGTTCCCCACTCCACAACTCCTTTCAACATCGAGCCATAATCTTCAAAATCTAACTCCATTCATCGTCGATTTACCATCCAAATACCCTAAATGTCATCATGCTATTACATCGCCATCAATCATCATGCGAATGAGTTAACCCTCCAACACGACCTATAGAGCATCCCCTTTCCGCCTTGAAAGTTTAACCTTAATCAAGTGAAATTAGTTAACTAAGTACCAAGTTATAACTATAACTCGGTAACCTTCTATATACTTGGCCAATTGTTGGCTAAGTTCTCCTCCTTACTCCTAGTAGTCCTTTTCCTAAGAGCTTTAGACATTAGCATACCCCATCTTGATAATTCGGCCACCAACTATAGCCTATATCTTCTAACTTTTTATGATAACATAGTATACCACCCAAAACTTAGCCAAATCTCTTGCCTGAAGCCATGAACCATGTCTACTGGCCAAGCCCTTCTTGCCCATGCCAACAATTGAGTCATAGGTCTTCCCACCATAACCCAGTATCGAAATATAGGCATAACTTGGTTTCGAGTTATGTACTTAACTCATTTTGGGGTACAAATTTTCTAACAATCTCCACCCATGTTCCAAGCCTCTCCTATAAGTTTCATCTAAATTCGACCATCTTTGCCTCTGATTTTCTCAATTCCCCATCCTATCTACCTAACATCCAAAACACTAGCAAACAATATCAAAACACAACATACAAACATGGAATAACATGCATATACATCCATTCATATAACTAATACATATGATTGCGATGGTAAAGCCAATCTTAATCTAACCTTGGAGCTAACATATGCATATTAATGATGGGAATTACACTAACATGTGGATATGAATAAAAAGGATTACAAAGTCAATTTTAAATCCATTTTAAAATTTCCAATTTCTAGTTATAAACATATTCTAAGAGGTGGTTAAATTTAGAAAACCAAATGAGATCAGAACCATGTTACGAACAAGCTTATTAATTATATAAACAAGTATAGAAAAGTGAGATGTTAAGATCCACTCAAAAAATACTTAAAATACCAAATTTCTTCCTTAGATGTGAATAGCAAGGAAGAACTTAAATTAGCAAAAATGATAATTTTTGTCTTCTATAAGTTAATCACACCTCTAATTAATGATTTGGCTTAAGATTAGTAATGAAAAGATGTGACTTTTGATGAAATTAGGGTTAATGGAGGTTTAGACCTAATTTGGACAGACGAAAATGACTTAGTCAGTTCTTACTGCCTCCTATTTACATTAATTTTATAGGGGTTAGTGGGCGTAAGCACAGTTTTAGTTAATTACCCACTAAAACTGGCTAACAGCAGCCAAAATTTAAAACTACAATATCTCTCAAATGACAAATCCATTTTTATTTTGAGACCACTCTACTAAATGGAAAACGATCATCCAAAAGCTGTAAAAGAGGTTTTAGACATTAATTTGGTCATATCAAAAATAATAGTCCAAATAAGATTTTTAGGTTGAACATGGTCACACAGAAATTCCACAAAAATCATAGATATGAAAAATGTCCCTGTTGGCATCAAAATTGGCCATCAACACACAATTGTGTAAAAGTACCAATGTCCCATCCAATCATAGAAATATGAAGTGAAATAAATGAAGAACAAAATTTAAACAATAAAAAAGAAAGTAAAAGGAGACAAGATTTATAGTGGTTCGGCTAACTACGGCCTACCTCCCCTCCCAAATAATCATTTTTATTATACCGAAGTTTGTTTATAGTTACAATTCAAAATCCAAGAATAAATTGGCAGAGTGTAGCCTAGGTTTAAGATAAAGATAAGAAGAAAGAAGATCTGTTTTCTGATGCCATGCCTACTATATTTATAAGGGAAGACGTGCACAGGTTGGGCTGATATTTTGATAGAATGTTTGTAAGACCAAGACGAGGCCACCTAAAAAATTTCTAGGTCCATTGGACTACAATCCCTATAAGGTTTGGCCCTTGATTTTAGCTACATGATCCCTAAATTTCATGCAATTTCAATGTACGGTTTGTGAGATATCGCATTTTCTAAAAAGCAGTGTTGCTTGAATTCTGATTTCTGCCGATCCATCTAGAGGGATAGGAACCGATCCCTACACTCTCTTCCAAATGCCATGCAATCCTTAGGGGAGCTTCTCCATGATGTAATACGCTTAGCCTCTAAGTTTCATACCAATTGGATTAGTAGAACTCGAGTTATTGATCAATCTTTGTTGCAATTTGTTGTGAAGGCTGATTATAGCAGATCCTTATGGAGGGATGGGTACCAATCCTTCCTACTTGCTCCAAATGATATGCGGTCCTTTTGGGGTGTTCCACATGTTGTAATTAGCTTGTCCACTAGGTTTCATGTCAATTGGATGTGTAGATGTTGAGATATTGATCGGTCTTTGCTATGAAGCTGGGTTTAGCCGATCCCTAAGAGGAAAGAGGGTCAATCCCTCTTTTTTCATCCTTTTGATGTGCGATCCCTAGGGTAGGCTCCTTGGGGCACCCACATATTGCTCATAGAATTTCATATGTAGTGGACTTATGGATTTTGAGATGTTGATTGTTTTCCATTGAGTTTTACTTGCTTGGCTGAAACATGTCGATCTCTTTTATATCGATCCCTTTTTATACGATCCCTTTCTTAGGTAATGTTATTTGCCTATAACTTGCGCATACAAACTCCAAATGTCTTGAGATTTGAAATGCAGCCTCGTGGGTCCTTCGTTATCCCATTATACCGATCTCACCTTGTTTGGAAAAAAAATTGAGGACATGTACCAATCCCCTATGGGAAGGGATAGGCACCGATCCCCTGATTGGGTGAGGCACTAATCCATACTTAGAATAATCTGGAGATTCTATATTTTGGTATCAGTTGATCATCGCTTCATATCATTACCTGCAATTGATTTTTGGACCTCACAATCATCGCACTTGACTAATGGCCTTGATAATCGTGAAGTCTATTAGGTTAAATCAGCTTGTCTGCTGCCTTGGCAAAAGGTGGGTTAACACTGTGCCCCTCAAAACATGCCTTGGGATGGAAAGGTGTGTTTTGAATTGCTATAAGTCCAAAATCTGAAATCCATAACCCATTGATAGCCATATTTCCTAATCTAGAATTCAATCCAAATCCACGGTCTCTAGATCGTTTTATCCGAATCTGCATCCATCCAAAGCAAAATCTATTGCTGTTCGAAACTGATATCCAAATCCATGACCTCTACAGGTTGTTATCCTAATCCAAATCCTCAATCTCACTAGATCCTTGCCGAGCACAATCTGTACTCGACGACCTGAGTAAGCCAATCCATTGCATTCGAGCAAAGCGACCTAACCCTTGCCAGCTATAGTCCATACCTGACGATCTTGATCTTTTCGGAACCTTGCCGAGCACAATCCATACTCGACGACCTGAGTAGGTTGATCCATCATGTTCGAGCGAAGAGACCTACCCCTTGCCAGGCATATTCCATACCTGATGCCCTTGATCTCTCTAGATCTTTGCTGAGAGCAATCCATACTCAAGCACCTGAGTAGGTTGTTCCATCGCGTTTGAGTGATGACCTACCCCTTGTCAGGCATAATTCACACCTAATGACCTTGTCAGGTTTTATTCTTCAGCCTCGACACCCAAATGAGGACATAATCGATAATGCACGAGTCTGTTTCATCATGTTCGCTCAATGAAAAGACCTGTTCCTTGCGATTGTTATCACGTCTCTCCGGATAGGACCGCAATCACAACCTACGTTATCTATTACATTAATCCAAATTTAAGCATTCCTAAGTCCATTTGCCAAAATATAAAATAAGAGTCCATACAACCAATAAACTAGAGTTTTATAAAAACTATAAAAACAAGAGTTCGAACAAACAAGAAGAGAAAAACAAATTTCACAGTCCCGAGCACAACGGTTTATCATCGTCTTAGAGCATGCCTAGGAACCATCCTCGGTCCTGTACATGTGTAAGTGACTTAACCATCCTACTATGGAGTTTGTTAATTATTCCATGTTATCTCGATCAACTAATGACAAGTTGATGATGATGCCTTGATCCGGTGCTATTTTCATTCGAGATGGACGTTGGTTGCTCCTATTCCACCGCATCAGTCTGTGTCCTTACATATTGTTGTAACTGACCATTCCTTGTGTGTTCCTCAATGATTTCCTTCAAATGCCTACAAGCATTGTATTTTACCCATCTAGATCATGAAATAGACAGCGCTTTCCTGATGTCCATTTGCATAGGGAGAGTTCCCTCCTTGTCGGCCTTCGATACGATAGGCGTCCTCGAGCATCTAGATATACCTATTCTAAGTTTTCGTTCAATTTCAAATAAGAAGAGAATGTGGTTTCCCAACTTTGTTGCATTAATCCATCGAAGCCATTATCCATGTGTCTATTTACCCTTGTCCTTTCTTGAGGTTTCACCGGGCGGTTCTGTATTAA
The DNA here is from genome assembly GCA_030765085.1 of Allium cepa. Lineage (NCBI taxonomy): Eukaryota > Viridiplantae > Streptophyta > Magnoliopsida > Asparagales > Amaryllidaceae > Allium > Allium cepa. Next base: position 117,964,404 of record CM060945.1, on the reverse strand, counting down.
CTTCCATTGCCTCTTTATCAGCTTTCGCATCTTCTTGTCATAGAAACCTTTTTGCTTCATGGAAGGATTCCTCAAGATCCATCGGAAGATCTCGTATCAGTGATATCTTAAAATCTAAAATATATGCAACTCCTAACGCTACCACCATCAAAACCATCGATGAATCTGGTCGATCTGCCAAAACAACTACCACATTGAATCTGGTTAAGGAATTCTTGAGTGATTCTCCTGCACACTACTTTACTGATGTCAATGTCATCACTGTCTTGGTTCTTATAATGTGAACCTAAAAATGCTTTATAAATCTTTTGACCAATTCCGTCCATATGCTAATAGAACCGCTCCCAAATTGTTTGAACCATAACGCAGCGACATCCGTTAAGTACAGGGAAAGCATATTGCTAGAACTTTTTCTAAAGCTCCCAGTACTTCCATGTGTCATATATACCTCATCATATGCATAGTTGGATCCGACTTTCCATCATAAGCTTCCAGTATTGGTTGTTTGGATTTTGGTGGATTTCTAACATTCCCGATATTAGGAGCCAATGGACCTCTGTTTACATCCTCCAGATTCCTTTTCACTAATCCTCCACGCATAGCTCACCTAATCATCTCTGCAAACCTTTCATTGCCTTTTAGTGGTAGTCTCCTATAATCATGTCCAAGCTACCCCCGAGTCTACGAGGGATTCCTGGAACTTATTCCTCCGGACGAGCATCTAAATTTCAATTCATACCAAGCTCTACAGGATTGACTTTAGATCCTCTAGCATCATGGTCGACCAGACCCAGGGGCATGCCCCTAACTCTTTGGGATCGGTGCTGATCCCTCTAGGATGGTCAGGCTGCCCTCAACTGCTCTGTTCCACTCCTTTGTCCAATAGCTCCATCTCCATGCTTCCGGTTCTGATTTCCAGTGAACCTTGCCACCTGAACTCCTTGATCCATATCTCTAGTAGTCCTTATCGTTCCAACTCCTTGTTTTTGCATTCTAGCAGCTCTTATCATTCCAACATTTTTGATCTGTTAAAGTAGATTCTACATCATCTCCTCCTGTCTTTTCAGCATCCGTTCCTGCATAGCGTCCATCGTTGTTCCCATTTCATCTCTGATGATGTAGATAGATGTTTGATTAGCTCCACCCTCTAAGGAAGCCTCATGACTTCCTTTATGATGCCTCCTATCCGCTGCAGTCTCCTTGTTGATTGTCTCACTATTGCTCCAAATCCAAGCTCTCTAATTGATACCAAATCTAAACTCCAAATCTGCGGGGGCTAGCTTTCACAGTGAAAGCAGTCCCTAAGAGTCACTTCCAAAAATCTTAGAGGCATACATCCTCATATGAATAAAATAAAAATATTTTACGATCCTTCAATATGTAAAATACGGGTCGTTACATGCTCTCTACCTTCGTCTTGACGGCCACAGTCACCATGTCTCTCCTTTACTTAGGCTTTAGAGTCCTAAAATTTTCTCTTAGCAAGGCATGGTCGAGTCCCAACAGCCCAATCCATCATTGTCATCATTCAAGAATAGGGATACGTTCTATTTGTTGTTTTCCAACTTGTAAATGCGATGACCTACCTTCCCTTGGCACATTCTCCCTAACTCTGTTGGAGGTAATACATCAGAGAAAACAAATGTGGTAAGGATCAAGATAGAATGATTAAAATGGAAGAAACTAATAAGGCAAAGGAAGAACCCGACATCCCAAGCTCTGGACTTGGAGGTTAGGGTTCACGACTAACTTAACAAAGAAGTAAATATCTTGATATCCGATAATTTTGTCTAGAAGACCAAAAATTTTTGCTGGGGAGACACGGCTCTAAAGTTAGTAATACCAACCATTGAGGAAGCTGATGTGCTTAGAAGTTTGTACATGGACTCGATGAAAGGCATAGAGGGCTTTGGGATACTAAATTATGGAAGATGATGAAGAGGACTGCTAGTAGGCTACAGTTGTTGTGGAAACCTAAGCTAGTGCTATTTGGAATGCATTAAGGAATCAAATGAAATAACAATGAAGGGATGGCTTGGCTCAAGCATTATGTATGACAACTCCTAAGAAAGATATCCAGGAACTGTCATGTTTACCTTATCTCCCTGAATCAAGTATAGTGGGCTTACTTGATTGACCTTGTGTGTAGCAATGCCTCGCCCATTCTAACTTCATCCACTCACACTTCAGATAAGATGCTCTAAAAAGGCTTATAACTCCTGGAGGCACCATCTGTGATAGCTTTCTTTCCTTCAGCCATTTGTAGGAAACATATACAAATGCAATCTAGTTAGCAAGATACCCCGAAAAAAACTATAGGGTGACAGTAGACTTGGGACAAGCCCACTTGACGGTAGGGAGGTGGATGACATAGGCTTTGATATGCCCAAGGAGGAGCCCCAAGAGCATAGGGTCTCATACCGCACGTAAGTATTTTCATGTAACCTATTACCGGATAGGGTTACATGGCCCACCTACTTTAGCATGTAATTTTTATAGATTAACGGACCATAGAAAAATTCCCAAACTAATGTTCTATTCCTAATGGAAGGGGCATATGGTTATTTAAAATATTCAATTGATCTTCTTTTCAGGGCACGAACAGAATGGCTTAAAGTCGATGGATCAACATCGATCCATCAACTGATGTCATGGCTATGTTTTATTACATACTTAAGAATTGACATGGTGGTAAGGGAAGAATAAAATGTACCATGCAAAAAAAAATCATTTTTAGAAAATCTTAGCAAGCTAATTAAACGTAGAAAATTAAAGATAAAAAGGAGAACAAACCAATGATAATTGGTAGAAGAAGTTAAGAGAGGCTATTGAAGGTCAAAAGTAGAGAACTCGGATGTTTTAATAAAATCTCAAAGTGGCTAATGTTTAATAAAAGGGGAGAAGAAGGAAACATTCATCTTTATAGATTTGGGTTTTAAATCTTAGCCAGTAGATGAATATGCAGGAATTATTCTTGGGTGTCCACTCCCAATCAAGTGCATCATTACATAAAACGCCACAACTCTCAACCATCTCGAGTATTGAAATGTCTTAAACAATGTGCATGAAAAATTTGTCATTTGGATTAATTATGAATAAGATAAGTCTACCCCTGCCTATTGAAGCAAATTTAGGAGGCAAAATATTGCTCGATATTCTCACAAATGGGTACAGGCCCATTAGTTCAAAGACCGATCATATAAGCCTTTGTGACATGCCTCGCCAATGATATTTCCAACCTAAATTGCATGCTCATTTTCAACATCTCAATCCTTAAACACATGGTCACCCCACCTCCTCTTGGATCTGGGCATCTACCTTTTGAATCTCCATTATCAATCAAGAGCTTAAAAACCTCATGAATAAAATCCCCTCGTCCTGCTATTTGACAACCATGTCGTAACAAGAAAGCTCACATCCAGCATTTTTCATTAACCTTTACCTATCTAGCGGACCAACCCTTCTGTATGCATTACTTTATCATGACTCAATGGGCTTCTAACAAAAGCTCTTAGTTGTCCTTATATAAATAGGCGATGACTTCTTGACTATTCTCAACAAGAATGGCACAAAACTACATTGTTCGTTTAACAATAACAATACTATGGGATAACCATTCTTCTACTTTGTTAGCCACCGACAAAAGCACCACTGTTCGTCAACCACTCATTGCTCCATGCTGCCTTTCTAACATAAGCATGCCATTATGTGGCCCACCATTTGGCCTTCATTCAAACCATTCTTTACACGTGGCATCCAAGCTGGCCCCCATTTGAATTGTATGTCTCAAGTACTGTCCACAAAGAAACTTAGCTCCCAATGCATCAATCTAAGCCCTTCGAAGCATGATTTCTAAAGCAATAGATAGAGATTCCATGCATTTGTAATAGGATCAAATTTATTATAGTCTTACAAGAAATATAAAAGCTCTTATAATAATTTCTTGTAATCAAACCATCAATCAATAAAATTACCAATCATAATGGACGTAGATCTTGGCAAAGATCAAACCACTCTATATTTTGTATTACTTCTTTTAATTTTGTTAGATATAACTCTCTTATCTACTCTTTTTTTACATTTCTAATAATGATTTTAATGAATTATCTTTGCTAAAATTTACTCTTAATCATAATTCTGTGCTTGGTTAGAAAGCCAGCCAACAATGTCACATATCGATATCACTCGAATTCATATTTAAGGTGGTCATCAACATATGGAGTATTGTATATAAATTAGGGTTCATTCATCATCACTTTATACTTACATCATTACAAGTAAACAAATACATTTGAATGGTGTTATATCAATGCACACAAGTTCGTTTTTCATAATTTTATCATAACAATGAATTATACTTAATTCATATCAGTTCATTAGCTTATATTTAGGTAGATCTATTTTCCACATTTTATTTAGCCAGTTATTCATAAATTTTGTAGCCATTATTTAGTTTGCAACCTAATTAAACTATTGTTGGAAATATGACTTATTATGTTAACAAAAACATAAGTGTTATAGCCATCAAAACATGGATGTCATAGCTATCGAAAATATGAATGGCATAGCTATTGAAAACATGATTGTCGTAACTACCTAGATTATGAATGTCATACTTTTAGACTATATGAATGTCATGGATATCGAAAATATGAATGTCATGGATATTGAAAATATTAATAGTATGGGTGTCAAAAATATGAATACCATAGCTATTTAAAATATGGACATACATGACGTTTTTAGCTATAGTTATCTAAATTTTGTATAATCTTTATATCTAGGAATGGTTGAAACCTCTACTTTCTAATCAAACAAACATCACTTTGCTAAAAATTTACCATTTGATAGTTATTAGCTATTAAAAATATGAATGCCGTAGCTTTCAAAAATATGAATGTCATAGCTATTGAAAATATGAACACGATAACTATAAAAAAAACTTAACTTTTTCGTTATCGAAAAATATTTTGCACCATTTTCTTTAACAATTTCTTATTGACTCGTAGTTTTGTTTTCTATGATCTTTATATCATTGGAAAGCTTGAACTTGTAATTTCCAATGAAACAAGCCTTGATTCGATACAATATACGATTTGAAATTTGTTAACTATTAATATATACACCAAAGTAAAAATAATGGCATCTAACTGCTATAGTTCATGTTTATTCTCCTCAATAAACCTTGCCAAAGTAAAAATATCTTATCCAAACACAAAAAGTGTGCACAGGTGGCTGAATCACCTCCCTCAATCCTAAACACCCTATCCTCCATCAAAACCCTGCAGCTCCATTTGGCTATAGCAAAATGGGAGATCTTAGATTTTCTTTACATGCGATGTTAAGATTTTAATATACTTTAGTAACAATCAATTATAAAACTCCAGATTCAAATATGTAACCCATATTGATTTAATTGAGAAGAAACTACAGGTGTTTGCACTAAAAGTGGGAACAAACACTCGAGAATAGAATGTAACGAAATAAATGAAGAATAATCAAAATTAAGAAGAGAAGATAAGTAAATAAGAAATTAGAACTGAGTAGTAATAGAAACACAAGGATTTATAGTGTTTCAGCATTGTGTGCCTACGTCCACTTTAAAGAATAAACTTTATTGATCACTTGTAAACTTAACTACAATGAATTGTTGATAATTGCCCTTGATTACAATGGAGTTTTTTACAATAAGCAACGTAAAGATCATTTAAACGAAGAAATAATTCTTCATTTATAGGTGAAGATGGTGAAATATCTCGTTGGAAATTTGGTATAAGACTCTCCAGTTCCGTAAGTGCCCACCAGAACGATTGCAAGTTCCAATTTATGGTTTTGAACGATCGATGCCGATCGTTTATGGTTTCTCTAATGAGGGTGCGATCGTTCCAGGAGGATTCTCCATATCTCTAATGTATGCTCCTAAAGTTTGGCATCATTTTGAGTTGTGGTTGGCGAGATATCGACCGATCTTCATTAGGTTGGATCGTTCATACTGAAATAGCATGAACGTTTGTGAATGATGTATACCAATCGTTCACTTTCACTCAACTTGGAATGAAATCATTCATGGGGACTCCTCTCTTCGATATATTGATTCTCTAAAAGTTTCAATGTGTTGGACTTGTAGGTCTTGAGATATCGATCGATCAATGTTGAATTGAGCTATGTAATCGATATGATACCTATAGTATTGAATATGGTTCATACCCATCCATCTTCAGGGAATGGTGAGCTTCATGCTTTGGGTGTTTTACTGAGTTCACCTTCCGCTTCTATCGTACTATTGCTTTAAGTCATTGTACTTGCCCGAACTCTAGACTTCATGATCATTAATCTGATACATCGATCCTAATGAAAATTGAGTTTTTCTCATCCAATTGGTCTAGATATAGCTAGGCTAAAAGGTCGGATAACATTTGCCCCCAAAGTATGTCTTGTTTGAACATGACATGCTTTGAATCTTTACAAATTTCTATCGTCGGAAAGGATTCCATCTAGTTTGTTGGACAGTTTTCATCCATTCATTGAGTTGCTTTTTATTAAGAGTCGCATCTCCTTCTATTTGTCATTACTATTGGTCGATTTCCAACAGTATAAATACTGGATTATAGCTTGTTGATGATTATCTTATTTTGGTTCCAGTGATTATTAGGCTCCTGCAATTTGGCTTAGACTCATCTCCAATTAATTTCAGGTGAGAATCCTATTTCTTTCGATTTCAAAAATTGAATTTTGGAACGTATACTAGCATGTATATGTGTTTATATCTAACCCTTGATTATAATTGCATATTCATGGGTTATTGTTAAGTTCTTTTTTAGAATGATCACATCCGATCATTTATTGCTAGGGTTGGTATCAGATCATTCTAGATTTGATAATTTTAGATTGTTCCAGATCATGGAATGATAGATCGTTATAGAATGATAGGTGTGGCATCATAACGGAATGTTTGGTTACCCTGCCAGCTTCTTGGACTTTGGTAGCATAACCTGTCTCATTTATATAAAAACCTTTGATTCAGCACATTTCATTCCTCTACTCCATTCTGTATCATTTTCATCCGATCCATAAAAGAAAATTTACTCCTTCCCTCCTTCTTATTGTCCAATGTATGCTCCAAATTCTTACAACGAAGATAGTTCCTTCAGCATAATCCATCCCCAGTCAATTAATCGCCACATCGCATCCACCATTAATTCCTCTATCTTTTTAGGTTTCGTACATAATAAAATCTAAATTGATCTTGTCTCTTTGAATCTTGACACATGTAGGTCGAATTTTATTTTATGTAATGATTTAACGGTGAGAGTATGGGTTTTTGTGTGTTGACGTTTGGATTGCACTGTGGAGTCGATGGATGTGAGGTAGGTTGGAGGAAGAAGTGTCTTATAATGATCATCCTATACATGCCAATCGTTTGGTTGGAGATGATGAAGAGGAAGGAGTGTCGAGGTGAATCGATGGGTCCAGATTGATGATGCATTCATTGACCGATCGTTCTGGTATTGATGGAGTTGAAAGTAGTGAAGTATAAACAATTTCGTGAACGATCATCTGTAGTTATGGTCTTAGTGAGTTTTTGAAGTAGATGAATCGATTTATGAAACGATCGTATGGAACAATTATATGGAACGATCATATGGCATCAATGTTGGGTATGGACTTGGTGTGGAACGACCAGTACTGGAACGGTCGATTGTGGATGATGTGGCATTTGATCGATCATATGGTGATGATTTGGACATTACACGGCCGTTCTGGAATGATCAGATGGAGAATCAAAGTAAACGATCGGATGGTGGAATGGAGTGAATGATCGGATGGTGGGAGGGAGTGAATGATCGATTAGAGGATTGGTGTAACACTTGGCTTGACATGGAACAATCATATATGAATGATGTGCCTTTAACTTTTGAAGCAACATCTTTCCATATAATGCTCATGTATGTTTCAAAACATCGGTTAACAGATTGCATAACATAGATTAGGAAAACTACTAATTAAAAAATTAACCAACTAGCACTGGCACATTACAAAAACGTACTTTAGCAACAATCAATTGTGAAACCCTAGATTCAAATGTGTAACCCATATTGATTTAGTTGAGAAGAAACTATAGGAGATATATATAAATTACTGAAAAGCATAACTAGATCCATAGTTTGTTATTAAGGAGAAGAAGAAATTGGTTTGGTCTTCCAAATTGACATAAACTCCAGATTTGATATTAGCACTTTATAGAAGAGCGTTAGAGAGTTGCTAAGGCTTATGTAATTTGGGACCATTACCCCTTATTTATAATGTTGACATTTTCTAATTTGGCCCTTCAACAAATTAAAATGCCTTGGTATCTACATATTAGTCCCATGATAATTAGATTCTTAAGCCTTATACCTTTAGTGTAAATTCGATCACTTAAATAAGCTTTACATCAAAATAGCACAACACATTTTGTTTTATATGTGCAACCCATATGTTGAATTATTCTAATAGTTGAGATATATCCCATTTTGCCAAAGAATGTTGTGAATTCCTAAGATGCTTTGGATGCGGATAGAATGGTCATAAGCACACCACTTACAAATACCATGCAAATCGATCTCCAACCTAAGGCCACCTGAACCCATATCTAAATGATACCATGGTTCTCAATTTGTGTACAAAAGCATGATGCTGAAATGTTTGCTGGTACACGCATCATAAAGAACCAGTTTTGGCTGTTAAATAGTCTCTTTCAACAATACAACACCATTTTCTAGAGAAGAGGGCAAGGCAATCAGTAAAAGCAAGCAAGAATGTCAGTCGTATGACACTCAGGTGCCATTCGTAGCTAAAATTTACAGCATTTCCATTGGCGAAGCGTCGGACGCCCCAACGTTCCCCAACATTCTAACTCCAACAACTGGAAAGTTATTCTGGTTAGAATGAAGAGATATGTTCTCTTCAAACGCATCGGATGGAAGTACTACGCATCGTGTCATTTTACTCCAACGGCTGCATTATTTCGGCTCCTTTCCCTTTTATTTAATCATCATCCCCCATTTCCCATGCCAGTAGCAAATATCCCTCTACCCACCTCTTTCTCAATTTCTATGAACCACTCAAGCATATTTTCAGGTATTTTTTCCGCTATTACGTTTATTTTTTTCCTTATCTATAACATATATTTTCCTATGATTTTTTTCCTATATTTTGAAATTTTCATTTTCAATTTCCTGTATTCTGTAGTCGTCATCTATAGTTTTTTCCCGTTTTTGGCATGTATTTGAATTTAAAATGTATTAGTTTGTTTTATTGAAAAATCAAGTAATCTATTTTTGATCATTTGCAATTATTAAAATCATAATATAAAATAAAAATAATAATTAATAACATATAAATCAATTAAATTAAAAACCACAATTAAAATACCCTTTTAGTAGCTCAAAATGCATTTGTCGTTCATTTAACTGTCCCACTCAAATGACATGCTCAAATGCCCTGCCCAGATCTCTTGTTTACATTCTAATAAACGCATACTCAGAAAAAACATCACTTTGAAATTAGATGGGGAACCCATGTTTGTCAAAAAGCCTGACTTTTGATCTGCACATGCTATGCATTCACTAGACCCATCAAGCTTAGACCCATCAGTTACTTGGTTCTCTTAACCACTATTGAATGTAACTGACCATAAATCTAAACCTACGACAATAGCTAGTATACTCATGTTAGATCCTCTCAAATACTTTGATAAAACAAAATGCTTCCTACTATTCGAAAGGTTGACCAAAAATGATTACTATATAGTTCCAGGTTCTCACTATTAAGATAGCGGAACTCATTGGCTATTGGTAATGTTGAGATAGAAACTAACCACACTGCTTTGACCTTAGAAAAAAATGGAGACAATGGTCAATGTGCAAATGGATTGGATGCTTTCAAGCTTCCATTGCCTAACAAATTGGATGAAGGGGAGAAAACTCTTATGTTGTTGTCGAGGCACCTGAGTAGTGGAATTGAAATTGAATGTGGTTAGGTAGAGGGGGTTGTGCACAGGGGATTTGAGTAATGAAAGTAACATGGTGGATAATTTTTTATTAAATATTAAGTCGTCTCTAATGATAGTGGGGACGTGTTATTAGATTTTGGTGGGGAAATGGAAATGGGCGAGGAGACTAATGACAAGAACGTAGGCATGATTTATCAAAAATATAACGGGAATAATGTTGGCATTATAGTTGGGAAAACCACTATTATGTGTAAATAAAATTGAATAGGCAAGAATGGGGATAATGGAATGATAGGTGAGTAGAATATTGACATTGGGCGATTGCGGGAATGGATAGGGATGTAGGCAAGAACGGGAAATCGGGATTGTTGGGGGTTGTGGGAATGGTTGATGAATCAAATACAGAGGAAGCAAATAAGAAGAGAGATTTGGGAAAGCTAGAAACTATAATATGGGCAAGGAGGCCTTACTTGGATGTGGGTGATTTTGCCGAGGGTTGGAAAGTAGTTTCTTTGTCGGTGGATGGGGCATGTGTAGGCAGGCCTCGATCCGTGCTATATTCAGAGATAGTTGTTCATGATTCATTGTGTTTTGAAGCAGTTGTTGATGCTTGTGTCATACTTGGTTTACTTATAGAGTAAACCATGAGCCCAAAGCATGTTACTATATGAAAGCCTCTCTTGATTTCCAACTTAGGGAGGAGTGGACAACTTCATAGTTACACTACAGTCAGGCTACTAGAGCTCCCAGCTCTAACTTAAGTACTTTTAACCTTTTAGGTAGCAAATATTATTCTACAATATTGAATGATTTATCTACTAGTGCAATACTTGATTTAGCCAAGAGGTCGGTACTTTTATTTAACTTAGACAGTAAGACATAGAGTTTATTAAGAACAAGGAACTTGAAATTATGTGATTGCTAAGACCATGAGATATAGTTGGAATGTTAGGGTTTGTGCAACCCTAATAAATACAATAAAATGAGGATTTATTTAAAGATAATAATATTGACATATCCATTTTGGACGAAACTAAAATAGAGTGTTTCAATTTTCACTTTTTAGATGCTTAAAGGGGTTCTAACTTATTCACTAGGCTTATTTACCTGCTAAGGTAGTCAAGAGGTTTAATAATGGGTTGGAAGCATAATTGTGCTAAGCTTTTACACAATGTCATCAATTCTTATTCAATGCATCTTATTTTCATGGATTTAAGAGACAATCCTTTAATTTAATGTATCTTTATGTTTATGAGCCTTATAATAAAATTGATAGAAAGGATCTTTGGAATGAATATCTCGAGTTTAGATATCTAACTGTCGATCCTTTGGTAGTAAGGGGATTTCAATATGACTATGTTTTTACGGAAACACTCACCTAATGAAGGTTTCTTTTCTACCATGGAGGAGTTTGACTAGTTTATTATTAATGATAATTAGATCGGTTTACCACTTAGTGACAACCGATATATGTGGTAGAACTCTAGAGAAGTCCCTTCAATGATGCTGCTTGACTACTTCGTCATTAGTGAAGAAATTGAAGACAAGTTCCCTTTTTTGCTCGTGCAAGGCCTCCCAACCGTGTATTTTGATCACTATCTAATTATCCTCTATTGCGAAAAATATCAATTAATTCATAAAAAAAATAATTTGCTAAGATGTGGCTTTTAGAAAGTAATTTTATCGATCTAGTTTCTAATAAGTGGCTCATTGTGAGTAGTAATAATATTAAATACTTGGGCAATATTGCTAAAGATTTTATTACTATGCGCTTAGGTACCTAAGAATTTTTCTTAAGGAATGGAACAAAGATGTTTTTGGCAACATTAGGGCTAAGATGCATAACCTACTTTTCATAATTTTAAGACTAGATAAATTAGAAGAATCTAGAATCTTAAACATCTCTGAATACAATGTTCTTTTAAACCTTAAAGAAGAACTAAACAAAATTATTTTGCAAGAGAAAATAATATGGAAATAGAGATCTAGGATTCAATGAATAGACGAGGATGATAGTAAGAATACAAATTATTTCCATAAAACTACTAATGGAGGCAAATGCAACGATTCCATGAACTATATACTGATTAATAATGCACAAATTTTTGATCAAAATGAGCTCAATATTGCATTCACTAACTACTACAAAGACATTTTTTGAACTAACAAAGGTTATAGAATTAAAGTTAGGTGGAACGAGTTGTATCTGGACAATACAAGGATTGTTTTAAATTACTTGGATATTCCATTCTCGGAAGTAATCTTGAAGGCAATTGGTGACATTCCTAGTGATCAATCTCCTGGACTAGATGGATGTTCAATGTTGTTATATGAAAATTTTGGTATGTTTTAAAATATGACTTACTCAAAATGTTTAACGAGTTTTATAACCATAATTTAAAACTAGGAAATTTCACTTTTCATTGTAATTCTTCTGCATAAAAAAGAAGGCACTATTAAACTTAAGGATTTTAGGCATATTTTGTTAATCAGCCGTTCTTTTAAAATTATCTCAAAGGTCTCAGTTGACAAATTAGACAACTATATGAATAATTTAGTGGATTCATTTTAATCTATCTTTACGAAGGGTAGAAATATCATGGATGGTGTTGCTGTAGCACAAGAATTTATTAATTACTACTATAAAAATAATATCACTTATGCCCTTTTGAATCTTGATATTGCTAAAGTATAACGACCCGTAATTTTATCACTTTGATTTGGAATATTTAATTAATTATAAATATTCGAACATGGGTTTATTAAAAATAAATAATCGTGTTTTATGTGATGAATAATAATGGTGATTTTATTTTGGAAAAATATATAAAAGTATATTTTTTGGGAAAATATCGATATAATGACCGAAAATATTTTTACCAATAAATAAATTTTTAACTATCAAAAGTCGCACATGATTTTTTTACATACACTTATTTCTCCATTTAAGAAAAATATGCAACAAAATGTTTATTTTATTTTTGAAGATAAAATGCCTTTATGACGTCATCAAGGATGTCATCACTTTTATGTTTTTTTGGAATTTTAAATTAAGTTTAAATATTCAGATAATTATTTGAAATGATGAATTATCCATTTTAAATATTATATAATGATAACAATTGATTTGTTATAGTTTTATAAATATATAAACTAGTTTTGTAAAGGTATACAAAATCCGTCACGCTTTTGGTAGTTCAATATCGGAATTTTGCAACACTTCTTAAATTACTGATTTATATAGTTTTATAATTCAAATGAGTACATATTTTATATTCTAAGATAGTAAGAAATATATGTTCAAGATTTGTTTACATACCTACACACACACACATATATATATATAAAATCTGAAAAGTAAAAATATGACCAGAATCTGAATCTCGAAATCTCAACGTCTTGACGAGTAGAAATTGTTTTAAGTTGCTACAACATTGTTTGTACATGCACATATATGAATAAACATACATATACATACACATAGATGTATACACAATTAGTCAAATTATAACTATAAAAAATATCTAAGATATTTTCACCAAAAAGCAAACATTAAATCCACCATTAATACATGTCATTCCATGCTTAAGATATTTTTGCAATATGTCTTATCACATTACATCTCATTAATGCATGCACTTGAATATGGTAGCAAGTATTTGATGTTGAGATCATGTGGTGTAAGAGATATTTTGATAATATCCAAGGGAAGTTTAGTTATTTGCCACATTTTCCTAAGGGTATAGATAAGAATCTAAGGCTTCACGATTTAACACATCCCATTTCAAGCTTTCTTCTTCTTTCTCAAAACTATAATGACCTACTCAAGACAGTTAAGCTATCATAAATATTCACAACAATAATTACATACTCTCAATATCATCAAATCACTTCATAACCCAAGTTAAACACCTACCCCTCCTCCTCGAAGTGCACGGCTACCCCTATCTCCCCTTTTGGCCAAGCAATCACCTCCCCAAAAAGCAAGGCCGAGCACACTGTAGGCTCCCAGGCCAAGATTCATAAGCAACGGTGCGGGAATAGCGAAGCTAAATTGTTTTGTAGCACTAAAAGTTTGATCAAATTTGTTTGCTTGATTATAGAAATATGTTTGCTTGGTTGTAGAAATAATTCATGATAAATACAAGTCAAATTTACACAAAGAGAACACTTTCTCTTATGAATTATAAAAGCATTATAGCTAGTTAGACCTTTTTAAAAAAAATGGTTTATAAATATTTTATAAACATTAAAACTCATTTCGACAAAGTTTTGAAAAGATAAGAATTAGAGTCAAAAAATCCATCGCTTTCGGCAATTTGCGATTTCCCGATCCGAAAAGTTAAACAAATGTGTAGGGTGGATTATAAGTCAGAATTCTTTGAAATAAGAATTTTTAGAACCCTTGGATTTATAATTTTCAAATGAAAAAGAAAATCAAAATTCATTTAGTAAAGTTTGAGATATATCCAAATCAAGTTTTCAAAAACGTCGCGCTTTGACAGTTTGAAAAACAAAGTTTCAAATTCTTTTTAAATGGATATTTTAATCTTTAAAAACATAGAATAAATTATAAAAATATGTTAAATATTTTAAAAGAGTGTTAAATGGAAATTTTCCATATAAAAAGTTTAAAATGGGATTCGTCATACGAAGCCTTTAAAAATACTATTCATCGACAATTTAACAAAGGAATTTGAAATTTTATCAAATAAGATTTAAACTTGAATTTTAATCCTGAATCTTTTATAAATGTTTTTAACTAATAATCAAGTATTTTAAGGGGTTTAGAGTCAATAAAATAATTTGAACATCTTATGGGTGACAGAGAGGTAGCCTCTAGACTGAAGTTTGGGAAACCGACTGGTCCGATGGAGGGAATAGTTAACTTGATTTACTTGAATCATAAAAGAAAAGAGAGTTAGAATTTTCCCCAAATTAGAAAAAGATTTCAAATAAGATTTTGATGTTAAAGAGAACGTTCTAATTAAACTATAAATTAAATTCCAAGGAGGGAACTTATACTAACTATGTGAATTTAAATGGTGATTTCACCGTTATTCGACATATAGTACAGGTTAAATACAGGAATTAGTATTGAGTATGATTAATCTAAAATCTGTGGTTCCTTTTTTCTCAATACCATCTGGTTTGGGTTTACAGTAAACGATGTTTTAAATAACATTGTTTTTGACCCATTAAAGATAAGTTTTGGGAATGTGAAATCTTCATTACGATTTAAATTATACTTTTCCTAAGTAATTAAAGACAAAATATTTTTGAATTTTCAAAGTTAAAAGGGGTTTTAATTAACTAAAGGATTTAATAACAGTGGTTTAATAATCCCATATATGCTGAAAAAACAGTTTAAAGACATATATATATAAGAAGATATTTTAATTGGATAAAAGTTATTAATTAATTAAATAATAATCACCCACATACTCGACATCTTTTATCAATAATTAGTTCGTAGAGACCGGGATCGGATTTGGGTGATTCCTATCCAAAAATCACTTCGAACCAATATATGCATTCGAAAGTGAAGACATGTTGAGGGAAATGATTTTGAAGGCAGAGATCTTCATCCTATAAGGCTACTTGCCATTAACCTTTGGGGTAATTCCTACATCATATATATTCTTAAAGTGGTATCTTCAATTTGAAATCTTCGATGCAAGGACTAATCATTATTGATCTCAGGGGTAATTCCCAAATAGAAAGTGGTAGGAGAATTGCCTTTGGCCTGTCCCGTGCTTGGAAAACTTGTATATATGAGTGTCTAGCATTGTATTTTTAAAACTACATACGTTGATTTTTACAAATGTATATCTATTTTGTGGTATAGGAGGTAATCCCTCTTACGCTTAACACCCTTTCCTAAGACTTATAAGCTCGGGGGTTGTACTTTTGTGGAAATCAATAATGTGTCATTAGAAATGGCAATGTGACATTCAAAGTGGGATTTTTTTCTAAATGGTAATATGTTACCTAAGGCTTTACACTTGGAAATGGCTGAAACGAGGTATGCTGTAACGCTATGTGGGTCGCATCCATTAGGGCATGGTCATCACCTATCTAAATTACCCTTTATATATATCGGGTTAGTTGTGTATGCTATGAGAAATCTCGGATAGGCCAAGAACAACCGGGGTGACGTCATATTCGGTACTGTCTACGACGATTGTGTTGGCCATTGGAAAGGGTTAGACCGGTCTGCTAGATGCAGAGGACTATCAATGTGTCCTCGATACATTCCTCTAGAGATGTACTATATAGAAGATAGTCCCTTTGTGACGCCCTACCTCTATACTCACACTAGCCAAGGACACTTCGGAGTAATGCCGTTAACTAGTACGAAGAATAAGGCTATTGAGGAACGACCATCTGTGTAATTGCTTTGTGCGAGAACCAATATGCCAGAGAGTGTTACATGCGTTTCATTTCAAGAGGAAATCCGACATTTCAATACAAACTCAAAGATATTACACGGTGGCTATGAGATCTTCGGAAACAAATATAAAATAAGCATAACACAAAATCAGTCACAGATATTTATATCACTAAGGCGGAAACAGATACGAATACAACACATAAAAGTGTACATCAAAGTAGTGGTCATATAAAATCCACTACATCACAAAATAATAGGTACAAGTGCTAGATAAAAGAATATTCATTCATCAAGGAATCTCTATCACGAATGTGTAATAACAAAAACTACCAAGCTAAAGTAGTTAGCCAAGAATGAGATGACGACCCTGATAAGAGATACGATAAAAATGTATGATAACAATAATGCCATATTGTGAAAAGTTTACATTAAATAACAACAAAAATCATACAATATCTCGAATCTTCTCAAACATAAAAAAGAATGTCATATTCTTTAACATATTCACCAAACCACAAATATTGACAAAACCTATCAATGTAAATCACAAAAATTGGTGAAACACAAATTCTAGAAATCATCAATTAGAAATCCAAAAATCACAAAGGGGGAGGCCTATCACAAATGGAAGCATGAAAACTCACCAACACGTGTATCACAAACGAGACGCTATCCCATAAACCGAACATCCACGCACCTAAAATATACGCCCCATGCACAGTCGAACCTCTACACACCTAAAACGATACGCCCCATGCACAGTCGAACATCGATGCACTAAAAAAGATATTCCCCATGCAAAGTCGAACATCGATGCACCTAAAAAGATACACCCCATGCCTAGTCGAACATCGAGCCCAAAAAGATATGCCCCGTGCAAAGTTGAACATCGACGCACCTAAAAAGATACGCCCTATGCCCCGATTTCTCGAGTCGATTGCTCTACGAACACTCCAAAGACCATGGGTCACTAGCCCAACGAAGCTCCATAAAATCAGAGTATAGTCCCCTATAGGGACAAAGAGACATCTCTATCGCTAGTCTAAACAATAAAATGATCATCATTGATCGAAAAGTATAAATTACACTAAGCTAGTAAATAAATGAGTTTTGCTTCATGTCCCATAACCATGGCTTAACTTAAATATTTACAAACAAATTGTAGATTTCCACTTGAAAATTGTCACAAGATTTCAATCGAACAAGTCCAAAAATTAACCGACGAAGTAAACGCAAGTGTTTCATACCACTTGTTTTGCTAAGTCGTTTAATTAGATTTCTCATACGAATGAGGTAAAGGTTTGTATATACTAATAGATTAGAAAACAGATTTGAAAACGAGTTTTGTATTAAAATAGTGTTGAAATTGTTTTTTGTGAAAGAGTTAGAGTATTTACTACTAGTATACAAACCTTTGCATTTTAAAAGTGATAAATCATAGATAACGATTGTAAAATAAATCGATCAGCAAAAATTCACATTCGATGACGTGAATTAAAACCCCAAAAATCGATATCAAATCCAATCAAATGGATATTCCCAAAAATCCAAAAAAGAAGTTATCAAAGTCGATAATAAATGACAACAACCAACCGGATTAACAAAAATCGATTAAAACTGGAAATCCACTCAAAAACAGCCAAAATAGGCAAAATTGACAGTTCCAGACGTCTGGGGTTCATCCAGACGTCTGGATTTGGGTTTTGAAAATATTTCAAAAACCTTCCAAACTTCTGACTCTAACCAGACGTCTGAAAACTAACCAGACGTCTGGTAGGTTTGGACACGACGTCTGGTCCAAGTCTCTGCCAGTTTTTTCTTTTCTACCGTATATTTTTTTTTATCTGCTGCCCAAACCATACGCCTGGACCTTCCAACCAGACGTCTGGTAGCCAGTTCTGGGCAATATTTTGCCTAGGTCAATGATGGCCAAATTGATTCGAAAGCGATCGGACGAGCGACGGAGGCTAGAGATTTATGCCAAGCGACAATCCAACCCTATAGTCTCTTCGATACACCCTAAATATCATGTCCAAATATCCAAGATAGGATCTTTAAAGATTTTGACTTCAAAACACCAAAATTGGAAAGTTCACCAAATCAATTCATATCAAAAGCAATTGAACATGAAATAGATTTTAGGAATTCATACCTAACAAAATGAAATGTATAGACATAGATGTGAGTTCAAGAACTCACCTTTAAACCCAAAACAACAAGTGAGAAGCTTTAAAACGAAGGAAAGATCAACCACTCTTCAACTTCAACTCAAGAAGCTCCAATCTAAGCTCACAAGCAAATATTTCCTAAGTTAGGGTTTAGGAATTTCTGAAAATTGAAGAGAGATTGAGATGGAGAAGATGAAGAGGATGCTTACCTAAACTTCTCTTTGATTTTGGAGCTAGAATCTTGAATTTCCTAGTAATCTAGGTTTTAGGAATTTTAATTTCCCTTTCTTTCCCCCATTTTCTTTTAGCTTGAGTATTAGGAATAATAGAATGAATGAACAGGAGTTGGAGGAGGAGTTAGGATATTGGATAAGTTTATGGCTGAAACCCAAACCCAAAGCCCAATAGAAAAATAGCAAAATTCCACTCAACTCCAAACATATCGATGTTTATACTCAAAAATGTCGCAAATGCCATTTTTGATTCAATGGAAGGGGTCTCGAGTCCTAATTCAACGGTTCGCAAAAAGTAGCATTTCGGACTATAATTCCACTAATGATGCTATATTTAAATAAAATATTTAAATATACAATCGTAAAATATGTGGATTGTTACACCCTTACCTGCCATTGTACGCAATCCATTCTTTAATAAGTGCCTTCGGACTAGTTGTATACCTATTATGAAAGAATTTAATTGATGTAACAATTTCAGCTAAAATTAATATGTATTTGTAATTTAGATACTATTATAGTATCGCAAGATTTTACATAGTAATTTTTGGTTATCATAAGGTAAAACCCATCCGTGTTTATGTGTGGCGTGATCTTATGAGATACTCTTTATTTCCAAACATATCCATGTTTTGAGTTTTCTCACAAAAGTCCCTTAACTTACCCAGAGTCTATTGCTATTCCCTTAAACTCTAGATGCCATATTTTCCGAACAACCAAGTAGTCAAGTCTAGCTTGGAGCATTTTTGAGGAGCTTGGAGCTGGAGATGGAGTTTCCTCTGTAGATAGTTATCCATTTTCATTTTCGCTGCATTTGTTTACTATTTGCATTCAACGTTAGTAGGGACTAAGATTTAAAAATGTCTAGGCTAAGATTAGGATAGTCTCTGATGTATATATTTAAAAGTTTCCGCTGTAAGGGTTATATATTAAAATAATATATCTTATTTTATTCATGTAAGATTCTGTTCTTTCTTTATTTTTAGTTTTTTTTACCCTTGACCAATCTGTCTTTTGACACTTGGATATTCAACATGTGAATACCGCGGATGTATCAGTTTCGATTTTTGAGGGTCGAAAAGGAAGGTCTTCACACTTACTTTTAGAGCTTAGGTTGAGGGAACACCTAAACCTAATAGATGTAAAGTCTCATCAGAGATAGGGTTAGTAATACCCTATGATGAGTAACTTATTAGAGATAGGGTAAGTGTTTGGGCATTAAGGGAATAGTAATATTCAGTTATTATCATTGATTGGTTGGTTGTTAAATTTAAAAGTTTAAATACAAACACATCATGAATTTAGTTTCACAATTTGAGTATGTGGTGTTCGTTAAATAATATTGGTTTATGGTTAAAGAAATTTGTTTAAGATAAATGATTTTATGAATGTCTAAAAAAATAAGTGATTTTATAAATTGGATTTATAAAAAAATTCATAAATAGATTTTTTTTTAGAATTTAAATCCTGGTATTTTTGAAAAGAATCTGATGATTAACCAGTTCGAGTGGCTCGAAAGTAACAAAAAATGGGTAGAAGATGTGTTCGGATGGCAAACACTTCTCTTAAGTATCGCCTTCTTATTAAGGGAATATATGATACTATTGGTAGTACCCGGTTCCTTCTTATCATTATTGAGTTACTCGATCTATATAATTAAAAATAAATCAAAAAGATAATGTGAAACATTAATTGATAGATTAATTAGTGATTGTTAATTTTTATCAAGGCGTTTGCATTTAATATTGGTTAAAGGAAGTAATAACATTCAGTTATTATCAATTTTTAATTGAACGGACACCTTATGAATGAAGTTTCACGGTTTGACTATAAGGTGTTTGATAATAATGTTGGGTTAAGGATAATGAATTTATATAAGATAATAAATGAGCATGTTATATAAAAATATGTTTTGCAAAAAATAAAATGATTTTGTAAAAGATGGATTTAAAAGTTATAGTTTATAAAAAGAGATTTTGAGTATTAAATCCTTTTATTTTGGAAAAGCTTTGAAATATTTAAAATGATTTGGTAGAAGTTATAGTTTTATGAGTAGAGTTTATAAAATGAAAAGTTTATATTTATAAAAGAGTTTTTATATAGATAAAATATCTTTTAAGAGAAATGATTATAAAGTGATATTTTAGAAAAGATTTAAACTACGTTTTTAAAATTAATTTTGAAAAAGGTCTTAAGTGGAAGAAAACATGGATTTTGACATCATTGTCATAAATAAATGTTTTAAGGAAAGTGAGGAAGACATAGACTATAACACTGTTATTATAGTAAGTGATTTCCGAAAGGAGATATTTTATATAAGATACGGGTTTTTACATACCCTATATTTGATGTAAGATTCGAGGTGGTTAAATTATATTTATTTTTAAGTTAAGAATGTCGTTCATTCAGGGTCTGAGAGGTAATGATAGCCTAACCTGATCGGCTTCGTTGTTACAAATAAATTGTTTACTTTCAAAATCGAAAATTAATACTAAGTATATTTAATCAGATTCCTATACTAGTGTTTTTGGGTTGTCGTAATGACATTTTACGCAACATTCATTTTAGACCCAATAAAGTGTGTTTTGGAAAACATAAAGCTTTCCTCAAAGATTTTTACAGATTTAAGTATATAGAGGTATTTTCTAAGTGTTGAAATTGAAATGGTTTCTTCGGAAAGAAGACAGAAATTTTATAGTGAATTTTTTTAAGTGATTATATATAAAGAAGCATCTTTATAAAAATGTTTGAATAAAAGATATATAGTGATATTTTGAAATAAAAATTGGTATTTGAATTCTCAAGAAAGTTGATTCAAAATAAAAGTTATTTTCATAAATGAGTGCTTTAACAAATGTGTTTTGATAAGTTAAACTTGGTAGAAGGTTTTAATAAAGTTTGTTTTATTAAAAGTTGTTTTTTGTGAATCTTTTAAAAAGAATATTTGAAAACGAAGAAGTTTAAAGATATCTTCTAAACAAGGGTTAAGAATATTTGGGATATATGAAAAGGTTTAAAATAATTGGATGGGAATTTATGAAATGTTTCCATAAATAATTTTGAAAAACGAATTTGATATAACTAAGTACATATGGGATACGAAGATCATTTGTCGCACAATTCTAATCTAAGATTCTAGTACGGAACTTTAAGGTATTTACATTGGTCTGAAAATGGATTTATCACTTGATTCTTGACGACGAACAATGATGAGGATTTTTGGTTGGGTACTTGCATTTTCTATCATAGTTGAGAGCTATTTAAGGGAAGTGAGGGTTTCTAATCAAGAAGCATGATCAGAATCCACTTTACAGGATCAGGGATCAATACTAGTTCGAAAGTAAAGTTGTGGATTCGAATAGAAAATCGAATCAGATATTACATATGATATGTGCATATCAAACGGAATAGAGTTTAAAGATAATATTTTGGGTAAACTCTTTTGGGTTTTTGGGTTGTGGTTCAATTTCAGGGATGAAATTCTTTTAAGGGGGAAATATGTAATGACCAGTAATTTTATTAATTTGATTTGGAAAATTTAGTTAATTTTAAATATTTTAATATAGGTTTATTAAACATTAATGTTCATGTTTTACATGATGAATAATAATAGTGATTTTATTTTCGAAAAACATTTACAATTTTTTTTGAAAATATCGATAATATGACTGAAAATCACTTTACCAATAAACAGCTTTTCAACCATCAAAAGTCGCACATGATTTTTATACATACACTTATTTCTCTATTTAAGCAAGAATATGTAATAAAATATTTATTTTATTTTTGAAAATAAAGTGCCTTTATGACATAATCAAGGATGTCATCACTTTTATATATTTTATGGAATTTTAAATTAAGTTTAAATGTTCAAATAATTGTTTTATACGATGAATAATCCATTTTAAATATTATATAATAATAATAATAATAATAATAATAATAATAATAATAATTAATTTATAATAATTTTATAAAAATAAAAACTTTTTTTATAAAGGTATAAAAAATCCGTCACGCTTTTGGTAGTTCAATGGCGGTATTTTGCAACATTCGTTACATTATTGATTTATATGGTTTTATAATTCAAATGTGCGCGTTTTTATTATTATAAGATAATAAGAAATATATTGTCAATATTTGTTTACATACATACATATATATATGTAGTATAACTAAAAAGTAAAAATAAGTCCAGTATCTGGATCCTGGAATCTCTGCGGTTTGACGAATAGAAATTGTTTAAAGTTATTGCAACGTTATTTGTACATGCACACATTTGCATAAACATACATATAGAAACATATTTATATATATATATATACAATTAGTCAAATCAAAGCTATAGAAAATAGCAAAGATATTTCCAAGCAAAAAGCAAAAAGCAAAAAGCAAACATCAAATCCATCATTAATGCATGTCACTCCATGCTAAGATATTTTTGCAATATGTCTTATCACATTATATCTCATCAATGCATGCGCTTGAGTTGTTGACAAGGATTTGATGCTGAGATGTTGTGGTGTACGAGATATTTTGATAATATCTAAGATTAGTTTAGTAATTTACCACATTTTTCTAAGGCTTTATAGTTTAACACATGCCATTCAAGCTTTCTTCTTCTTCCTCAAAGCTATAATAGCCTCCTTATTATAGTTATGTTATCGCTATATATATATATCCACATCATCAAATCACTTCAAAACCCAAGGTAAACACCTCCCCCTCCTCCTCAAAGTGCACGGCCACCCCCATCTCCCCATTTGGCCAAGCAACCGCCTCCCCAAAAAGCAAGGTCGAGCACACCCTAGGTCTCAGGCCAAAATTCATACGCAACGATGCAGGAATAGCGAAAGTATAGTCGATTTTGTACCGCTAAAAGATAGATCGGAAAGCTATTATATGAGAATTACTTCGCTATTTTATTTTATTAAACTATATAATGATATGATATTTTTTCTATGATGGTTTTTGATGTCGAATCATTGTATTTTGGATGCAATAATTTGTTTGCTTGGCTGTAGAATAATTCGCGTTAAATACATGTCGAATTTGCACAAAGAGAACACTTTCTCTTATGAGTTATAAAAGTCTTATGTCATAGCTAAATCTCTTTAAACATGAATACAAATGATATAAAATGGTTTATAAATGTTTTATAAAAATAAAAACTCATTTTGACGAAGTTTTAAAAAGATATGAAATTAGAGTCTAAATAGACCATTGCGTTTCGATAATTAGCGATTTCACGACCCTAAAAGTTAAACGAATGTGTAGAATGGATTATAAGTCGAAATTCTTAAAACTAAGAATCTTTTGGAGCCTTGGAATTATTATTTTCAAATTAAAAGGAAAAATCTAGAGTTATTTAGTAAAGGTTGAGATATTTCGAAATCAAGTTTTCAAAAAGGTCGCATTTTGGCAGTTCGAAAACCAAAGGATCCAATTCTTTTTAAATGAATATGTTTAAAAATATGGAATAAATTCTAAAAATATGTTGGGATATTTTAAAAGAGTTTGAATGGAAAAATTGGACACATAAAAGGTTTATGGATTTATGATACGAAGCCCTTAAAGCACTATTCATCAACAATTTAACAAAGGAATTTGGAAATTTCTGAAATGAGATTTAAATTTGCGTTTTCTTCCTGAATCCTTTATAAATGTTTTCAAATAATAAATCAAGTATTTTAAAGGGTTTAGAGTCAATCAAATAACTTGGCCGTCTTATAGGTAAAAGAGAGGTAGTCTCTAGGCTGGAGTTTGGGAAACCAATTGCCTGCTCCCCAAGCTATCTGGACTGGGCTGATGGAGGGGATAGTTAATTTGATTACATGGATCATAAAAGGAAAGAGATTTGGAATTTTCCAAAAAAAGTTAAACAAGATTTAAAATAATATTTTGATGAAAAAGAAAATGTTCAAAATAAACTCTATATTAAAATTTCAAGCAGGAAACTTATATTATCCCTATGAATTTAAAAGGTGATTTCACCATTATTCGACAAATATTTCAAGTTGAATACATAAATTAGTATTGATTATGATTGATATAAATCTATGGATCCTTTTTTCTTAATACTAAATGGTTTGGGTTTATAGTAAATGAAGTCTTAAATAACATCATTTTTGACCCATCAAAAATAAGTTTTGGAAATATGAAATATTCATTAGGATTTGCAGTATACTTTTCCTAAGTAAATAAAGATGAAATGTTTTGGTATTTACAAAGTTAAAAACGGGTTTAAAATTAACCAAAGAATTTGATAAAAGAGGTTTAATAATCCCATATATGCTAAAAAAGAAATTGGTTTAATAGACACATATCTTTAAGAAGATATTTTACTTGGATAAAAGATATTGATTAATTGAATAATAATCAACCACATACCTGAAATCTTTTATCGATAATTAGTTCAGAGAGACCGGGCTCAGATTTGGGTGATTCCTATCCAAAAACCACTTCAAACTATACACGCATTCAAAAGTGAAGATATGTTGAAGATAATGATTTTGAAGTCGGAGATCTTCATACTGTAGGGTTGCGTGCCACTAACCTCTGGGGTAATTACCACATCATATATATGCTGGCATTGGTATCTTCATTTTGAAATCGTCGATGCAAGGACTACTCGCTACTAATCCTAAGGTGAATCTCAAGCAGGATTTAGTAGGAGAAGTGCCTTCGGTTTGTCCTGTGCCTGAAAAACTTGTATGGGCGAGTGCTTGACATTGCATTTCTAAAACCACGTACTTTGATTTTACAAACGTGCATTTGTTTGGTGATATAGGAGGTAACCCCTCTTGCACTTAACACCCTTCCTGAGACGTACGAGCTTGGGGTTTGTAGTTTTGTGGAAATTTGTAATTTGTTATTATAAATAGCATTGTGACATTCAAAGTGATATTTGTTTTTTGTAAAAGGTAATACTTTACCTCAGGCCTCACACCTGAAAATGGCTGAAATAGGGTATGCCATAAGACTATGCGGGTTGCACCCATTAGGATATGGTTATTTCCTTTCTAGATTACCCTTTATATATCGGGTTTGTTGTGTATGCTATGAGACATCTCGAATAGGTTCAGAATGACCAGGGTGATGTCATATTCGGTACTATTTAGGACCATTGTGTTGGTCACCTGAAAGGGGTAGTTCGGTCTTGCCAGATGTAGAGGACTGCCAATATATGCTCGGTACATTCCTCTAGAGATGTACTATTTGGAAGATTGTCCCTTACTTGTCATTGTATGGAATCCATTCTCCAATGAGTTCCTTCGAACTTAGTTATATACTTATTATGCTAGAATTTAATTAATGTCACAATTTTGGCTAAGATTAATATTTATTTGTAATCTAGACACTATTATAATATCACTGGATTTTATGCAGTCATATTTTGGTTATCAAAAGGTAAAAACTTGTTTGTTTTTATGTGCGGCGTGGTCTTACGAGATACCCTTTGTTTTCAAAAATATCTGTGTTTTGAGTTTTCTCGCACCAGTCACATGACTGACCCAGAGTTTATTTCTTTTCCCTTAAACTCTGGATGCTCTATATTTTCGTGCAGCCAAGTGGACAGGTCTAGCATGGAGCACTTGGGAGGAGCTTGGAGCAGGAGCTGAAGTTTCCTTTATAGATAGTTATCTATTTTCATTTCTTCTACATTTGTTGTAACAACCCGCCGCCCTGACCGCCTCTAGTCGGTAATTAAACCAACTCGAAACGTTCAAAATGACGGATTGTTAGTCAGTTTATAGAGTTTAAACAGAATCAGCCACAGAATCACAGAATAATCATAATATTATTCATAAATGAATTTTTCTTACATACATATATCAGAGTTTGCACAATGCATTAAATTTTTATACAGCGGAATAATCTTTTATTCTTAAGTACAAGAAAAAAATTTCTAGAAAAACTTTAGTGATGCGGTAATCCCCCTCTCTCTCTAACTTCGCTGCGAGAAAAACTCCAAGCTGCAGAAATACTCGGTCTAACCCGAGCATTAATTGCAAAACGCAAAAAAACTCGAGTCAGGATTAATCTTTATTCAAGTAATTAAATTTGCAATGAACTGAAATAAATGGTAACAGCCCAAAATACAGTGTATCAAAAATCAGCCTGAATATAACTAAGCATTAAGGTCAAGCACAGATGAACAAACAGGGTCCCAAAATGAATGGACAACAATTCATGGATTTATAAGTGCAACTGAACAAATGAAACAGGGACAGTGAATGATTCAACATAAACAACATCGAAGTGCAACAGAGCTTACGGCAACAACTACAAGTTCAATATAACAAGCTACAACTGATGACCAAACAAAGGGATGCAGACCAAACTACAGTGCAACCGAGAAGCATACAACTATGTGTATACAAATGATCAGTGAGATAACCCAGGTACAACAATGCAATCAACACAGCAGCTCAAAGACAGAGTATATGCAAACGCATCAAACTCAGGTGGACAACATATCAAAATTTTGGAAATACAAAGTATTCAAATGAACACAGTAAGCTACATGATGATCAAACAAAGGGATGCAGACCAATATACAGTGCAACAAAATGAAGTAGTGGAGATGTACACTGAGCAGTGTATATTGATCAACAAAGTGTGGATAAAGAGACCAGACCCAAATGTTCATGAAATGAAACACTCAATGGTGAAGCAACTCGAATGAACACAGCATGTACAAGTTACAAAAACTCAAGTGAAGCAAGTACAGTGTGACAGTGAATGGGAAAACGTGTGAACATAGCAACTGCCACAAGTAATGCAACAGTGACCAACTTAAATGACAGCAATGCACAAATGCAAAGTGGAGTAAATGTCAACATGAAATGATCAAGGGTCAAAATAGAGACAAAGTCATGAGACTCAACATGTACATGTACTGATCAGTGAACCCAAAGCTAACAGAGCCAACACAAATGAGCAAGTGAACTAGTCAACATGCATATATCTCAAAAACAAAGGGACTGCACTGTTTTCAAAATGAGACAACAATTTCAAAACTCAAGTGAACATGTAAGAGCATTTTTTTCAATAGCAAGCATATATTCATACATCTACCAGTAATAAACTTGTAAATTGCTTTGATTAATTTCTGAGATGAAATACAAATTTAAACAACAAATTTTCAACTTAATTACTAACATATTTCAGGAACAAGGAGGCTAAAAGAATTTTCTGTTTGCTTAATTACTAACAATTACTAACTTAATTGCCTTGATTATTTTCAAATTTTGGTCTAAACTTAACAAACATATTCTGTTTAAGAAACATAGCTAAACAAGGATCAAACCAAAAGAAAATGAATTTTCTTTCTCTACCTGTACTCTGCACATTTTCAAAACAGAGAGACATTTTGATATTTCATTCACATGCAAGCAGCAGATTTTAAACAAGTATACTTAGTTCAACAACATGCAAACATATTTATCATCGAGCTTCAAGTCATGCAACCGGATTCTAGTGAAAACAAGTTAGACTTTACTCACAGTATTATAATTTTTCTTGAAACTGTATATCATAACAGAGGTGGCATATATATACATATACACAAGCATGCATCCATCACATCCATTCTTATACTCATAGTAAAATTTCAGACTTGTTTTAAATTGATGCAGAGACCTAGTGAAAATTCAAAGGAACAAATTTTTCAACTTGTTTTCAATTTGTCTCAGAAGGAATAAAGAAGAGCAAGATTGGGATGGATGTGATATGCTTTTAAATCTTGTAAACAAAAACTACATGAAATTTTAGTTCACAGTTTCCAGATTAAAATTTAAAACTAAATTTAAAAAGAAGTAGAAAAGCATGTTCAGATATGTTCCATTTATATTTGCATATTTAAAACATGTGTGCCAAAATTTCTTACATGCAACCAATTGCCACTGCACTTATTAAATACATTCAACATCAAACAATATTACAGAACAAAAGTCAAATTGTTTACTCACTGAGGGATGAAGACAGGAAACAGAGGTATTTCAGATGGAAAACAAACATACAGAAGCAATTTCACAGCCATGCACACATATAATACTTACATCATGTATTTACTTATAATAACATGAAATGCTTATTCATCTCAACATAAAATCATGTAACCAAAATTTTAGATTTAAAAGCTTAAGTTAAGAACATCAACAATTACTGATACTAACAGTGTATACATACTTATATAAGTGCATAGTAATTTCCAGAAACTCATATACATACAAACAAATTACTTCAATATTATCTTGCATCTGTTCTTATTAGTTTAAATTCAAAATATCAGAGCAAATGATAAAGAATAACAACCAACAACCAACATGCAGTGACTTATCTTGTTCAAATCAGTTTAAAAAGCAAGGTCTGATTGCATCTGTCCTTATCGGTTCAAAACCAAATAAATAGCATCTGTTTCTCATCAGTTTAAAACAAAATTATAGTATCTGTTCTCATCAGTTTAAATCGAATTATCAGAGCAATTGATAGCAAATATCACCCAAAACATAGCATGCAACCAAGCATTCAATTCAAACAAATATAAAAACTTGAATTAAAATCAATCGTGAGCAAAGAACTCACCTTTCACCGAATCGAAATGGCCGAAGAGTAATGAGCCAAGTTGAACGAAGATTGAAGCGGAGATTGGAGCCCCACATCAGATCGCAAGCCCTAACTGAGATCGAACGAGAAACAACGAAGCCACCATTATATTTTTTTCGTTTATATTTTTTTTCGTATGAACTGATGGAGGAAGGAGGTAGGGTATAAAAGAGAATAGAGAACGTGATTTTAGCGTGGTTGAAGGCGTGTGTAACGACGTAGATTTCGGTGATAAGGTAAGGCAGTGTATACTTATATTATATATATTATTATATTTTTATTTTTATTTATTTTTTTCTTGTCAATTTAAATTCAATTTGTTTTGCAAAAAATTTCTTTAGTAAATATAGAAACGTTTTGAAGTTCAATTATCAATATCAATTTATAAATTTACATAAAAATAATTCGTAAATCCAAACTATTTTTCTAAGTCATTAGTTTGAATTTAAATACAAATTTAATATTCAATTTCGACACCAAAGTCAAATTCAAATTTTATTCAACTTTGTATAGATTAAATTCTAAAATTTAATCGTCAATTTATAGTTATATTGGGAATTCAATTTAAACCATCATTCAAATATTTAAAATTAATTAAATATTTTCATTTTTAAATTGTTCTAAATTCTGGGTTGTTACAATCTTCCCTCCTTAAAAGAATTTCGTCCCGAAATTATAAGTTAGGAAAAATGATTGCTAAAATCTCATCGATATTTATATCCTACACAATTTTTACCAAGCTTCAAACTTGCAAATAATTATAGGATTCATTCCATTTATTTTATTTCACTAGTTTTGTTCATCATATTCAATAATCAAGACACAAAAGTCTTTTACCAAAATTTTTTGACTTACAAAACTCAGATTTTTAAACTTGAAATCTTTCATGCTAAATATTTGCATATTACATCATTTCCAAAGCTGTGTGCTTTCAAGATATTTTTAAAAATCTTCTTCCTTAATTCATTAGTTAGAATTTTGTAATTCTAATTTCAGATTATTGATTTTCTATTTAAAGTTTGAAAATACTTGCTAACTCGAAGTTTAACAAGTCCATCGTCGTTCTTACAGACATTAGGCATACGCTGGCCAGGCGCAAGACTAAAAATCTCCAAGTACTAAATATACTTGCTTCAACTCCCAGTGAAAATACTTTTAAAAAAATTCTTTTAAAAATGGATATGGAAAGCACATTCCCCCATGGATCACAGTTTACCCGGCGGTTACGCTACTATCTCGGTAGAATCGCTTGTAACCTTAGATTTCTCATCTCTCTTGAATTTCACCATGGTTGTCGCCTTAGATCGCGGTCCACACGGCGGTTACGCTACTATCCCAGTAGAATCGCTCATGACCGTAGGCATCTCGCCCCTCGAATTACGCTTCGGTTTCTAGATCGCAGTTTACACTGCGGTTGCGCCACTATCCCAGTGGAATCGCTTGTAACTGTAGGCATCACGCCCCACGAATTACGCCAGCATCAATTCACCTAATCCCAAACACGATGATCCATCGTGGGGGATTCCAGTCAGTCCCAATGGACATTCCACTAATGGAAATTCTACGTAGCTACGATTTCCAATGGACACTCCACCGAGTTCCAATCACCTTCACAAATAATAAATGGAAGGTACATTTCCATATCCTCAGTTTTTAGAAAACATATGTCATATACATATAGTACTTCATTTCACATTTCGTACATATCATACCTATGTAAACTTGCATAGGACTTTTCATAATAATGACTTTCCAAACTGATGGTTTTCGATTTATTATATTCACATATATAAGTTACGAAAACTCAATTCACATTCATAACAAATAGAGGATTCCAAAATTTTCCATTTCACTTAAAATTTTCCTCTAAATCAATTTGAAAATTTAAGGTTATCTCAAACCTAATTCACATTCATAATCCAATTCAATATCGACTTCACGTTCGATTTGGATTTCACGTTACATCGTCAATTCTCAACACATAATTGATGTCTATCGATATATAACCTCTGAGCTCGTACGTCTCAGAGAAGGGTGTTAAGCTAAAAGAATAAATTCTCCGTCACCAACAGATATATATTTAATAGAGATCAATTGCTATGTCAACAATTCACCATGTTAGACATACAATCCCAATCGACTATCCAAAATTCAAAGCTCAACTTATGTTGTTTTTGATGTCAAAGTTAAACTCAATTTAACTCAAAATTCAATCTTTTTTGGAAAATATTCAAGTTGAACTGATCGTTCAAATTTCCCAAAAATAATATCTTTACAAGATATATAATTTTCCAACTTAACCATTTGAAACAAATTTCAAATATTCATTTATTTCAATTTATCTTTAAAAGATAAAATTTCAAACCTTTCATTTCATATTGGAAAACATTTCCATACTTATTTAATAATAAGTAATTCACAAGTTCATTTATTTTCAACACTTGGAAAATATTCAATATACTTGAATCAAAATTAAGTATATATTCCATTCTTTAAGGAAATCATTCTTTTAAACACATTTATTTGAGTTAAAACGAATGTTACGTAAAACATCGTTACGACAACTCAAAATCACTAGTATAGGGATTCGAATTTAAGATAGATATATAAATCCCAATACTGTAAACAACATTTCCTTCCGGAAAACATTTACTATAACAATAGTGTTATAGTCCACCATTTCCTTATTTCTCGAAAACGTCTATTTCAACAATTGAATGTTGAAATCTATGTATTCGATGGTTAATGCATTTTAAAACATCTCTAAAACCATTAAATTTTTCAACTTCAACTTAATTCATAGTTTGAATTCCTCCTACTTTTCATAATATTAGTTTTAAACCAATTTCAAACTTTTCAATATTAAGTTTTTTTCACTTAATTTAATTTTCCGCACGTTTAAATTCAAATTCATCACTGAATTTATTAAACCTATAATGGATTATCATGTTGACAACATCAAATTTGAAATTTAAATTCTATTTAAACTTTGCATTTGCTTTCTATTTCAAAAATAATCAACTAGTCCTTTAGTAAGCCATTCATCAACTTGGTTCCATTGAATTTATATTTCCACATTAACCTCATTTCATAATATCACTTCCCTAAAACATATCCGTTTTAGTTAATAATATATTCACTGTCCAAAATCGTGAATATACTTATTTAAATCAATTCAGTGTTTCTACACTTTTTTTTTTAAAGGATTATCCACTGTCCAAAATCGTGGATAAAATTCCCAACCAACATTTACTATCACAATATTTAATATAAAGGATAATTCGCTGTCCAAAATCACGAATATATCTCCTTTAATAAATAACTTCTATTTTTCATTTATCAAATTCAATTGGTTTCGAATTTATAAACAATCTTTACAAATTCCATTTCTATTTATAAACTTCGATTTATAAATCTTCTTTATTAATTCAACTCAATTTATATAACTCAGTTATATACCAAAAGTCCATTTATAAGTTAAGTGCTTATAATCCATTTATTCACTAAATCATTCTTCAAAACATTTGAAATCAATTTTCAAAAGAATTCAGAATCAAATTCTCAAGTTATAGTTTAATTATCCTCTTGGCTATAACTAAATTGAAATATCATTTTATTTCACAATTATTATTTTGTAGATATTCAAAATATTTGATTCAAACCAATTCATTAATTCACTTCACTTATATTTTATTTTTCATAAACCTCAACAATTCGATAATGGGTTTTCGAACGAGAAACTATCGCAATCCTAAATTTAGAGAGGGGAATTTTCGAAAAAATTTGAATTTTCAAAATACCTTTTATCTTTCAAAGAAAACAATTTCATACTTCTTTAAATTTGAAAAACGTTTTTTTTTAAAGTGATCCTAGTAACTATTCATATTAAACATCATAAACTGAGCTTTGTGTAAACCAATGCTCTGATACCACTTTTGTAACGACCCGCCGCCCTGACCGCCTCTAGTCGGTAATTAAACCAACTCGAAACGTTCAAAATGACGGATTGTTAGTCAGTTTATAGAGTTTAAACAGAATCAGCCACAGAATCACAGAATAGTCATAATATTATTCATAAATGAATTTTTCTTACATACATATATCAAAGTTTTTACAATGCATTAAATTTTTATACAGCGGAATAATCTTTTATTCTTAAGTACAAGAAAATTTTTTCTAGAAAAACTTTAGTGATGCGGTAATCCCTATCTCTCTCTAACTTCGCTGCGAGAAAAACTCCAAGCTGCAGAAATACTCGGTCTGACCCGAGCATTAATTGCAAAACGCAAAAAAACTCGAGTCAGGATTAATCTTTATTCAAGTAATTAAATTTGCAATGAACTGAAATAAATGGTAACAGCCCAAAACACAGTGTATCAAAAATCAGCCTGAATATAACTAAGCATTAAGGCCAAGCACAGATGAACAAACAGGGTCCCAAAATGAATGGACAACAATTCATGGATTTATAAGTGCAACTGAACAAATGAAACAGGGACAGTGAATGATTCAACATAAACAACATCGAAGTGCAACAGAGCTTACGGCAACAACTACAAGTTCAATATAACAAGCTACAACTGATGACCAAACAAAGGGATGCATACCAAACTACAGTGCAACCGAGAAGCATACAACTATGTGTATACAAATGATCAGTGAGATAACCCAGTACAACAATGCAATCAACACAGCAGCTCAAAGACAGAGTATATGCAAACGCATCAAACTCAGGTGGAAAACATATCAAAATTTTGGAAATACAAAGTATTCAAATGAACACAGTAAGCTACATGATGATCAAACAAAGGGATGCAGACCAATATACAGTGCAACAAAATGAAGTAGTGGAGATGTACACTGAGCAGTGTATATTGATCAACAAAGTGTGGATAAAGAGACCAGACCCAAATGTTCATGAAATGAAACACTCAATGGTGAAGCAACTCGAATGAACACAGCATGTACAAGTTACAAAAACTCAAGTGAAGCAAGTACAGTGTGACAGTGAATGGGAAAACGTGTGAACATAGCAACTGCCACAAGTAATGCAACAGTGACCAACTTAAATGACAGCAATGCACAAATGCAAAGTGGAGTAAATGTCAACATGAAATGATCAAGGGTCAAAATAGAGACAAAGTCATGAGACTCAACATGTACATGTACTGATCAGTGAACCCAAAGCTAACAGAGCCAACACAAATGAGCAAGTGAACTAGTCAACATGCATATATCTCAAAAACAAAGGGACTGCACTGTTTTCAAAATGAGACAACAATTTCAAAACTCAAGTGAACATGCAAGAGCATTTTTTTCAACAGCAAGCATATATTCATACATCTACCAGTAATAAACTTGTAAATTGCTTTGATTAATTTCTAAAATGAAATACAAATTTAAACAACAAATTTTCAACTTAATTACTAACATATTTCAGGAACAAGGAGGGTAAAAGAATTTTCTGTTTGCTTAATTACTAACAATTACTGACTTAATTGCTTTGATTATTTTCAAATTTTGGTCTAAACTTAACAAACATATTCTGTTTAAGAAACATAGCTAAACAAGGATCAAACCAAAAGAAAATGAATTTTCTTTCTCTACCTGTACTCTGCACATTTTCAAAACAGAGAGACATTTTGATATTTCATTCACATGCAAGCAGCAGATTTTAAACAAGTATACTTAGTTCAACAACATGCAAACATATTTATCATCGAGCTTCAAGTCATGCAACCGGATTCTAGTGAAAACAAGTTAGACTTTACTCACAGTATTATAATTTTTCTTGAAACTGTATATCATAACAGAGGTGGCATATATACACATATACACAAGCATGCATCCATCACATCCATTCTTATACTCACAGTAAAATTTCAGACTTGTTTTAAATTGATGCAGAGACCTAGTGCAAGTTCAAAGGAACAAATTTTTCAACTTGTTTTCAATTTGTCTCAGAAGGAATAAAGAAGAGCAAGATTGGGATGGATGTGATATGCTTTTAAATCTTGTAAACAAAAACTACATGAAATTTTAGTTCACAGTTTCCAGATTAAAATTTAAAACTAAATTTAAAAAGAAGTAGCAAAGAATGTTCAGATATGTTCCATTTATATTTGCATATTTAAAACATGTGTGCCAAAATTTCTTACATGCAACCAATTGCCACTGCACTTATTAAATACATTCAACATCAAACAATATTTCAGAACCAAAGTCAGATTGTTTACTCACTGAGGGATGAAGACAGGAAACAGAGGTATTTCAGATGGAAAACAAACATACAGAAGCAATTTCACAGCCATGCACACATAAAATACTTACATCATGTATTTACTTATAATAACATGCAATGCTTATTCATCTCAACATAAAATCATGCAACCAAAATTTTAGATTTAAAAGCTTAAGTTAAGAACATCAACAATTACTGATACTAACAGTGTATACATACTTATATAAGTACATAGTAATTTCCAGAAACTCATATACATACAAACAAATTACTTCAATATTATCTTGAATCTGTTCTTATTAGTTTAAATTCAAAATATCAGAGCAAATGATAAAGAATAACAACCAACAACCAACATGCAGTGACTTATCTTGTTCAAATCAGTTTAAAAAGCAAGGTCTGATTGCATCTGTCCTTATCAGTTCAAAACCAAATAAATAGCATCTGTTTCTCATCAGTTTAAAACAAAATTATAGTATCTGTTCTCATCAGTTTAAATCGAATTATCAGAGTAGTTGATAGCAAATATCACCCAAAACATAGCATGCAACCAAGCATTCAATTCAAACAAATATAAAAACTTGAATTAAAACCAATCGTGAGCAAAGAACTCACCTTTCACCGAATCGAAATGGCCGTAGAGTAATGAGCCAAGTTGAACGAAGATTGAAGCGGAGATTGGAGCCCCACATCAGATCGCAAGCCCTAACTGAGATCGAACGAGAAACAACGAAGCCGCCATTATATTTTTTTCGTTTATATTTTTTTTCCGTATGAACTGATGGAGGAAGGAGGTAGGGTATAAAAGAGAATAGAGAACGTGATTTTAGCGTGGTTGAAGGCGTGTGTAACGGCGTAGATTTCGGTGATAAGGTAAGGCAGTGTATACTTATATTATATATATTATTATATTTTTATTTTTATTTATTTTTTTCTTTTCAATTTAAATTCAATTTGTTTTGCAAAAATTTTCTTTAGTAAATATAGAAACGTTTTGATGTTCAATTATCAATATCAATTTATAAATTTACATAAAAATAATTCGTAAATCCAAACTATTTTTCTAAGTCATTAGTTTGAATTTAAATACAAATTCAATATTCAATTTCAACACCAAAGTCAAATTCAAATTTTATTCAACTTTGTATAGATTAAATTCTAAAATTTAATCGTCAATTTATAGTTATATTGGGAATTCAATTTAAACCATCATTCAAATATTTAAAATTAATTAAATATTTTCATTTTTAAATTGTTCTAAATTCTGGGTTGTTACATTTGTTCACTGTTTTCATTCAGCATTAATAGGGACAGAGATTTATAACTGTCCAGGCCGATATTAGGATAGACTCAGATGTATGTATTTAAAAATTTCTGCTATAAAAATTATATATTGAAATAATATATGTTATTCCGTTCGTGTATGATTCTACTCTTTCTTTATTTTTTTGATCTCTTTTTCTGGCACTTGGAAATTCAGCACGTGAATACCATGGATGTACTAATGTCAATTTTAAGGGTCGAAAGGGTGGGTCATCATATAAAACCATCGATTTAATTAATTAGTCTTTTCTTAAAGACCGACTTCAGGCTACGGGCATTAGCTGTAGATGAGCAGGTTAAATTATATCCTTTCTCAAAAATATAAATTTGAGTATAATGGTTAACGATATTCTAGGAAACAAAATTCAATCAAAATGTGGACTGAGGCAAGGCAATCCTTTATTGCCTTTACTGTTCAACTTCGCAACGAACGTATTTACTAAGATGTTGAAAATTTTGTTGGTAATACACTAAACTCCAAAATTATGAAGTTTCCCATAAACTACTAATTATGTCTTTTGATTAGACCAACTAAGCTATAAAATAAAGACTAAAAAGTAATAATGAACAAAATTAGTGAAAAAAATTATTTAATTGGAATTATAGATTTATCTAGAGCTGATAGAATTATTCTAATCAACTCAATTTTATTAGCCCTGACAATCTATTAGATGTCCTAGCATCCTTTTTTCAAATTGGTAATTGATAAAATATACAAAATTCGAAGAATTTTTTATGGAGTGATGATAGTTCCCATTATAGTGTTAAGTGTCTAGTTGATTAGGGAGTGGTGTGTAAATCTAAAGAGGACAAGGGCATAGGAATTATAAAGCTACACAATCTTAATGTCTTATTACTAGAAAAAGGACTTTGAAAATTTAATAATAACAACAAAAGCCTTGTTTGGAAAGAAATGATTTCGAATCAATATTATTGTAGAACCTATAACCTTCACCTTATCTTGTCTAACTCTAAAACCATGACTCAAATCTGGAAATCAATCTTAAAAAAACTTTAATATTTTTGAACTTGGGATCGACAATATAGTTCATTTAGGCAACAAAATATCATTTTGGCATGATAGTCGAATTTCTATATTACCTCTTAGAGTTGAGTGTAAAGGACTCTTTAATATTTGAAAAATGCTCTAATATGAGAAGTCTTACACCTTTAAACAATATTCTATGGAATTTTAGTTTCAATCATGCTCTAGAAGATATTTCCTTAACCCAATTTGGTTTGCAATGTTTCAAACTAGAGTATTATAACTTACATAACGATGGAGATTCTAAAATATGCTGCTGGTATAATAGTAAAACATACTCCTCAAAATCGGTAAAAAAATTTAAATTCTCTAAGATTCGAACAAATTTTATTAAACTTATTTGGAAAGTTAGTGCTCTATCCAAAACAAAGTTGCATATGGGGTTTATATTACATAAGGAATTAAACGCAATTGAATTTCTGAAGAAAATGAATTGCCATATAGAAATTTGTGCCTTTTGCAACTTGGACCTAGAAAACGTAACACATTTATATTTCAATTCTACTTTAAATAATTCCATACTTTAAGCACTCTTAGTACATATGAACTAAATAAGACAAATACGGAGTTTAGTCGTGATCATTTTTGAAATAACGTTAGATTACACTATACTAAAGGTAGTATAATTTTACAAGATACCATCTTCACAATAACTTGTTGGCATTTACGGTCTGAAAGAATCCAAAGAATGTTTAATAACGTTAATAGTTCTTCAGATAATCTGACTTATGCTATAATGCTTTACTATTATAACTGGTTTGCAAACTTTATTTCTAATTGGTTAAAAATTGTTCACTTCAAAAAAACCTTATCAAAATAATAGGTCTCATTAATAACTTGAAGGAAAAGATTATCTATAACAATGGAAGAAGTAATAAAGCCTTAACCACCGAACTGTTAATACCTCAGTTATGATTTTGATGACAACAACCATATAAAATATAGATACTAATGTTTTGCTAAGTTATATAGTATACGGTATAGAATATTACACAGGTGCTAAATCGAAGACTACATAGTATAAAGGCTCAAGATAAAGATACGAAGACTCTGATTTAAAAGATAAAGAAATGAAGATCTCAAGGTTATAATTTAGTGTATAGAGTCATTAGTGTGTGTATATTGTTAAAGTTGTTAATAGCAATTTCTGTTCTCTCTCTCTCTCTCTCTAATTTTTAATCTTTGAAATTTTAAACTAAAATAAATTATTTAAATTAAAAATATATTTTTAAAATATTTTACAAAAGATTTTTAAAGTCAAAAAATATTTAAATACTATGTTCAAATTATTTTATAAAAGTATAGATATTCAAATCATTTTAATGAAATTAAAGTGGGTATAGGATCCACTCTAAGTAAAGTACAAGAATTTTTCTTTGGGAAAACAATCAACTCTACTTGTGTTTGCTTAGATGTGCTTGTAGCCTTTTCAAGTTAAGTGGGTGTGCTTAGTAGCCCGTTTAAATCTAGTGGTCAGCTTTTAGCCCGATTCAAGTGAGTTTACCCCGGACTCGGAATATAGGAGGGTGTCTCTCGTAGCGTCAAAATCGAGATTGTATTTGGGTTTTCCTTCTACTCGATTAAAAATTGGCATTTGAATAGAAAACTATACAAGCAATTGTACGTGACTAGATGTAGGATAAA
Organism: Allium cepa; assembly: GCA_030765085.1. Classification (NCBI taxonomy): domain Eukaryota; kingdom Viridiplantae; phylum Streptophyta; class Magnoliopsida; order Asparagales; family Amaryllidaceae; genus Allium; species Allium cepa. Next base: position 117,924,751 of record CM060945.1, on the reverse strand, counting down.
TCCAAAAGAGTATGAAATCCCTTTAGTGTGTGATTACCTCTTTTATTTTTTTGTGATTGCATCCGTGACTGATTGTTAATATAATTATGTATTGTTAATATGTGATTTAATATTAATCCTAAAAGTAAATTAAAAAAATACATAAGTTAGAAAACACCCCCGTCTAGTTATAAATGTACTTAAGATGCATAATTCCGCAACCCATATTTGGTATTAGAGCACTAGGTTTTCAAAAACTAATAATTTGATTATTGAAAAGTTTAAATGGATAGCAACACTATTAGTACTCTTTTTAACACTTTTATAAAAAGTTGATTTTGTGAAACTAATATTTTACTAGAAACCATTTGTTTTGAAAAGTCACTTAATATGTTGGAAATGTATAATGTTTTATTGCGTGGGCAAGTATATTATATGGCTGATAGTGAATAAACACTTTATATTCATTCATCAGAAATTAAGACAAATGAATACTGACATCGGATGCTCACGACACATGACCGAAAATCTGAAGATCTTAAAAGATATTGTTTACAAAGATGGTGGATTTGTTAACCTCAGAGACAACTCTAAATGATATGTGATTGACATTGGCTATGTAACGGCCGAGATTTGACCCTCGAAAATCAACACTAATACATCCACTGTACCACGTTTTGAGCAATCGAATAACGGAAAAACCGATTGTTTGGGGAAAGAAGAAGAAAGAAGATAAGATGAAAACTAAACAAAACAGAATCTCACAACGGAACGAAAAATCTGCAATGTATAGCAGATCTTTACATAAAACAAACTATACTATAAATGTGTGTGTGTGTGTGTGTGTATACAGATAACAATCAGATATGCTAACAGATTTCAACCCGAACAGTTATAACAACATGTCCTCATAATTGCTGAAAATACAATCAACAGACAACATGGCAGAAAAAAATCACATAGGCAAATATGTCTCTGGGCCTCCGGCACATCTCCTGAAGCTCCAAGCATACAAACTAAATCTGTAATATGCTCGGTCTAACCTGAGCATTATAATAAAATAACACCCGAGTCTTCTAGAAAACCAACGTGAGAAAACACTCCCAACTAGATTTTTATTTTATAAAAACCTTTGAAACCAACAATATCTCATAAAACCACGCCGCACATAAACACAGATGGGCTTTACCTTTCGGTAACCAAAACATTTTCTATAGAAAACCTATCGATATTATAATAATGTATAGGGGTAAAAGTAAAATATGAATATAGATTAAATGCTTGCAACTCACATTTCAACATAGTTGGACACGACTAAGTCTGTAAGGCGCTTATTGGAGAATGGATTCTATATAATGACTGGGCTATTAGGACACTACCCGTTTCAGAGCAACTCCAGATAAAATAACGCCGATGACCTCGCCTTGATCCTTTGCCAAAATAAGATCAGCCTAACACTTGACTAGTAGTGCCGAATATGATCATCTCTTGGTTAATGGGCCCCGAAGCATACAATGAGAGATAATATCGACTCTAGATAAGGATGATCATACCCAACTTAGAAGTGACATACTTATCCCCACTTCATCTCCCATGTTTTAGCCATTCCCAGTTGATGAGGATTGAGGCTATGTTTTACCTTTTATATAGCACTTCCCACTTGGAATGTTAACATTGCACTTAAGGCAATAATACAATGCCAGCATTCATCCACACAAGTTTGTTCTGGGACTGAACGAAACGCTTGAGAGCTCCATCTTCAATTCCATCATCTTCAAGATATCTTCACTTCGAAACGCTTAAGTGGAATCAAAGTGGTTTTCAGATAACCTATCTGATCCTGGTCTCTTTAAAACAACATTCGATAATTCTTGGTAAACTCAACCCCTGTTCTTTAGGAAAAAATTGTCAAAGATTAGAGCGGAGATCACCTCCTCACTGTTAGTGGATAGATTTCCTTATCATTTGTCCTAGGAGAATGAAACAAGATTTAAATGCACAGTACAATATCATTAGAGATGACTGTGCCATATAACTCACGGATTCTCTTAGATATTTCTAAAGTTACGTTTTGGGTCCATATTTGATTGTTGGTTTTTTAAAATCGAATAAACAATCATCCAAATTAGGGATTTATTCCAAAGGAAGACCAACATTGGTTAAAACACATAAGCAACCACTAGCCTTCTTTTAATTTATCTTTTTATTATTAAAAATCACTTGTAATTACTTGCATAAATATATCTTCACCAATTTTATACACACAGACACACACATATATATCCACAAATCCCTATATTTCAATACTGAGGAATATCCATGTATTTATCTTAATCGTATAAGTATATTTGCCAAAACAGAGGAAGATTTCCTTTTTACACAATTCTAAACCATTTATTAACTCCTTTATAATTTTCTAAAGCCCATTTGATTATAAATCTCTAAAAATCCATTTATAAAATTCTTTTATACATTCCAAAGATCATTTAATACCCCTTTATATTTCCATAAACCCATTTGTAAAATTCTTTTCTATAAATCTGTATCCTCTTCCCAAAATTCTATCATAAATATCTAACTACTTATAAAACTCCTCTACCTTGTCAATAATCTTCTTTTAAGCCTTTAAACCATTTTATAAAACTCTATTTACGAGTCTTGAAAACATTTATAAACTGATAAAAGACATTTACTTCTAAGAACTATTATATATATAATAATTAATAATAATAAACATTATAAATAAATAAATAATTATATTAACCTTAAAACATCTCAAAATAATGATTAATAATTTCATGGACATTATTAATAAAGCACAAATAATTAATTTTCAACATTATTATAAGTAATAATAATTAATTTCCAAAACAGTATTAACAAATAATAATTATTAATTTCACACTATATTAATTATTTAAAATAAATAGCTTTTCAAAGTATTAGAAATATTGATAAATAAGTTTACAAAACAATGTTAAATATAAATAAAACTTTTAAGACGGTATTGAATATAAACAAATAATCTTTAAAAATAATACTAAATAAATAATCTTCAAAACAATATTAAATATAACATTTTAAAACAATATTAAACACAAATAACATTTTAAAACAATATTAAACTTAAATAAATAACTTAGAAAAAGATAGGTAAAAAGGTGGGAATAAAATAGAAATTAAATCCTTTAGAACAAAGTATTTCCGAAACCCAATTTCGGATTTAAAATCATTTATTGTCTTAAAAACGAATTCCAATTCAAATGGCACTTTATAGTATGTTTAAAATCTAATTTGAGGCCAATAGCTACCAAACGCTCAACCAATATTGTTATTAATTTCCTGTCACCATTGGATTTTAGTTTTTCTTGAACATAAAATAATGTCATAACCCATAGTGTTCATAAATCAAGTTTCATGTCCAATAATTCATATAACAGGAATTTTGTTTAAAATAAATCAACAATATCGAGAATCCCATTGGATCATTCCAACCTGTCCCCTACATCACCAATAGTATATAATTATATAATATTGGTCATCCGCTACTATACAGATATATAATAAAGGTCATTCGCTCCGGGTTTGGGAATAAATCCAACCAATAGATAAAACAATAAATCATCAAAATATCCAATCAACAATTTTTACCAACTATATAATATTACTGATTAACCAAAATGATGAGTTTGACTAACACAAATTTCCTGTTGTCGCTGAGGAATTCTGGTTCCAACTGAATACGAACAACATTCAAAATTCAACCTAGAATTCAACAACCTTCATTTGTTGCCAAACTAACTCCATTATGTAGTATTCTTTAATACGATCCTTACACGACTGACCACAATTGGTTTGGACCTAAAATGGATTAGATATTTTATTCATAAAATTCTAGAACCAAATAGTAATATAACTCTTAATTGCAATGTTAATTCCATAATTACCATCTTAATCCCTTCTCCTTCCCGTTCAAAAAAAGCGACCAAATGAACCTAAAAAGGGGGACTATCTCCATCCCTCCACCATGCCTAACGCCATTGTTAGCCACCGCTCGACCACCAAAGGTACTCTTGACCATGCTCTACTCATTAATGCCAGCCATGACACCCAGATCGCCACCATAGCCACGAATTTCATCAAAACATCGATCGACATTTTCCTCCTTCTGCCGCCAACACGCACTACCGTTGACAATGAAACTTTTCTATAACCTTGCCCACATGATTCTCCACACTCCACCTTCAGACCTCCTCACCCATCGAACGACGACGAAGCCGGAAACCCCAGGAAACCAAAACCCATCACTTTACGTTCAACTTTTCCACCTCCATGCTATGATCTGAGGTGATCCAACGGTCCAATAGGTTGAACTTGTCATCGTCTACAACTTTGCAGTTGGTGACTTCACTTGAAAATGCTATTAATGGGTCATATGATTGTAGGACATTGGATTAGGAAGATTTTGAATTTGAAAAGAACGAACTAATTACTTCTAATTTGAAAGTGATTTATAAAGGGGAAAATGGGTATGATTTTGAACATAGGTGAGGGTATGGGTTAAGGCCAAGCAAAGGTATGGTGTGGGTATGGGAAGTGTATAAATATTATTATAATATTTTGCCTAAACGTACCAGAAAAATCCGAACTCCAATTAAGGCATGTCGTCTGGCATTCAATATTTAATATCCTTATTTTGAACACAAAGGAAATAGTCTCGAGACCTAATTCGATCATATACAGAAGATGGCTTTTCAAACTCAGTTATATTATAATAATTTTTTTAATTAGTTTCTATGTGTTTCGTTCTCTCACGATTAAACGATACGTTCAATCGCCGTGAAAATCGACGGCATATAATAATTCATTATCACGATGCAATGAAATTGGTTTCATCGAAATCTGAGACAGTGCCCTCGAAGGCTATTTTTCTACGTCAATTAAAATAAATTATTATAAAAACCAAATTAATCACTTTTAATTCTAAATTAAAAGTTTATTATCGTCATTATTGTTTAAATAGAGTTCAAATCAACTTTCGAAATCATTTTTATTCACATTAAATTTAGGATTTAATTATTTAAACAATTCCAAATATTAAATTCATCAATTTAATTATCAAGTAAATCGCTATACCTGAAATTCAAATTATTTAACTTATAAAATTTACATTTCAATATATAAAATCAATTGAATATTCTAAATTCTAATGACTAAAATTCTGGGTCGTTACATTCTTCCCCACTTAAAAGAATTTCGTCTCTGAAATATTCAAGGTAAGAAAAATATCACAAACCGTTTAACTTTCCAAAACCAATTAGTTGTAATAGAGTTCTAAATTATTTTAAGCCTTTAATTTCATTCACCGATATCAATTAGTTGCCATACATTAAATCATTTCAGGTTCTAACTCAAAATCAAATTTTAGTTACAAAAATTTCTTCGAATTTTTTTCAAAAATTTTCTAACTCTTGAATTTCATTCATTGTTACTAACTAATATCTTTCCAAGTTACAACATAAACATCGAGTTTTAGTTATAAAAAATATTTCTTTAAAATTTCTCAAAATTTTCCAACGCCTTAACTTTATGAAAAATTTCGCCAGCATCTCCTTTGCCCGGCTCGATTGGAAAAATATACAATATATATAATCACAAATATACATTTTCTTTAAAAATGAGGCATCCCGTAGGGAAAAATATAAAAATACGATATGTAATTTGAAATGGGTACCTTTTATTAGCATTAACAAGCACACACATTCAATACATGTGAAAGCAAGCTCCAGATGCGAAACATGCGCCATCTGCGTCTACTAATCACTCAATAATAAATAAAAACATATGTAAGGAATTAATATCAATATAAAACATAGAATATACAATAACCATAGGCAAATATAACAAATGTAACCATAGAAACCATCAACCTAGTATTCATCTAATTTATTTATAGCTATATCAATTCACATTTTCCAATGTCAATATTTAATTTACCAATGCCCGTACATATACCATCCGTACGCAATATCAAATTGGATCGCTCACTCGATCACAAAATTTCACTTCTGAGTTAGTATCGTTCACACGACCACTAAAGTGCGGATTTTGATCCGGTTCTTTGGTTAAAAACCATTATTTTCCTTGCATAGCCGTATACTATGATAGAGAACTCCAGAATCATTCAAAAATCCATATCCAGTGTTTGCCATCAAGAATTGAATGAAAAATTCAAACTCGGACCGATGTAAATCATCTCGAAATCATGTACTCGAATCTGGATCAAACAATTATGCCAATTAAATAATATACGTACAACTTACATATTTACTTCAATTGGTCTCTCATTATTCACATTCATTCATTACTTAGTATATTCCCTTCAATACTAATTTCACTCAAAACTATTCCATCAAATTTTATGTTTAAAAACAATTCGCCTCCATGCTAACTTTATTTATGAATTATCTCATAAAAATTTACATAAGTTTACGAACATTCTATACAACACTTCTCATATTTATTATCACTTCACAACTTAAGTCCATATCCATTTTAAATTAAATTAAATTTCGTTTAACTTAATTCATTGTTCAATTTCAATATTTAATTCTATCACACAACATTCTGAATCATATTCAATTCATTAATTTATTTAATTAGTTCATTCATTAATTCATTTCAAATAACAATCAATTTCATTTCCAAAAATAATTTCATTTAACTTAAGTTAATTTCCTTCCAAATTTGTTTGTATTAACATTCATATTCAACAATTTTCAAACTTTTTTGTACTTACTAATTCTCAAAATTTATCAGTTATAAAACTCATTTTCTCATATTTTCAAAAAACACTCAATGAAAATTTCTAGAGTTTAAACACTTTGTTCTTATTTATTTCAAATTATTTTAAAATCGTACTTTCAAATTTAAAATCAAAACTTGTTTTACCAAAAGAAAACTCTAATGGTAGCAATTCCTCTTTTGGAAACCCGAAAATGAATGTTGATAATGCAGCAGTCATTATCGAAATTATTTTCCAGCGATTGAAGTGAGTTCAGTGCTTTCTATCTCTTTTAAACTACATTTTAAAATATTTCCATTCGCAAATATTTTCCAAATAATGTTAACATTATTTTTCCAAAACATTGAAAAACAATTTCCAAAATCAATGGGATTTTAAATTATCACATTCTCAGCTTTATAATCCTTTTATTTACAAATCATATTTGTCCATTCTTTATATATTTTTTCACTTTGGTTATATTAAACCATTTCTTGAGTGTTTATCTTTATTTTACATTATAGTAGTAACAACTTTTATTAGAACACAAACAATAAATGATAATAATCAAATATTATCATTCACAAACAACCAAATACACCATATATAACTACAATAATTTCTAAAAAATTATTCCTTCATATATAAAATATAATTTAGGTAAAATTATTTCATCTAATTAATTTCAAAACAATACTATGTCGAATTGATCTGTTCAAGTGTTTAGAGACCCTTATAAATAACGTTACTTGTATTGACTAGAACCTATAAGCCACTCAACAGATCAATCAACACAACATAAAATATCCTTATATCACTAAAAATACATGCTCACACACACATACATACTCAAACTCATAATAAGGCATTCTATTACCATAACACTTAATGAGTTACCCCACCAAAGCCAAGGTTCTCGCTTAACCTTTAGCTTTTATAGCACAATGTAACGATTATGATTTTCGATCCATGAAAATCGACACTAATACATCCATTGTATCGAATGTCGAACAATCGAATGTCGAAAAAATTGATTGTTAGGGAAAGAAGAAGAAGAAAGAAAAAAATAAACAACATAGTATCTTATAGTGGAACGACTAATCTATAATATACAACAAATCTTTACACAATAGCAAACTGAAATATATATATACACACACAGAGAGAATAATCAGAGTATACTAAACTATTTCAGCCCGGACATTTGTAATAACCTGTCCGCACAATTGCCGATAATATAATCAACAGAAAACACAGTGGAAAAATAACCATATACGCGAATACGTCTCTGGGCCTCCAGCTCGTCTCCTGAAGCTCTAAGCATCCAAATTAAACCTGACATGCTCGGTCTAACCCGAGCATTATAATAAAATAATACCCGAGTTAGTCTGGAAAACAAACATGAGAAAGAACTCCCAATTGAGTTTTTATGTTATAAAAACCTTTGAAACCAAAAGTATCTTATTAGACCATGCCGCACAAAAACACGAACGGGTTTTTACCTTACGATAACCACAACATTTTATAACAACCCAGAATTTCTGTCATTCAAAATTCAGATATTTAATTGATTTTAAATATTCAATAGTCAATTTTATAAGTTGAATAACTTATATTTCAAATATAATGATTTAATTGGATAACTTAATTGTTAACGTAATATTTGAAATTGCAAAAATAATTGAAATTTGAATTTAATGTGAATGAAAATGATACATAAAGTTGAATTAAATTCTATTTGAATTCAAATGATGTTAGTAAACTTTTAAAATTAATTGAAAAGTAAATTTATAGAAATTGGAAATTTTAATATTTAATTAGTGTGTAAAATAATCATTTTTGACATGGTCTTAGATTTCGATGAAACTAGTTTTATTCGATCCTTAATGTTATATTATTATAGGATTTCAAATTTCGTGTCGATCGGACTTACGGTTTAGTCATGGGAAGCTGAAACGTGTAGAAATCTATTTAAGTAATTTTTAATTTAAATAAGTCAATTCGAAAATTTATTTTCCAAATATGATCGAATCGGCTTCCGATATATATTCCATTTTGTTCGAAATATGGGTAAAACATTATAAACACCATGCGGCACGCTTCAGTTTGAGTTCGAAATTTTTTCGGATGAATAGTGTCATGAAATTTTATGTAAAAGGACTTCATTATTCTCTATTTTCACCAACCCTAAAAAATTAGGGCTAGCCACCATGATTTCGTTAGTGGCTAGAATTTCATGGCCTTTCCCCTCAATTATCTCTCCACCTATCGACTTTTAGGCCGGGACTTCAACTAGAGAATTAAACAGCAAGGGAAGATCTATCAAATCCACCGGATGAGTCATCATATGGAGCAACGAGGAGGAGGCTATGGGGTTGCATTTTAGGGGGGTTGTTCGAGCTAAATTGGGTGGCCATGGCACGTCATGGGGAGGCCGGCCTCTGGCCATGGGTGTAGGGGATTGAGGCGTTTGCGTTGGTGGTAGTCGATTGTCGTCAAGTGGTCGATGGGTGGTGCAATTTGTGGTTAAGGATAGTGAAGGATGGGTTCATGCTCATGATTTTTAACGAAGGGGAGAAGATGATACATGTGGCCAGGATTTGATGACGAGAATGTGCAGCCTTGATTTTTTTAAAGGTTTATAAAAAAGTTGTAAATAATTATATATTTAAATTCATGTAATGTTTAAAATGTTGTAACTTCTTCATACGAGGTCCTTTTTGCACGATAAGTTGCGTTAGGTCCCTATTGTCGAACTCTACGCGATGGAGCTAGTTTGGAGTTGATTGGAGCTAGTGAAAATTTTGGGTAAAATTAAATGCTTGTTTGATTTCATTCGAAATAAAACGCTGCAACGTCTATTGAAACCAAAGTGAGTACAACTCACTCTTTCTGACTCGCTTATATTTTTATACAAGTGACTAAAAATTTATTTATGCTGACTGATGATTATTTGGTGTTATATGATATATTATCTATATATCGATTAGTATTTGGATATATTCCTGCCTATTAGAGCAAATGAGACCCTATCGTTCCCGTGTATGAGCGGATAACCTTTTGTACGTGCGTCTGCCTCGAAGAGGACATTGTACATATTTTTTAATATGTATATTTGTTGCAGGTGACTGGTTGTAGGGTTCAAATTGGATTCCTCACCAGTGTTGATTTTCATTTATAGATATTTTTATATATGCTGTTATCATGTGATATATAATGTTTTGGATTCTACGTTGATATGTTTGATGTGAATTACCTTATCTAGTGCTTTTGTAGCATTGGGCCATATTTTGGAATTTTAAAAATGTTAAAGTAATGATTTCAAATTAAAAAAGATTTCAAAGTGATTTTGAAAATGGATGTTTGATTAATTTTTGAATTATTAAGGAAATGAATTTATTTTGAATAAATAAAAAGTTGTAATTTTTATGTTATAAAAATTATGATTTTTGTGAAATATACTTAAATATGATTTTTGAAGTTATATAAGTTTTAATAATGATTTGTAAATTATTAAAATAAGAAGTTTATTTAATTGGAATCAAATTATGATTTTTGAAACATGGGGTTAACTGTTCTTGTAAATAAGTTAAATAGAGATTTCGGACTTATTTTAAACGATTTATATATAAGATTTATAAAATTGGAATTTTATAAATCATAATAATGGAATTATAAAGGAGTTTTGTAAATGTTAAAATGAAGTATAAATGAATCTTATAAGTAAATAAGATTTATAAACTTATAAAGTTATAAAAAGAATGAATTTGTAAATAAGAGAATTAAAGTGAATTAACTTATAATCGGATTTTGGCATGTAAATGAGATAAATGAGATTGGTTAATCAAGGAATTTTGTAAATGGAAATTTTTATAATATATATGGAATTTATAAACATTGCTTTATAAATCCGAAATCAACTTATTTTGATATGTTAAATACGAAAGTTTATCAAAGGGATTATATTCATGATTTTGGACAATGAATAATTATTTTATAAATATGTAGAGTAATGAATTTGGTTAGAGAATTTTATTCACAATTTTGGACAGTGAATTATCATTTAAATTAAATGTGCAATAGTATTGAATATGGATAAGAGAATTATATTCACGATTTTGGACGGTGAATAATCTTCTAAATTGAATAAATGTTTTGGGAAGCGATCTTTTAAATGGAGTTAAATGGTTTGAAGATGTTTTAAAAGGTGTGAGCATCAAATACACAAATTTCAACATTCAATGTTGACATAGACGTTTTCGAGAAGTAAAGAAAGCATGGACTATAACATTGTTGTTATAGTAAATGATTTTCGAAAGGAGATGTTTTGTATAGTATATGGAATTTATATATTTATCTAATTATCGAATCCCTATACTAATGATTTTGGGTTGTCGTAACGATGTTTTAGGCAATATTCATTTTGACCCAATAAAGCATGTGTTAAAAAATATTAAGCTTTCCTAAAGAGAATTGTGAATATGCTTATACCGTTGATATAAGTATATGGAAATGTTTTCCAAAGATTGAAATGTTGAAATGGTTTTGGAATTATGTCTTTTTAAAAGATAATTTGAGGTGAATATTTGAAAAGTGATTTAAATTAATAAAAGATTAATAAAAGGGCCTATTGATTGCTTATGGTTCTAGATATTTGTTATTTGCTTTGATACTTAAATAACCAACTATCAAAATTTGGCAATTTTAGTTCCTCGACTTGATGTGGGAACTATTTAGTCGTACACTTAGTATGTAGCCTTCTGTGTAGGCTTGATTATCGTTTGTGTTGTGGATGTTGATTCTTGTAGTTTGGAGTATTACTCCAATCTATCGAGCTTCCTTCTTGGCCGAAGGTTAGCAAGTTAAAAGCTGGAGATGTGATAAGTCTATGAGACTTAGTTTCCGTGTGAGGTTGAGAAACGCTTTTGCGTTGTTGGTGCGAAGAGATTGGGATCGTATTTTCTTGATTATGTTCAACATGATAGGGGGTTCACGCTTTCTGAACAATAACGAAGCTTAGAATCTTACCCCTACATGTCCCTAGTGTGAAGTTGTTGTATATTATCGGCAATTGTAAGGACAACTTATTATAACTGCCCAGGATAATAGCTAGTAATTGATTGTTAAATTCTGATTGATGTATGTATATACAGTTTCTATTTTGTAAAGATCATTGATATGATATTATATGTTTTCCACTATAATGTGAGATTCTGTATTGTTTTATTTGGTTCCCTTTTCTCTCTTTCTTCTCTTCTTCTCTCTTCTTTTCTTTCTCATGGATTTCCGTCAATATGTGATTTTTGGGTCGAACATGAGTGGTTTATTGTCGATTCATAGGATATCGGATTTGCGGGTGATCACATTTGGTATCAAAGCTTAGATTTCGCATATTCCTAGGCTTTGATGTGTACTCAGTATAGATAGGGTCAGTAGCACTCTAGATTTAGTTTGAGTGTATTATATATTTGAGCGCATATTTGTTAGTGATTATAAAATGTTTTATATCGTGCTTACTTATCCGTTGAGTCGTTTGTGAATTCTAATCGGTATGTGGGAAGCCACATTACCGATAAGGATTTCTAAACACTTAAGCGAGGCATGTCGACATAGTATTGTTTTTAAATTGGGTAAATGAAATAATTTTATATTTTATATATAAAGGAATAATTTTTCAAAAATTATTATAGTGTCTATAAATTAATTGTTTGGTTGTTTGACAATGTAAATATATATAAGTTAATAAAAGCTATTTGAATAATCTAAATAAGAACAACAATTGTAAAAGAATAAATTATATAAGAAATGAATTATAATTAACATGATTTACAATGTGAAATAATCTTATATATAAGCAATGAAACTACATGAGAATATTTATAAATATGAGTTATAAATAAAAATGAATTTAAACTAAGAATTTGAATCTCGTTGATTTTGACAGTTGTTTTTCAAAGTTTAAAGAGATTATAATGTTATAAATCTAAATAAGATAAATGAATGAATCTCATATAAGCAAAATAGTGAAGTTATATAAGGAATTTTAAAAGAATATAAAGCACTGAATTTACTACCATTGCTAGGAAATAATGACGGTGATGACTGCAACATCATCAGTATCATTTTCGAGTTTCTGTGTGATAGATTTGCTACCAATAGTAAATTGAAAATTGCTGTTTTGTTATGATAAAAAAATACAAGTGAAAATCCAAGTTGAAATGGATAAATATAAAGAAAACGAGTTTTGCACTTATAATATGAAATGAAAATTTAATTTTAGTAAAGTTAAATAAACTGAATTAGATTTAAACCTGATTAGATAAGTTATTGAAACGGAAATTAAACTTAAGTGGTAAGTGATCATATAACATGAATTTGGAAGTTTAGACAATAATATGTTGTATAACTTATAAAATGGGAAAATGTAAGTAAATCAAATATTAAAATGGTTAAACAATTTTGTTAAGCAAAACAAAAATTGAATTTGATTTATAAGTTGAATTTTAAGTAAATGTAAATGAAGTTGAATTTGATATCAAAATGAATTAATAAAGTGAATTAATGAAATGATGTAATTAAATGAATATGAATTTGAGTTATATAATGAAATTCAACTTTAGTTGTAAAATAAATTAGCAATTGGATTAATGAGTGAATTGGATTGAACTAATGAAATAGATTAGTAAATAAAATATGGATTGAATGTTAATCAATCGAATGTAAATGTATTGTTATGGAATAATGGATGTTAGTTGATCGTATAGAAATTCATATGGAATTGAATTATTAAAATTGAAAGTTAAATAATCAAATTCAAATTAGAAGTAAAGTGAATTTAAATAGAATAGAATTTGATTTGATTGGGAAGTGAACTAACTTGAATGTAAATTAGTGAATGTAAATTAGTTGAATTTGAAAAAAATGAATGTAAGTAAAAATTCAATGTTAATGAATCAAATATGAATAAATTGAAAACCAATTCAATGAATATTAATGAGAAATGAATTTATATTGATTTGGTTATGGATTGACTAGATAGATATTGGTTTGTTGGATGTTAATTGGATGATAGTTGTTTGATGGTTGGATTTGTTGCTTTTGATTGCATTTGCTATATTGGCATATATAGTTGTTGTATATTGATATTACTTTCTATATACATGTTTCTCAATTGTTTGTTGAGTATTTAGTAGGTGCAGATGGAGTATGCTTCGCATTTGGAGCTCGTTCTCGCGCTATATTAGCCGTATATGCTTGCTGCTAATATATATAAGGTATATATCTTGGATTACATATCATACTTTTATATTTTTTATCCCTATGGGATGTCTCATCCTCAAAGATGAGATGTATATTTTTGTGTGTGTGTGTGTGTGTATTATGGTTTTTCTTTCGGATCGAACCGTGCAAAGGAGGCTATGGTGCATTTTTTTAGAAATTTAAGGCGTTAGAAAAATCTTTGAAAATATTTTGATATTTAAAATTTTGATTTTTGAGTTAAAGTTAAACGATATAAGTTAGCTTTGAAAAAGTAATTATAAATGGATTTGAAAATTTAGAAAGTTTTATAATGTAACGACCCGCTATTTTGGACTATTCGCATCCGCACATGTCAGACTTGAGTAATTCAAAATACCGAATTGTTAATTGAAATTTGGCAAAACTCAGATATACAGTAAATAAATAATCACAGAATCACAGTCACAGAGTAATAAAATAGAGCGGAAGCAAAAGATAGTAGTTCATGAAGCTACTATATATATCAGAGTTAAATAAGTTACAACAGAAGTTTCGAATACAATAGTCAAATACAAGAATCAGAATACATCACTGGAATCAACTGAATGTCTGAAAGCTAGATAGATAGCCGGATCTCCAAGCGAAGCTCCAACTCCAAAGGTGAGTCTCGAAAGCTGAACTCCTCAGTCTGACTTGAGCGTAAAGCAAAACACAAAACACTCGAGCCAGGATTAACATTCTTATATCAATAAATCCAACTCAAGTGAAATAACAATTGAAATACAAATAACTCAAAGGGCGTTGGAATAACCGTCCTCTAAGGATCCATTAAACTATCTACTATGTATTAATATACGCTTAATAGATAATGTCTATCAGTAATATAAAGTATCAAAATAGTGTTAAGGCGTTACCATTATCCCCCTTAACACATTTTTATATAAGTGTCATAGTCTATACAACACTGTAAACTCCACCGTAAACTGGTGCGATATCAGGGAGTACCCCATAGGTATAACAAAAAACAAATTCGTAGTGGTCGCGTATATTGGGATACAAGTATGACAAGGAACATGAAGCAATACCCAAGGTAGTGAAACTACCGTTTGCCTGATCCGGACTGGTGAAAACGCATCGCCGCAACGATCGCAACACCGCGAAACAACACTCCCAAAATTTACGAGGGTGCACCAATCAATAACCAATAATGAGTAGTTACGAAGAAGTGTGTTCGCTCGAGGTGGCTAACCCCATTTAGCCCGACACGGCTCCTGTTTTAGTCATTTCCAATTTGACAAAAGTGTTAAGGCTATCCATTATCATTCTCTTTCTTCAGTCATCACGTACATCATTCCAACCACTTCATTCTGGATCACACTCCGTGTATAGTTATTAAAGTGGTTTTCGGTTTAGACAGAGAGTATGTCTATAACCGATTTCGGTTTCTTTAATAACTTTCGTACTTTTTTTACACCGATTGGTCGTTTAATAAATTTCAAAACCAAATAAATTCAAATTCAATTAAAGTTTGTAAATCAACATTTCATTTGTCTTCCTAAATTAATTTCCATAATATACGTTTCAAAACTTTCAAATTACTATTTCAAAATCTTATAATTCAATTTCAGTTTTATTTAAAACAATTCAAATATTGATTCAAATTCATATATAAATTTCATTCCAAAAAAAATTGAATTAATTTAATTTAACATTCAAATCAATTTAAATCCATTGATCGATTTCATTCGATATTCGTTAAGTTAATTTATCATTCAAAACAATTTCTATTTAATTTCCAATTCATTAAATCAATTACCTAAGTTCAACTTCATTATATCAAAACTTCAAATTGAATTAAGTTAGATTCGTCAAATCAATTCTTTAAATTACAAGACTTACATTTATTTCAATAAATCACATTTTTATTTCTTGTTAAAGAAATTCAATTCCACCTATTTTACTTAGTTACAAATTTCCAAACTCAATAAAGAAACTTAATTTCGCATTTTCAATAAGTTCAATTTCACCTATTAACTTACTTAGATTTTCCACAGCTTAATTAATAAAGAAACCCAATTTCATTTATTAACGTGGTTCAAATTCACTTATTTGAAAGTTCAGTTTCTTTTATCAAAGAATTCAAATTTTTATTTAATTATCAAATCAATCAATTTTATTTAATTATTTAATAATTTCAAAACTTAATTAATAATTTCAAAATTTAATTATCAATTACATTCCAAAACCTAATTATTAAATACTTCCAATCTTAATTATTAAGTAAGTCCAAACTTAATTATTAAATAATTTCAAAGCTCAATTATTAAATAATTTCAAGACTTAATTCAATCATTTCTTAAATTAAACAACATTCTTTCATAAATTACTTGTTTAATATTTTGTTTAGATTATTAAACATTTTCCTTTCATTAAAATTCAGATTCCAACTTCATTTCAAACCTTATTCTTTATTCGAATAAAATCATTATTTTATTTTTAAATCAACTTTGACCAATCGGGTTCTATTTAATTCTCTATCCTAGGTCAAGTTCATTTGGGTATTTATCATTTCAACCCGATTCCATTTCAATACTAAAAATCAGAACATAGCAAAGGGAACTTGCAGTGTGATAATTGGGATGGTGTCAAAGTAAATAAACAAGCAATAACAACAATCAATAACAATCCAATAATTAATTCAAATAATCCTGAAATAATCGTATTAATTTACATTGTTGTTTATGCAAATTAATATAATTATTCCTAGAATATACACTATCATTTCATGTAGATTAAAGATTATTACATTAATATTCATACGGTTCTTCACTTGATATTCATTATTCAATTTATACTACATAAGTTTCATACAACATACATTCAATGGTTCAAGGTGTACTTATCTAAATTTCTACGTGTCAATTTATTCAAACATTTAAAGGGTCATATTATACCAATTTAACTAATCAAATTCAATACATATGTCGATTTAAATTATTAACTATCCTATATCAAATTCAATTTCATATTAATTATCACTTTAAACATTAACAATTTAACGTCTAATATCAACATCAAACAATCAATCATTTATCAACCAAACTGGATTATCATTGTATACATAACAGATAATGATGACAAATGTCACAGGTGAACTGATACAGGAAATAGCATATATTATAGTGTAATAACTACAGTCGCATATTTCAATTGTCGTTTCAATTGAAATCAAATTTAATAAATAAAGAACATTAATCATGAGTGATTGCTCACCTTTCGGGCTAGGGAATGCAGAAGATGACACGGATACGCACACTGAAATTTGAATGACGAATTGAAGCAAAGCAAACATCGGCACGAATTTAACGATCGAAGCTGATAATAAGAATAGATGGAACAAATCAGAACGGGGTCGATGAAGATAATCAGAATCATCTTGATAGAACAGAAATTATATATACATATATTATTGTTTCCAGGAAATCAATATTCAAGTTAAAACAATTATTAAAATAACATATATATATTTTAACATATAACATCAGATCTATAATTATCTAATAACCAATGTTATTTTTTGTAAATAAAAGTTCATATGTATAAACGATCGAACAGCTAAAAAGGTAATCATTGTATACGAACTGTTTGAATAATATAGGACACATACTAATCGAAACCCATATATATGTATAACAATTTAAATGCGCAATACAAGTATGTGAACTAATAGTTAGGTCCATATTAAATATGACATCGATATAAATATGGTCTATTATAGAATATATACATAGACTTGTGTGCACATATACTGCCAACTTAAATGAAACTGTAGCTTCAAATTTAGATCCCATATACCAAAATCTGGGAAGTATATATATATTTATAGGGTATACATTATAGTTCTTCAATGCAGAACATTCGTACAAAAAATCAGGTTAAAACAAATTTTACCCAACCATTTTATCATTTCATTTCAGTTAAAATAATATATACAAAAGCTTTTAAAAATTCCTTTCAACAAACTTTAAGCTATATTTGTTTACTGTATATATTAACCTATTTCAAATATACATAAAACTGCCCTAAAATCTTTCATTCTTTATCTAGCCAACTAACCATAATATATATAGTCATAGACATAACCACTTAAAATTTGACATATATGAAAACCAGAACGTATAAGCTATATACTTATATAATTTGCCAGAGTATGCTTATACATAACAAAGCTAAAAATAAAGATTAATACATAAAACACGTGTAGAATGAACTATATTCATATATTATAACTAAATATATATACATTCAAAGCAAGATATAAAGTAGTATATATAGGTATAAATAAACACTAGACAAAGTTCCAACGTATAAAGCACGGATGTGAACTTTATTATAAAACTCTTTTTTTAAAAGCTCTGTAAATATATAAAGAAGCAAAGTATCAATATACCTATTGTACATAACCATACACGGCTGAAATGGATGGCACTACTGCCGCACTCGGTCCATGGTGTTGCACCGGCGATGGGAAATTAGAGAGAGGAGGGGACGTACAGGTGGATCAGCTATCGGGGAGGAGCTGCTGTGAGTTGTGAGTGTGTGAAAGTTTTATTATGGCAGAAGGAGGGGTGGTGGTTCGGTGGTGGGTGCTAGGTCGTGCATTGCAAAGCGAGGCGGGGTGTGAAGGCGGTGATGAGGGGTGGGGATGAGTGCATGGCCGTTAGCTGGAGGAGGTGTGGCAAACGGCATGCGCGACAGTGGGTTACGGAGGTAGAGGAAGTCAGGTGGAGGCCGGTTGTTGTTTGGGTGGAGGTTGAGCACGTGCATGTGCTTGGTTGGAGGTGCGCTCGATGGTGGCTGTTGTGGTGAGGTATGGGCAGAACTTCGGGTCTTTAGGTTTGAGGAGGATAGGTGGTGATCTTCAGCGATGTTGGGTGGTGGAGGAACGCATGGCCACATGGGTTGAGGAGAGTGGAGGGTGATGGGTTCGGTTCTACAAATATGTAACAGGCAAAAAAAAATTCTTTTTTTCTTTCGATGAGCTACGGTGTGGTTGGAGGAGGTGAATGCACTAGCATGAGGGAATGTATGAGTGCAAACTTTGGAAGTGAAGGGTGTTTTTTTTAATCAGGCAAGCTACATGAAAGGAAAAAGAAGGCTGCATTAATATTTTTGTGGAATGATAGTGGTAGAGCAAAACGAACAAAGGTAGAGATAATGAAAAACCAATGGTCCCGTGTATAGTATTGGAACCAGTGGAAAAAATAAAAGTCGGTAGTTGAATTCAAGGATATTAATAGCAAGGCTGCTTGATTACAAGGTAGGTATTTGAATGGTCACGGGAACAAATGGACACGAACGGGTAACGAAACGGTTATCATTTTCGTGGATTCCACCGCGTATCGGACTTCGAAATACACAATCGAATATACTATTAAGATCAGGATGACGAGACGATCAAACGGTATACAAATATCGGTGGTTTGACTGAACTATAAAAATTTCAAATTTTTTACTATGAAAAATGCAAGAAAAACGCAGAAGAATAAGATCATCGGGGCTAAAGAAGTCCGAATTTTGAAAAACGGAAAATGATGTCTTGCTTAGAAGACGATTTAGAATTTTTCTATGTAAAAATATTTGGGTTTCGAAAACGTTTTATTTTCATCGCTTTTTTAACTGATTAAATTGAAGTAAATTTACGCGCGAAATAAACTTTCATATTTTCGGACGAAAATTTACTAGTTGCTATCTTTAACTAGATGCATTCCAAATATTAAATTTATATTTCAAAATTCTATCGTTTAAAATTTCATAAAAATTCAATTAGTAACGTCATTAAAACCGGTTAAATCTACGGGTTGTTACACTCTCCCCCACTCAAAACTTTTCGTCCCCGAAAAGGAAGGAGGCAGGAGAATAGAAACAATCAAAAGAAAATAGACTTGAATTATATAGTATTTAATTAATTTATACCATATAAATTTCAATTTAAATAAATTTATATTCAACAATTTGTTTTTAAATTCAAGATTTCATTAAATTGATTTGATTTCACATTTATTAATGTTAGGTACAAAAGGTTTTTTTTTCACATGAAATTCAATTTATACTCAATTAATTCAAGATACTCCCTTAAGTTGATTTAATTCAATTTATTAACCTTCAAAACAAATTTTTCTTCTATTAATCACACCTATTATTTATTTAACTTATTACTCTATTCATCTCCATAACATTTTTAATTAAAATTTAAGTAAATAACATTTATTATAGGCACTCACATTTTATTTATAAAGACAATTTATATTGTATATTATCCAATTTTCTTAAATTAACAATTTCAAAGATCATAAATTTGAATAGTCATTTATGATAATCATACTTTGTTCAACAAATTTAATTCTTCTTTTTTTTCCAAATTATTATTAAGTTTATTCTACTTAATATATCTTATCACATATATTAAGTATATTTACTTATTGTAACCACACAAATTTATTTATTCATTCCTTCAACATCATTTTATACTGTATAATATTCAATAACATAGTTAACTTTTGACAATTTAGGTAAGTTATATATAATGCAATTGAGCGTTATCCAAATAAGATTTTACAATTCACTTATTTTAAGTTAAGTATTTATTCAAAAAATTTGGCTTTATTGAATATCATTCTTAAATCAAAAATTTAAGAATTAAGTTCCAATTGACTTCAAACCATTTTATAGATAAATATACATATACTATATATATCAAATCAGATCTATAATCATATACTTATATATAATATATTATAAATGAAGTCATTCTTAAGAAGTTCAAATCAAATTCATTTTCGAAACAAAAGAGTAGCGACGCTACTGAATCGTCTCTCCACTTCAAAACTCGAAAATGAATGTCGATGATGCGGCCGTCATCACCGAAATTATTTTCCAGCGACAAAGAGGAGCTCTAATTTAATCATTTAAATTCTTTGGAAACCATTTCTATTCGAAGATATTTTATATTATATACATTTTAAAACTTTAAAACCATAGTACGAAATTATCGAAAACTAAATTATCAAATTCTAATTTAAATTCACTTTAAACTCGAAATCAATTTACAAACCATATTTTATAGCTTGCCTCTATTTATATGTTGGAAAAATCCGTAGTTTACAAATCAATAAATGAAAATCAAATATTATCATTTCAACAACCAATTCAGTGAACAATTCAATTTCAGAAAATTATACTTATATATATATATATATATATATATTATAATCAAACAAAAATTTACTTTAATTGCCAAATTTGAAAACAATATTGTGTCAGTTTGCTCTGCTCAAGTGTTTTGGAAATTCTATCGATAGCGTTGATCAGACGAATCGATCGAAAACCCAAATCAACATCAACAACTCAAACAATACAATATATAATAAAACATTTTTAATATTAATTCACAAATACACTTCCTCGCTCGACGATACAAGAATGGATTTCAAAGCAAAGATAGGGGTTCAAATTTGACAGACTTAAATCAAAGAGAATTTTGATTCGAAGATAGGTTCGAAACAAAGATAACATGATTAAATAACAAAATAGGAAGATGGATAAGTTTATATAAATCGCGAGCAACCTTAACCGAGTCAACCGTGACTTCAAAAATAAGATCGATGTAGAATTCCGAGGCAAATCGACGTCAGATCTCAAGGGATAGAATTCACGTATAGCAGGAGATAGATAGCATTGTAAACCGAGGATGTAGAAATCTCCGGTAAATCAATGCCTATTGTAAAGGAGTTCCACCCTTTTACAAATCATTTGAAGTTTGGCGAGACCGCTGATTCATTATAAAGATCACTCGAAGTGGAGTTATGGAATACTCCAGAATTTAAAGAAGATGAATAGTGAGGGACACGAATGGATTTTGGAACCGCAGAGAATGTTCCAAAATTCAAAGGAATCGAATAAAAAAGAAAGGGATTCAAACCCGAATGAAAGTGATTCTGTAAATACATTTACCTACATGCCGAGTTTTGCCTAGAGCTACCAAAGCTCTGATACCAATTGTAACGACCCGCTATTTTGAACTATTCGCATCCACAAATGTCGGACTTGAATAATTCAAAATACCAAATTGTTAATTGAAATTTGGCAAAACTCAGATATACAGTAAATAAATAATCACAGAATCACAGTCACAGAGTAATAATATGTAGCGGAAGCAAAAGATAGTAGTTCATGAAGCTACTATATATATATATATATATCAGAGTTAAATAAGTTACAACAGAAGTTTCGATTACAATAGTCAAATACAAGAATCAGAATACATCACTGGAATCAACTGAATATCTGAAAGCTGGATAGACAGCGGATCTCCAAGCGAAGCTTCAACTCCAAAGGTGAGTCTCGAAAGCTGAACTCCTCAGTCTGCCTCGAGCGTAAAGAAAAACACAAAACACTCAAGTCAGGATTAACATTCTTATATCAATAAATCCAACTCAAGTGAAATAACAATTGAAATACAAATAACTCAAAGGGCGTTGGAATAACCATCCTCTAAGGATCCGTTCAACTATCTACTATGTAGTAATATACGCTAAATAGATAATGTCTATCAGTAATATAAAGTATCAAAATAGTGTTAAGGCGTTACCATTATCCCCCTTAACACATTTTTATATAAGTGTCATAGTCTATACAACACTGTAAACTCCACCGTAAACTGGTGCGATATCATGGAGTACCCCATAGGTATAACAAAAAACAAATTCGTAGTGGTCGCGTATATAGGGATACAAGTATGACAAGGCACATGAGGCAATACCCAAGGTATGAAACTACCATTTTCCTGATCCAGACTGGTGAAAACGCATCGCCGCAACGATCGCAACACCGCGAAACAACACTCCCAAAATTTACGAGTGTTTGCACCAAAATTGGTCCAAGCCCCAATATCGTGAAAGCACCCATTTATCAAAACAAATCAGCAATATTGAACACAAATCTCGGATCTAAGCAATATCAAACACAGCAATTCAGAAATAACAATCACAAACACAGGATTTATAGTGGTTCGGCGATCTTGCCTACGTCCACTCTGAAGTTTATGTCTTTATTGATTCACTTGATGATTTCAATCAATTACAGCGGATTACGGTTGATAATAGCTTTGAAATCTGATTACAACAGCGGTAATGAAGAGTAGAATTGAATCCGGCAGAATCTGGACGTTGAATCGCAAAAAGATCCCTTTTCTGTAGGCTTCAGGGTGCTATTTATAGGCGTAGGAGGCTCAAATCTCGCTCAAACTTCGGAAGACTTTTTCTGGCACGTGAGTGGGCCCACGTGACCAAGCCCACCAAGTTTCGACTCGATCTGTGATCGATACGAAATGATTTCGTATCCATCAAAAATTCATCCAATCGAGCTGAAACTTGGCAGGAACAATCTTTACCTTGTATGGAAGTTTCGATGAAAATTTCGTTGCATTTGGATCAGCGGTTTAGGAGATATGATCGATACGAGTGGGTATGTTTCGGTTGGCTGTTTATTTCCAACCCATCAATTCAAAACGATCCCTTCGACTCGATCACCTCACGTGGTCTCGTGATGATGTGGCGCGCACTCCTCGCATCGATCCTATTTTTTCTCCGAGTTGACCGCTTCGTATCCACGAACTTCGCCTTGTTCGTATCAAGCGCCATGACCCAGTTTGCATCGATGGATACGAATCATTGATCGATACGAACTGGATTGAGACGAACCGAGTGGATACGAACAGGGCAGATTTCATGGATACGAAATAGCTACTTGTCACCGTTGATGGATGCGAGGACGATCGATACGAAGCAGCACTTGGGGGTGGATACGAGACCGATCGACTCGAAGTAGGATACATCGATGGATGCGAAGCAGCATGGATTGATGAATGAGAACGATGGATTCGAACTGCTCTAAATTCAATGGATACGAACATGTTGAGGCGATGCACATTTAATCAATTCGAAACCGATCGATTCGAATTGACCGATATCATATACTGATCGATTCGAACTTGATTGATTCGAAGTATGTGAAACCTGATGGATTCGAATAAAACAAACATTGATGGGTTCAAATCCGATGGATTCGAAATGGACATCTCCTCAACAATCTGATGGGTACGAACATCATACTTTGGCTAACTTGCATCGATCATATCTCGTTCATACGAACTCCGATTAACATGAAATTTGAATCGCTGGCTTTTATGATCTTCCTTGTCATGTCCTATTAGTTGTAGCCTGATCCAGGTTTAGACAAAATTCATCGATATCCATAGCGAAGCAATGTGTGACCAATCTTTGAGACGAATTGTCTTTTGTTTCCGATCGATCCTTTGGTATCACGGCTTTGTCAAAAAGCGGGATAACATTTGCCCCCCAAAACATGCCTTGTAATAGGAAGGTGTGTTTTGTAATGCCATAAGTTGGATGTTCATATCCTATCAACAACCTTTAAAGAACTTGATAATTTCATATGACCTCGAATGACGATCGTTCGGGATCGTGTGCCATTTGAGGTGAATCGGGACCGTTCGCGGTCGATGCCGTTCGCGGCGAAGAATGGAATGGGATCGTTCGTGGTTGGATGCCGTTCGCGGCAAACGGTGATCGTTCACGATCAGGTGCCGTTCGTGGCGAAATGTGACCGTTCGAGGTCGGATGTCGTTCGAGGCGAATTGTGAAATGTGACCGTTCACGGTCGGATGCCGTTTGTGGCAAATGTTGATCGTTCACGATCGAGTATCATACTAAGTGAATCGTGACCGTTCACGGTCGGGTGCCGTTCGAGGCAAATTGTGATCGTTCGCGATCGTGTGTCGTTCGAGGCAAATTGTGATCGTTCGCGATCGTCTGCCGTTCGAGGGGAATTGTGATCGTTCGCGATCTTATGCCGTTTGAGGTGAATTATGATCGTTCGCGATCGTATGCCGTTTGAGGCGAATTACGCGTGCCTGGGGGGACTTAGTATTATCGATGCCAGATTTCATGTTCAGGGGAGTTTCTAAATCAAAGATTTTGGCGGTTCATCGCCATACAAGAGGTGCTCGTGGACCGTTCGCGGTCCAATGGGCATACAAGTAAATTTTTTGACAGAATTGAAAATATCAAAGCAATAATCATACGAATCCCATAGCAGGAATTTTCAAGCAAGCAGAGTCTAAATGTCCAAATGAAAACAAAACAAAAGCAAAGCAAGGATGTCAAAGTGTAAATTCTCACTATGGTGCGGTCAGTAGTCATTCAGAGCATGCCTATGGATCGTGCGCGATCTCTTACATGTGTAAATGATTCAACCGTGTTAGTGAGAGGTTTACGACTTGTTCATCATTATTTCGATCAATCAATCAATTGATAATCAAACGTTGCCCCGGTTCAGGGTCACCTCTAGCTGATGTAGACGGTGGTCTCTCTGGCTCCATCGCTGGATTTCGCCTCCTCACATACTGAAGTAGCATACCGTTCCTGATATGCCCTTCCACCTCGTCCTTCAGATGTCCGCAATCATTAGTGTTATGTCCGTTCAGTTCATGGAATATGCAATACTTAACTGATTTCCTCTCATCAGAAGTTGGATCCCTTCGCATTGGTCTACGATACGAAACCTGCTCTCTGGTATCTTGATAGATTCGTTCCAAACTATCATTCAGCTCTGAGTATGTGGTGAACCTTGGTTTCTTTCGTGGTCGCATTGATCTGTTATAGCTACTCTCAGCCTTTCGTTTCCCCTTGCTAGTTTCTGTACCTTTCTCAGGGGGATTTCCATCTTTGACCGTATAAACATTGAGTTCATCATCTTCTTCTCTTTCTGCACTCTCATCTTCCAATCGCAAGAACTTTTCTGCTTCGTGATAGAATTCTCCTAGATCCATAAGTGGATCTTTAGTCAACGAATTTTTGAAATCCATGCCATCAGCTATTCTGGACACAGCTACGATCATAACCATGGATGGATTTAGCTGATCCACTGATGTTGCTGCCGCATTGAATCGCGTCAGGAAACTCCTCAAAGTCTCCCCGGCTTTCTGCTTCAAAATTGCTAAACTCATCACATTCTTGGGTCTTGCAATGTGAACCCTAAATTGCCTCATGAATCTCTCAGTTAAATCTGCCCATGTTCCTATGGAGCCGCTTTCCAGTTGCCAAAATCATAATGTTGTGATTTCCGTCAGATATAATGGAAAGCACCGGGCCATAACTTCCTGTGATGCCCCCAACACTTCCATGTGTCTCATATACCTTGTCAGATGGACCGCGGGGTCCGTTCTCCCATCGTACATCTCCACTGATGGTAACTTGAACTTTGGCGGGTTCCTAGCCATCCTGATTGCAGGAGAAAAGGGACTCCTGTTCACGTCTTCAAGATCTCTGTTTATTAATCCGCCTCTCATGGCTCGCCTGACCATTTGCGCCAATCTATCACTGTCTCCGAGATGCAATCCTCGTTCATCACTTTCGACCTGCCCCCCGAGTTCACGAGGTAATTCTAGAATCTGCACCCTTGACTTAGCGTTCATTCCTCTGCTACCTCCAGGTTACGCAGATGCTCCTCTCTCTCTCTCTCTCTCTTCGGGATTGGATCTACATGCTCCATGTGTGTGCCCCCTAATCCAGGCGCTACGCCGGATGGTCCTGCTTCATTATGAACTCCATCAGTTCCTCGGTACTGTGCTCCAAGTTGCCCAATCCGTTGAAATAAACTTTGGATCAACTCCTCTTGCCTTTTCATCATCGTCTCCATCTCATCCCTGGTAATGAAGATCGATGCTTGATTCGCTCCTGAAGAAGCCTCTTGACTTCCTTCATGTTCACTTCTCTCTGGCCTCTGTCTTCTACTTGTTTGCCTTATCATGGCTCTTAAATCTGAATTCTTAAATCTTCAAATTCAACTTCTCCTGAATCAGTTTTCTCAGTGAAAGCACCAAACTGGTTGCACCAAAATTGGTCCAAACCCCAATATAGTGAAAGCACCCGTTTATGAACACAAATCAGCAATATTCAACACAAATCTCGGATCTAAGCAATATCAAACGCAGCAATTCAGAAATAACAATCATAAACACAGGATTTATAGTGGTTCGGCGATCTTGCCTACGTCCACTCTGAAGTTTATGTCTTTATTGATCACTTGAAGATTTCAATCAATTACAGTGGATTACAGTTGATAATAGCTCTGAAATCTGATTACAACAGCGGTAATGAAGAGTAGAATTGAATCCGGCAGAGTCTGGACGTTGAATCGCCAAAAGATCCCTTTTCTGTAGGCTTCAGGGTGCTATTTATAGGTGTAGGAGGCTCAGATCTCGCTCAAACTTCGGGAGACTTTTTCTGGCACGTGAGTGGGCCCATGCGACCGACCCCACCAAGTTTCGACTCGATCTGTGATCGATACGAAATGATTTCGTATCCATAAAAAATTAATCCAATCGAGCTAAAATTTGGCATGAACAATCTTTACCTTGTATGGAAGTTTCGGTGAAAATTTCGTTGCATTTGGATCAGCGGTTTGGAAGATATGATCGATACGAGTGGGTATGTTTTGGTTGGCTGTTTATTTCGAACCCATCAATTCGAAATGATCCCTTCGACTCGATCACCTCACGTGGTCTCATGATGATGTGGCGCGCACTCCTCGCATCGATCCTATTTTTTCTCCGAGTTGACCGCTTCGTATCCACGAACTTCGCCTGGTTCGTATCAAGCGCCATGACCCAATTTGCATCGATGGATACGAATATTGATCGATACAAACTGGATTGAGACGAACCGAGTGGATATGAACAGGGCAGATTTCATGGATACGAAATAGCTATTTGTCACTGTTGATGGATGCGAGGACGATCGATGCGAAGCAGTGCTTGGGGGTGGATACGAGACCGATCGACTCGAAGTAGGGTACATCGATGGATGCGAGGCGGCGTGGATTGATGGATGCGAACGATGGATTCGAACTGCTCTAAATTCAATGGATACGAACATGTTAAGGCAATGCTCATTTGATCAATTCGAAACCGATCGATTCGATCATACCGATATCATGTACTGATCGATTCGAACTCGATCGATTCGAAGTATGTGGAACCTGATGGATTCGAACAAAACAAACATTGATGGGTTCGAATCCGATGGATTAGAAATGGACACCTCCTCAACAATCTGATGGATACGTACAGCGTACTTTGGCTAACTAGCATCGATCATATCTCATTCATACGAACTCCGATTAACCTGAAATTTAAAACGCTGCCTTTTATGATCTTCCTGGTCATGTCCTATCAGTTGTAGCCTGATCCGGGCTTGGACAAAATTCATCGATATCTATAGCGAAGCAATGTGTGACCAATCTTTGAGACGAACTGTCTTTTGTTTCCGATCGATCCTTTGGTATCACGGCTTTGCCAAAAAGTGGGATAATAACGAGGGTGCACCAATCAATAACCAGTAATGAGTAGTTACGAAGAAGTGTGTTCGCTCGAGGTGGCTAACCCTATTTGGCCCGGCACGACTCCTGTTTTAGTCATTTCCAATTTGACACAAGTGTCAAGGCTATCCACTATCGTTCTCTTTCTTCAGTCATCACGTACATTATTCCAACCACTTCATTCTGGATCACACTCCGCGTATAGTTATTAAAGTGGTTTTCGGTTTAGACAGAGAGTATGTCCATAACCGATTTCGGTTTCTTTAATAACTTTCGTAATTTTTTCACACCGATTGGTCGTTTAATAAATTTCAAAACCAAATCAAATTCAATTTCAATTAGAGTTTGTAAATCAACATTTCATTTATCTTCCTAAATCAATTTCCATAATTTACGTTTCAAAACTTTCAAATTACTATTTCAAAATCTTGTAATTCAATTTCAGTTTTATTTAAAACAATTAAAATATTGATTCAAGTTCGTATATAAATTTCATTCCAAAAAAAAATTAAATTAATTTAATTTAATATTCAAATCAACTTAAATTCATTGATCGATTTCATTCGATATTCGTTAAGTTAATTTATCATTCAAAACAATTTCTATTTAATTTCCAATTCATTAAATCAATTACCTAAGTCCAACTTCATTATATCAAAACTTCATATTGAATTAAGTTAGATTCGTCAAATCAATTCTTTAAATTAAAAGACATACATTTATTTCAATAAATCACATTTTTATTTCTTGTTAAAGAAATTCAATTCCACCTATTTTACTTAGTTACAAATTTCCAAACTCGATAAAGAAACTTATTTTCGCATATTCAAGAAGTTCAATTTCACCTATTAACTTACTTAGATTTTCCACAACTTAAGTAATAAAGAAACCCAATTGCATTTATTAATGTAGTTCAAATTCACTTATTTGAAAGTTTAATTTCTTTTATCAAAGAATTCAAATTTTTATTTAATTATCAAATCATTCAATTTTATTTAATTATTTAATAATTTCAAAACTTAATTAATAATTTCAAATTTTAATTATCAATTAAATTCCAAAACCTAATTATTAAATAATTCCAATCTTAATTATTAAGTAAGTCCAAACTTAATTATTAAATAATTTCAAAGCTCAATTATCAAATAATTTCAAGACTTAATTCAATCATTTCTTAAATTAAACAACATTCTTTCATAAATTACTTTTTTAATATTTTGTTTAGATTATTAAACATTTTCCTTTCATTAAAATTCTGATTCCAACTTCATTTCAAACCTTATTCTTTATTCAAATAAAATCATTATTTTATTTTTAAATCAATTTTGACCAATCGGGTTCTATTTAATTATCTATCCTAGGTCAAGTTCATTTGGGTATTTATCATTTCAACCCGATTCCATTTCAATACTAAAAATCAAAACATAGCAAAGGGAACTTGCAGTGTGATAATTGGGATGGTGTCAAAGTAAATAAACAAGCAATAACAACAATCAATAACAATCCAATAATTAATTCAAATAATCCCGAAATAATCGTATTAATTTACGTTGTAGTTTATGCAAATTAATATAATTATTCCTAGAATCTACACTATCATTTCATGTAGATTAAAGATTATTACATTAATATTCATACGGTTCTTCACTTGATATTCATTATTCAATTTATACTACATAAATTTCATACAACATACATTCAATGGTTCAAGGTGTACTTATCCAAATTTCTACGTGTCAATTTATTCAAACATTTAAAGGGGTCATATTATACCAATTTAACTAATCAAATTCAATACATATGTCGATTTAAATTATTAACTATCCTATATCAAATTCAATTTCATATTAATTATCACTTTAAACATTAACAATTTAACGTCTAATATCAACATCAAACAATCAATCATTTATCAACCAAACTGGATTATCATTGTATACATAACGGATAATGATGACAGATGTCACAGGTGAACTAATACACGTAATAGCATATATTACAGTGTAATAACTACAGTAGCATATTTCAATTGTCGTTTCAATTGAAATCAAATTTAATAAATAAAGAACATTAATCGTGAGTGATTGCTCACCTTTTGAGACTAGAGAATGCAGAAGATGACACGGATACGCACACTGAAATTTCAATGACGAATTGAAGCAAAGCAAACATCGGCACGAATTTAACGATCGAAGATGATAATAAGAATAGATGGAACAAATCACAATGAGGTTGATGAAGATAATCAGAATCATCTTGATAGAACAGAAATTATATATACATATATTATTATTTCCATGAAATCCATATTTAAGTTAAAACAATTATTAAAATAACATATATATATATATATATTTTAACATATAACATCAGATCTAAAAGTATCTAATAATCAATGTTATTTTTTTTAAGTAAAAGTTCATATGTATAAACGATCGAACAACTAGAAAGGAAATCATTGTATACGAACTGTTTGAATAATATAGGACACATACTAATCGAAACCCATATATATGTATAACAATTTAAATGCGTAATACAAGTACGTGAACTAATAGTTAGGTCCATATTAAATATGACATCAATATAAATATGCTCTATTATAGAATATATACATAGACTTGTGTGCACATATACTGCCAACTTAAATGAAACTGTAGCTTCCAATTTAGATCCCATATACCAAAATCTGGGAAGTATATATATTTATAGGGTATACATTATAGTTCTTCAATGCAGAACATTCGTACAAAAAATCAGGTTAAAGCAAATTTTACCCAGCCATTTTATCATTTCATTTCAGTTAAAATAATATATACAAAAGCTTTTAAAAATTCCTTTCAACAAACTTTAAGCAATATTTGTTTACTGTATATATTAACCTGTTTCAAATATAAATAAAACTGCCCTAAAATCTCTCATTCTTTATCTAGCCAACTTGCCATAATATATACAGTCATAGACATAACTACTTAAAATTTGGCATATATGAAAACCAGAACGTATAAGCTATATACTTATATAATTTGCAAGAGCATGGTTATACATAACAAATCTTAAAATAAAGATTAATACATAAAACACGTGCAGACTGAACTATATACATAAATTATAACTAAATATATATACATTCAAAACAAGATATAAAGTAGTATATATAGGTATAAATAAACACTGGCCAAAGTTCCAACGTATAAAACACGGATGTGAACATTATTATAAAACTCCTTTTTTAAAAGCTCTGTAAATATATAAAGAAGCAAAGTATCAATATACCTATTGTGCATAACTATACACGGCTGAAATGGATGGCACTGCTGCCGCGCTCGGTCCGTGGTGTTGCACGGCGACGGGAAATTAGAGAGAGGAGGGGACGTACAGGTGGATCG
Organism: Allium cepa; assembly: GCA_030765085.1. Classification (NCBI taxonomy): domain Eukaryota; kingdom Viridiplantae; phylum Streptophyta; class Magnoliopsida; order Asparagales; family Amaryllidaceae; genus Allium; species Allium cepa. The sequence goes on along the minus strand of CM060945.1, from coordinate 117,892,900 downwards.
ACTATCGGGGAGGAGCTGCTGTGAGTTGCGAGTGTGTGGCAGTTTTAGTATGGCAGAAGGAGGGGTGGTGGTTCGGTGGTGGGTGCTAGGTCGTGCATTGCAAAGCGGGGCGGGGTGTGAAGGCAGTGATGATGGGTGGGGATGAGTGCATGGCCATTAGCTGGAGGAGGTGTGGCAAACGACAGGCGCGACAGTGGGTTACGGAGGTGGAGGAGGTCAGGTGGAGGCCGGTTGTTGTTTGGGTGGAGGTTGAGCACGTGCATGTGCTTGGTTGGAGGTGCGTTCGATGGTGGCTGTTGTGTTGAGGTGTAGGCAGAACTTCGGGTCGTTAGGTTTGAGGAGGATAAGTGGTGATCTTCAGCAATGTTGGGTAGTGGAGGAACGCGTGGCCGCATGGGTTGAGGAGAGTGGAGGGTGATGGGTTCGGTTCTACAAATATGTAACAGGTAAAAAAAATTCTTTTTTTCTTTCCGTGAGCACGGTGAGGTTGGAGGAGGTGAATGCACTAACAGGAGCGAAGGTGATGAGTGCAAACTTTGGAAGTGAAGGGTGTGTTTTTTTGAATCAGGCAAGCTACACGAAAGGAAAAAGGAGGCTGCATTAATTTTTTTATGGAATGATAGTGGCAGAGCAAAACGAACAAAGGCAGAGATAATGAAAAACCAATGGTCCCCTGTGTAGTATTGGAACTAGTGGAAAAATTAAAAGTCAGTAGTTGAATTCAAGGATATTAATAGCTAGGCTGCTTGATTACAAGGTAGGTACTTGAATGGTCACGGGAACAAATGGACACGAACGGGTAACGAAACGGTTATCGTTTTCGTGGATTCCACCGCGTACCGGACTTTGAAATACACAATCGAATATAATATTAAGATCAGGACGACGAGACGATCAAAACGGTATACTGATATCGGTGGTTTGATTGAACTATAAAAATTTCGAATTTTCTACTAGAAAAATGCAAGAAAAACGCAGAAGAATAAGGTCGATGGGGCTAAAGAAGTCCGAATTTTGAAAAAGGGAAAATGATGCCTTGCTCAGAAGACGGTTTAGAATTTTTCTATGTAAAAATATTTGGGTTTCGAAAACGTTTTATTTTCATCGCTTTTTTTAACTGATTAAATTGAAGTAAATTTACGCGCGAAATAAACTTTCATATTTTCGGACGAAAATTTACCAGTTGCTATGTTTAACTAGACGCATTCCAAATATTAAATTTATATTTCAAAATTCTATCGTTTAAAATTTCACAAAAATTCAATTAGTAACGTTATTAAAACCGGTTAAATAACCGGGTTGTTACATATAAGAAGTTTAACTAATGGGTTTTGAAAAAGTTAAAATATTCAAATGGATTTGGTAAATCTATTTGAACGAATTGTTTTTGGAAAATTAATGGATTTTGTGGTTTTTTTTACTTGGTATTTCGGGGACAAAATTCTTTTAAGCTGGGGAGAATGTAACGATACAGAATTTCACTCATTTTAAATTCGGATAATAAATTGATTTTAAATATTCGCGGGTTAATTTTATAAATTGAATGACTTATATTTCAAATATAATGATTTAATTGGATAATTTAATTATTAATTTAATATTTGAAATTGTAAAAATAATTGAAATTTGAATTTAATGTGAATGAATATGATTAATAAAGTTGAATTAAATTCTATTTGAATTAAAATGACGTTAGTAAACTTTTAAAATTGATTTAAAAGTAAATTTATAGAAACTGGAAATTTAAATATTTAATTAATGTGTAAAAATAGTCATTTCTGACACAATCTCGGATTTCGATGAAACCACTTTCATTGGATCCGTAATGTTATATTATTGTTGGATTTCAAATTTCATATCGATCGGACTTAAGGTTTAGTCGTGGGAAGCAAAATCGTGTAGAAATTTGTTTAAGTAATTTTTAATTTAAACAAGTCGATTCAAAAATCTATCTTCCAAATACGATTGAATTGGCTCCCAGTATATATTCCATTGTGTTCAGAATTGGAGTAAAACATTATGAACGCTAGATGGCACGCTTCGATTGGAGTTCAAATTTTTTTCAGATGAGTAGTGTCACAAAATTTTATATAAAAGGACTTTATTATTCTCTATTTTCACAAACCCTAAAAAACCAGGGCTAGCCGCCATGTTTTCATTAATGGACAGAATTTCATCGCCTTTCCACTTAATTATCTCTCCATCCATCGATTTTTAGGCCGAGACTTCAATTAGAGAATCGAAGAGCAAGGGGAGATCTATCAATCCAACGGATGAGTTGTCATATGGCGCAACGAGGAGGAGGCTAGGGGGCTGCATTCTAGGGGATGTTTAAGCGAAACTGGGTGGCCGTGGCATGTCGTAGGGAGGCCGTCCTATGGCCATGGGTGTAGGGGAGTGAGGCGTTTGCATTGCTGGTAGTCAATTGTCGTCAAGTGGTCGATGGGTGGTGAAACTCATGGTCAAAAATGGCGAAGGATGGGTTCGTGCTCACGATTTTTAATAAAGAGGAGAAGATGATACATGCGGCCGGGATTTGATGATGAGAATGTGTGGCCTTGATTTAAAGGTTTATAAAAAGAAATTGTAAATAATTATATAATTAAATTAGTGTAATGTTTAAAATAATATAACTTCTTCATATGAGGTCCGTTTTGAACGAAACAAGTTGTGTTGGGTCCGTATTATGGAACTCAATACGATGGAGCAGGTTTGGAGTTGATTAGAGATAGTGAAAAATTTGGATCACTACGCGATGGCTATCCAATCTATCGAGCTTTCTCCTTGGCCGAAGGTTAGCAAGTTAAAAGTTGGAGATGTGATAAGTCTATGAGACTTAGTTCTTGTGTGAGTTTGAGAAATGCTTTTGCGTTATTGGTGCAAGGAGACCGGGATTGGTTTATCCGAAAACCACTTCGGACCTATGTATATGCGTTCGATTGTGAAGGTTGTGATGGTATTGATATTTAGGATTTTTATAGTGAAGGACTGCTTACTGATCGTTTGGGTTTAAAACCCAATATACATATAGTAGCAGTGTCTCTTCGTTATGAAATATCCAATGCAAGGACAATTCGCTACTAATCCTAGGGATTTTCCGACAGGAGGTGGTAGGAAAGTACCACTGGTTTGTCATGTTCCTAGACAACTTGCATGGATGAGTGGCTGATATTGCATTTCTATGATTAATTACATTTGTTTTTACAAACGTATATCAGTGGTGGCGGAGAAGACAACTTCTCTTACCTTAACACCCTCCTTTTGACATACGAGCTCAAGGGTTGTATTTTAGTGGAAGGCAATTAGTTGTAACAGCCCGTAAATCCATAACCCTTTGAGCTGATAATATTCCCTAACAGTTCAACTCAAAGTGGACGGAAAGACAAACCATTAGGGTTAAAGAAGAAAGCGGTAGAAGAAGAAATAGAAAACAACATCAGAATCTTACAATCGCAGCGGAAAAATATGTAATAATAAATGATTGATCTTTATACAAAAAGAACTATATTTGTTATATACATTACATCATCAGAGTACAACACAATTAATAGAAAAATACTGGACAGTTGTATTAACTTGTCCACACAGAAGCTGACTACACAGCATACCAAACACAGGAGAAATAAGACAGATACGTGTGATACGTCTCGCCATCCAGCACATCCCCTGAGCTCCATAGCAGCCCATCCATAATCTGTACTCTACAATACTCGGTCTGACCCGAGCATTATAGTGAAATAACACCCGAGTCAGTCTGGAAAACCAGCGTGAGAAAATACACTCAATTGAATTATTAAATTTTACAAAATCCTTTGAAATCAAAGGTATCTCGTAAGACCACGCCACAAATAAACATGCCTAGATTTTACCTGATAACCAAAACATTTTTTTATCAAATCCATCTGATAATAATAGTTTCTATAGAAAGTAAAATAGAATCTAGCTGAAATGCTTGCATCTCACGTTTCAGCAATAGTTGGACACAATCAAAACCGTACAGGCGCTTATTGGAGATTGCATTCCATACAATGGCAGGGCTACTGGGGTACCTCCTGTCACGGTACTTGGTCTAGATCAGAGTAACGAGGGTCCATCCTGATCCCCTGCAATACAAGACCAGAGATACCCCTTACAGGATAGCCCCAATAAGATCACCCCACGGTTGGGATCATCAACCGGGCCCACAGCCGAATAAAAAGAACATCTCGACAGGGATGACCTTACCCTAATTGGTTGCAAGCCACTTAGCCTTCCTGCACCTCCCTTATTTTAGCCATTCCCGGCTGATGATGCTTGACGTTAAGCATTATCTTTTTAGCACACATACACTTAGATGGCTCATCGTCCCCCTGACGATGTTCTGATAGCATTCGCCCACACAAGTCCGTTCCAGGTCTGAGCGGAACTGAAGGCACTACTCCTACCACATCCATTTTGGAATCACCCTCAGGATTAGTAGCGGTTAGCCCTTGCAGTTCACTACTCCATCTTCGATTCCAAGCTCTTGTCTTTCTCACGAAAATGTTCAAACCTGATCGAAGTGGTTTTCGGGAAGTTAAACCCGATCTCGGTCTCTTTGAAACGATCAGCGCATTGACTAATATTGATAGCCGGTTATTTAACTATCATATAATATCCATAAACAACCATCAGTCCTTAATAATTTCCCAAATTATTTATTTCAAAATGTCTTCGCAAGATATTTTTCAACACATGAATCCTTTGGAAATAGTTTCAAATCACCCTTTTCTCTCGCAGAATAAATTTCCATCCAATTGTTTAATTTCCACTGAAAATCACCAAGTCCTAATACCTTAGGTTTTTAGATAATTTAAATCACTTTATCCAAAAATATATAATTTAAAACACTTAAAATAAAAACTACTTAAAAAACTTTATTTAAAATACTATTTATGAAATTTTATGATAATTTCTCATGTAAAAAATTAAGCCAAAACTAAATTAAAATAAAATTTATTCTATAAGGTATAGATATTAAATAATTATCTTTTAAATCATAATACTAGTTTAACCTTTAAAATAATTTACTTATATAATTAACTTAATAAATATTTACCTTTAAAAAAAAATTAAAACCACTAAATAATAATTTCTTTCTAAAACATTCTTTTAAAACCACTTTAAACCTCTAACTTATACTTAGAAATCATCTTTCAAAATATTCTTGGCTTTTCCGGGAAATACACCTTCCATTTAAACATAGCCATCTAATCATTTATAAATCCTGCTCGATTTATCACAATTTAATTTACGTCCCCATTCCGTAAATTTCTTTTTCACACTTTTAAAAATAAAACCACCTTTTTGTTTTTAAAACAAATTACCATCTCCTTATAAATTTCCACTGTGAATTTATACTTTCAAATTTATCCACTGATAAATATTTCACTATACAAACCCAATTTATAAATTTCATAGTCTCATCCTCTTTTTAAAACACAGTTTCAAACCTTAAATCAATTTCCAAATCGATTTTCAAAATTTACTCCATTTAAAAATAAATTCCTTTACTTACTCATTTATTTCAAAACCCATTAATTCATATTTTACCTTTTTTATTATGATTTAAAATCTTATTTAAACTGAAAATATCAGTTTCATACTTTTTTTCCGAAATTCTTCTTTATCTCTCCCAAACTATTATAAGCCTTGAATTTAAAAATAAATTCTTTATTTCTTTAAATAATATCACTTAAGTTTAAAAATTCATTTATTCTCATTTATTCAAAAATCTCCTTTTCCATACCCGGAATTTATTTATTAGAATTAAAAAAAAATCAACTTTTATTATTTTCCAATTCATTCTTTAATTTATCCAAATACATTCCCATTTATTTTCCAATTCATTCTTCAAAAATCCAATCTATATATTCTTGATAACTCAATATACCCAAATATATTCAACCAAACCATAACATCCAATATTTTCAATTCCCAATATAATCAACAATCTATCCCAAATAATTCAAGGAATCATGTCACAGATTATGAAACAAATTCAATATTTTAAGGAATCCAGTTTGATCACTCCAATCTATTTTCCCTGCATCCATATATGTTAGCACAATATAAAAAATACCAATCCAACTTCGAGGGGGATACCGTGGTATATAGGGTCATTTTCTATTATGCGGGGCGCATAGGGTCTCATCCGCTATATAATGCCGGAATCAATCACTCCAATATATGTATATATGCTACTATATAATATCATATCCAGACAATTCAAAAATCATCTAATAATTTAAATTTAACTATTTAAATTAACCAGAATTCCAAGTTGAGTGAGATTGACTCACCTTTTCTTGTTTTTGAAATCCACTTCAATCTCAATTTTATTTCATGATTTTTTCGACCATGTGCAAACGTTAGATGATTTTATTAATATTTGAACTAATCGAACGATCAATTTCCATTTAAATAAATTTAATTAGCTAATTATTATATTAAACTAATTTTTCCTATAATAAATAATTTTTTAAGTTACAAACATAATTAATTAAGTTAATCTCCCTAATACACTATTTTAAAATAAATAAGTAAATTTAAAATGTATATATGTATATTTATTTTTCTTTTGAAACTACATATATATACACTTATATAATAATCCATATAGATTTAAAACTCATGCTTTAAAACATCATTTTTCTATATTATTATTATTCCTTCATTAAACAATTTAGAACTAAAATATTTATTTTATTTTTTTCAATTATAGTAAACGGCAAGGACAAAGTGTTACCTTACTGTAAAAAAAATTTTAAATTTTTTTTCTTTTATTTCTCCTAACCTAAATGTAAATATATGTGTTGGATTCAATTAAAGATAAAAATTACATGATACCTCACTGCTCTGATCGAAACTGTAGCCTCGCCTGGTCTTCAAACCCTAGATGAGTCGCCCATTAATCGTGTCGAACGCGACTGCATGCATCCCCACATCGACTATGAGCCTTCCCTCATCGCTTCTCCTTTAATTCACTTGCATGCAACGAACAGCGGGTACCATGCGATTACCATAATGTCTGACCCTGATGCCATCCACCTCCTCGACTCGCGACAACTTAGATCCATAGCCCCGCACTCCTAGCCGCGACAAAGCCGAGCGCGACTACCCCTTCTTTGACAATGAGCTGCGTCATCCCCTTCTCCCAGTCTTCTCGGTCGATCTACACTGCTCGGTCACCATGCTTCTCTCGAGATCGATTTTAACCGAAGTTTGGAGGGAAAAGAGTCGGTTGATTTGATTATGATTTGGGATCTCTTCGTTTCTCCTTTTTTTAATTGATGACTTTGCTTTGGTTTTGCACGAGAAGGAAATAGATGGGTACTCGAGATTTATAAGGATAGTAACGGATCCCATTATTTTAATTTATTTTTCAAATTCTTCTTTCGGCTGATGTTAAATCGATGGTGGGAGATGGGAAAGGAGAAAGGAAAGGTGGGTTGCGTGTTAGAGGAGAAAAGCAGAATTGATTTTAAAAAAAATACAGCTGACGTGAATGGAATAAAGAAAATATATTATTAAAATTTTAAAACGTCATGAATTCAAAGCTTAAAATCTCGAACCCCTATCAAGGTGTGCTGCCAGACATTCATAATGTTATACCCCATTCCAAACGCATTGGAAAAGGTTTCAAGTCTTAATTCGATCGTAAGGAGGAGATAGCTTTTTAGACCAGTTATTCAATTAGATTTTCGACATTAATTTTAGCGCGTTTACCTATCGTACGATCACACCACAACTCCAAACACTCCGAAATTTGAAATCCGATAATAATATACTATTACGGATCTAAATGGACCAGGTTTCGTCGAATTTCGAGACTGTCCCCCTGAAGGTTATTTTTAAATATCAATTTAAATGGTAAAATTTAAAACTGGACAAAAGACTTTCAAACTTAAATTTAAAACTTCTATTATCCCCAATATTATCAATATAAATTTTTATAAGCCTTCAAATATTTTTAACGAGCTTAAAATTCCAGATTTCATATTTTACCCAATTTCCAGTAATTAAATTCAATAAGTTAATTATCCAAATAAATAGTGATATTTGAAATTCAAGTTATACTAACTTCAAATATTTAAAATCATTTAAATATCCCAATTTCAAATATCCAAAAATTCCCGGTCGTCACATTCCTCCCCCTTAAAAAAATTTTGTCACCGACATTGCTTGTTAAGAAGAATGATCCATAACCCGTTAACTATTTCCTAATCCAAATAGTTTTTAACAACACCCAAAACAATCTTTTTATTAAAGGCACATTATCACCCTTACTAACTTTCCAAACTCTTTCATAGTGTCCAAACAACACTACTTACTCGACTATTCAAATTATAATTCAAAACCAAATTTTAAATTATTAAAATTATCTCAAAATTTTCTAACAATCTAAATTTTCAAAAAAATTCGTTAGCGTCTCCTTTTCATGATTAGATCGGTACAACTTCAAAATGCCTCTACGGGCCCCCAAATTTCAAAAGGAAACAAAAGCTAGGTGGCTAAATCAGAAAATCATCAAATTTCGTATGATAAATTAAATACATACCTTTTAGTCGGGCAATTCAATTTTAATCTTCTGAAATCAAAGACACCAAGTTCCTTTCCTTTTAAAATACCTTTATATCCTACTTAGCAATGATATCCAATCATAGATCCAAAATCATTTTATACATTTCTTTACAAGTTTCAATATCTATTTCATTCAAACCTGTATGATATACACAAATCATCCGTACACAATATCAAATCCGATGGCTCATTCGATCACACAATTCCACTTTCGAACTAGTATCGTTCACCCAACTTCCTAGTACGAACTCAAATTTGATTTCTTGATTGGAAACCGTCATTCTCGTAGCATCGCCATTTACTATGATTGAGAATTTTCAGAATCAATCAAAAATCCATATCTAGAGCTCGCCGTCGAAAATCGAGTGAAAAATCCCAACTCGGATCGATATAAATATCTCGAAATTCTATGCTCAAATCTGGATGAAATCATTATGCAAATAGAATAATATATGTACATCCTACGTATTTATCTTAATTGATTATTAACTATATCAATTTTCTTTTATTCGCATCTATTTTGATTTCTATTCACTTATCCACACTTATCATTTCACATACCTTTATTAAACCTTCATTCAAATATTAACTTAGAATATTTTTCCCAAAACCAAATTTACTTAAGAATTTCACCATCCCTTTCTTAAGTCCACTATAAATATTTTATCCACTTCTTATATTTACTTTCACTTCACCACTTAAACTTCTATATCTATTTTCATTTAACTTAAATTTTCAATTCTATTATGAATTCAACTTATCTACAATTCTTGATTTATTTCTGAATCAAATTCCATATAGAATTCTATTCCCCTAATCTCAAACCCATTTTAATTAACCAATTCCTTTAATTAGTTCCATTTACTAATTTATTTATATCTCAAACCCCTTTTTATTTCCAAACCTTTATTATTCTTAGTCTATTTCGAACTAATTCTCCAATTTTACTTTCCTTAACACAATTTAAATTGAATCCCAATATTAAGTTCCAATTCATTTGCTTATCCACTTAAATTAATTTGTTTACTTACAAATTTCATTTTCAACCTTCTATTTATTTAGTCCAACTTGACCAATTTTCCATTTCACTTTGTTTAACATAATTCAAAATGAATTTCAAATTTTATAAGTTATCAAACCCATTTATATCCCATAAACATTTTTAATTAAGATTCCAAAGTCTTTTTAAACAATTACTCAACATTTCAAAATCATTTTTGAAATCAATTATATACATAATTCATTTTCATATCAAATTATCTTTTGAATTGTAAACCCTGTTTTGCAAACAACTCCAATTCAAAATCTCTAGGCAGCTATTCCACCCTTGGAAACTCGAAAATGAACATCGATGATGCTGCAATCATCATCAAAATTATTTTCCAATGACCGAAAAGAGTTCAATGCTTTTACTCTTTTTCAAAACATTACAAATATTTTTAAATTCCAAATCTCACCGGATTTCATATCCAATTAAAAAATATTGAACAAAAGTATCACTATTACTCCTCCAAAACTTTTTGAAAACCATTTCCAAACTAAAAGGAATTTAATTTCCAAAATTTAGAATTCCAAATACTTTCGATTCATATCCAAATATTACTTTGGAATTTTTATTTCATTTTCAATTATAAATCACATTTAAAATTTACATTTATGAATTCCATTTGTATATGAAATTATTTCTCAGATTTTAGTTATGATTTCAATTTCTTATTCAATTTCCACACAACAATGATAATAATTTAATATTATCATTTCTTAGAAACCAAGCAACCATATATACTATAATAATTTGCTAAAAATTATTCATTTTATATAGAAAAATAATTTTGGGCAAAATTATTTCATTTACCCTATTTTAAAACAATATCGTGTCGAATTGTTCTGTACAAGTGTTTAGAGATCCTATCAATAAAGTTAATTACTCGTATTGACCAGAACCTATAAGCCACTTAACAAACCAATCAACATAGTATAAAACAATTTTACATTCACTAACAAATACGCGCTCATATCTATTAATACACTCAAACTCATTCTAGAGTACTATTGACTCTATCACTAATGAGTAATCCCCACCAGAGCTAAGGTTCTCGCTTAACTTGGCTCTGATACCAACTGTAATAGCCCGCAAATCCGTACCCCTTTGAGCTGACAATATTCTCTAATAGCTCAACTCAAAGTGGACGGAAATACAAATCATTAGGGTTAAAGAAGAAAGAGGTAGAAGAAAAAATAGAAAACAACATCAGAATCTTAAAATCACAGCGGAACAATTTATAATAAATAAACAATTGATCTTTATACAAAAAGAACTATATCTGTTATGTACATTACATCATCAGAGTACTACACAATCAATAGCATAATACTGGACAGTTATATTAACTTTTCCACACAAAAGCTGACTACATAGCATACTAAAGACAACAGAAATAAGACAGATACGTGTGATACGTCTCGCCATCCAGCACATGCCTGAGCTCCATTGCAGCCCATCTAGAATCTGTACTCTATAATACTCGGTCTGACCCGAGCATTATAGTGAAATAACACCCGAATTAATCTGGAAAACCAGCGTTAGAAAATACACTCAATTGGATTATTAAAGTTTCCAAAATCCTTTGAAATCAAAGGTATCTCGTATGACCACGCCATAAATAAACATGCCGGGTTTTTGCCTTACGATAACCAAACATCTTTTATCAAATCCGTCTGATATTATAATAGTGTCTATAGAAAGTAAAATAGAATCTAGCTGAAATGCTTGCATCTCAGGTTTCAGTAATAGTTGGGCACAATCAAAACCGTACAGGCGCTAATTGGAGATTGAATTCCATACAATGGCAGGGCTACTAGGGTACCGTCCGTCACAGTACCTGGTCTAGATCAGAGCACGGAGGATCCACCCTGATCCCCTGCAACACAAGACCGAAGCTACCCCTTTCTGGATAGTCCGAATAAGATCACCCCATCGTTGGGATCAGCAACCGCCCACAAAACCGAATAAAAGGGACATCTAGACATGGATGACCTTAACCTAATTGTTGCAAGCCACTTAGCCTTGCTGCACCTCCCCTGTTTTAGCCATTCCCGGTTGATGAGGCTTGAGGTTAAGCGTTATCTTTTAAGCACACATACACTTAGAATGCTCATCGTCCCCTTGACGATGTTCTGATAGCATTCGTCCATACAAGTCTGTTCCCGATCCAAACGGAACCGAAGACACAACTCCTACTACATCCATTTTGGAATCACCGTCAAGATTAGTAGTAATTAGCCCTTGCACTTCACTACTCCACCTTCGATTCCAAGCTCTTGTCTTCCTCACGAAAACATTCAAACAGGAACAAAGTGGTTTTCGAGAAATTAATCCAAATCCCGGTCTCTTCTAAACGATCAACGCATAGACTAATATTGATAGTTGGTTATTTAACTATCATATAACATCCACAAACAAACATCAGGCCTTAATAATTTTCCAAATTATTTATTTCAAAATGTCTTCGCAAGATATTTTCAACACTTCAATCCTTTGAAAATAGTTTCAAATCACCCTTTTCTCCCGCGGAATAAATTTCCACCCAATTGTTTAATTTCCATTGCAAATCACCAAGTCCTAATACCTTAGGTTTTTAAATAATTTAAATCACTTTATCCAAAAATATATACTTTAAAACACTTAAAATAAAAACTACTTAAAACACTTTATTTAAAATACTAGTTTTGAAATTTTATAATAATTTCACATGTAAAAACTTAAGTCAAAACTAAACTAAAATAAAAGCTATTCTATAAGGTATAAATATTAAATAGTTATCTTTTAAATCATAATACTAGTTAAACCTTTAAAATAACTTACTTATATAATTAACTTAATAAATATTTACCTTTTAAATTTTTTAAAACCACTAAATAATAATTTCTTTCTAAAACATTTTTTAAAACCACTTTAAACCTCTAAATTATAGTTGGAAATCTTCTTTAAAAATATACTTGGCTTTTCCGAGAATTGCACCTTCCATTTAAACATAGCCATCTAATCATTTATAAATCCTGCTCGATTTATCACAATTTAATTTACGTCCCCATCCTATAAATTTCTTTTTCACGCTTTTAAAAATAAAACAACCTTTTTTTTAAAAAAAATTACCATCTTCTTATAAAATTCCACCATGAATTTATACTTTCAAATTTATCCACTGATAAATATTTCACTTTATAAACCTATTTTATAAATTTAATAGTCTTATCCTCCTTTTAAAACACGGTTTCAAACCCGAAATCGATTTCCAAAATTTACTCCATTTAAAAATAAATTTCTTTACTTACTCAATTTATTTCAAAACCCATTAATTCAGATTTCACTTTTTTATTATGATTTAAAATCTTATTTAAACTGAAAATATCAATTTCGTACTTCTTTTTCAAAATTCTTCTTTATCTCTCGCAAATTATTGTAAACCTTGAATTTAAAAATAAATTCTTTACTTCTTTAAATAATATCACTTAGGTCTAAAAATTCATTTATTTCCATTTATTCATAAATCTCCTTTCCCATACTCGAAATTTATTTATTAGAATTTAATATCAACTTTTATTCTTTTCCGATTCATTCTTTAATTAATCCAAATTCTCTATAATTATTTTACTTAAAAATTCTTTCTTTATTTCTCTTCAAAAATCCAATCTATATATTCTTGATAACTTAATATACCCAAATATATTCAATCAAGCCATAGCATCCAATATTTTCAATTCCCAATATAATCAACAATCTATCCCAGATAATTCAAGGAATCATATCACAGATTATGAAACAAAAATTCAATATTTTAAGGAATCCAGTTGGATCCCTCTAACCTGTTTTCCCTGCATCCACAGATGTTAGCACAATATAAAAAAATACCAATCCCACTTCGACGGGGATATCGCGGTATATGGGGTCATCCGCTATTATGCGGGGCGCATAGGGTCTCATCCGCTATATAATGCAGGAATCAATCACTCCAGTATATACATATACTACTATATAATATCATATCCAGACAATTCAAAAAAAACAATAATTTAACTATTTAAATTAACCGAAATTCCAAGTTGAGTGAGATTAACTCACCTTTGGTTATTTTTGAAATCCACTTCAATCTCGATTTGATTTCACGATTTTTTCAACCTTGTACAAACATTATATGATTTTAATAATATTTGAACTAATCGAATGATCAATTTCCATTTAAATAAATTTAATTAGCTAATTATTATATTAAACTAATTTTTCCTATAATAAATAAATTTTTAAGTTACAAACATAATTAATTAAGTTAATCTCCCTAATACACTATTTTAAAATAAACAAGTAAATTTAAAATGTATATATGTATATTTATTTTTCTTTTGAAACTACATATACATACACTTATATAATAATCAATATAGATTTAAAATTCATGCTTTAAAATATCATTTATCTATATTATTGTTATTATTATTCCTTCATTAAACAATTTAGAACTAAATATTTATTTTATTTTTTTCAATTACAGTAAACAGCAAAGACAAAGTGTTACCTTACTGTAAAAAAAAATTCTAATTTTTTTTTCTATTTCTCCTAACCTAGATGTAAATATATGTATTAGATTCAATTAATGATAAAATTACATGATGCCTTACAGCCCTGATCGAAACCCTAGCCTCGCCTGGTCTTCGAACCCTAGATGAGTCGCCCCTTCATTGCGTCGAGCGCAACTGCATGCATCCCCACATCGACTATGAGCCTTCCCTCATCGCTTCTCCTTCGATTGACTTGCATGCAATGAACTGCGGCACCATGTGATTACCACAATGTATAACTCTGGCGCCATCCACCTCCTCGACTCATGACAACCTAGATCAACAGCGCTTCACTTCTAATTGCGACAAAGCCAAACACGACTTCCCCTTCTCTGACGATGAGCTACATCAGCCCCCTGCTCCCAGTCTTCTCGATCGATCTGCACTGCTCGGTCACCATGCTTCTCTCGAGATCGATTTTAACCGAAGTTTGGAGGGAATGGAGTCGCTTGATTTGATTATGATTTGGGATCTCATCATTTTGCCTTTTTTTAATTTATGACTTCTCTCTGGTTTTCCACGAGAAGGAATAGATGGGTACTCGAGATTTATAAGGATATTATTGGATCCCATTATTTTAATTATTTTTCAAATTCTTCTTTCAGCTGATGTTAAATTGACGGAGGGAGATGGAAAAGGAGAAAGGAAAGGTGGGTTCCATGTTAGAGGGGAAAAGTTGAATTGATTTGAAAGAAATACAGCTGATGTGAATGGAAAATAGAAAATATATTATTAAAATTTTAAAATGTGACGAATTCAATGCTCAAAATCTCGAATCCCTACCGAGGCATGCTGCTAGGCATTCATAATGTTATACCCCTATTCCAGCAATTAAATTCAATAAATTAATTATCTAAATAAATAGTGATATTTGAAATTCAAGTTAAACTAACTTAAAATATTCAAAATCAATTAAATATCCCAATTTAAAATATCCAAAAATCCCAGGTCGTCACATTAGTAATTAACGGAAATGGCAATGTGGCATTCAAAGTGATGTGATATGTGAAAGGTAATCGTTACCCCAGGCCTTATCAACCGGAAATGACCGAAACAAGGTTAGATGTGACAAGGCTAAGTGGGTCATTCCCAATTAGGATGTGATCATCCTCTACTTGATAAACTTCTTCCCGCTACGACATTTGACATGTAAATTAATGTTGATTGTATGCTATGAGGGCCCTTGGAAAAGGTTGGTAATGACCGAGGGATGACATATTTGGTACTACCAAATTATAGAGGTAGGTCGGTCTTGTCTTGGTAAAGGGCGGATGTTCTGTGCCTCGGAACATCCATCTAGAGGTGTACCTATCGGAAGGTAGTCCCTTCACCTGGCCATTTATATGGAAATCCAAACTCCACTATGAGCTTGCAGTTTTGTTTGTAATTGCGTAATGGATAGCCCTGAAATGCTAAATGGGTAACCATTTTGACTATGATTAATATTATTTGTATTGTAACGACCCGGCTTTTTCAACAGTTAATTTGTGATATTTAAAATGAATTTAAATAATTAATTTGAAATATAATTTGTTTTCAATATGAAAAGTTGGTTTGATTTAATAAAAAGAATTCAGAATTTAAATATAACAATTAACTGAATAAATTAAATAACAATTGACAATTGGGTAAATTATTTAAATCTGGAATGGTAAGCTTATTAAAAATAGTTTAACGGCTTATAAATTTATATTGATAGTACTGGAAGTACTAGATGGGTTAAAATTGAATTTAACTGCCGTTTGTTCAATTTTAAATTTACATTGTTTAAATTGACAATTGAAAATAGCCTTCCGAGGCACAGTCTCGGAATTCGACGAAACCAGTACCGTTGGATCCGTAATATTGAGTTATTGACGGATTTCAAATTTCGTAATTTTCGGAGCTATATTATGATCGTATGTGATTAAAACGCTTCGAAAAAAATTAATTTTTTTTTTAAAATTTAAATATTCTACTTCTTTTCATCTATCCAATCGTTTCCTATCAGCCGTGATATTTTCGTTCAGCTTCTCCAATACGCCTTGATCGCTCTTAAAAGTCACGTCTCCTTCCCTTTATCATTTCGTTCCTTCAGATCGAAGGCCAATAACGCAAAACTAAATATCTCAAAAAGAAGAAGAGAGAAATCAAATTAATGGCCGTTTATCTCCTTTTAATCGTGAATCAAATTTCCCCCTTTCGTTTTTCCCTTTCTTCTCTTCAAGGCCGATTCACGACATATTCATAAAAAAAAGAAAAAGAAAACCCTAAATCAAATTTCAATGGAGGCCGCGTGCATGGAGGGGAGTCGCGATTCTCGAGCTTGGGAACGTGGGGATTAGCGCGTTCGCGTGTGAAGGTAGGGGTCGCGCGCGAGGGGACGAGGCGCGAATCTACGGGGGAGGCGTCCTCGGTTGTTCGATGGTTGCGCGGTCGACTGGAAGTCGAGGTGGTCGAGGAGAGTTGCTAGGGTATCAAGCAGCAGCGTGGGGCGTCTCGACTTCGGCTGGAAGGTCGTCACGCGTGCGGCGACATGGGTTGGAGGCGCTGTTTCGTGTGGGTTATGGCGTTGTTCCTTCATTCTCCTATGATGCGTTGCTCGTTCGCTGTGAGGTATTCCTCTTTTGTATTTCCAATTTAAACTGAATCATAATTCTATGTAGTTATAGACAGAGGAAAAAAAAAGCAGCAGAGGTTTCTACGATTTAAAGTTTTACCAGTTCATTTTAAAATTATGAATTATTGTGATTAATTTGTTCAACTTACTTATTTAATTTATTTTACTTACTAAAAGATTTTGTTAAAAGGGAATTAGTTTAAAATATTATTATTTGTTAAAATAAATCATTAGTTAAAATTTAATTGTTAGATGATGTAAAATTATTAAGACGATAATCCATTGCTTGATTGGTTCGAATATTAATAAAATTCACGCAATTGTTATACAAGGTCAAAAAAATATGGAAACAAATCTGGATTGGGAAGGATTGCAACAATTAAATCAAAGGTGAGTTAATCTCACTCAGTTAAGTTTAAAATTTGAAGTGCTGAATTTAAATTTAATTGTTGAATTGCTTGAATGATGGTTGAAGTAGTGAATAATTAAATAAACTTTTTACCATATACTGCAATATTTCACATCGAAGTGAAATTGTAATTTTATTGTGCTAACATTTGTGGATGCAGGGAAACGGGTTGGAGGGATCCAACAGGATTCCTCAAAACTATTTATTTTATTTCGTATATATGCTGTTCTGTGACAGGATGATATATTGAGTTGGGTGGTTTTATAGATAATTGTATTATCAACTGTTGAATAACAGAGAAGTTGGAAATTGAAATTTCTATTACCGTTGATATAATTTGAAGAAGTTAAATAAAACGCAAATAGAAAATATTTATTTGAAATTTGAATCTACTTTAATTGAGAATGAAGAAAAGAAATAAAAGTATATTTTCTACTTAAATTGAACTTTAATGTGATAAAGTTGAGTTTGGAAAATTTAAATTATAAATTTATACTTGAAAGAAGTATTGTAATCGATAAGTGAATTAAAGAAAATGGAATTATATTAAGAAATGGAAATGGAGGTCTATTAAGGAAATAAAAAGAAATATTAATAAGAAAAGAAAAGAAAATTTATTAGGAAATAAAGAAGATGCTATTAAGAATTATGAATAAGAAATTCAATTAAGAGCCAAAAGGAAATTTTATTTAATAATGAATGGAATTTATTAAATGGGAAAATATGGAACTTTATAGAAAGGAATAAATTATAAAGATGAGACTTTTAAATCAAACTATCTTAAAATAAATGAAATCCAAGGAGATTTATAAATTCATGAATGGAATTTATAAATGAGATATGAAATTTGTTGGATAGAAATAGTAAGATATTTCAAAAGGTGAATGTAGACAAGAGGCAGTTATAAATGGATATTGGATTTTTCTAAAATTATAATTTATTTTAAAAGGAATATTTTAAATTACTATACTATATATAAATCTTTGTATAAATTATTATTTGAATGTAGAATATTTTCGAATTAGTTATTTTGAAGGTTTAGCTATTATTTATTATAAACTCTAAGTTTTCTAAAGAACCAGCTTTGAAACTTATAAATAACTAGATATAAATTTTAATATTTAATATTACTTCTTATTTTATAAATCAATATGTTTTCAAAATGTTTTTAAAATCCAATTAAAATCCTCTTGTGATGGTAAGCAGATTAATTTAAATGGGATAAGATTTAGGAGAAATCTTATTAAGTGGAGGAAGTGAATTTGAGAAATTATAAGGAAAGTGTAAATTGATTTTTGAAAAAGGAATGAGAAATAAATGATATTTCCAAAGGGTAAATCAATGGAGTGAGTATAAGAAATCAATTAAGTGATTTCATGGGAATAAAGGACTTTGAAAATTTATTCCAAATGGGTTAAATGTAAATATTATCTGTATGATAATTGGGGTAGATAATTTGTGGAAATTGTTTGATGGTTGCTTGTGTATGATGAATTGATAGTTAAATAACCGACTATCAATATTGGACAACGCGCTGATCGTTTCGAAGAGTCCGGGATCGGATTTAATTATCCGAAAACCACTTCGATCTGGCTTGAACGATTACGAATGAAGACCGTGAAGAGTTGAAGACGGTGATTCGGTTTGTCCAAACCCAGGGCAACTTGTATGGATTGAATGCTTTCAAAACATCGTCAGGTGGACGATGAGCATTCTATGTAACGCGTTCTTTAAAAGGTAACGTTAAACCTCAAGCCTCATCACCCGGGAATGGCTAAAACAGGGGAGGTGCAGCAAGGTTAGGTGGGTAATGCCCAAGCAGGACAAGATATTTCCCCTGTCTAGATGTCCCTTCTTATTTCGGCTTAGTGGGTGGTTGGTCGCGCCAACCACGGGGTTTATCTTGTTCGGGACTGTTCAGTAAGGAATGGTTCCGACCTTTTGTTGCAGGGGATGAAGGGAGTAATCCTCGGTACTCTGATCTAGGCCAGGTACTGTGACGGGCGGTACCCCAGTAGCCCAGCCATTGATGGAAATCCATTCTCCCTACAAGCCTTGTACGAGTTTTTTTTTTGTATTACCCACTCTGTGTCTAGTAGCTGGAATTTAATAGATGTAACAATTTCGGCTATTTTATAAGTATTTGTATATAGACCCTATTATAATATCAGAGGATTTCTATAAAAATTGTTTTAGCTATCGTAAGGTAAAAACCCGACATGTTTATTTGTGGCGTGGTCTTACGAGATGCTTTTGTTTTCAAAAGATTTTCAAAACTTTAATAATACAATTGAGTGTGATTTTCTCATGCTGGTATTCCATACTGACTCGGGTGTTGTTTTATATGATACTCGGGTCAGACCGAGTTAAACAGGATTCAGGTTTTATACTGGAGCTCAGGAGATGGGCTGATGACAGAGCGTATCTACGTATTTGCCTATTATTTCCGCTGTGTATGGTCTTATAGTAGTTGTCTCTGTATGATTGATTGATGTACTCTGATGATGGTATGTATGTATATGTATACAGTACAGATTTCTTGTATTTAAAACTGTATTCTATATAT
Organism: Allium cepa; assembly: GCA_030765085.1. Classification (NCBI taxonomy): domain Eukaryota; kingdom Viridiplantae; phylum Streptophyta; class Magnoliopsida; order Asparagales; family Amaryllidaceae; genus Allium; species Allium cepa. Next base: position 117,873,109 of record CM060945.1, on the reverse strand, counting down.
TATAATTTATTCCGCTGCGATGTGAGATTCTGATGTTGTTTTTCTTCTTCTTCTATCCCTTTCTTCTTTTCATAACTATCTGAGTTTTCGGGTTCGAAAATTCCGGGTTGTTACACTTGGTATCAGAGCTGAAAGGTTAAGCGAGAACCTTGGCTCTGGTGGGGAATTACTCATTAGAGATAGAGTCAATGGTACTCTAGAATGAGTTTGAGAGTATTTATAGAAATGAGCGTGTATTTGTTAGTGAATATAAAATGGTATTATATTGCATCGATTGATTTATTGTGTGGTATATGAACCTTCGTCGGCACAGCCTCGAAAACTGTATCGAAGGGGTTTCTAAACACTAAAATAGAGCAATTCGACACAATATTGATTTTTAAAAGTGGGTGAATGAAATAATTTCATCCAAAATATATTTTGATATAAAAGGAATATTTTTCTGAAATTATTATTATAACTTGGATGTTTGGATGTTAGTATTGTAGATAAATGAGATTTTAAAATCCGAAATAGCTTATATAACCCAAGAAATCATTAAATTTGAATTTTGGATTTTTAAAATCAAGTGAAAAGTTAGAAATAAGAATTTAACTTGGATTTGAGACTAAATTTTTGAAATGTAATTAATGAATAAGAAAATTTTGTTGTGATTGAATTGAGATGATGAAAATATAAAATAACAATAATAATAATATAAATAATGTGGAGAAGTAAATAAAATTTTAGAATGCGAATGAATTAAGAAGTTTAAATAAAACTTGAAGTGGATTGAAATTAATTCAAGTTATGTGAATGGAAGTAAATTGAATTAAACTGAGATTAAAATTCAGTTGTATTGAATAAAATGGATTGGTAAAGTGATGTGAATGGAAAGTGAATAGCAAATTTAATTGGATTGAGAACTCTGATTGAACTGGAATTAACTTAAGCTAAGTTAATGTTTGAATTTGAATGAAGATGAATTAAATTGAGATGTAGATGATATTGTAATAAAACTCTCACTTGGGTAAAATTCATAATAATGAAATGAGGTTGAGTTTAATGTAAGCTGAGTTTAGTGAAATTTAAATTTGAATAAATAAGACTTTGATAGCTTATAAAGGAATTGAGAGGTGCTGAAATAACTTGGCTAAGTAAAAATATATAAACCCGAAGTAAAATAAAATGGGAATATGGTTAACGGGTAAATAAATGGAAGTGTGAAGATAAATAAGAAGTGGACTTATAAAATTTAGATGGAATAAAAAAAAAGTCAAATAAAATTATTTGAATTTGGAAAATAAAAGAAAATCCAAACCTGAAATTTCAAATTAGAATTGAACCAAAGAAATTTAAATGAAGAGATTTTAGAAGCTAAGAATCAAATATTAAATTATCACTTGGGAATAAACTAATTTGGGATAATTTAGTAACTTGAATATGTGAATAAACTTTGAATTGGTTAAATAAAGTTGAATGGTGAATTAATAAGATGGGGTTGTGAATTTAAGGGAATGGTAGAAAGAGAACTTGAATTATAAAATAAAATTCAACCTGGGTTGGTTGGTAAATAAAATGAAATTGGATTAAATATAAATGGTTAGAAGTGTAAAAAAAAAATCCAGTTGCGTATAAATAAAGTGAAATGGTTTGGTAATAAGTTAAATAAGTTCGAGGATGAATCGAACATGGGAATTGAATTTTTAAATGAAATGATTAATTGAGTTAAGAAGTAAATGAAAGAGATTTGATTTAAATAAAATCAAATTAAATTGGGAAAAGGATTTATGGGCAAACGGAATAAATTTAAGCTATGAAAATTAAATAATTTGAAGCAAATTAACTTAAGTTTAAAATTAAATGAAACATGACTTGTATAAATTTGAGAGACATGATTGTTAAATTTTAAGCATTGAAGTTGTCGAGCTTAATAAAAACGGTGTTGAATAAAATCAATGCAAAGATATGGTTTATAAAAAAAATTTGAATGGAATGAAATTTCATATAACTAGGGTTGGGATTAATTTTTAAAACAGAGATAAAATTAAAGTAACTGTTTGTTTGTATGAATATTGTTGGAATTTGCATAGAAATAATTTTTGTTGACGTAAACATGATTGAATACAGTTCTATGGAATGATAAAAGTAATTAAATTTGATTCTTAAATAAAATTGCTATGAATACAAATTAGTTTGCTTTAAGAATGGATTGAATAAAAGAATGATATTGGAAATCATTCTGAATCGAATATGATGTTATAAATTGAGTAAAGCAACTGAATTTAGTTGGAACCTTATCAATTATTTATAAAACTGGATTCGAATCTAATTGTTTATAAAATATGGATTTGAGTTGATAAGAAGCACAAATTGATTGTTGAAATCAATTAAATGGAGAATAGGTTTGTTTGGACATAATTATGTATTGGAGTTAAGTAAATGTGTCGTAACCCATTTAAAGTTGAATGCATACGGTGTTTGTGTCAGTTATAAACATATGGAACTAGTTTGGAAACTATATAAGTTTGTTATGAAGTTATTTATATTGCATTACTTATGTTATTGATGGTTGTAGCTGTTTAAATAAATGCAATGTTATAAATTTTATACATATGTTACTTATGGGTTTAAATCGAGTAAGTACAGGTACCAGAAGACTGTATAGCGAGATTTTGGACGCACATATGCTAAATTAAATAAGCCACTTGCTTAAAATGCTAAATAAGGTACGCCTATGCAATACAAACTAGGAAATATGAACTGTTTTTTGTTTTTCCGACCGTGTGGGTCGAAGTATATATATTTTTATCTATTGTCAAATTGCAAAAGCTCCTCCATACAAAGGGACTCTGCCAAAAAATTTCAGAAATTTTGGGAGTTAGAATTTTTTTGAAATTTTAGAAAATTTTGTTAACGACAAATGTTTTCAAATTGGAAATTGAAATAAGTTAGTGAATGCAACTAATTTAAAATAATGACATGAATTTGATATGAATGAAAAATAAATTAAAATATTCAGAGTTAAAGATAAATTTGAATTCGTATGAAAATGGATAGAATTAATGGAATAAGAATAGATACAAACTAAAGTGGTAAGATGAAAATAAATATAAGGAACACATAAGATGTTTATACTAACTTAAGTAAGGAAAATGCATTCTCAATTTGGGATTTGATATTCGAATATAATCTAAAATAATATTTGAATGAATAGATATTGACATTTGTATGGAAGTCGATAAAATGTTTTTGAATATTATGATTGGATATAGTGTAGTGTAAGATATGCAGGTAATATAAAGATTAAGAGAATTGAGTTTGGTTTCAAAAGGATAAAATTGAAATGCTCGACAAAAAGGTATGCGTTTGAATTTCTATATGGAAATTGATTGGGATTTTGATCGAGCCACTTTGCCTTTTGTTTTCTTTGGGTTTTTGAGAGGCCGTAGAGCCATTTTGTAGTTGTACCGAGCTAGCCGCGCAAAGGAGACGCCGGCAAAAATTTTCAGGAATTTAGGGTGTTAGAAAAATTTTGATAAGTCAAATTTGAGTTTAAATTGAAACTTGAATAGTTAAGCATATAGTATAGTTTGAAATTAGGGAAAAAATTTTAGAAAGTGAATAAGAAGGGTAATGCATCTTTTATTAAAGAGATAGTGGTAGGATGTTGAATCGTTGATTGTGAAGTAATAGTATCGGGTATTGGACCATTCTTCCTAACTAGTAATTTCGGGGACGAAATTCTTTTAAGGGGGGAGGAATGTAACGACCCGGCTTTTTCAACAGTTAATTTGTGATATTTAAAATGAATTTAAATAATTAATTTGAAATATAATTTGTTTTCAATATGAAAAGTTGGTTTGATTTAATAAAAAGAACTCAGAATTTAAATATAACAATTAATTGAATAAATTAAATAACAATTGACAATTGGGTAAATTATTTAAATATGGAATGGTAAGCTTATTAAAAATATTTTCACGGCTTATAAATTTATATTGATAGTACTGGAAGTAATAGATGGGTTAAAATTGAATTTAACTGTCGTTTGTTCAATTTTAAATTTACATTGTTTAAATTGACAATTGAAAATAGCCTTCCGAGGCACAGTCTCGGAATTCAACGAACCAGTACCGTTGGATCCGTAATATTGAGTTATTGACGGATTTCAAATTTCGTAATTTTCGGAGCTATATTGTGATCGTATGTGATTAAAACACTTTGAAAAAAATTAATTATTTTTTTAAAAATTTAAATATCCTACATCTTTTCATCTGTCCAATCGTTTCCTATCAGCCGTGATATTTTCGTTCAGCTTCTCCAATACGCCTCAGTCGCTCTTAAAAGTCACGTCTCCTTCCCTTTATCATTTCGTTCCTTTAGATCGAAGGCCAATAACGCAAAACTAAATATCTCAAAAAAAAAGAGAAATCAAATTAATGGTCGTTTATCTCCTTTTAATCTGAATCAAATTTCCCCTTTTCGTTTTTCCCTTTCTTCTCTTCAAGGCCGAATTCACGGCATATTCATAAAAAAAAGAAAAAGAAAACCCTAAATCAAATTTCAATGGAGGCCGCGTGCGTGGAGGGGAGTCGCGATTCTCGAGCTTGGGAACGTGGGGATTAGCGCGTTCGCGTGTGAAGGTAGGGGTCGCGCGCGAGGGGACGAGGCGCGAATCTACGGGGGAGGCGTCCTCGGTTGTTCGAGGGTTGTACGGTCGACTGGAAGTCGAGGTGGTCGAGGAGAGTTGCTAGGGTATCAAGCGGCAACGTGGGGCGTCTCGACTTCGGCTGGAAGGTCGTCACGCGTGCGGCGGCGTGGGTTGGAGGCGCTGTTTCGTGTGGGTTATGGCGTTGTTCCTTCATTCTCCTATGATGCTTTGCTCGTTCGCTGTGAGGTATTCCTCTTTTGTATTTCCAATTTAAACTGAATCATAATTCTATGTAGTTATAGACAGAGAAAAAAAAACAGCAGAGGTTTCTACGATTTAAAGTATTACCAGTTCATTTTAAAATAATGAATTATTGTGATTAATTTGTTCAACCTACTTATTTAATTTATTTTACTTACTAAAAGATTTTGTTAAAAGGGAATTAGTTTAAAATATTATTATTTGTTAAAATAAATCATTAGTTAAAATTTAATTGTTAGATGATGTAAAATTATTAAGACGATAATCCATTGCTTGATTGGTTCGAATATTAATAAAATTCACGCAATTGTTATACAAGGTCAAAAAAATATGGAAACAAATCTGGATTGGGAAGGATTGCAACAATTAAATCAAAGGTGAGTTAATCTCACTCAGTTAAGTTTAAAATTTGAATTGTTGAATTTAAATTTAATTGTTGAATTGCTTGAATGATGGTTGAAGTAGTGAATAATTAAATAAACTTTTTACCATATACTGCAATATTTCACATCGAAGTGAAATTGTTATTTTATTGTGCTAACATCTGTGGATGCAAGGAAACAGGTTGGAGGGATCCAACAGGATTAATTCCTCAAAACTATTTATTTTATTTCGTATATATGTTGTTCTATGACAGGATGATATATTGAGTTGGGTGGTTTTGTAGATAATTGAATTATCAACCGTTGAATAACAGAGAAGTTGGAAATTGAAATTTCTATTACCGTTGATAAATTAATTTGAAGAAGTTAAATAAAACTCAAATAGAAAATATTTATTTGAAATTTGAATCTACTTTAATTGAGAATGAAGAAAAGAAATAAAAGTATATTTTCTACTCAAATTAAACTTTAATGTGATAAAGTTGAGTTTGGAAAATTTAAATTATAAATTTATACTTGAAAGAAGTATTGTAATCGATAAGTGAATTAAAGAAAATGGAATTATATTAAGAAATGGAAATGGGTCTATTAAGGAAATAAAAAGAAATATTAATAAGAAAAGAAAAGAAAATTTATTAGGAAATAAAGAAGATGCTATTAAGAATTATGAAAAAGAAATTCTATTAAGAGCCAAAAGGAAATTTTATTTAATAATGAATGGAATTTATTAAATGGGAAAATATGGAACTTTATAGAAAGGAAGAAATTATAAAGATGAGACTTTTAAATCAAACTATCTTAAAATAAATGAAATCCAAGGAGATTTATAAATTTATGAATGGAATTTATAAATGAGATATGAAATTTGTTGGATGGAAATAGTAAGATATTTCAAAAGGTGAATGTGGACAAGAGGCAGTTATAAATGGATATTGGAATTTTCTAAAATTATAATTTATTTTAAAAGGAATATTTTAAATTACTATACTATATATAAATCTTTGTATAAATTATTATTTGAATGTAAAATATTTTCGAATTAGTTATTTTGAAGGTTTAGCTATTATTTATTATAAACTCTAAGTTTTCTAAAAAACCAGCTTTGAAACTTATAAATAACTAGATATAAATTTTAATATTTAATATTACTTCTTATTTTATAAATCTCTATGTTTTCAAAAAAATTTTAAAATCCAATTAAAATCCTCTTGTGATGGTAAGCAGATTAATTTAAATGGGATAAGATTTAGGAGAAATCTTATTAAGTGGAGGAAGTGAATTTGAGAAATTATAAGGAAAGTGTAAATTGATTTTTGAAAAAGGATGAGAAATAAAGGATATCTCCAAAGGGTAAATCAATGGAGTGAGTATAAGAAATCAATTAAGTGATTTCATGGGAATAAAGGACTTTGAAAATTTATTCCAAATGGGTTAAATGTAAATATTATCTGTATGATAATTGGGGTAGATAATTTGTGGAAATTATTTGATGGTTGCTTGTGTATGATGAATTGATAGTTAAATAACCGACTATCAATATTGGACAACGCGCTGATCGTTTCAAAGAGTCCGGGATCGGATTTAATTATCCAAAAACCACTTCGATCCGGTTTGAACGATTACGAATGAAGACCGTGAAGAGTTGAAGACGGTGATTTGGTTTGTCCAAACCCAGCGCAACTTGTATGGATTGAATGCTTTCAAAACATCGTCAGGTGGACAATGAGCATTCTAAGTAACGCGTTCTTTAAAAGGTAACGTTAAACCTCAAGCCTCATCAATCGGGAATGGCTAAAACAGGGGAGGTGCAGCAAGGTTAGGTGGGTCATGCCCAAGCAGGACAAGATATTTCCCCTGTCTAGATGTCCCTTCTTATTTTCGCTTGGTGGGTGGTTGGTCGCGCCAACCACGGGGTTTATCTTGTTAGGGACTGTTCTGTAAGGAATGGTTCTGACCTTGTGTTGCAGGGGATGAAGGGAGTAATCCTCGGTATTCTGATCTAGGCCAGGTACTGTGACGGGCGGTACCCCAGTAGCCCAGCCATTGATGGAAATCCATTCTCCCTACGAGCCTTGTACGAGTTTTGTTTGTATTACCCACTCTGTGGCTAGTAGCTGGATTTTAATAGATGTAACAATTTCGGCTATTTTATAAGTATTTGTATATAGACCCTATTATAATATCAGAGGATTTCTATAAAAATTGTTTTAGCTATCGTAAGGTAAAACCCGACATGTTTATTTGTGGCGTGGTCTTACGAGATGCTTTTGTTTTCAAAAGATTTTCAAAGCTTTAATAATCCAATTGAGTGTGATTTTCTCACGCTGGTATTCCAGACTGACTCGGGTGTTGTTTTATATGATGCTCGGGTCAGACCGAGTTAAACAGGATTCAGGTTTTATACTGGAGCTCAGGAGACGGGCTGATGACAGAGCGTATCTACGTATTTGCCTATTATTTCCGCTGTGTATGGTCTTATAGTAGTTGTCTCTGTATGATTGATTGATGTACTCTGATGATGATATGTATGTATATGTATACAGTACAGATTTCTTGTATTTAAAACTATATTCTATATATTATATTTTATTCCGCTGCGATGTGAGATTCTGATGTTGTTTTTCTTCTTCTTCTATCCCTTTCTTCTTTTCATAACTATCTGGAGTTTTCGGGTTCGAAAATTCCGGGTTGTTACATGTATACTAGACACTAGTATAATATAACGTGATTTGATATGAAATGTTTTGGTTATCGTAAGGTAAAAATATGTCTGTGTTTATGTGTGGGCGTGTCTTATGAGATACTTTTGTTTTAAACAGAAAAGTTTTGGTGATTTAATAAATTCAGTCGAGGGTGTTTCTCATACTGTTTACAAGACTGATCCAGGCGTTCTTCCCTTTCAATGCTTAGGTCAGATCGAGTATATTTATAGGTTCACATTTGGTGTTTTTGGAGCTTCAGCGAGAGAGCTGGAGATCTTCATTTTCATATACACGTATATGTTTATTGTCTGCTACTTAGTTGTTATATATTATCGACAATTGTAAGGAAAGGTTATTATAACTACCCAGGCTGATAACTAGTGATTGATTATTGAACTCTGATTAATGTACGTATATATAGTTTCTGTTTTGTAAAGACCATTGATATGATATTATATGTTTTCCGCTGTGATATGAGATTCTATATTGTTCTGTTTGGTTCCCTCTTCTCTCTTTCTTCTCTTCACTTCATCTCTCTTCTTTTCTTTCTCATGACTTTCCATCAGTCTGTGCTTTTTGGGTTAGATATGTGTGGTTTATTGTCGATTCAAAGGGCATCGGATTTGCGGGTCGTCACACATTTTCTATAGAAAATCCATAGATATTATAATAATCCAAGGGGTCAAAGTAAATTATAAATATAGCTAAAATGCTTACATCTCACGTTTCAGCATAGTTTAGCATAGCTAAGTCCATACGGAGCTTATTGGAGATTGATTCCATACAATGACTGAGCTATTAGGGCACAGCCAGTCGCGATGCATCTCTAGATAAAATAACAATGAGGATCTTGCCTCAATCCCCTGCCAACGTAGGACCGGCCTACCACTTAACAAGTAGTACCGAATATGATCGCCCCTCAATTATTGGGCCCCTAAAACATACAAATGAGAAATATATCGGCTCTAAATAGGGATGATCGTACCCTACTAGGGAGTGACCCACTTAGCCTACTGCATCTACCATGTTTTAGCCATTTCTGATTGATGAGGCTTGAGACTAAGCTTTACCATTTATATAGCACTTCCCACTTTGAATGCTAACACTGCCCTTCGGACAACAATGCAATACCAGCATTCATCCATACAAGTTCATTTTGGGACTAAACGAAACGCTTGAGAGCTCCGTCTTCAATTCCATTATCTTCGAGATATCATCACTTCGAAATGCTTAAGTTGGATCAAAGTGGTTTTAGGATAACCTATATGATCTCGGTCTCTTCGAAACAACTTTCGATAATTTTCGATAAACTCAACCATGGTTCTTTAGGAAACTAACAGTCACAGATAAGAGCAAAGGTCACCTCCTGGACGGATTTCCTTATCATTTGCCCTAAGAGAACGAAATGAGATTTATACGCACAGTACAACATCATCAGAGAAGACTGTGCCATATAACTCACATGTTTCTCCTAGATATTTCCAAAGTTACATTTTGGATCCATATTTAATAGCCGGTTATTTAACTATTGAATAAAAAACATCCAAATCGGGGATTATTCCAAGGGAAGACCAACATCGGTTAAAACATATAAGCAACCACTAGCTTTCTTTTAATTTGTCTTTTTATTATTAAAGATCATTTGTAAATTACGTGCATAAAAATACCTTCACTATATATATATATATATATATATATATATATATGCATCCACAGATCCCTATATTTCAATATTTAGAAAATATCCATGCACTTATCTTAATGGTATAAGTATATATACCAAAACGGAAGAAGATTTCCTTTTTACATGATTCTAAACCATTTATAAAATCCTTTATAATTTTCAAAAGCCCATTTATAAACTATCTTATAAATCTATAAAATCCATTTATAAAACTCTTTTATACATTGCAAAAATCATTTAGAACCCCTTTATAATTCCATAAACCCATTTATAAAATTCTTTTATATAAATATGTATGCCTTTTCTAAAATTCTTTTATAACCATTTATAAAACTTCCCTACCTTGTAAATAATCTTCTTTTAAGCCTTTTACTGTTTTGTAAAACTCCCCTTATAAACCCAAGTCCGTTATAAACTGTAGTTATGAGTCTCAAAAACATTTACAAACAAATAAAAGTCATTTACTTCTACATAGTATTATATAATAATAATTAATAATAATAAACATTACAAATAAATAAATAATAATTATTAACCTTAAAACATCTCAAAATAATAATTAATAATTTCAAGGACATTATTAATTAATCCTAATAATTAACTTTCAACATTATTATAAGTAATAATAATTAATTTCCATAATAATATTAATAATTCATCATTATTAATTTCACACCATATTAATTATTTTAAATAATTAATTTTTCAAAATATTAAAAATATATAAATAAATCTTTTAAAATAATAATAAATATAAACAAATTTTTTAAGTAAATAATATTAAATAAATAATCTTTAAAAAATATATTAAATATAACATTTTAAAACAATATTAAACATAACTAACATTTTAAAATAACATTAAATAAATAACATTTTATAACAATATTAAACATAAATAAATAACTTAGAAAAAGATAGATAAAAAGATGAGAATGAAATAGAAACTAAATCCTTTAGAACATGATATTTTCAAAACCCAATTTTGGATTTAAAATCATTTCCTGTCTCAAAAACCAACTTCAATTCAAATAACAATTTACAGTATTTTTAAATTACTAATTTGTGGCCAAGAGCTACCAAACACTCAACCAATATTGATATTGATTTCCTATCACTATTGGGTTTTAGTTTTTCTTGAATATAAAACAATGTCATAACCAATAATGTTCATAAATAAGGTTTCATATCCAATCATTCAGATTACAAGAATTTTATTTGAAATAAATCAACAATATCGAGGAATCCCATTGGATCCCTCCAACATATCCCCTTGCATCGCCAATAGTATATAATTATATAATATGGGTCATCCACTACTAGACGGATATATAATAAAGGTCATCGGCTCCAAGGGCGAAAATAAATCCAAACCAATGGATAAAATAGTAAATGATTAATTTTTATCAACTATATAATATTACTGGTTAATCAAAAAGGTGAGTTTGACTCATATAAATTTTTAGTTATCGCCAAGGCATTCTGATTCCTTCTAAATTCAAACGAAGTTCGAAATTCAACGTAAAATTCAATAAGCTCCATTCGTCGCCAAACCATCTCCACTACGTAGTATTCGTTGATATGACCCTAACGCGACTGACCGCGTTTGGTTTGGACTAAAATGGATTAGATATTTTATTTACAAAATTCAAGAACTAAATATTTATATAACTCTAATTATAATTTTAATGCCCTAAGTACTATCTTAATCCTTTCTTCCTCTCGTTCAAAAAAATGCGGCCAAACGAACCTAAAAAGCGCGACTATCTCTGTCCCTCCACCATGCCTGAAGCCACCTTTGGCCACCGCTCGACCACCAGAGCTACCCCTGACCATGCTTTGCTCATTAACGCCAGCCATGGAACCCAAATCACCATCATCGCCTCGAATTTCATCACAACGTCGATGTTTTCCTTCGCCATGCATTGCCGTTAACTACGACACTCTGCCACCTTGCCCACACAACACCTTCAGACCTCCTCGCCCATCGAATAATGACAACGTTGGAAACCCCAGAAAACCAAAACCCATCACTTCACATTCAACCAAACTTTTCCACCTCCATGCTACGATCTGAATTTGAAAAGAAAAACCAATTTATATTTATTTGAATGTGATCTATAAGGGGAAAATGGGTCTGGTTTTGAGCGTGGGTAAGGGTATGGGTTGAGGCATGGCAAAGGTATGGTGCGGGTGTGGGAAGTACATGAATATTATTATAATATTTTGCCTAAACGTACTGAAAAAACCTGAACTCCAATCGAGCCATATTGCTTGACCTAATTCGATCATCTACAAAAGATAGCTTTTCAAACCCATTTATATTTTTCTGCAATTAGTTTCTAGAAATTTCGATCTCGCATGACCAACAGATACGTCTGATCGCAACGAAAATCGATGGCACATAATAATTTACTATTACGGATCCGATGAAATTGGTTTCGTCGAAATCCGAGACAGCGCCCTGGAAGGCTATTTTTCCACGTTAATTAAAATGAATTATTATAAGTACCGAATTAATCACTTTTAAATCTAAAATAAAAGTTTACTATCTTCATTCTTATTTAAATAGAGTTTAAATCAACTTTCAGAATCATTTTTACTCACACTAAATTCAGGATTTAATTATTTAAACAATTCCAAATATTAAATTCAACAATTTAATTACCAAATAAATCGCTATATTTGAAATTTAAGTTATTTAACTTATAAAATTTATTTTCAATATTTAAAATTAATTAAATAATCTAAATTCATGTGACTAAAATTCTGGGTCGTTATAGGCAATGTCGGTAACTCTAAAATTTCTACTATTTCTAATGTTTTGCTAGTTAGGAATTTGAAATATAATCTGCTTAATATTAGTCAGCTGTGTGATAAGGGTTTTAAATTAAGTTTGAAAAGGAAATTTTAACATAGAGAATAATGAATCAAATATTATCTTTAAAGGTATTAGAAAACATCTATATCTTAAGTATGAAAGTACCTAATCACAATCTGTGTCTAATAGATGAATCCAGCGACCCTTGGTTTGGCTCAAAAGATTTGGGCATTTAAGTTTTAAACATATATCTAAAGTTTTTAGATATGAACTAGTTAGGGGTCTTCCTAAGATGAGTTTTAATGTCAACAACTTATGTGTTGCTTGTCAACTAGGAAAACTTCATAAAAGTTCTTTTAAATTAATAAATGTGATTTCTACTTCCCAACCTCTTGAACTTCTTCACCTGGACCTTTTTGAACCTTGAAAATATAATCAGTAAATCATAATAAATATTTTTTTGTAATTTTAAATGATTTTTAAGACTTATATGGACTATTTTCTTAAAGCTTAAAAGTGTAGCTTTTGAAATGTTTAAATTTTTTACTAAACGAATTCAAAATCAAATACCCAACTTGTTTGGGAATAATGGCTCTGTTGTTGTTGTTGTTGAATTCAAAATCAAATGCCAACTAAAATTATGACAATTAGAAGCGACTATGGAGGATAGTTTGGAAACAAAATTTTTGAATACTTTTGTAATAAGAAAGGGATCATACATAACTTTTCATTCTTCAGAACACCCCAACAAAAATGAAGTTGTAGAATGTAAAAATAGAGCTATATAAGCATGTGCTAAAGCGATGCAAAATGATAGTGATTTACCTAAAAGTTTTTGGACTGAATCAATTGCTACAGCATGCTATATTTTAAATAGAATACTAATAAGACTTTTGACAAAGTAAACTCCTTATGAATTATTTTCTAATAAAAGGCCGAAAGTACCTTATTTTAGAGTTTTGGTAGTAATGTTTTTATTAAATACAAAAGATAATTTAGATAAATTTGACGCTAAATCAAATAATGAAATTTTTATTGGTTATTCTAATAGAAGTAAAGCCTACATTGTTTATAACACCAGAACTAACACCATTGAAGAAACCTTACATGTTTCATTTGATGAAAATTTTAAAATCAATAATTCTAGTTTCAAGCAAGAAAGAAATATTAGTAAAATTAATAAAATTACAAATAATGAAATCATTGATGATGAAAATTATAATAACTCTTAAAATTCACATCCAAATAAAAGAACAAATATTTAAAATAACATCCTATGAAAAATATTCTAAGCAATATAAAGTATGTTGTAGAAACAAGAAATCAATTAAATAAAACGAGTATTGTAGCTTTTATCTCAACTAATGAATCTAAAAATCTAAAGAAGGCTTCATTAGATGATTCATGGATTCTTACTATGCAAGAAGAACCAAATTAGTTTACCAAAAATAATGTTTGGAAATTAGTCTCAAGACCTAAAAATAAGTCTACTATAGGAACTAAATGTGTCTATAGAAATTAAGTCAACGAACCAGGAGAAGTCATTAGAAATAAAGCAGTTTAGGTGCTCATAGTTATAATCAGGAGGAATGAATAGATTTTGATGAAACCTTTGCCTCTGTAGCTAGATTAGAAGCCTTATACTTGCTATTGCAAATCAAATAAATTCTAAATTATTTCAAATGGATATCAAAGTGGCTTTTAAATGGCTTTATCAAAGAAGATATCTTTGTTGAATAACCCGACTTTTTGAAGCTGAAAACTTTCGAATCATGTTTATAAATTAAAGAAAACCTTATATGGTTTAAAACAAGCTCCTAGAGCATGATATGATAGACTTAAATCCTATTTATTACAATCTAACTTTGAAATAGGAAAACTAGATAGTACTCTATTTATTAAAAGGAATAATAATGATGTTCAACTTAAACAAATATATGTAGATGATATTATTGTTGGATTAATAAATATCAATCAAATAAAGAAATAAAGAATTTTCAGATATAATGACTAAGGAATTTTAAATGAGTCATATGGGAGTACTAACTTTCTTTTTAGGATTACAAATAAGACAATTAAATAATGATATTTTTATAAGTTAAGGGAAAATATGCTAAGGACTTAGTTAAGAAATTTGGTATGTCAGATACTAGTAGTAAACCAACCCCCATGCCAACTAATGAGAAGTTAAATAAGGAATAAAACTCAAAAAATGTTGATTAAAAACTATATAGAGGTATGATAGAATCCTTACTCTATATAATTGCCAGTGAACCATATGTAATGCATAGTCTCTGCCTCTGTGCAAGATATCAATCTCAACCTAAGGAAACTCACCTAAAATCCGTAAAATTAATACTAGGAAATGTAATAACACACTAGACTACGGACTCTTCTATCCAAAGCAAGATTTCTTTGATTTTATTTCATATAGTGATGTTGACTATGCTGGATGCAAATGAGATCGAAAAAATACAAATTGAACCTATCACTATTAGGACACTCTCTTAATCCCTAATTGAGCAAAAAACAAAATTATATGTCTCTATCTATAAAAAAACAGAATATATCTCTATTGCATTAACATGTTCACAAGTTATCTATATGCAACAAACTTTAAAGGATTTTGGTTTAAATTTCACTAAGTCTCCAATATACTGATAACACTAGTGCAATACGTCTGTCTAAAAACCCAATACATCATATTAGGACCAAGCACATAGACATAAGGTATCATTATCAGAGAGATAACATAAATAAATGAGTCATTTCACTCGAATTTATAAATATTGAAAATCAAATAGCCAATATATTAATGAAACCATTAACTCAGAAGTATTTTATTAAACATAAAAGAGAATTAGGAATATGTTTTGTCTCCAAAATATAAACATAGTAACCTTTAAATAATAAATTTTAAAGAAATCCAAATTTACCTACGGATGCCGACATACTCACTTCCTATATGTCGACATACACTATAGTTTTCTTAAAAGTGATTTTTTACTCTTAAATTTGAAATTCAAAATATGATTATATAATCACCAAATTTTGAATTATTTCTTGTTTCCCTATCTTCTTCTTTCTAAAACTCTAAATAAAATAAGAATTAATGGATTCTTTAAGTTCCAAAAGACCAAGAGAAGAAATTACCCCCTTAAACTACAATTCCTCCACTTAAATCCTATTCCAAAACAACACCATGGCAAAGTCATCAAAATAGAGGATGATCTGAAGCATTTCCTTAACTTGCTTTCAAAAATAGAGGTTGTCCATATATGGCTCTTCAAAGAACAAGAAAAGCAATGATGAATCATTCGTAATCTTCCGAAGCATCTATTGGATAAAGAAGACAATCCAATAGTGATCAAAGTGGAAATTCCTAATCTCGTCATTCATAATCCCATGGATAATGAGGAAGAAGAGAATGATGCTAGAGATGACGACGAAGTCAAGTGTGTAGGATAAGCTTGCTTTGATCGTGATGGAAATCTTGTGGAATAAAAAGGAAATTTATGTCTCAATTATCCATTTTGCCCCATCCATAAGTCTCTTATAATCAGAAAGCATTAATTCACGCGTTTAGATTTGGCTTATCTAGGTTTAGATTGTTCGTATTATTAGGTATCGATTTGATTTGGTTTGTTCAGATATGCATGTTTGAATTATTAGTTTGATCGTATATTTTGATTTAAATCAATAAAGATTATCTTGTATTAAGTCTCTATATATTAGTCATTATATCATATATTGCATAATAATCATATTATTATAACTTAGTCCAAAATCATTTATTTTGACCCTATAATTTATAAGGATTTCATTTCATGGGAGTTCTATTTTTTGGGAGAAAAACATAAAATAGTATGTATATGTTTAGGGGGAGTTATGTAACTCTGGGTGAGTTATATCATATTTTGTATACAAGAATATTTAACGGTTGTCGTCATTAAAAATGGGGAGATCGTTAATACCTCAGTTATTGATTTTGATGATGACAACCATATACAACAATATAAAATATAGATACTAATGTTTTGCCAAGTTATATAGTATATAGTGCAGAATATTATACATGTGCTAAATTGAAAATTGTATGGTATAAAGACTTAGGATAAAGATATGAAGACTCATGAGTTCAAACATAAAGAAACGAATATCTCAAGGTTATAATTTAGTGTATAGAGTCATTAGCATATATCGTTAAAGTCCTTGATAGCAATTTCTGATCTCTATCTCCATTTTCTGATCTTTGATATTTTGTACAAAAATAAATTATTTTAATTACAAAATATATTTTCAGAATATTTTATAATAGTTTTTTTAATTCAAAAAATATATAAAAACTATGTTCAATTTTTTTTACAAAAGTATAGAATTTTCAAATCATTTTAAAGAAAACAATTTTCATTTTTCGCTAGCATATGTTGACAAACATGTATAGGATATGTCGACATACATGCCGCCAAATAGTTCTTCAAATTTTAATGGATGTGTGTTCCGACATAACTCTTCATGAATGAGCATATATGTTGATTTAATATATAAAGGGAAATGTAAATGAATTTTTAACTAACTAATTACTTACTTTCTTGTCACTCCTTGCTCTTTTAAATTCTCTAGAAAAATATACTCTATTTTCTTAAAAATTATATAGAATCAATTCATACTTCATTATATTGATTCAATACAACTTTCTTACTATTTTGGAAACATCTCTCTCAACTCAAAGATCAAAGTGTTATCCAAAAGGCTAAAGGATTCATTGTATCCAAAATACAAGAATTTGTCTTTGGAAAAACTATCTACTCTATTTGTGCTTACTTGGGTGTGCTTGTGGTCCATTCAAATCAAGTGGGCCATCTTAGTAGCCCATTCAAATCTATTGGGTATGCTTGTAGCCCGATCAAATCAAGTGATTTTACCCCGGTCTTGAAATATAAGGGTGTGTCTCATAGTCTTGAAATCAATTTTTTTTTTGGGTTTTCCTTCATCCGGTTAAAGCATAGATTTGAAAAGAAATATGCACAAGCAATTATATAGGACTGGATGTAGGAGAAATATGAACCAGTATAAAATCCCTAGTGTCATCTCTCTAACTCTTACTTTACTATACTGCTTTTATTTTTATCTGTGATTGCATTTGTGGCTAATTGTTAATATAATTATGTGTCATTAACTTTGATTCAATAGTTATCTTGAAAGAAAATTAAAAAAAAAAGTTGGAAAAAACTATTCATCCTCCCTCTAGTATAAATTATCTTTCGGATCCATAATTCTGCAACCTACACGAAATAGTTGACCCTTTCAACAATAACACATCGAGAGAATTAGATCTAACTGATAACTAATACCAGCTTACTCTTCGCTTTTGTTTTACATTTCACTACATATATGTATGTAACTCACACTTATACACACACAGAGATAGGTGTGTATGTATTGGTCTCACATCTTTTCTGAGTTTTGTCATTAGTAGAGGTTGTTGTGGGCTAAATTGTTAATGCAATGACACTGTTGTGGATTAGATCGTTGATATGACATCATCTACCTATGGATGGCTCACTATGAATTTCGTTTCTTGGCCTTGCTTATGGCATATGAGTTAAGGATGCAATGATACTACTAATTTGCTTTTGTTACTTCTGCCTTTCATTACAAGAAGATTTTTGGTTCTTTCATCTTTGCGGCCTTGTTGACTATTTTGTATTTTATTTTATCAGTTTCTATTGATGTAACTCTCCGTAATTTGGCGTTTGTTATTTAATTAGTTAGTTAATTAAATAGGCTCCGAAAATAGAATTTATGTAAATGATAGAAATTGACTACAAAACTTGCACCATTACATTCGTGGCGAAACTCTGAGCAACTTTCATATTTAGAGTTTTGCAATCATAGTCCAAACGAAGAAGTTATGGATGAAAAATGAATTCGGAATGAAAATAATTAAATAAGAAAATTAACGTTTTTATATTAATTACCCGAGCCCACAGGCCGACTCATTATTGGCGTTGGTTGACCCCTAATGGTCGACCAATGGTCCATAGGCGGTCGGCCACTGGCGAACCGAGGGCTACAGCAAACCTAGAACGCAACGGCCAAGATTTAATATTTTAAATCGTACGGTTCAGATTGATTCTAGCACCTATAAATTAAGGCATAGCCCTTCCTTCTCTTCTCATATTTTTATGAAGGCGGTAGCAAGGCTCTGCAAATTCTTCTTCTCTACTTCCTTTCTAAATTATAAGGATAATATTTTGTATCTATATTCATACAAATCGGAGAAGAATAGAAATCTAATAAAAAGGAGAAGAGAATCAACCATATGTGTATTTGAGGTTTTTATATATTTTTATCTATTTTCTCACTGTATCCCAAATCTCTTCTCAGATCAGCAATTCTAACGTATGTATATACCCTTTTATACATATCTCTTAGGTTGAAAAGGATTTGATGATGAATCAAAGGTTCTACTTCAGAACTGAAGATTTGGATCACTTTTAAAACGTGAGTGGAATTTTTTATAGATAATATCAAAATTATCCTATTAGTGTTTATTTAATTTTTATGCCTAATTGGACAATTGTATATGAATCATAAGAAATGAATTGAATATGATCCGAATATAATAAATATCGCCTACATATTCTCGTTTATTAATTGATTTAGCATTGTTTACAACCTGATTTGGAAATTAGTCCCAAAAGTATGAATCTAGAATATTTATTTGAATGAAATTTATTACAGATCTTAAATAGGTTGTATAATAATGTTATAAATTTGGATTATGACTCTAATCTTATTGGAATGTAAAATTTTCTATATTTAGAATCCTTAGAATTTAGATCCATTTAATATTCGTAAATTAGTTTGATTTCTTTCCTATTTAGAAAGATACAACATTTGATCTAACAAGGAGTAGATGCAAATAGAAAGAGAAAGAGATGTGTAAAAAGTGAATTCATTATGGTTTACACTATCATTTCAGTAATAAAAAGAAATGATTATTCCTTGTAATTTCAAACGATGTAATCTCTTATATTTCAAAGTTAAATCTTTTGTATTGGACTAATTTATGGAAAGTATAGCGGATAATCTTTTTAGATATGATTCCAATAATTTAACATGGAAAAGTATATTCTAGTGAATATATATAACTAGAACATATATTTAACAAAAGTAAACATTTGTATGTAATTACTATGCTTATAATAATTAAATAAAAAGCTAATAATGATGCTTATATGTTTGCATTTTGGATAATAAACTAATGGGAAAAGAATTTATAAGATTGTAACTTAAGTAAGCGATAGTAAATATGGAAGTTGCAATAATTTGATAGGGTAAATGGATTAGTGAGACTAATAAAAATGGAATAGATATAAAAGGTTACTAATTTGAAATTAGTAATCATACATAAATGAATTAGGAAACATCTGTTAGAATTTTATGAACAAATTGACATTTATGAGCATTAAATGGGGATTTGTAGGTAGACAAATATTTAGTATAAATCTTATTACCTTAAATAAAAAGGGAATTAGTAAGCTAAGTCCAATGTCAACCTAAGATAATATAACTTAGGATGGTTAATTGGACTTAGTAGGTTAGTGTTGTGAGGTCAGTAGAGTCACTCGATGGAAGACTGTCCTTCACTTTAAGGCTACCAATAGTCGGGTGTACTTACTACTGATGCGAGATATTACTAATCATAGGACCCATGATGATGTGAGAGATTGAGCTTGCTTTATTAATTGGAAAGTATTAAATGGTCCAAATTTGGAATTAGAAGCGGTGAGGGATATCACCGTAAGGGGTCGCTTCCGGTTTGAGATCTTAAGTGGTTATAGGGTCCGCATCTCTCCATAATATAAGTATTAAGTAACCTAGTGAGATTCCAAATAAATAAATAAGGGTGTCTCTAAAAAGTGTTTACTTCATTGTAGAGGTCTTAAGTGGTTAAAGGGCCGGCCTCCCTACTGAAGGAAGTAACCTAATGAGATGCCATATTTATAGTTAAAGAGTGAAAGTGGATATCTCAGAAAGGGTTCACTTAAGATTTGGTGTCTAAGTGACTGTAGGGTCCTCCTCTTTCCTATAAAAGATGTATTAAGTAGGCTAATGAGATTTCCAAGCAGTGACAGCTAGAGATAGTACCATTTAGGAGCACACTTTTGGAAATAGGTTTTAGATGATTGGTTCTACATTAATTAAGGTTTTAAATGACCAGAGTCTACCTATTTTCCACCTACAGTCTCTCACATTGCTAAGGTAGTAATAACAATAGTATTATTTAGGAGGACGCCTTAGAGATAGGTCTTAAATGACTAAAGTCTACCTATTTTCTAATAGAAGGTATTAAGTGCTTGGGTACTGTATATTACATGGCTATGATTTTATCGGCGATAAATGATGTAATAATTGGGCATTAAAATTCAGAAGCCTAAAATAGTGGTTAGAGGTCCTGTAGCTAGGACCCACCAATTATTGACAGCATTGTTGGAAACCACCTTGGAATATGTCTTAAATGATGGGGTCTACCTTAATTAACGTCTTAAATGACAATATCTATCTATTTATCTTTTCAGAAGTATTATAGAAGCCTACTTCACATTTTGAAGTATTAAGTGCCAAATGAGTTTGGAAGTGTTGGGTGGTTGATAAGGCTTCATTAGTATTTTATACCTTGGGAAGGGGTAGGTAATAATCGTGCGTGCAATGCAAGGTTAGATTAGAATTGCTAGCCTTAATGGACATAATAATTAAATGGAAACCAATCGGTATAAGTTTTTGTTCTGGCGGTTTATATTTCCAGTCACCATAACGTTGTCCCGTCCCCCTTCTCATTACAACCCATACGATAGAATTTAGAGGAATAGGTTACTGAAGCTGGCTGTGCTTTGTTGTTGGAGAGTCTTCTTTTCTCTTATGCTCGATGCTGATGTGACAATCCGCTATCTAAGAAATACCATTAGTTCCAAGGTAGTAGTCATAATCAGTATTCTTATCCTATTTTACGCTATGAGTTTAGATTTCTATCAATCTCTGATAATACTCATGTTTATTTGCAGACACCAAACCCACATGATAGAAAGTCAATTCTAACGTGATATTTCTCACATCATATAAAAATTCACAATTAAATAATTAGTTTTCATAACTATTTCAGATATTTAATAATGAATTACCATTTTCCACCATTAAAAGTTCATAAAATATTATTTTCTTATGGGATAGTTCTAATATTGAAAACTGACCTCTGAAATATGTTTGTACATCATATACATATTTCTTTAAGGTTTGGATGTCATTAGCATAATGTTTTAACTTGAACACCTCACCGTTTTAACCATAATCGATCGTATTAATTTATAAATATCATGATAAGATAGTATATCAAAAATCCATGTATAATATATTATTACTAACATTTTCACATCCGAAAAGTTGATATTAGGAAGAACATGCCTACGATAGTTATAATACTCACCAAATCTATGAATTTATCAAGTTGAGATGGTTATGTTGACTTTTTTATTCTTTTTTCTTCTTTCTCTATGCAACCATTAAATTTTTTTATGTTTCGTTTTACTCATGAATGACAAATCAAAGAGAGAATGAATGTCAAGGCATTCTCTTACGAGTTTGGGCTTTGGCCAATTAACCCTCTTCATTAAGTAAATATTCATTTCTTATTTCATTTTCCTTGAAAAAACAAAACATAGTAAATCAATATTCTTTTATGGCATGCACAATGCACTTGCATATAAAAAATTCTTATTGTTAGTCCCTAAGAAGACGGTTTTGATGACAACAACCTTAGAATAAGATTATAAAATATAAATACTAACATTATAGTTCAGATATATATGTATATGCAGGATTTTACCTTGTAGGTACCAAGAATGAAGACTGTATAGTATAGAGATTCAAGACTGAAGATATCAATATTGAAGACTCATGAGTATCAAGATTATCAAGAGTGTAAGATTTCTATAATAAGTAATCTAATTAGGAATTTTGTTAAAACTCCTAGAAAAGCACTGGCATCTTAAAATCCATTTTACTCGTGGAATGGAGTCCACTTCGAGCCTGTTAAAGGGATGGAACCCTAAGTAGGATGGAACCTATGAAAAATCTAGTGGAACATTGTTTTGTATCCGCTAACCTTTTATTCAAAATGTTTTTACAAAATTATATCTTGTTTTCAAAATGATTTCAAAACCTTCCTTTTAAAAGAATCAAAAACATCTATCCTGGTTTTAATACTTTTAGCCTCAAAATAATCTTTATTTTCAAAATCAAATTATCCTTGGTTTTAAACTATCTTTTAATAATAATATATTTAACTTTTAATTTAGATTTAAATATAAGATTATAGTAAAATTATATATATATATATACCAAAATATTATTCTCTATATTTACTTATGTATTTTAACAATAGTTAAGTATATTTATAACATTTAAAATAGTTTTAATACAAGATAGAAGTTATTTTCAAAGAAAAGCAAATTACCAAAAAATACCTTGGGCATGTCGTCAACCTCAAGTACCCCTTGTCGACATGGTAGCAGTTTATTTCAAAAATTTGAATTTCAAAGGAAGTGTCTATTCGTCATATCCTTTCACGAATGGACATGGATGTTGTTCTACTATAAATAGGGGTGGTTTTGAACGAATTTGTATTCATATTTTCTCTGATTTCACTCCTCTTTTTCTTCCACATTTCTTTATACACATTTTTATCATTACTCTGTCGAAATCAACATTAAATCTAACTAGATTATTTCTGGTTTGATTCTCTATCACTATCTCAACAAGATCCCAGTGCTATTCAGAGTCATAGGCTTCTTTGTAATAAACTAAGCGAGAAAGGTGTGATTATAGCCTGTGAAATAAATCAAGTGAGGAAAGGTGTGATTGTAGCCTGTGAAATCAATTGGGTGAACTTGTTGCCGATAAAATCAAGTATCTCTACCCAGAGGATTGTGAATCTGGAGTGGTGTACCTCGTGGCCTTGAAATCGAGTGTGTAATTGTACAATTGCTTTTGAAAGGAAATTCGTACTTGTGTGTGGGACTGGATGTAGGGTAACTCCTAACTAGTATAAAATCCAGTGTGTTCTTTCCTTTATTGCTTTTAATTTATTTCTGCATCTGTGTTTGTTTCTGTGATCATATCTGTGTCTACATATTGCATACATTTATGTTCAAATTAATATAAACTCAAAAAGATTTAGTAATTCCTTTAAACACTATTCACCTCCCCTCTAGTGTTAATCCTAGCCTTAATATCCGTATTCTGCATTTCTCAAATTTGGCATCAAAGCAAGGTTTTCAAAGTTTTCATAATCTGAATTTTGAAAAAATTTCAAAATGGCTACCAACACTAATACTGTTAACACTACCAACACTGGTTCTATTATCCCTGTCACTAGTTCATTTGTAGAAGGTCAGTCTACTGTCAGACAACCACTTTTTAATGGCAGTAACTATGCATATTGGACATGTAGGATGAAAATATATTTACAATCTATAGGGCTAGACACTTGGAATGTCACACAGACTGAATATTCTGAACCCACAACTGATTTTGCACAGTGGATTGCTGAGCAAAAGACTGTTGCACAAAATAACTCTAAAGCTATGAATATTTTGGTTTGTTCACTTGATAGAAATTAATTTAATAGAGTGTCAGTTTGTAAGTCTGCATATGAAATCTAGAAAACTATGCATGTTACTCATGAAGGAACAAACAAAGTTAAACAGACCAAAATTTCCAAGCTGACAGACCAGTTTCAATTATTTAAAATGAATTCTAATGAGTCTATTTCAGATATGTATAGTAGATTTCAAAACATTGTGCATTCTCTAATATCCTTGGGAAAGGAATTTCGGAAGAAGATCAAGTCGGAAAAATCTTAAATTCTCTTACTTTAGAATAGGATCAAAAGACACTTGTGATCGAAGAGGCAAATGACATCAGTACCTTAAAGATAGAAGAATTAATTGGAAATCTAATGTCGTTTGAAGTGCAAATGATTGAGAGAAGAGAAGGCAAAGCATCTGAAAAGAAATCAATGGCGTTCTATGCATTGACCAATGGATCAGACTCAAACAGCGATAATAATGAAGAGACAACCCTTATGACCAAGAATTTTTGAAAATTCGTGAAATACAGAAAGATGAACAATCTCAAGAGAAACAACTATAAGAACTCTGGAAATCAGAATGTAGCGCCAAACAATATCAAATGTTTCAACTGTGACGAACCAGGCCATATCAAAAGAGACTGTCCATATCCAAGTAGGCAAAATCTTCCTATAAACAATGATCCTGTAAAGAAACAAAAACGTGCATTTACTGCTACTCTAGATGACTCGGACTCATCCTCAAGCAATGATGATCAGAAGACAAATAATTCAAATATGTGTTTCACGGCAGTTCATGACTCCTACGAATTCAGAGAAACAGACTCAGAAAAAGGCACACATTTACAATACAATTGGTTGAAATTTCATGCTTAGAATTGGATGTTTGATTGATTGATTTTGAAATGGTGTGTTGTTTGAATTTTAAATTTTTAAATTTTTTACTATTATTTTATTATTTTTATTAGTATTTTTATCGTTATTTTTAATAGTATCATAATATTTTATGGAATATACTATAATATATGTATTATAATACTTAAGAAAATCCATTATGGAAATTCAAAGACACATGTGGACATGGTCCCCACCATGATGTCGACATGGGTACAGAAATTTGAAATTCAAAATTTGAATTCAAATATTGAATTTTCCTCCATCTTTTCACTTCATTCAATTCTCTGAAAAGGCACCTTTTGACCATAAAATATGTCCTTTGAGAATCTATTATTCACTATCTTTTATCGCAGCTTTTCGCTCTCATTTTCAAATTCAAACTCTTATCTCAAAACTTCAAGCTCTCTACTCTCTACTCTAATGGCTTCTTCAAGCAACCCTTCCACAATGAGAATTCCCAGAAAGATAAAAGAGCAACTCTACAACGATCAGGAGGCTATAAAAGCATATATCAACTATGCTAACTATGGAAAAGTCCATCCCGGGAAGTTTTCTTTATTTCAAGATTTCTCTACTTATGAAATCGACTCTATTTTTGCTAGTAACCAAGTTCTTAGTCTTGTCGATGCTTCTCAAAATGATTTTGTTTGTTATCTAAGTCTTGTTAAAAATTCCTATGCAAATCTTAATCGTGGATTTCATAATGGAAATGATGATGAAATTTGGAGTAGTGTCAAAGGCACTAGAATCGTTTTAAATTGTGATCTTTTGGGTGCCATTCTCTATTGCAAAAGCACGGGAATGGATCTTTCTAGTTTTAATATCGATGAAAATGATCGTGAGACATTTCATCACATTTTCGAAGGAAATGATAATTTTGAATTCAAAAACGAAACTTTCGACCAAAAGCTAGAATTGTTAGTCTTCTTTTACAGCATACTTTGGCCCCAAGATCGGGAAACTTTAACAATCCAACATCAAAAGTTTGCAAAGCACTTTTTGCTACTTTTGGAAACTATGATATTAATTAGGCGCAAGTTATTTTGGATGAATTTCGTCCCAAAAATCTTGAAATGGGTGAAAACACTTTGTATCATGGAATCTATCTCACTCGGATTTTTAACTATTTTGGGGTAGATTTCAAAGGAGAAGAATTTATTTCAAGAAAGTTTTTTAATCACTCAAACATTTCTCTTATGAAAATTCCATTTGTTTTTCAACCTTATGAGACTCATGTCGAAAAGGAAGAGCGTTTGGCTCATGAGGAGATGAAAGAGTAGGAAGAGGAGGAGGAAGAAGAAGGGGATGAAGTGGAAATAGAAGAAGAAGAAGAAGAAGGTGAAACATCTTTGGAAAGCGTTGACTATCCTCCTAATCCAACCAACAAAACCTTACTCAAAAATCAAAAGACTATTGTCGAGAATCAACGGATTCTTCAAACGGTCCGTTAGTAAGAAATTGGATAAAATGTCATCCAAGATGAACAATTTTTTCTTCAAAGTCGGCAAGAAGCTTGGATTATCTTCATCTTCATCATCCTCTAACTAGTTCTACCTTTTCATATCTTGTTATATTTGTTTTAGTTTATTTTGATTTTAATGTTCGTGTAGTTCTTAATGTTTAATCATTGTGACGTTCTATTATGAAATGAAATTGAACTACTTTTTTGTTATCTAGCTTATATTATCTCCAGAATAAATGTTAGTATATTATACACACACACACAATTGTTCACAAAATCAAAATAAGTAATAAAAATTGACTAACCCATGTCGACAACCCCCCTTTGACCATGTCGACATGTACTGGTCAGAAATGACTTTTCATTTTAAATTTGAAATTTGAATAACTACCTTATGTCTATTCAATTCAAACGAATTTCTACATCTATAAATACCTATTTCTTCCAGAATTCATCACTCAAAATCATTTCTTATCTACTTTATCTATATTTCTTCTCACAAACTCAAAAATGGCCAATCCAATTTATAGTTTAACCGAGAATCTTGAAGAAACCCTCAATTCGTTCAAGAATATTCTCTCTTTCATTCTTTGTAATCAACGACACTTAGAGTTAAGTAAAATGTAGATGATCAAGGAGCAAGAAAAACATTTCGATGCGATACGATGGATGATTTCCTCCCTGCACAAAGATGATAATGAAGCACATCCTCCTGTCTCTCTCGCCAATGATAATGAAAATTGGGATGCCATTAAAATAGACCCTATATTTGGAGAAGAAGGATAGGTGGAAGTTCCTCATAATGTTTAATTTTATTTGATTACTTTTTTTGATTTTAATTGATTGCTAGGATTTGATTTGATTTGGTTTGGTGTTGATTGATATTTGGTGTGCAAAACATGTATAAAAACACTTTGATATTTATATTATCTTTGATTAGTTATCATGTCTATCAGTATAATTATCTCTTAGTCTATCTATTATATACCCTATTGAATATAATATTAATGCAGGTATTTTAGTACAAGAACAAGGGGGAGTTATATAGTTTGGGGTTAGTTTTTGTTGATGACAAAGGGGTAGAAGTATAAAATAGGATAGTTAGGCTAGATTAAGGGGGAGTTATTAGTTTAGGGGGAGTTATTAGGATAAAAGTAATATTTTATAAACAAAAATTATCATCATCAAAAATGGGGAGATTGTTAGTCCTTGAGATGATGGTTTTGATGACAACAACCTTAGAATAAGACTATAAAATATAAATACTAACATTATATTTTAGATATATATATGTATATGCATGATTTAACCATGCATGCATTAAGAATGAAGACTGTACAGTAAAGAGATTCAAGATAACAAGATTGAAGACTCATGAGCATCAAGAATATCAAGAGTTCAAGATCTCGATAATAAGTAATTTAATTAGGAATTTTGTTAAAACTCCTAGAAAAGCACTGGCATCTTAAAATCCAATTTATTCGTGGAATGGAGTCTACTTCGAGCCTGTTAAAGGGATGGAAGCCTAAGTAGGATGGAACCTATGAAAAATCTAGTGGAACATTGTTTTGTATCCGCTAACCTTTTATTCAAAATGTTTTTACAAAATTATATCTTGTTTTCAAAATGATTTCAAAACCTTCCTTTTAAAAGAATCAAAAACATCTATCCTGGTTTTAATACTTTTAGCTCAAAATAATCTTTATTTTCAAAAAATCAAATTATCCTTGGTTTTAAGCTATCTTTTAATAATAATATATTTAACTTTTAATTTAGATTTAAATATAAAATTATAGTAAATTATATATATATATACACCAAAATATTATTCTCTATATTTACTTATGTATTTTAACTATAGTTAAGTATATTTATAAAGTTTAACATAGTTTTAATACAAGATAGAAGTTATTTTCAAAGAAAAGCAAATTACCAAAAAATACCTTAGGCATGTCGACAACCTCAAGTACCCCTTGTCGACATGGTAGCAGTTTATTTCAAAAATTTGAATTTCAAAGGAAGTGTCTATTCGTCATATCCTTTCACGAATGGACATGGCTGTTGTTCTACTATAAATAGGGGTGGTTTTGAACGAATTTGTATTCATAATTTCTCTGATTTAACTCCTCTTTTTCTTCCACGTTTCTTTATACACATTTTTACCATTACTCTGCCGAAATCAACATTAAATCTAACTAGATCATTTCTGGTTTGATTCTCTATCACTATCTCAACAAGATCTCAGTGATATTCAGAGTTATAGGCTTCTTTGTAATAAACTAAGCGAGAAAAGGTGTGATTGTAGCCCGTGAAATAAATCAAGTGAGAAAAGGTGTGATTGTAGCCTGTGAAATCAATTGGGTGAACTTGTTTCCCGTAAAATGAACTATATCTACCCAGAGGATTGTGAATCTAGAGTGGTGTACCTCATAGCCTTGAATTTAAGGGTGTAATTGTACAATTGATTTTGAAAGGAAATCCGTACTTGTATGTAGGACTGGATGTAGGGTAACTCCGAAGTAGTATAAAATTCGGTGTGTTCTTTCCTTTATTGCTTTTACTTTATTTCTGCATCTGTGTTTGTTTCCGTGATCATATCTGTGTCTGGATATTGCATACATTTGTGTTCAAATTAATATAAACTCAAAAAGATTTAGTAATTCCTTTAAACACTATTCACCCCCTCTAGTGTAATCCTAGCCTTAAGTTCCGTATTCCGCATTTCTCAAACAAACTGGTGCTATCAAGTTGAAGGGGCCACAACTTGCGTTTTTCAGTATTTTACTTTTGTCATTACCCAATGTACGCCCTGTTGATGTAACAATATACATGACTTTGAGGTGATTCACACTGGTCCAAATAAGGATTTATTGCCTGATTCTTGACGACGTATACTTGATATGGTACCAAGGTTTTCTACAATAGTATATGGCTATGCATAGAGGACAAATGTTTCTAATCAAGGAACCTGATCGAAGTCCAAAATAGGAAAGTCAGGTAAGCGATACTGGTACGGAAGAAAATCTTATATATTCTAGTAACTGATTGAATCAGACATTCCATACGAATGATTCATGCACATCGTACGGGCGTAAGTATATTTGTCTTTAATATTTTATGGTTTATGAGGATAGGTGGGTGACTCTTCGATTTTTCATAAGTTAGTATGAATAATCGATTGAGTAATAACCTATGGTTGTTGAGCATGAGTTTAGATTGTTTATCAATCTTGTGTGATGAGAAGGTTGTAAACCTAGACGAACTCTAAGTTTGTTAGTTATTTAACATTTTAGTAAATGTTAAGAATTATTTTGGTTGTTGCTTGGTTGTTTGTTTGGGATGAAATTTTGAGGTCAAAATTCCTTTAAGAAGGAAAGAATGTAACGACCTGAAATTTTATCACTTTGACTTGTGAATATTTAAATAATTGATTTTATATTCTTAAATAACTCATTTTTATTGTTTAATAATGATGGTAAGCTTGGTTTGAAATTTTTTTTACAAAAACAAATAGTTTGATGGAAAAAAAAATGTGACTGAAAATCGTTTGTCGGATTTTTAACTTTTCCTCAAACAAAAGTTGTTGCAACCTTTTGAACATACAAATGGTCATGCAAACAACAATTCAAAGTACATTAAATGAATTTAATTAAATCAAAAGGTCATTATGAAGTTCTAAAAGTTCATTAGTAATTAATAAAGTAAAAGTAATAAAGTAGGAAGACTTTTCTTCTTTAATTTAAAATAACAAAGTATATATCATCATCATAAAAGGTACCACGGTCACATGGTGGGGAGTGGTGTACATGGGGTATTATCTCATTCACATCTCCTTTTAGTTTGACTATTTCATTTTTCAAATTATTTCAAAAGCTTTTAAAGTAAGAAAATTGAAAATGACTTCTTTCTCATCTTCTTCGTCATACTTTCTCTCTTCCAAATAAACTCCAACATTCTTTAAACTTCACCAAACTCTACAATAATCCTTAAACATCCTTATTACACCTTTTAGCATCACTAAAGTTGAAAAATATAGGGCAAGGATAGAGCAAGCATATGCATGAGCAATAGGATGGGCGGAGGCATAGTTTTGTGGTTTTGTAGAGATTATAAATTATTGCTTAAGGAATATTAGTGGACTCGCAAATATTACAAAAATTAAGTTACGTATATCGGATTACATATAATAAATTTTGTTTTTCCCTATGAGATGCCCCATCCTTATGATGAGATGTATATTATATCATTATATACATATTGTGAATTTTTGATCAATTCGAATTGAATGGAGTTTTCTCAAATAGAACTCGAATAAACCAACAATATTGCAACTTAAAATCATGAAATTTTTGCCTTAATGGAAAATCACAAAAGAACATCAACATTCGTAAAAGCTGATTCATCCAAATACCAATTCAATTAAGTATTAAAAAAATGCAAACAATCCAAAATCATATAAGAACTCAAACTTCAAGGAATTCCAAAAAATCAAATAGAAATCTAGAAACAAAGCTAAACATTAATATGTCAAACATTTATCATACATTCAATATTTAATAATAATTAAATAAACAACAAAAATATGTTGCTTAGCGGAAATAGTTTATTCACTTTCGGATCAATACATTAATGTATAACCTTTAACTTTCAAAAATCATCTCCAAAATTATTATATGGCTAAACCATAACACTGGTTTCAAACTCAATTTATTCACTCATTTTTATGGTTGTTAGACCCTTCAAATAATTTATTGAAAATGGATCTTTTCAGATTTGTACAAAAATGTAAAACATGTTTTGTGTGTAATATAAGTCAAGTTTGATTTAAATAAAATGAGGGTTTGGGCTTTAGTATGTAAGCCCAGCTAACTAGGAGAGAGTCCACCTTCTCCTATACAGTGTGTTCATTTTCATTTCACGGAACTTCTTAAAACAAAAGAAAGAAACATGAACTCCTCCTTCTAAAACTCTCTTCACCCAAACCCTACCTGCTCCAAAAATCATAACAAATCAAATAAATCATCAAAAATCCTCGAATTTGGATATATTGTTGCAGATATGTTCCAGCACCTCTGCTCCAAATTTTTTGGCAATTGTTTAGTTTTAATGGGTCAAAAGTCTTCTTTTCTCTAGTGGTTTTCGGGTTAGATCTGGGCTGAAAACGAAGGTCGGTGGAAAATTTGTAACTAATTGTATAAAAATCATAAAAATATGAAATTTTGTTATGTTGTTCTAACCTCGTGAATACACCTTCTACCAAAATTTTGTAGGAAAATACTTAGCTTTTCTATGCTAAACCCTTGCTGCACTGAGGACGAAAACGTAGATTTTTCAATGATTTGTTTATGGGTTGATGCATGCGATTTGGATAATGATATGGTGAGTTTTAAACACTCACAAAATCTATCTCTAAGGATTAGGCTATGAAATTTTTCTTTCTACATGCTAATTTATTATGATGGTTGTTATAATATAAGAGTTAAATTGGTTGATTTGGTTGCTTAACTTTATGTTAATTTAGATTCATTAAACTGAGTTGAAAATGATGGTTAAAGAATACGAAATCAATGCCAACTGGTTATGTCTTTGGCTTTAAAATTATGGACATATAATTTAGATGTATATTCAAAGCTATTGTAAAAAGTTTGAGTGAAAAAGATTAAAATTTGAATTTATATGATTTTTGCAAAGTGGGCAAATATAAATTGAGATGTACAAATCTGGGTTTAAAATGGTTGTTAAAAAATCTAAAATCTGTGGCACTTAGTTAAGAATTTAACTTTGAAATTTTCTACATATAAAATAAACTAATATTCAAAGCTACTACAAAAGTTTGAGTCACTTGCCTAAGTGCGTTTAATTGTGTGTTTTCTTGACCTTTATTCTGTTGTTTTGCACCGTTTTCTTCTGTATTTTCAGAGATGAATTATGATGTTTTTAAAAGGCTATTTCTATACATTAGAAAGCCCACGTTCTGTGATGTGTTTTACATTCAAGTTTTTATATTTTTTTTCTGATAGATCCTATGGCCACCTATGGCTTTGTATTAAGTATTTATTGGATATGTCGATCCACTTGAGATGGAAAATTTAATAAAAAGTATGGGGTATTCAATAGATATTTAAGACAAGGCTATAGATGGTCGCTCCTATCCAGCCATATTCTCTGCATTAGCAGACAGTATTACTAGGTAATACTCTTTGTTAATGTAGGTTTCGGGGTGGGCGTCATGCCTAATGTGATGATCTACTGTTCTGTGATGTGTTTTATATTCAAGTTGTTGTAGTTTGTTCTAATAGATCCTATAGCCACCTATGGCTTAGTATTATGTATTTATTGGATATGTTGATCCACTTGAGATAGAAATTTTTTAAAAAAATTATGGCATTTTTCGATGTGTTCGATAAATATTTAAGACAAGACTATAGATGCTCGCTCCTATCCAGCCCTATTCTCTGCATTAGGAGATAATATTACCTAGTAATACTCTTTTTTAATGTAGGTCTCGAGGTGGGACATCACAACTTGGTGGTGGCTTTGGTTTCAATGTGTTGGTATGAGGAAGTAGTGGACTTGTACTTGGGTTAGCTTCGTTTTAAAATGAGTAATCTCACCTTGAATAAATTTGCACAGCTCTAAAAATATTTTTTGAAATATATATATTATAGTTGTGCTTTGTAAGACAATATTGTTGTGCATGTTGTAATGCTTTTAAAAGCACTATGATTTGTTGATTTGTTATGTATATTGTAATGCTTTGGAAAACACTTTGATTTGTTGATCTATGTGTATATTGCAGTGCTTTAGAAAGCTGGCAAATGTAATGGCACATAAGGATTAGTAGGGCACTATGGACTTGGAATTGTAAATTTGAGTACATGTAGTGGCACATAAGGTTTAGTGTGAGACTTGAACCTGAAATGAAAGTGTTTGTATAGCGATAGTTGCTATAGAAGTATTTTGACGTTGTGTGGTTTATGCTTATCTTGAATAATTATGTTTCATGTATAAATGTTGTATATATGAGTTTCTTATATACCATTTCTTGGTAGATTGAATTTGTTGGTTGTGAACTTGATATTTAAAAGTTGAACCTTTTTTGTAAAGATAAGAAGTGGTAGTATGTGTTCAGCATTATAGTAGTTGTTAAGCCTCTTTTCGAATTTGAAAAGTTATGGATATTGAATTGACTTCAACTTTTTAATATTATGAAGTAAAATGTTTTCATATTTATAGGGATTTAAATTATAGAAAAAAGTTATGTTTAATGGTTATTTTATTAATAAAACAAAGTTGAAAATTTATGATCCATACAGCTATAGTTGTTATGGATGCACTTTGGAAAAATTGGAATTTTGTACAGTATAAATAGTCACATACTTTAGATAATTTATAAATTATTTTCAATTAAACTTTATAAAAGTTATATGAGTACCTTAAAAGAACTTGGAAATTTTAAACATATTTTTGAATATTAAACAAGTGGTTTATTTAAAGGAAATCTCTTTGCTTTTACGAAGTCGAGTTCTTTTTAAAGGTGATGGTTTTAAGTTAAGATTTGGATGGAAGTTTAAACTTCGTTTAAATGTGTTTTAAAAGAGGTTTAAATTTTTTATAAGTGATTTAAAGGATTATTTGACATAATAAAGCAAGTGGTACTTTTAAGAAAAGTGGAATTTTGACTTTCCAAATAAAAATTAATTTCGAACAATGATTTTCATATAAAGTTTTATATAAAGTTTTCAAGTGTATTATAAGTATTTTTAGTGGAATTTAAAAGAGGCTATAATATTATAATTATAGTAAAATATTTTAGGAAGTGGAAAATAAGTTTAATTTATAACCCTTTGTTTTAAATGAATAGTATATGGAATTTATGAAATCGTATACTTGACATCAAACTTCAAGGTAGGGAAACTTCTACCTATCTTGAAAGAAAAGAATGTCATCCACTCAAGATTTGAGAGGTAATAATACCCCAACTTGAACGACCTCATTGTTATCCAAAGAATAGTTTAAGTTTGAAAATGAAGATAGTTGTTCGGTATATAAAGTATTAGTTTTGTATACAAAGTGGGTTACTTATGGAAATTTAGTAGTCCAATACTTGATACTGAAATCTGATGAGTAAATTGATCCTCTATTTATGACATCTAGAATTGGGGTGCCTCTAAAAGGATATAACTGTAACGACCCGCACTTCCACACCCCTTGAGTCAACACTATTTTACATCAATCAACATAAGTTGAACAGAAATACGAACCATTAGGGTTAAAGAAGAAGAGGTAGAAGAAGAGAAATCAGAAAACAACAACAGAATCTTACCATCGCAGCAGAATAAAATATAATAGATATTCAATGATCTTTACACAAAGAAAACTATATCTGTTTTATACATACATCACCAGAATACATCATCAGAGTTCAACAACATTAATAACATACAACTGGACAGTCATATAAACTTGTCCTCAATCTGAATACTAAGCGGAATAATAATCAAGTACGGCAATACGTATCGCCATTCAGCTCGTCCCCTTAGCTCCACAACATCACATCCTGTATTCTATAATACTCGGTCTGACCCGGGCATTATAGTTAAATAACACCCGAGTCAGTCTGGAATACCAATGTGAGAAAACCACACTCAAATTGATTATTAAAGTTTCAAAATCCTTTGAAATCAAAAGCATCTCGTAAGACCACGCCACAAATAAGCATGTTGGGGTTTTTACCCTACGATAGCTAAAACACTTTTTATTAAAATCCTCTGATATTATAATAGTGTCTATAAAAAGTAAAATAGAATCTAGCTAAAATGCTTGCATCTCTTCAGCAATAGTTGGGCACAATCAAAACCGTACGGGCACGTAGGGAAAATGGATTTCCAACTAATGACTAGGCACTGGGGTACCACCTGTCACGGTACCTGGTCTAGATCAGCATACCGAGGATCACTCCCGACCCCTTGCAACACAAGACCGGGACTAACTCTTACTGGATAATCCCGAGTAAGATCACCCCACGGTTGGGATTAGCAACCGCACCACTAAGCCGAAATAAAAGGGACATCTAGACAGGGATGACCTCGCCCTGAAATGGGTGCTACCCACCTAGCCTTGCTGCATAACCCTTGATTTTCAGTCATTCCCGGTTGATGAGGCTTGAGACTAAGCGTTACTTTTTATAACGTTTCACTTAGAATTCGCGTCGTCCACGTGACGATGTTCTGAAAGCATTCATCCATATAAGTCCATGCCGGGTTCGAACGGAACCGAAGGCACTATCCCTACTACATCCATTTTGGAAACATCCTCAGGATTAGTAGCGACTAGTCCTTGCTTTTCACTGCTCCATCCTCGACTCCGAACTCGTTTTTCCACGAAAACGTACAAATCGGATCGAAGCGGTTTTCAAGAAATAAATCCCGATCCCGGTCTCTTCGAAATGATCAGCGCATTGTCCAATATTGATAGTCGGTTATTTAACTACCAATTAACATTCACAAACATCCATCACAAAATAAATAATTTCCCAAATTATTTATTTATCTCAAAATATCTTCTCAAGATATATTTCCACTTTTCAAACCTTTTTGGAAACAGTTTCAAACTATCTTCCTTTTACCGAATAAATTTCCCAAATATTTTCTATTTCCACTGAAATCACCAAGCACAAAACTTTAGATTTTTAAAATAATTTAAAACACTTATTTATAAAATATACTTTAACATTTAAATTGAAAACTACTTCAATACTTTATTAAAAATATATAATATAGGAATATTTGAAAATGAGGTTACTTTATAAAATAATAGACTAGATTTTCTCTTTTAAAAACAAAATAACAAGTCACCTTTAAAATAATTACTACGATAATAGATTTGAAAAATATTTACTTTAGAATTTAAACATTTAGAAATAATAAATTTCCTAGAACATGCTTTTTAAAACAACATTAAGCTTTTAACTTATATTTAAAAATTTACTTTGAAAACTTACTTGATTATCTAGGGAAATATACTTCTCTTCACATCCTTTAAAAAATAAATCATTGTTTATTTTTAAACGAATTTTCTCATTTCCTTAATAAATTCCCACCATGAATTTATTCTCCAAAATATCCACTGATATATTACTTCACTTTTATAAACCCAGTTTATAAATTCCATAGTCTCACTTCTCTTTTAAAAATCCCAGTTTTACATAATTAAATCAATCTCCAAATTGATTTCCAATTTATTTCAAAATTTACTTCATTTTGAAATAAATTCCTTCTTTATCTATTTCAATAAATTTAAAACTTGGATTTTAAAATAAATTCTTTATTCCTTTAAACAATGTCACTTAAGGTTTAAAATTCATTATTTCTCTGTTTATTCAAAATCCCCTTTTCATACTCAAAATTTATTTATTAGAATTTTTAAAATGACTTTTATTCTTTGCAATTTATCCTTCAATTTATTCAAATTTTCTATAATTATTTACTTACAAATTCACTCTTTTATTTTCTTTTCCAAAAATCCAATTCTATATATTTAGATAACTCAGTGTACAGAAATATTCAAGCAGACTATAGTATTCAATATTCCAATATAATTCATCACAGAAGATCAAATAATCATAACAGAGAATATTAAATAATCTAAATAAATGTTGAGGAATCCAGTTGCATCCCTCCAACCTGTTGCCCTGCATCCACAGATGTTAGCACAATACCAATTCCACTTCGAGGTGGAATATCGCAGTATATGGGATTTAAATATAATATCATCCGCTATTATGCGGCGCATTGGGTCTCATCCGCTATATAATACGGGAAATCAATCATTCCAAGATATATTATGTACTACAATATAGCACATCAAATCAATTCAACCATTCAACCAGTTATTTAAATTTAATCATTTTGAATTTAAATTATTTCCAGATGAGTGAGATTAACTCACCTTTATTTGTTTGCAATCCAATCCAAACCGGTTATTCCCTCCATGATTATAGACCTTGTATAAACAGTTACAGTTTATTAACATCTGAATTAATAATTTAACTAGCCAATGAATTTATTAATATCTAGAAAAAAATCTACAAATAATTTATCATTTAATAAATTAAATTGACCAGAAATTTAATTTAAACAAATCGTTTGGGTTTTAAATTAATTTCCCCTTTTTAAAACCCCTTTTAGTAACTATAATAAATTAAATAGGTCAATCGTATAATTTTATCACCAAATCCATTATATAATCTTCTTTCAAAATCTTATATAAATTTCTTGTACCTATATATATATATATATATATATATATTTAAACTCTGGCATTTTAAAACTAAATAGTAAACATTCTTTACTGAAAAACAGTATATTGAGTTATATACATACATATATTCTGATAATTAATAATGAACAAATCGAATTCAAAGAGTTTTAAACTTATTTAAATAAAATAAAATTTAATTACCTTACTGTCATTATTTTCTTTTCTATTTTTTTAATATATTCATATATGTATTATTTAATTTAAATTGAAACATATACCTCACTTCCTTTGACAGAGCATAAACCTAGACATTGACAACTCCTCCTTCACTATCTCAGCTACGGCAAACCCCCAAATTTAAACCCCTCCCCCCGAGACTTAAGACCCTTCCTTCCTAAAGCCCTAGCTTGTCGACCTGCCAATGACTTGTCATCGTGCGTCTCCACCCATACGCCGCCCTCACGAGCAGCCGAAACCTCCCACGCGCGCGAGCTCATTCGCGCTTCCTCACCGAAGCCCTCAACATCGCCGAGCTCGAGAATGGCTCGCAAGAGTGCAAGCAACCCACGCGCAAATCGATCGCATGTCGCACCCTCTATTTCGTATTAGATTGATTTTTGCTCTAGAAGGCTTTCGATTAATTGAAGAATGAAGGTTCGTTATACACGAGATGATTTCGATTTGGGCGAAAAAGAACTCGGCTCCGAGTCAAAATGAAAAAAAGAATGAGATAGATGGCTTCGGTTATACGCTAGGCTAAGGTTGACTTGACCCATTATAATATTATTTAATTTCAAATATTCCATGTTGAACAATTAAAATTCGGACCTCCAATCGATGCATGCCGCTAGGCGTTTATAATGTTATACACCTATTCCGAACGCAATGGAAAAGGTTTCGAGTCTTAATTTGATCGTATGGAGAAGATAGGTTTTCTGATTGACTATTATAATAAATTTTCGATATAAATTTCAGCGCGTTTATATGTCGTACGCTCACACAACAACTCCAAACATTATGAAAATTGAAATCCGATAATAACACAATATTACGGACCTAATGGGATGGGTTTCGTCGAATTCCGAGACTGTGCCTCGAAATGCTATTTTTAAATTCAATTTAAACGATAAAATTTCAAAACTTAACCAAGCACTTCCAAATTCAATTTTTAACACTTCTACTATCTTCAGTACTATCAATATAAATTTTATAAACCTTCAAATTATTTTTTTACAGGCTCAAAACTCCAGATTCAACATTTTACTCAACTTCAAATTATTCAATTCAATAATTTAATTATCAAATAAATAGTGATATTTGAATTCAAGTTAAAAATTAACTTTCAAATACTTAAAATCAATTAAATATTCTATTTTCAAATGCTCAAAAATTCCGGGTCGTCACATTCCTCCCCCCTTAAAAGAATTTCGTCCCCGAAATTACTAGTTAGGAAGAATGGTCCAATACCCCTTTACTTTTTCCCAAAACCAAATAGTTTCTAACAACTTTCCCGAAACAATCATTTTATCAAGAACACACTACCACTGTTCCTAACTTTCCAAACTTCTTCCATTAAGTTCCCACCAATTTCATATACCCAACCATTCAAATTTCAATTTAAAACCAAATTTTAAATTTTCAAAATTTCTTAAAAAATTTATAACTCTCTAAATTTTCGAAAAATTTCGCCAGCGCCTCCTTTGCGCGGCTAGCTTGGTACAACTACAAAATGCCTTTACGGGCTCCCAAATTTCAAAAGAAAACAAAAATCTAAATGGCTAGATCAAAAACCCAATCAAATTTCATACAGAAATTTAAACACATACCCTTTTTTGTCGAGCAATTCAAATTTATTTTCTGGAATCAAACCCTGTTAGCACCAAAATTGGTCACTAACACCCTTAGAAAGATTGTGTAGAAAGATTAATGAAGAAAGTAAATTAAAGTAGAAAAAATATGTAAATTTCAGTGCAGAGAACAAGAACACCAAATTTATAGTGGTTCGGCGTAACTGCCTACGTCCACTTTGAAGTTGATTTCCTTGATAGTTGATTACAGATACAGTCTGTTTCTAATTACTTGAATACAATTGCAAAACCAAAGACAAAGTCTTGAAAGAGTGTTGAATGCATCAGAGTTTCCCCAGTGTTCCCAAAAAACTGATCCTTTTCACTATGCCCCTGCCTCTTTATTTATAGACGAAAGTAGGTAGGACTTTCCCAGCGGGCCTGGTAGCTGGATATCACGGCCCACATGGAGTAGACTCTGTTTGTCGACCCAAACATGCCGAACGGCCAAATGCCGATCCATCATCTTCATGCCGAATGATGCGGTGTTGCGTGGGAAGAGTAGGCCGAGCAATCAATCGAAGCCGGACGAGATTGAAAGAGTGCCGAACAATCTTTGGTTGTCGAACGTTCTCGGGAGGCCGAACAATCTCTGGATGCCGAACGATCTTATGCCGAGCGTCCTTGGTATGTCGAACGATCTCCTCATGCCGAGCATAGCAAAGCCGAACACTCTGGATGTCGTGGGAAGCATTTACACCGAACGATACCGGAAGCCGAACCAGGGACTTGGTCGAACGATGTTTGTATGCCGAGCAAGGCTTAGGCCGAACGTTACCCAATCCGAACTATGTCTTGGCCAGATGATTCTTAGGCTGGCCAATAGATAGGCGAACGGTAGTTTGGCCGAACAATGTTTGGGCCGAACGGTAGTTGATGCCGGACAATTCTGCCATGCCGAACGTTCTCACAATGCTGAATGCTCTGCCATACTGAACGTTCCTTTGATGTCGAATGAACTTGGATGCCGAGTGCTTCTTGGATGCCGGCCGTCGAACGATCCAGTTGAGCCGACCGGTGGGGATGCCGAGTACTAAGTTACCTGGTCAAATCCCGAGGAAACACTTGCTCCCCAAAGCGTATCGCGTGACCGAACGTGATACGCTTTGAACTACGAGTCCTTTGTGCTTCATTTCGAAGCTTGGCCGATTACTCTTGGAGGTTGTTTTCTTGTGAGTACCGGGTGGGTTGGTGTATGCCGACTGTAACGCGAATGCCGAGCGATACAACCGAAGCCGAACATCCCATTCACGCCGTGCAAAATGAAAGCCGAAGCCGAACGATACCGCTTTGACTGGTTCTACCGGTCATCGTCGCTTAGACATCTTCCTCTTCCCTATAAAGGTCAGCATGTTCCTTCTTCTTCTCTTTCCATTTTTTTACCTCCGCTATCTTGTATTTGCTAACCTCGCCAGTTCGTATCCTCCAAAGATTCAACAATCCTTTCCAATCTGGAGTTACTAACTAGGTATCGATTCTTCTATCTAAATCCTTTCCATAACTGCTCAAGTTCATAGAGGAAGATAGGTGTATGAAAGAGTCGAGTCTCGGTTTAAGATATTTTTAGGGTTTAATGATGAGGGGGAAAGAAGGAGTAACTAGAGACGAGCGTATAAGGGAGCAGTTGGGAGTTGTATTGCGATTCGGCACGGTTCCGTTGTGCCGAACGAGATTGGAGGAAAAAAGGACAGAGGGGGGTAGGAGGTGGTTAGGATGTCGTACGGCATGGACTGACATGACTCGCCGAACGACCTGTCCTTGTTGTTCGGCGTGGATGGAGGAAGAGAGGAAAAAATGAAAACGAAGTTAAGGACGGAGTGCCGAGCGTTGGAGCTCGGCATAACTTTCTGGTTCGGCATGACTCGTCACATGCCGAGCAGTGGGATGGAGGGTTAGGGAGGAAGTATGAATTAGGTAGTATGCCGAATGTTATTTCAGCCGAACAGAATTCTGGCCGAACGGTTCCCTTGTCGAACGCTACCTAGGCCGAACGATAGTTAGGCCGAACGAAAGTTTGGCCGAACAATATTCTGGCCGGACAACTTTTAGGCCGTGCCATTATGAATGCTGAACCATCCCTTAACTTAGGCCGAACAATACACAAGCCGAACAATTATAAATGCCGAACCATTTTTTATAGGTCGAACACTTATGGATGCCGAACCATTTTTTAGCCGAAGAGAACATAGGCCGAACGATTATTTGCGTTGCCTAATCATATAGCAAAACAAGGGCAGAGACTCTAGCATACTATCATATTGAACTGATCCGGACCGATAACTTAAATTGACAAGAACAGACAAAAGCTTTTAACTCGTAGTGCCAATGCCCGAGTTCAAAATTGAAAGCATCGCAAGGCTGGTTTTCGGAGACGGTCAGCGATGACGGTCTTCGAAGGCGACAGTCCCAAGCTCGACTTTATATCATTAATTCTGTGACTCATAATCTCTTAGCACTTAAACACAAATGATCGCAATAGTTCACACACCACACAGGGGGAATTCTTGTGTTGTTAATTCTGATGTTGATTGTTTTTCGAGTATAGTTCAATTAGGTACTCCGTAGGATTCAATATTTATTGGAAATGTCTAAGAGATCTGGCTCCTCCATGATTTCTGATAGACCGGGACCGTCCACTCGATAAGAAGTCGCGGATGTTTCAAACCCGTCAACCTCCCCTGCACATAACTTAGCCCCCGACGCTTTGGAGGCAGCGATTCTTTTGGATAATCCTGTTGATTCACTGGCTTCGAAGGTCAATGAAGTTGCGCTCCAACGAATATGCTCCATCCATGGGATCTCTTATGACGACGTGCTGGTTCCCTCGGGGCGCGATCGTCCACACTTGCCCCCAGTTGGATACACGACGTGTAATAAATTCATGTGCTGGGTTGGTAGCGTGCCACCGTTCAGTTTATTTCTTCGGGATGTGCTGCAATACATTGACATTGCCCCGTCGCAATTGCACTCGAACGGCCACGCATTCATCTACGGTACCTACATCCTCTTCATGACCGTCCACTCTAGGCCTCCAACTCCTGGCGATATCAGATATATTTATATGGTCAAGAAGCGGGGAGGTAGCCCCTCTTACATGTTTCTCGAGCCCTATCGGAAATGCCAGATTTTAACCCGGGCGTGGAGCAAGTTTTCCCAGTACAAACAGGAATGGTTCTATGTGCGTTGCCCTTCTGGTTTTGTGAGGAGATGGGTTGAAGGAGTAAGTCTTCTTCTTGAAACGATACTCATGTTTGGCCGATGCTATGCCTTTTTTAACTCTTGTTTCATCTTCTCAGGTATCAATCCACGTCCTGACGGCCGCAGATATTCTGAGGCCATTGAAGCTGTTAGAGCTCTTCCCGTCGAAGAACGAGACATCCGAACTCTCATTTCAAATGAGTCACTATCGAGGTTCGGACTGTTAGCAGAAGGTCGTCGGGTAAGCCTCCCTGAGGGCCTCTCCATACCCAAGCCCGCATCCGGTAAAGGGGGAAAATTAGCTGAGTCGTCATCACGTCACACCCTTGGTGCATAGGAAGAGGGGAAAATTCAAGGGAACGAAACACCCGAAGCATAAGGTGAGAACTTGAGTCCCACTCAGGATCCGATAGTCGAAGTACACGATATCGAAACGTCATCTTCCCCCTCAAAGAGGAAAAAGGGATTGACGTACAAGATTAGAAAGTGTTGAATATGCGCTCATATGATTTTTGTTTGATGATAATAAACATATATACATTCGTTTAAATGTATTTGATAATATACTATTTTATTTTTTCACAGATTAAATAAATATTTGCAGAATAAAATAAACAACACGA
Organism: Allium cepa; assembly: GCA_030765085.1. Lineage (NCBI taxonomy): Eukaryota > Viridiplantae > Streptophyta > Magnoliopsida > Asparagales > Amaryllidaceae > Allium > Allium cepa. The sequence continues at coordinate 117,829,683 of CM060945.1, read as the reverse complement.
AATTTGAATTCAAACGAATATTTTATTCAAACAAATATTTATTACAATTTTGATAGTACAAATTCAAGCTCTCACCATACATATACATTTTTGATTACATCACAATTACATCACAATTCAGTTTACATTAATAACCTCACTACATATCACTCACACTCGTATTTATCTTCAACTTCATTCCAGTTTGAATCCAGCATCTGAGCAATCTGCAAAAATATAAACTAACGCAGTAAAATTGAAAAAGAAATATTTTTGCAATTCAAAAATAAAAGATAATTTTTGAATATATGATTCGCCTCAGTTATTTGGGTTGTTCGTCATAATTTAAATTTGAATTCATCATACACGAACAACTTGTGACATACACAGTGTATTACTATATATGCCACAAGGCCGTGCACGCCGATATATACACTTGATAATGCTACAGGGACAGGTGTGCACAAGGTCAAACCCAAATATACGGACAGGTTCAACTCAGGTGCAATAAATTCAAAAATACGACACGAGCACAAGGTCAAATCCGAGTTTTGAAACTGGATTCAACACAAGTGATCATGACAAGAAACAGTTCAATATGAAATGATGAACATGCAGTCAACAAGTGACAACATACTTCAATGACCAAAGCATGGCCAATGCAAAATGCAGATACAAACTACAAAGAACATCAACAACTACAAAACTGCATGCACACGGCAACTACAAAGTGCAAAGGCCATGATCAAGCCAACACAGCAAGCAGATGAAAGCTAACCGGCAAATGAACAGAGGCAACAAGGCCAGTTGATAATAGGGAACACAAGTGTGACAAATGCAAACTGTGGTGAAGCAACAAAGATGAACCAGACAGTGATACAAGTTCGAACAATGCTCAATGCACAGCCAACAAGATATCATCAAAAACCAAACAAGGGACAGGCCATAACATGCAGACCAAACACATGAGTATAAACAAATGAATCAGCAAGGCAATGCACAAATGCTATAGAATGCAATGCTCAATATCACTACAAACTGCAGTGGACAACAAAAATGATCAAATATACACAAATGCAGCCCAATAGACCAAAGTACAACATCAAAGACAGCACTGACTTAAGTATACAAGTGAAACTGCAATAACTCAGTGGACAGGAATGTAACAAAGACCAAGGCTACGGCATAATGCACCAGAGATATGGAACCACTGCAACAAAAGTGTACAAACACCAATGAACCATCAAAGAATGCAACACAGTAATGAGAACAGATACAAGCTAGTTCCAGTGCCAACATATTTAACTCAATGTGCAACTGCAAGTGTCGACCAAGTGACAATGCAAGCAAGATCAACACAGCAGCCAACTAAAGAACAAAATTACTCACAACATCGACAAACCCAAATGTCCAGACCAACAACAACATGAATACTGCACCAACCAGAATGGATGCATAGCAAATGCATGCAACAATGTGCACAGGCCAGAATGACAAAGTGTATGCAACGGCAGGGAGTCGAACCAACACTGCAGCAAGATGTTAAAATATGCAAAACAAGAATGGAAAGTTTACAAAGTATCAAAGCCGTGTTTTTTACCAAGTCAATAATCAATACCGATGGTCATCACAAAATCCAAGTTGAAGTCAACCAGAGAAAACCACGAAATTAATCAACACCGTAATGTACATTGACCAAGTTAAAGCCGTGACCATCAAGTTATGATAATATACGTTTTTTTTTGAATAAGTCAGAAAACATCCCAAGCATCCAAGCATAATCGAACGGGCGAAGACAAATTCAAATCAACATATACGAACGCAAAAATAGGAAATCAAATCCTATAAATTACCACAAATCATCATCGGCATAATATAGAGTTCAAGCATTCAATCAGAAAGCAAAAGGAATAAAAGTACTCACCAAAATTGTAATCGAACTCGATCAATCGAAGTAGCCGAAGCAAGGTACAAGGAGGCAGTCGATCGACAGGGCAGAAGGACGAAAATCACAAATTCGATCGATTAATATAATATCGGCATCTTTGATTCCAGCCCTAATTTATTGAAGAAAGAGGAACAAACAAGAGCCGAAGCCCTAATCTCAGAAGGAAGAACAAACAGCCATTATCACATACGAGATAAAAGGAAAAAAGGCCGGCATAAGTGAAATAATAAAAAGGGGATGAACTGTTTTAGTTTGGGCCGGCCTTTTTTATTTTAAAAGGGTTTAGTTTCTTTTTAGGGCTGTTTTAATTTACGTTATTTTTAAATTTGTATTTTCATTTTTAAACCGTTTAAATTTCTAGTCGTGTGACTAGGGGACAAACTACGGTGTGTAGTTTGGGAATTCGCAACTCGGTGGTTGAGTTGTGGTCAGGGTTTTGAGCGTAGAGTTAGATTAGTCAATAGCGGGTATAGCGAGTTTACGTGTGTAAGCGAGGGACTATCTAATTTCTAGTAGAAACCTTGGGGGCGGCACGTAGGCAGGGTTTTGCCGAAGCTGGGTAAATTCTGTGTTGTTCTGTTATTTATATTCTGCAATATCTGTGCTGCTATTCTGTGATCTGAATTTAATTTAATTCATAAGCTTCTGCGATTAATTTTTATAATTTTCACTATCACCCTATTCACCCCCCCCCCCTCTAGGGTGAAATCGATCCTACAAGTGGTATCGGAGCTAGGAACAAAAGCCGTTTTTGTTTTAAAAATTTGATTTTACAAAAACCAATTTTTGTTTTAAAAAATTCGTGTTTCAAAAATCAATTTTTGTTTTATAAATTTGTGTTTCAAAAAAAAAATCAGTTTTTGTTTTAAAATTTTGAATTTTTTAAAATGGCTTCTTTTAATAATGCTTTTGCAGAGGGTCAGTCGATAGTTAGACCACCAATGTTCAATGGTGAATGCTTACTGGAAAAATAGAATGCAAATTTTTCTGAAAACCATTGACGCTTGGAATATTGTTGAGACAGGTTATAGAATACCAACTATAACTGTAGACAATCAGGAAATAGAGAAACCAAAGGAACAATGGACAGAACTAGAAAATAAATTACAAAATACTAATGCCAAAGCTATGAATTCTATTATCTGTTCATTGGATCAATTTGAATTTAATCGTGTCTCACATTGTCTAACTGCGCAGGAAATATGGCACATACTAGAAGTGACTCACGAAGGAACATCTCAAGTCAAAGAATCTCGCCTTGCAATGCTAAGCAGCGAATACGAGAACTTCAAAATGGCGAAGGAAGAAAATGTCAAAGAGATGTACGGACGACTCTCCAATATCGTATACAAATCAAAAGCTCTCGGAAAAACATACACCGAATTAGAAATAGTCCGGAAAATCCTCAGAGTCCTTCCACGAAGCTTTGAAGCAAAAGTAACTGCCATACAAGAATCGAAAGATTTAAAACAACTTAAAGTTGAGGAACTCATCGGAAATCTCACCACTTATGAGCTAGAAATGAAATTCAAAGAAGAGCGTGAAGGAGGTGACACTCAAAAGAAATCAATAGCTCTCAAAGGAACAACCGAAAGTGATGATGATAACGATGAAGATGATGGAGCAGCAGAATTGGAGCTGTTGATAAGGAAATTCAAAAAATGGAATCAAAAACATGGTAACTCAGCTCGAATTCAAAAAGCAAAAAGCAGAATAGCCAAAGCACTAGACTACTCGGAAGAACAAAAGTTTATTTGTTATAATTGCAACAAACCCGGCCATATCAAGCCCGATTGTCCACAAATTAAATTCAGCCATGGAAAGAAACAGAAAAAGAAAAGTTTTGCAGCCACTTGGGATGAAATAGACGAGAATGATCAAAGCACTGGCAGTGAAAGCGAAAAGGCAGAATTGTGTCTTCGAGGTGATACAACTGACAGTGACGATGACGAGCCAAGTGAGGTATCAAAACTTACCCATTCTGAGTTGCTTATATATTTTCATGAAGTAAACGGTTGTTTTGAACGACTTAGGGAAAAATACGCCAAACTTGAATCTCAAAAAGATACTTTGATAGAATGTAATAAACAACTTGATCAATTAGTTAAAACCTATCAAAGTAGGATCCCTAAGTGTGATAAGTGTCCAACATTTGATGAAGAAATTAAAAAATCAGAAACTAAAATAAAATCGCTTGAAAATGAAATTCTGATTTTAAAGGAGAATGAAAATACTAGGAGAGATAATTCTATTAAAAAGTGCACACAGTTGTTAAACGAAAATGAATCTCTCAAATCACAAGTCCAACAATTGTCAACGACTTTAGATAAATTTTCAAAAAGTGAAAAATCGTTGAATATGCTATTAGGAAAGCAAACTGTTAATACGGTTAAACAAGGACTTGTGTAACGTTCGCGATTTTTCGTTGCCGAAAAACCGAAATGTTATGGGTTTAAGAAAGAAGAAAGAAAGAAGAAGAGATGAAGGTAGAAGATAGAGGGAGAAGAAAATAGAAAATTTTAAAATAGAAAGAAAAGAGAATAGAAAATGGAACGGAACAGAAAACAACAGAACAACATCTGAATCTCACAATTCGCAGCGGAACAACATATAACAATAAATGAATAATCTTTAAACAAAGAACTATATCAGTTATTACATTTTATACTTTACATCATATCATCATCAGAGTGTACAACAACAAACAATGCAGCGGAAAAAGAAATACTATATAAAACATTTCCTTTCGGAAATCATTTACTATAACAATAGTGTTATAGTCCATTATTTCCTTATATTTCTCGAAAACATCTATTTCAACAACAAATGTTGAAATCTATGGTTTCAAATCTCAATACAGTTTAAAACATCTTTAGATCGTTTTAATTCTATTTAAAACATCACATCCAAAATAATTTCTTTAACAAAATATTCACTATTCAAAAAACGTGAATATACTTGTTAATAAATTTCATCACTTCTATTCATTTTATTTTAAAGAATTATTCACTGTCTAAAACATGAATATAACTCCATAAATAAATTACAACAATTCACTTATCAAAATAAGTCGTTGCGGATTTATAAAACAATGTTTATAAATTCTATTTCTATTTATTTTATAACAACTTCCTTTTATAAATTTCCTTTATAAATCTATTCAATTCATATCACAATGATATATTAAAATTCATATTATAAGTCAAATACTTATAATTTATTTATTTACAAAATCGTTTCTTTAAACTTCATAAATTTTCATAAATCTTATAACTTATAAGATTCATTTATTTATCCAAATTCCATTCTTTTAAATAGCTTTACAAATTTTATAAACCTACTGTTTATAAAATTCCATTTATAACTTCACCGTTATAATTCTATAATTCCAATTTATGAAATTCATTTACAAATCATTCTATCACTTATAAAAGCTCGTTTTATAATTCAAGATATTCTAAATTTATAAATATCAATTTATAAATCTTTTAATACAAATCAATTTATATTATTACTTTAAACATCTTTAAACTCTTTTATAATTTCATCATTCTGATTTATAAAATAAAATTTTTATAAATCCTATCTTTAAACTTCTTATAATGAATTCAGAATTCCCAGTTCAAACTATTTTATAAAATCACTAATCCCATATTTTCAAAAAATGAACTTTTAACTGTATTTCTCAAAAATCATAATTTTCATAATATTAAAATTATAACGTTTATTTATTTAAGATGAATCAATTCCAAAAATATTTTATAAACGTATATTTCCAAAAATCACTTTAGAAATTAAAATCGTTGTTTTAACTTCAAAAATTGGATCCGATGATGCAACACATCAATAGCCAATCACAACTTTCAAACATCATATATCACCCATGATAACAATCAAATATCACAATATATGAAATCAAATAAATATTTGTGAGGAATCCAGTTGGATCCCTCCAACCTGTTTCCCTGCATCCACAGACATTAGCACAATACCATTCCGTTTCAAGACGGAATATCGCGGTACATGGGATTTTATAAATATATATCCGCTTACTAACGGCGCAATAGGGTCTCATCCGCTAAAAGAAAATGCGGGAAATCAATCAACTGCAATATATAAATATGCCAATATATATATATATATATATATATATATATATTGCTATATATAATATAATACCAATTCCACTTCGAGGTGGAATATCGCGGTATATGTGCGTAATAAATAACCTCCGCTTACTAACGGCGTATAGGGTCTATTCACATCCAATAACTATATATAACAATCATCATTCAATCATTCAATCAACACAGTCAAGCAAATTTTTAAATCTATCTATTTAAAATTTAAATAAACAATAAAAATTCCTTTTGAGTGAGAAGTTCTCACCTTTGCTTTTATTAGCAATCCATTTCCAATTTCGGCTTGATTTCTCTTGATTTATACCTAGTATAAATATTTACACAGTTTGTTAAATGTTTGAATTAATCGAACTGTTAATTTCTGTTCAAAAATTTTAATTGTCTAATGATTTAATTTCATACAAATTTTCTTTAGCAAATTTATTTAACTAAAAGTTTAAAAATTAAATTTCCTTTAATAACTTTATTTCTACTAATTCTTTTACTTTAAATTAATATCCTTATATCAATTTCTTTTAATAAATTGTTTAACTAAAAATTTAAATTTTAAACTAAATTCTCTTTAAATAAATCTTTCGCTTAATAAATTGAATTTCCATTTGATTGGTTTATTTAATTTGGCTAACCATTTTGGGTTTATACTAAAGATTTTATTTTCAATATAATAGTTTGAACTAAAAATTTTCTTTAAAATCTTTTAACAACTAAAAATAATTAAATTGGTAAATAAACAAATTAATTGCCATTTTATTATTTTGAATTAACAAATGATTTTTAATTTACCTAATAATCCTTCTTTCAAATAAATCCTTCAAAAAAAATATTTTTAGCAACTAAAAAAATCAGGTGAACTGGTTAAACAAATTAATCTCTTTAATATTTTGATTTTAATTAATAATTTTAATTAAACGGATTTCCTTTGATAAATTTACTTAACAAAACATTAATTCTAAAAATACATTTCCATTAAATAATTTTATGTAATTTATAAATATTCAATATAAATCGAACTATTTGATTTACTATTTTAAAATTTTAATTCATCTAAACTTTTGTTCAATTTGAATGTTTTAAATTTTTAAACCAAAAATCAACTTTTATACTAATTCCCTTTTAATAAATTTATTTAACTAAAAAAATTAGTTTTTAAACTAATTCTTTTCTTTTAAAAATCTAGTCTTTATAAACTCGATATTGTTTTAAAATTTTCTATACTTTAAAAATAAATCATATATTCATATGTTTACTGTAAAAACTTTTCTGTATGTATATATATCCCAAATAAAATTTGATGTTTATTGCCTATCTATAAATTTTAAATTAAAACAACTGTGACTTAATTTTTTTTTTCTCTTTTACTGTAAACTGCAAATTATCTCTTCTTTTTTTTTATTTGCATATAAATTAAATTAAAAAATAAAAATAAAAATAAAAACAATATACCTTACTGCAAAAATCGAAACCCCTCTTCGATTTTGATCGCGAGTTCACCACGGCCTGCAGCCGTTGCCGCTCGATCGCCACTGTCCCATATTTTCACCTCCAATACGCGAGCAACCTACGATCGAGACCCTCCTGCCGCGTGCCTCCACTGCATCGCGAGTCGCATCACCACGACTTCTCAGTTGACCGCGTCGCCATTCCCAATCGCGAGCCTCCTTGCGCACGCACACGCCGCCGCGTGCCGCGCCGCTTGCCTGCATCGCGATACCCCCACTTGCGCCGCCGTCTCACCCTTCAATCGCCGCTTCGTGCTTCCCCTCACCTCGCGTACGAGCCCTCCACTGACTCGTGCGCCGCTTCACGCCTTCACGACATCGCCCCCAATTGCCTGCAATCGACTCGCGACCTCCACCCTATCGCGCGCGTCGCGATTTTGATTCCACGGCTACGGCCATTATTTTTTTCTTTTATTTCGAATTGAATCTGGAGAGGGACGTGGCATTTCAATTTATTGAGATTGAAGAGGGAAGGAGGAAGAAGGAGACGACGTCGGCCATTTTTTTTCATTTTGATTTGTTTGTTTTGAAAACTGAAGATTGCGTTATTTTTAAAACGTGAAGAACATGGGCATCACGTTCACCTTCGTGATCTCAGGCGAGATTTTAGGCGTGAGGAAAGGGAGAACGTGTTGTGTTTGTCTCAATTTAAATTTTAAATTTAAATTGAATTCAATTTGATTTCGACGCGTTTACACGCCGTGTGCTCACATACTAACTCAGAAAAATACGAAATTTGAAATCCGGCAATAATTCAATATTACGGACCCAATGGAACTGGTTTCGTCGAATTCCGAGACTGTGCCTCGGACGGCTATTTTTAAATTTGATTCAAACGATATAAATTTCAAAACTGTACAATTCACTTCCAAATTCAATTCTGAAGCTTCTAAAATCTTCAATATTATCAATATGAATTTTACAAGCCTTTGAAATATTTTTAATCGGCTTAAAATTGAAGATTCAAATTTTTATTCAACTTTCAATAGATTAAATTCTATAATTTAATCGTTAAATTCAAAGTTATATTGAAAATTCAATTCAAACCATCATTTAAATATTTAAAATTAATTAAATATTCTCAAATTAAATTATTAAAATTTCTGGGTCGTTACAATCTTCCCTCCTTAAAAGAATTTCGTCCCGAAATTACAAGTTAAGAAGAATGCTCTTATCCCGTCTATCATTTTTTCACAATTAAAATAGTTTTATCAACTTACTAGCCTAAATCTTTTTACTAGAGTTTCATTATCATTTCAACTAGCTTTCCAACTTCAATTATAGGTTTCAACCAACATTGTTTTCCTAACAATTCAAATTTAAATTCGAATTCAAATTTCAAACTTTCAAAATTTTCTCAAAAATTTTCTAACACCCTAAATTTTCGAAAAATTTCGCCAGCGTCTCCTTTGCGCGGCTAGCTCGGTACGACTACAAAATGGCACCACGGCCCCTTAGAATCAAAAAGAAAAGAGAAAAGCCAAGTGGCTAGAGAAGAAAGTCATCAAATCTCATACTGAAGTTCAAATACGTACCTTTTTGTCGAGCAATTCAATTTTAATCTTTGAAATCAAAATCTCAATTCCTTTATATACCTGTATAACCTGCTAGTAGTAGCATCCAAATCCAAATACAATATTCAAACCAATTTGCCAATTCTATTGCAAAATTTCGATATATGTTTCTTATATATTTTAACTTCACTATTGAAGTTACATATTCATTTCATTCAATTTTACTCTTCAATTCAATTTCATTCACAATTTAAATTCCATTTGAATTCAATTCACAATTTGAAATTCCATTCGAATTTAATTCTCAATTCTAAATATTGAATTCTATCGATTAACTTTCATTTGCTAATTCATTTTAATATTCAATTCATTCCATTTGAAATTATTTCACAAATGAATAAATTATCAAGTTAATTTTCTTGAATCCAATCCATCTTATTTCTTATTCCATATACTAGTGATAATAATTCTATATTATCACTTCTAACAATCATGCAACCATATACTATAATAATTCATAGAAAACCATTTCTTTTCTATACAAAAATAGTTTTGGGCAAAATTACTTTATTTACCCGATTCAAAAACAATTTTATATTCACTAACAAATACGCTCTCATATCTATTATTACACTCAAACTCATTCTAGAGTACTGCTGACTCTATCTCTAACGAGTAATACCCAACAGAACCATGGTTGTCGCTTAACCATAAGCTCAGATACCAAATGTAACGTTCGCGATTTTTCGTTGCCGAAAAACCGAAATGTTATGGGTTTAAGAAAGAAGAAAGGAAGAAGAAGAGAAGAAGGTAGAAGATAGAGGGAGAAGAAAATAGAAAATTTTAAAATAGAAAGAAAAGAGAATAGAAAATGGAACGGAACAGAAAACAACAGAACAACATCTGAATCTCACAATTCGCAGCGGAACAACATATAACAATAAATGAATAATCTTTAAACAAAGAACTATATCAGTTATTACATTTTATACTTTACATCATATCATCATCAGAGTGTACAACAACAAACAATGCAGCGGAAAAAGAAATACTATATAAAACATTTCCTTTCGGAAATCATTTACTATAACAATAGTGTTATAGTCCATTATTTCCTTATATTTCTCGAAAACATCTATTTCAACAACAAATGTTGAAATCTATGGTTTCAAATCTCAATACAGTTTAAAACATCTTTAGATCGTTTTAATTCTATTTAAAACATCACATCCAAAATAATTTCTTTAACAAAATATTCACTATTCAAAAAACGTGAATATACTTGTTAATAAATTTCATCACTTCTATTCATTTTATTTTAAAGAATTATTCACTGTCTAAAACATGAATATAACTCCATAAATAAATTACAACAATTCACTTATCAAAATAAGTCGTTGCGGATTTATAAAACAATGTTTATAAATTCTATTTCTATTTATTTTATAACAACTTCCTTTTATAAATTTCCTTTATAAATCTATTCAATTCATATCACAATGATATATTAAAATTCATATTATAAGTCAAATACTTATAATTTATTTATTTACAAAATCGTTTCTTTAAACTTCATAAATTTTCATAAATCTTATAACTTATAAGATTCATTTATTTATCCAAATTCCATTCTTTTAAATAGCTTTACAAATTTTATAAACCTACTGTTTATAAAATTCCATTTATAACTTCACCGTTATAATTCTATAATTCCAATTTATGAAATTCATTTACAAATCATTCTATCACTTATAAAAGCTCGTTTTATAATTCAAGATATTCTAAATTTATAAATATCAATTTATAAATCTTTTAATACAAATCAATTTATATTATTACTTTAAACATCTTTAAACTCTTTTATAATTTCATCATTCTGATTTATAAAATAAAATTTTTATAAATCCTATCTTTAAACTTCTTATAATGAATTCAGAATTCCCAGTTCAAACTATTTTATAAAATCACTAATCCCATATTTTCAAAAAATGAACTTTTAACTGTATTTCTCAAAAATCATAATTTTCATAATATTAAAATTATAACGTTTATTTATTTAAGATGAATCAATTCCAAAAATATTTTATAAACGTATATTTCCAAAAATCACTTTAGAAATTAAAATCGTTGTTTTAACTTCAAAAATTGGATTCGATGATGCAACACATCAATAGCCAATCACAACTTTCAAACATCATATATCACCCATGATAACAATCAAATATCACAATATATGAAATCAAATAAATATTTATGAGGAATCCAGTTGGATCCCTCCAACCTGTTTCCCTGCATCCACAGACATTAGCACAATACCATTCCGTTTCAAGACGGAATATCGCGGTACATGGGATTTTATAAATATATATCCGCTTACTAACGGCGCAATAGGGTCTCATCCGCTAAAAGAAAATGCGGGAAATCAATCAACTGCAATATATACATATGCCAATATATATATATTGCTATATATAATATAATACCAATTCCACTTCGAGGTGGAATATCGCGGTATATGTGCGTAATAAATAACCTCCGCTTACTAACGGCGTATAGGGTCTATTCACATCCAATAACTATATATAACAATCATCATTCAATCATTCAATCAACACAGTCAAGCAAATTTTTAAATCTATCTATTTAAAATTTAAATAAACAATAAAAATTCCTTTTGAGTGAGAAGTTCTCACCTTTGCTTTTATTAGCAATCCATTTCCAATTTCGGCTTGATTTCTCTTGATTTATACCTAGTATAAATATTTACACAGTTTGTTAAATGTTTGAATTAATCGAACTGTTAATTTCCGTTCAAAAATTTTAATTGTCTAATGATTTAATTTCAAACAAATTTTCTTTAGCAAATTTATTTAACTAAAAGTTTAAAAATTAAATTTCCTTTAATAACTTTATTTCTACTAATTCTTTTACTTTAAATTAATATCCTTATATCAATTTCTTTTAATAAATTGTTTAACTAAAAATTTAAATTTTAAACTAAATTCTCTTTAAATAAATCTTTCGCTTAATAAATTGAATTTCCATTTGATTGGTTTATTTAATTTGGCTAACCATTTTGGGTTTATACTAAAGATTTTATTTTCAATATAATAGTTTGAACTAAAAATTTTCTTTAAAATCTTTTAACAACTAAAAATAATTAAATTGGTAAATAAACAAATTAATTGCCATTTTATTATTTTGAATTAACAAATGATTTTTAATTTACCTAATAATCCTTCTTTCAAATAAATCCTTCAAAAAAAAATATTTTTAGCAACTAAAAAAATCAGGTGAACTGGTTAAACAAATTAATCTCTTTAATATTTCGATTTTAATTAATAATTTTAATTAAACAGATTTCCTTTGATAAATTTACTTAACAAAACATTAATTCTAAAAATACATTTCCATTAAATAATTTTATGTAATTTATAAATATTCAATATAAATCGAACTATTTGATTTACTATTTTAAAATTTTAATTCATCTAAACTTTTGTTCAATTTGAATGTTTTAAAATTTTAAACCAAAAATCAACTTTTAAACTAATTCCCTTTTAATAAATTTATTTAACTAAAAAAATTAGTTTTTAAACTAATTCTTTTCTTTTAAAAATCTAGTCTTTATAAACTCGATATTGTTTTAAAAATTTCTATACTTTAAAAATAAATCATATATTCATATGTTTACTGTAAAAACTTTTCTGTATGTATATATATCCCAAATAAAATTTGCTGTTTATTGCCTATCTATAAATTTTAAATTAAAACAACTGTGACTTAAATTTTTTTTTTCTCTTTTACTGTAAACTGCAAATTATCTCTTTTTTTTTATCTGCATATAAATTAAATTAAAAAATAAAAATAAAAATAAAAACAATATACCTTACTGCAAAAATCGAAACCCCTCTTCGATTTTGATCGCGAGTTCACCACGGCCTGCAGCCGTTGCCGCTCGATCGCCACTGTCCCATATTTTCACCTCCAATACGCGAGCAACCCACGATCGAGACCCTCCTGCCGCGTGCCTCCACTGCATCGCGAGTCGCATCACCACGACTTCTCAGTTGACCGCGTCGCCATTCCCAATCGCGAGCCTCCTTGCGCACGCACACGTCGCCGTGTGCCGCGCCGCTTGCCTGCATCGCGACACCCCCACTTGCGCCGCCGCCTCATCCTTCAATCGCCGCTTCGTGCTTCCCCTCACCTCGCGTACGAGCCCTCCACTGACTCGTGCGCCGCTTCACGCCTTCACGACATCGCCCCCAATTGCCTGCAATCGACTCGCGACCTCCACCCTATCGCGCGCGTCGCGATTTTGATTCCACGGCTACGGCCATTTTTTTTTTCTTTTATTTTGAATTGAATCTGGAGAGGGACGCGGCATTTCAATTTATTGAGATTGAAGAGGGAAAGGAGGAAGAAGGAGACGACGTCGGCCATTTTTTTTCATTTTGATTTGTTTGTTTTGAAAACTGAAGATTGCGTTATTTTTAAAACGTGAAGAACATGGGCATCACGTTCACCTTCGTGATCTCAGGCGAGATTTTAGGCGTGAGGAAAGGGAGAACGTGTTGTGTTTGTCTCAATTTAAATTTTAAATTTAAATTGAATTCAATTTGATTTCGACGCGTTTACACGCCGTGTGCTCACATACTAACTCAGAAAAATACGAAATTTGAAATCCGGCAATAATTCAATATTACGGACCCAATGGAACTGGTTTCGTCGAATTCCGAGACTGTGCCTCGGACGGCTATTTTTAAATTTGATTCAAACGATATAAATTTCAAAACTGTACAATTCACTTCCAAATTCAATTCTGAAGCTTCTAAAATCTTCAATATTATCAATATGAATTTTACAAGCCTTTGAAATATTTTTAATCGGCTTAAAATTGAAGATTCAAATTTTTATTCAACTTTCAATGGATTAAATTCTATAATTTAATCGTTAAATTCAAAGTTATATTGAAAATTCAATTCAAACCATCATTTAAATATTTAAAATTAATTAAATATTCTCAAATTAAATTATTAAAATTTCTGGGTCGTTACAACTTGGATATAATAGTTCGAAAATTGTTGAAAACAAGATTAATCAAGAAAATTCAATGTGCACGATTTGTAGAAAATTTGGACACGATCACAATAATTGTTGGTATAGACCCAAACATGTGAAAACTATACCGATTTGGGTTCCAAAAGGCACAAATATAAAATCTTTCAAAGTTAAACAAATTTGGGTGCGGAAGGGAACAATTATAAATAGTTTTGGGTCTACACAAAATTATTTTTCAAAATTTTCTGCCACTAACAACCATGGACCTATAAAAACAAATAGGTCACATAAATCCTTTTCCGTGTAGGTGTGGTGGCAGGCTAAGGAACAACAATAGTGTTCTCTGGATTTTGGCTGTTCCAGAAACACAACGGGCGACAAAGCAAAGTTCCTTAGCCTAGTACAAAGGTGATAGAATCACAATGGACAACGACGAAAAATATCGTAAAGGTAAAACAGGTAATGATATGTTTTAAACGATATATTAAATGTGATAATCTGCACCATATTCTGAATTAAAATTCAGCCAATATTGAGATTGATGAAAAGATGATGATTTTGTTTCAAACTTATTCAAAATTGTTGGCCAATTATATTCTTATGCCAAAAACACTATAAAAATCTCTAGATTATTTGAATTATTTCATATATATCAGTTTGAGTTAAAAATAGTGTTTTGTTGTATATTACAATTGGTTTTAATATGGCTAACTCTTTATTCACGATTTTCTGATTATTTACACGGCTTCATTTCAAATTCAAAAGAATGTCATTTAAATTGTTGAATTTGAAATTTTTGGTGCACACTTCATGGTTTGGTCAATCAAATTCAATTAATGATGATTTTGAGTGAAAGAGAAAATCAGATGCAGATTACACTGGTAATCTAGTTGATAAAAAAAAAATTACTAGTTGAACGTGATTTTTGAGACATTTAGTAACTGCATCGTATTTTTCTTCAAAGAAAATATCTGCATATTCTTCATTTCAAATAATTTTCGAATAGCAGAAAAATTTCTTTTAAAACCCCCTCGAGAAAATCATTTTTGACCTAGTTTACAGATTGGTCGTTTTTAGAAAAATTGATTTATAATTATCTTTAAATTTCATGTTTGACCATAGTTTCAGGTTAGTCATTTTTTGAAAAATTAATTTCATAATTATTTTTGAATTTGATTTTAAATGACTATTTTGACTAATCTGACCCCCTAATGATTATCAAAAAGATGAATAGTGATTGAAAAAGTGATGAGTGTTGATATTTATTATATATTATGACTCGAGACGGTATAATTAGTAAATTTCTTTAGAAATTTAAACAAGAGTTATAAAATTTTTGTTGGTAAAAATTCCATGACCATCTCTATACCTATCATATTTCTATCAACCATCACTCATCAAAATTCTATATAGTTTGTCGATATGTGGTACTTTAAACAGGAATCGTTCGTTTTTCATTTTAACATTTTTTTTAAAAAAAAAATAAAATAAAATAAATAAATAAATAAATACCAAAGTATTCACTCTCATTTAAAAGTCCTCACGGTTATGCATGGGTGAATTACTTGGAATTTGTTATGTGCTTCCATGCTCATTTAAAAGTCCTCGCGGTTATGCATGTATGGAACGCATATCAAAAGTTGATTTGTAAAATAAACAAGTTGATTCTAATCCCATTTAAAAGTCCTCACGGTTATGCGTGGTTAGAAGATACTTGAATTCATTTTTTTTTTTTAAATAAAATTGGAATACTACTAATCTCATTTAAAAGTCCTAACGGTTATGTATGGTTAGTAGATATTCAAATTCCTGATATAAATATACCACAAATAGACACAACTGTATGGTTTTATATGATGACATCATTTCCATCATTCTAAAAGTGGAATATGCGCCTAACAAAATATTTATGATTTTTGTTTGATTTTTTTATTGAAATTTAATATTTATATTCAATTGAGTTTTAATGTTGAATTGATATCGATTATTTTTTTTCTCTATTTTCTCTAACACTATTATTCTTTTGCTGATAACAAAAGGGGGAGAGAAAAGTTAAGATTTTGTCAAATAGAATCAAGCAAAGGTCAAATAATTTTCCATTTGCATATAGGCTCATTTACATATTTTTATTCGTATGCATACATGTAGGGGGAGCATCGTATAGAGAGGAAGCATTTAAATAGGGGGAGCAATTAGGATATATCAATGATCAAATACATTTAACATATACAAAATCTTAAATATATGTTTGTTATCATCAAAAGGGGGAGATTGTTGAATATGCGCTCATATGATTTTTGTTTGATGATAATAAACATATATACATTCGTTTAAATGTATTTGATAATATACTATTTTATTTTTTCACAGATTAAATAAATATTTGCAGAATAAAATAAATAACACAAAATTTGAATTCAAACGAATATTTTATTCAAACAAATATTTATTACAATTTTGATAGTACAAATTCAAGCTCTCACCATACATATACATTTTTGATTACATCACAATTACATCACAATTCAGTTTACATTAATAACCTCACTACATATCACTCACACTCGTATTTATCTTCAACTTCATTCCAGTTTGAATCCAGCATCTGAGCAATCTGCAAAAATATAAACTAACGCAGTAAAATTGAAAAAGAAATATTTTTGCAATTCAAAAATAAAAGATAATTTTTGAATATATGATTTGCCTCAGTTATTTGGGTTGTTCGTCATAATTTAAATTTGAATTCATCATACACGAACAACTTGTGACATACACAGTGTATTACTGTATATGCCACAAGGCCGTGCACGCCGATATATACACTTGATAATGCTACAGGGACAGGTGTGCACAAGGTCAAACCCAAATATACGGACAGGTTCAACTCAGGTGCAATAAATTCAAAAATACGACACGAGCACAAGGTCAAATCCGAGTTTTGAAACTGGATTCAACACAAGTGATCATGACAAGAAACAGTTCAATATGAAATGATGAACATGCAGTCAACAAGTGACAACATACTTCAATGACCAAAGCATGGCCAATGCAAAATGCAGATACAAACTACAAAGAACATCAACAACTACAAAACTGCATGCACACGGCAACTACAAAGTGCAAAGGCCATGATTAAGCCAACACAGCAAGCAGATGCAAGCTAACCGGCAAATGAACAGAGGCAACAAGGCCAGTTGATAACAGGGAACACAAGTGTGACAAATGCAAACTGTGGTGAAGCAACAAAGATGAACCAGACAGTGATACAAGTTCGAACAATGCTCAATGCACAGCCAACAAGATATCATCAAAAACCAAACAAGGGACAGGCCATAACATGCAGACCAAACACATGAGTATAAACAAATGAATCAGCAAGGCAATGCACAAATGCTATAGAATGCAATGCTCAATATCACTACAAACTGCAGTGGACAGCAAAAATGATCAAATATACACAAATGCAGCCCAATAGACCAAAGTACAACATCAAAGACAGCACTGACTTAAGTATACAAGTGAAACTGCAATAACTCAGTGGACAGGAATGTAACAAAGACCAAGGCTACGGCATAATGCACCAGAGATATGGAACCACTGCAACAAAAGTGTACAAACACCAATGAACCATCAAAGAATGCAACACAGTAATGAGAACAGATACAAGCTAGTTCCAGTGCCAACATATTTAACTCAATGTGCAACTGCAAGTGTCGACCAAGTGACAATGCAAGCAAGATCAACACAGCAGCCAACTAAAGAACAAAATTACTCACAACATCGACAGACCCAAATGTCCAGACCAACAACAACATGAATACTGCACCAACCAGAATGGATGCATAGCAAATGCATGCAACAATGTGCACAGGCCAGAATGACAAAGTGTATGCAACGGCAGGGAGTCGAACCAACACTGCAGCAAGATGTTAAAATATGCAAAACAAGAATGGAAAGTTTACAAAGTATCAAAGCCGTGTTTTTTACCAAGTCAATAATCAATACCGATGGTCATCACAAAATACAAGTTGAAGTCAACCAGAGAAAACCATGAAATTAATCAACACCGTAATGTACATTGACCAAGTTAAAGCCGTGACCATCAAGTTATGATAATATACGTTTTTTTTTGAATAAGTCAGAAAACATCCCAAGCATCCAAGCATAATCGAACGGGCGAAGACAAATTCAAATCAACATATACGAACGCAAAAATAGGAAATCAAATCCTATAAATTACCATAAATCATCATCGGCATAATATAGAGTTCAAGCATTCAATCAGAAAGCAAAAGGAATAAAAGTACTCACCAAAATTGTAATCGAACTCGATCAATCGAAGTAGCCGAAGCAAGGTACAAGGAGGCAGTCGATCGACAGGGCAGAAGGACGAAAATCACAAATTCGATCGATTAATATAATATCGGCATCTTTGATTCCAGCCCTAATTTATTGAAGAAAGAGGAACAAACAAGAGCCGAAGCCCTAATCTCAGAAGGAAGAACAAACAGCCATTATCACATACGAGATAAAAGGAAAAAGGGCCGGCATAAGTGAAATAATAAAAAGGGGATGAACTGTTTTAGTTTGGGCCGGCCTTTTTTATTTTAAAAGGGTTTAGTTTCTTTTTAGGGCTGTTTTAATTTACGTTATTTTTAAATTTGTATTTTCATTTTTAAACCGTTTAAATTTCTAGTCGTGTGACTAGGGGACAAACTACGGTGTGTAGTTTGGGAATTCGCAACTCGGTGGTTGAGTTGTGGTCAGGGTTTTGAGCGTAGAGTTAGATTAGTCAATAGCGGGTATAGCGAGTTTACGTGTGTAAGCGAGGGACTATCTAATTTCTAGTAGAAACCTTGGGGGCAGCACGTAGGCAGGGTTTTGCCGAAGCTGGGTAAATTCTGTGTTGTTCTGTTATTTATATTCTGCAATATCTGTGCTGCTATTCTGTGATCTGAATTTAATTTAATTCATAAGCTTCTGCGATTAATTTTTATAATTTTCACTATCACCCTATTCACCCCCCCCCCCTCTAGGGTGAAATTGATCCTACAGAAAGGAGAAGGTTGGCGGAACTTCAAAAGTTACACTCATTCCAACGGAGAAAGAGGCCTCTTCACAGCATGTAGAAAGTTCTTTAAAGGGCCTATAGAACCTCTCTATTCCCGATGACCTGCTCAATTATGACTTCGACGATCCGGAAGTATTTCAACTTCACTCGTCCATCAGAGACGATGCGGGCGCTCTAGCCCAGAGTCAGGGAGAGAAAACTCCCATTAGTAAAGCAACTGGTCCGTCGGGGGGAAACACTAGGACATGCACAAACACTTGCACTTCAATTTGCCCTTAGATTTTCGTCATCGCTCTACTCTTCTCATTGCTAACTCTTTCTCAAATTTCATACAGGTGGCATGGGACATACACACCGCATTGATCTTCTCCGCGGGTCGTCTGCTTTCCATCACTCCGAGCGTGAGTCCGGTTCCGGGAGATGTCGGGACAGAGACGACGATGGCGATAGGGATTATCATTCCCGGGACTCATCATCTCGGAAGAAAACATACTATCAGCCCAAGTACCACCATCATCCCTCTTCTCATTCGGAACCTAGAAAAGACAAGCGTGGCCATAAGGGGTCGTAATCCGATCCCTCCCGGGATCAACACTCTGACTCCTCTACCACTCAACAGTCCCGAGATCCTCACAGGAGAGCCGAACTTTCAAAGTCGTCTCCTCCCGCTCCTGCATAAGACCCGACAGTATCGGAAAGGCTGACCGAGCTTAAAGATAAATTTCCAAAAATCTGCTTCGACGGCCTAAAATTCCTCCCGACGATTCATCCTATCCCCAGTCATGTTAAGTAGAGCGCCATCGCATGTACCAACGACGTCTATGTTCAACATGACACGTTTGTTCACTTGGCTGAAAAACTTTCCGAAGTCTTCGTAGAGCGCCAACATGAAATCGATTGCCTGAAGCTTGAGGCTATCCACGACAAAGACGTCATTAAGGCTCAGGACGAAGAAATCGCAACTTACAAGTCCGAACTTGACGTCGCCCATCGGAGCGCCAAGGACACCGCAGAGGCCGTCGCTCGTCTGGAAGCAACTCATAAGAAAGAACTCGACGAGGCGGTTCAGCGCTGTGGAGCTTTGGCTCTAGAGAAGGACTTAGTTCAAAAGGAAAGGGACACATTCAGCCTCCGCCTCAAGGAACTTGAGGAGCGGCTCCATAGAGAGAAGGAAGAGAAAACGGCAGCCCAAGAGGAGTCACAATGATACTGCGATAAGATCGTTGCCACTCGACTCTTGAAAGAAAAACTTGAGGGCGAGCTTTCCAGAGTCGAGGCATTGAAGAGTGAGGCCCGTGAAGAGGGCAAGAGGATAGCATCCATTGATATCAACTCGCGTCTTGAGGTGGCTAGGGAAGAAGGCAGGGAAGAGGTCAAAAATATGTTTGACCCGCTAATTGCTGAGTTCAACGCCCGTGTTCTCATGCATCGAGACTTGACTTTCTTGGGCGAGGGCTATCTTGAATCTCTAGTCGTGGCGTGGGAGACTTTAATCAAAATCAGAAAGGCCGAGAACGGTACCGAAGAGATTGATGAAGGGGCCTTGATAAAAGAATTCCTCAAGGGAAACGAGCCTTCGGACTTGTCTGCAGCTAAAACTATATATGGCAAAGGTTCCCCCTCAAAGTAAAGGAAAGAAGTTATTACTGGTCCATCCGGGGCCGTGCATCCAGCTCATGCGCCTACTCGATCGGCCGATACTCGATCCATTTGAGCAGCATATTGGTTACAATCCGAAGGATCCCGGCCTTGGCATCCATATTCTGTCTCCCACTCCGAAGGGTGAGACCCCCTTGACGGCTGAGAGCCTGTCGGAACCTGGTAGATAACTCTTCACTTTAAGATTTCAAATGTCGTCATTCTAATGCTTGTTTTTCATGCTTTCGCGCAGGTCGTTCTAATCCCGGGACCACTTCGAGGAGCGATGTCGCCAAGGAGGTGGAGGAAAAGATAGGTGAGGCTAGTCATGCAGGAGAAGCTCTCGGGCCAAATGCTCAGGCGATTGGGGCATTGGATGAAGACAAATCTGAGACTTCTTCTCCCATCGCGGAGAGTTATGAAGTAGAGATTATAGGCGCCTTTGAACACACATCTGAGCTGAGTATGAAGGAGCGGCTTGAGAAGGAGAAGAGAGAGACGGACGAGATCAAGGTCGAGCCTCGAGTTATGGACCCAGACGATCCCTTACACAAGCCATTGAAGGTCATTCTCCCTGGCAGGTCCAAGCCCGTGGATGTTCCCCGTACTTCTGCAGCTGCTACCCCTCCATCAAAGAAGAGTACCAAGGGTAAATGCACAGGGGAGGAGCCGTCCAAGAAGGCCATGGAGGTGAGGAAGTCGAAGAAGCACAAGAAGTGACCATTACTCTTGTTCAACGAGAATTAGTTTAAGTTATGTAATTATTTTCATCTATTTTCGTAGTCTTTGTAAATAGATTGTCTACTTCGAACTTTATAGTAAAAACTTTGTCTGGATAAAGTTTGGTTCCCTTTTTTTCTGTCTTTCAAAAGGCTCTTGTCATTCAATTTTTGTATGATTATGATTTAAATGCGAGCTGTTGTGAATAACATGGACTTCTCGGTTCACCTTCATATAGCTCGGAGATTCTTCGAGAGTTATTCATTCTTCCTTCTGCGCTTCAAGAACTTAGAGTATTTTTTAGTCCGCATATCGGAGACTTAGAGTACTCCAGTCTGCGCTCTGGGGACTTGGAGATTTAAGTCAATTATACTCGAGTACGCACTCTGGGGACTTAGGGTACTTCAGTCCGCACTTCGGGGACTTGGAGATTTGGAATTGTTTATACTCGAGTCCGCACTCCGGGGACTTAGAGTACTCCAGTCCGCACTCCGGGGACTTGGAGATTTTGAATCGTTTATACTCGAGTCCGCACTCCGAGGACTTAGAGTAATCTAGTCCGCACTCCGGGGACTTGGCGATTTTGAATCGTTTATACTCGAGTCCGCACTTCAGGGACTTAGAGTACTCCAGTCCGCACTCCGGGGACTTGGAGATTTTGAGTTGTTTATACTCGAGTCCGCACTCCGGGGACTTAGGGTACTCCAGTCCGCACTCCGAGGACTTGGAGATTTTGAATCATTTATACTCGAGTCCGCATTCCGGGGACTTAGAGTACTCCAGTCCGCACTCCGGGGACTTGGACATTTTGAATCATTTATACTCGAGTCCGCACTCCGGGGCTTAGAATACTCCAGTCCGCACTCCGTGGACTTGGAGATTTTGAATCGTTTATACTCGAGTCCGCACTCCGAGGACTTAGAGTACTCCAGTCCGCACTCCGGGAACTTGGAGATTTTGAGTCGTTTATACTCGAGTCTGCACTCCGGCGACTTAGAGTACTCCAGTCCGCACTCCGGGGACTTGGAGATTTTGAATCGTTTATACTCGAGTCCGCACTCCGGGGACTTGGAGTACTCCAGTCCGCACTCCAGGGACTTGGAGATTTTGAGTTGTTTATACTCGAGTCCGCACTCTAGAGACTTAAGGTACTCCAGTCCACACTCTGGGGACTTAGAGATTTTGAATCGTTTATACTCGAGTCTGCACTCCGGGGACTTAGAGTACTCTAGTCCGCACTCCGGGGACTTGGAGATTTTGAGTTGTTTATACTCAAGTCCGCACTCTGGGGACTTAGAGTACTTCAGTCCGCACTCCGGGGACTTGGAGATTTTGAATCATTTATACTCAACTCCGCACTCCGGGGACTTAGAGTACTCCAGTCCGCACTCCGTGGACTTGGAGATTTTGAATCGTTTATACTCGAGCTCGCACTCCGGGACTTAGAGTACTCCAGTACGCACTACGGGGACTTGGAGATTTTGAATCGTACTCTGGGGACATAGGGTACTCCAGTCCGCACTCCAGGGAATTGGAGATTTTTAATCGTTTATACTCGAGTCTGCACTCCGAGGATTTAGAGTACTCCACTCCGCACTCCGTGGACTTGGAGATTTTGAATCGTTTATACTCGAGTCCGCACTCCGGAGACTTAGAGTACTCCAGTCCGCACTCCGGGGACATTGAGATTTTGAATCGTTTATACTCGAGTCCGCACTCCGTGGACTTAGAGTACTCCAGTCCACACTCCGGGGACTTGGAGATTTTGAATCGTTTATACTCGAGTCCGCACTCCGGGGACTTAGAGTACTCCAGTCCGTACTCCGGGGACTTGGAGATTTTGAATCGTTTATACTCGAGTCCGCACTCCGGGGACTTGGAGATTTTGAGTTGTTTATACTCGAGTCCACACTCTGGGGACTTAGGGTACTCCAGTCCGCGCTCCGGGGACTTGAAGATTTTGAATCATTTATACTCGAGTCCGCAATCCAGGGACTTAGAGTACTCCAATCCGCACTCCGGGGACTTGGAGATTTTGAGTCGTTTATACTCGAGTCTGTGCTCGGGGACTTAGAGTACTCCAGTCCGCACTCCGGGGACTTGGAGATTTTAAGTCATTTACGCTGAGTCCACGCTCCGGGGACTTAGAGTACTCCAATCCGCACTCCCGAGACTTGGAGATTTTGAGTCGTTTATACTCGAGTCCGCGCTCCGGGGACTTAGAGTACTCTAGTCCGCACTCTGGGGACTTGGAGATTTTGAGTCATTTATACGTGTTCGTACGTCAGCCAGAATAATACGGTTTCATTTTCCTGTCACAGGAACATCATACGCAGGAACATTAGTCGTTTATTGAAAAGAGGGCTTGAAGCCTTCATTAATGAGAGCAAGTTGAATTGTCTTACTACATGTCAAGAACTAGAAATAAAAGCGTACTGGAAATAAGTGCAACTAATACATGAAAGAAATAGACTAAGTATAATAATGTCGTAAGTGGTCGCTGTTCCAGGCTAGGGGGAGTGTCGCACCATCGACGGTCGCTAGCTTGACAGTTCCTTCTCCAAGTTTCCATTCAATGACGTATGGACCTTCCCATGCGGGATTTATATGAGATGGGGTCGGAAAAACTCGTTTCAAAATGAAGTCTCCCACACCAAAAATTCTCGGTCGGACCTTTTCGTTGTAATATTTGGCGACTTTATGTCTGTATGAGGTCGCTCTCAAGTCGGCTTCTTCGCGTTTTTCGTCAATGAAGTCCAATGATTCCAATAAAAGATTCTGGTTCGACTCGGTGTCGTATTGAGTTACCCGATGTGATGGAACTTCAAGTTCCACGGGTATGACGGCTTCCGTGCCGTATGCCAATGCGAATGGAGTGTGGCCAGACGTGGTCTTGTGGGTGGTCCTGTAGGCCCAAAGCGCCGTTGGAAGTTCATACACCCACTTGCCTCTAGCCTTTTCCAGACGCTTTTTCAATATGAACTTGATTATCTTGTTTACGGCTTCCACTTGTCCGTTGGCTTTCGGGTGAGCAACCGCTGCAAACTTCTTCTCAATGCCGTATTTTTGACAAAAATCTTTGAACTCCTTGCTCTCGAATTGAGTTCCATTGTTTGTAATGATGGTCCGTGGAAGGCAAAAACGGCATATGATATTTCGTACGACGAAATTAATAACCTTCTTGGTGGTTATTGTGGCCAGAGGCTCTGCTTCTGCCCATTTAGTGAAGTAGCCGACCACAACTATTGCATATTTCGCTCCACCTTTGGATATGGGTAAAGAACCGACTAGGTCAATCCCCCACATTGCAAATGGCCAGGGATTAACCATCTGCGTGAGCTTCGTCGGCGGAGCTCTCAGGATTTTTGCATATATCTGGCATTTGTCACATCTTCTCACATAGTCTGCGACATCCCGATTCACAGTTGGCCAGTAGTATCCATAACGGAGGACGTCACCACACTCTCCCTCATGGACTTCCTTCAGGACTCGTTTTATCTCATCATGTGCAATGCATCGGAGTAACAGGGTTGAAAATCCCCTTCGATACATTATTCTGTCCTGTATTACATAACAAGAAGCCTTACGAATGACTTGTCATCTTTCGCTCCTTTCTTTGGGTAAGATCTTGAATAGCAAGTACTGCTTGATTGGGGTCATCCACGATTCCTTTTCGATTTATGTTTCTAAAACGAAATCTATCTCCATCATATCTATACTCGAAGCATGGAGGGTCTCAATAGGAAATAATCCCATTTGCTATTCGTCGCCTGTGCTTGCGAATTTTGCCAACGAATCGGCTGCTCTATTTCGCTCACGCGGGACATGCGAAATGTCATAATACTCGAGATTTGCTAGCAGCTCCTGAACTCGGACCAAATATGGGGCAAGCCTCTGCCCCTTTGCTTGGTAGTCTCCTCGCACTTGGTACACCACCAGTTGCGAGTCACTGAAGATTTCAAACGGTTTTACTCCCAGTTCTTTGATAAGTTTCAAGCCGACGATCAACGCTTCATATTCGGCTTCGTTATTCGTCGCTGTGAATTCGAGTTTCAAAGCGTAGCAGACTGATCGGTTCTCAGGAATTACAAGAACTATGCCAACCTCCGAACAACGGTCGTTAGATGCCCCATCGGTGTACATCTTCCACCGAACGGGAGGTATGACATTGTGGTCGTTTGATTCGTCTGTCATAGTAAATTTAGCAATGAAGTTAGCTAGTGCTTGTCCTCATATGGCCCTTCGCGGTTGGTAGGTAATGTCGAACTGACTTAACTCAATATTCCATTTAAGCATTCTCCCGGAAATCTCTGGTCATTGGAGTATCTGCCGCAAAGGTTGGTCAGTGTAGACACTAATCGAGTGTGCCTGAAAATACGGGAGAAGCTTGCGTGATGCAATCACCAAGCTATAGGCTAGTTTTTCAATCTTTGGATAATTTCCTTCTGCCCCCGTCAAATGTTTACTAACATAGTACACTAGCGTTTGAACCCGATCTTCCTTACGAACCAAGGCTGTACTGATAGCGAGCTGGGATACAGCCAAGTATATGTACAACATTTCGTGGTCTATTGGTTTCGACAATACCGAGGGACTTTCTAAGTGCCTTACAAGGGCTCTGTGTAACGACCCGAAAATTTCGATCCCGAAATTTTGCAAATAGTTAGTGAAAGAAGAAAGAGAAAGAAGAAGAAACAGAAAACTCGAACTCAAAATCTCACATTCGCAGCGGATAAAATATAATAGCAAATAAAATAACAGTTTACAAAAAAGAACTGTATCAGTACATTTTAATTTTCACATCAGAGTTACAACTTTTTCATAACACTGGAGAGTTTAAACAACATGTCATAGATAAAGAACAACATATACAACAGCGGATAACACTCTATACGTTCCTGTCCTTCAGCTCTTCTCCTGAGCTCCAGAACGTACTTACCTGCAAATCTGTAATACTCGGTCTGACCCGAGCATTACATCAAAGTAACACCCGGGTCAGGCTAGAAACCAGCTTGAGTAAACCCATTTAATATGGAATACAAAAACAGCCAACTTATATAAACCCGGGTAACTTGTATCAATTTACAAATTCACAAGCTGTTATAAACATTACTTATTTCACACATCAAATTTCTAAGTGCCAAACTTAGATTAAATGGTCCAATTCACTTAAATCATTCCATATCAGCCTATTGATTTCACATATCAAATCTTTATAGAATCGAAATGGTTTCGGGTATTTTCTAATACCCGACTCCGGTCTCTTCGAATTCAATACCATCTTATCGCAAATTATTCAAATAAAACACAATTCAAATTTCAAATACAGGGTGTCACCTATACATATTAATTCATTGATAGGTAACCATATTATCTCAGTTGAAACCCAATCATATCAAATCACATATTGTCACAAAGCACATATCCGAGATATCAACCAATCTACGGCATGCCGTACTATTCAATCGTTCATAAGCAAGATAAGTTAGTCATACCATATTTAATTAATTTAAACAAATTAAATTAATTACTTCAATCACCCTTAATCCTGCTTATTTAACATTAATTAATTACAAATAAATCAATTAATCATCCCTTAATTATCAATTTAACTAATCATCCTTGATTAATTATCTTTAATTACATAAAGTAATTATCCTTTAATTAATTACACAAATTAATTATCCTCAAACAATTTAATTCATTAATCAATCCTGATTAATCACAATAGTAATTAACTTCCCTTAATTACTTATATCCATTAAATCAACTCCTTGATTTATTACATTAATTAATCTTTTAATTACATTAAGTAATTATCCCTTAATTACTTCATTTAAGTAATTATCCTTTAAATACCTCCCATCAAGTAATTTCCTTTTTACTAAATACATCAGTAATTATCCATTAATTACTTCACTAAGTAATTGCACTTTATGAACCTCATTAAATAACTATACTCAATCCCATCATCAAGTGATTATCTAAATTTATTAACCCAATTAATTAACTTAAACTAAGCATATTAATTAATTACATAGAGTAATTAATTCTTTTAAATAATTACACTAAGTAATTAATCCTTAATTACTTCTCTTAAGTAACATTCCTTTAATCAATAATATCCATCAAGCAATTAACTTTTAATTACTCATCACTAATTACTCATTCTTTATTTAAGGAATTAACTTAAAATTTATTGGTAAATTAACCTCTAATCATACCAAATGTATAAAAACTTGTTTTAATTTGGTTTAAAACTTGAATTATCTTCAAGAATCATATTTTCTTTGTTTAAAACTTTTTAAAACATTACTGTTTCAAACTAAACCCAGCTCAACCAAAACCCGAGCTATCCCCTTACACAATCCCGAGTATATCTTCGAGAAAACAAGCAAAAACCTGGAGTAAAACTCGGGCCCAACCTTTCTTCTTCCCAAAACCCAAATTCCACTGATACACCTTCACGCGTGCATCATGCACCATCACCCCGACCACCAACGACCATCATCATGACTTCGACATGTCATTCACGTCCATGACATAGCTACGCAAAACTCAGCAACCGCGTTCCTATCGAGAATCGAAAATTGACTCTCTGAAACCATCAGTTCGAACCCCCCCCCCCCTTCATCAGAAAATCGGCCTTCCACGGCAACCCCAGCCTCGAGAAACCCCGTCACCTTAGTCGTAGCTCCCCCACGACCTCTAGAACCTATGGTAACATGTGCGATCACCTCCGGCTGCACCTTGTTGCCGCGAAACCCAAACGAACTACGACAACAAACTCACGGTAAAAAAACCTAACTCGATCAATTCTGGCCAACTCGATCAAATAAAAATACCCAAAGTATTTTTCTGCTGATCATCATCCTCTCCTTGACCTCCAAGCTCAGCCACGGCCTCAATTTCGCCGCAGACCGCCGTAAATTGGCCATAATGTCCAAAACGGAAAACTCGGGAATTCTCACTAATTACCGAACTAAAAATCGTGATGCTACCATTAAAAATCAAGATTTCCCATATTAAATTCAATTATAAAATCAAAACCTAAATTTGAGTTCATAAATTTTTGCCCCAATTTTACTTTTACTGTAAATTTTAAAATTTCTAAGCCAATTATTCACTTTAAAAACCTGTAATTATTTCTAATAGTGTTTTTTCATAATTTCAAGCATTTTCTCTTTTACAAATCAAAGCTAATTTTATATCACAGATGAGATATTGGATCAAAAGAGAAATTTAAACCTGAAAAAAAAAAGAGTACATTCTTTTAAGTCAACACAGGCATTCATCCCTAATGCACATGCATGCATACATTTAATTCTAAGCATTTAAACAACAGCATGGTTTTTAAATTCACACATCCAAAATAAAATCATTTCAATCTGTTTTTAAGATTTGTTTACTCACCTGCTTTAGAAGAAGATTAGAGCCTCCATTTTGTTTTGAAAAATCTGAAGACCGAAACCCTTTTGTTTTAAATTTTGCACTTCAATGCTTTTGCTTTTTGAAAACTGCATGCATGCTTGTTTGAAAGATGCAGACTTCCTTAATTTCCAGGTTTGAAAAGAAACAGGCTTCATCAATTCTTCTTAAAACAAATAGAAATACACTTTAAATAAAAGTATGCTTTAAGATATAAATAATTATATTTCGAATTTCAATTCAAACTCAATTTCAATTTAAGGTAAAAATTAAAATCAGCCTATATATTTTTAACAACATATTATTTGTTCAAAAAGCATAATTTGCCAATGATAATAATTAAACTAGTAGATTATCTATTAAATATTTATCCAAATATAAAAATTCAGTTTCTATTACCATTAGAATTCTTATCTGTCTAATCTATAATCCAGTACTTCTATTAATTAACCCAATCATATTATTAATTACAATACCAAAAAATCTGGGTTATTACATTCCTTCCCCCTTTGAATCTTTTCGTCCTCGAAAAGGAACGAAGCCAGAATTTATTAAAATGCTTATTATTAGAAAAATTATTCTTTGAAAACTTTTAAAACCTACATAATATTATAAAATAGTTTTATAAAAATACTTTTTATAACTCGATGTTTCAGCCAGTCCATCCTTGCTCTCACCGAAATTCGGTCATACGTTGATCAGGCGTACGACTGAAAATCTATAAGTACTTGGTAAACCTGTTTTCAACACCCAGTGAAAATACTTTAGAAAATAATTTTATTGAAAATATAGAAAACAGTTTTTAAAAATAGAGGATATATATTTGGTGAGAATGCTCTGGAAATCATCACCCCCATCCATGGTCACAGTTACATTCCAGGGTTACGTTGCCGTCGCAGCAATAGTCCATGTAACTGCAGGCTCTCCACGGCCTCTTGATTACGCCATGGAACCCATAACAGATCACAGTTACATCCAGGGTTACGTTGCCATCGCAGCAAAAGTCCGTGTAACTGCAGGCTCTCAGAGGCCTCTGATTTTCGCTGTCGAAATAAAACCTCTCCACTCCTACATAGGTCGCAGTCTGCCGATATAAAATCAAACGCAGACTGTTGGCTCTCAGCGGCACACATGACTTTCGCTATGTTATACCAAAGGTCGCAGTCTGCCGATATATAATCAAACGCAGACTGTTGGCTCTCAGCGACATACACGACTTTCGCTATGGTATACTCTACTCATAATCCCCAGGAACTAGTTTTGTCCGGACTCCTCACAGGATCAACTTTAGAACCCCCCTTGGGGCTCAAGGCAGCACCACCCGGTGGTACTCTTGAGAAGTTCATTTCAAGGGAGCGCCTTTTTCCCCAGAGTTGTCATCAAAACACTTTATACTATACATATATAGTATCTTCAAATCATACACCTAGTATGATCTCATACAAAGCTCCTTTACATAAAATCGATTATCCCAAAATCGATAATTCTCAAACTAGGCTTTCCGAATTCTCATACTGATTTTACCCAAAAATCAAAAGCCTTTCCAAATCCAAAGGTTTCCAAAACCTTTTCTAAAATCCTCATAAGATCCTTTATATATATATATATATATCTGTGTGTGTGTGTGTGTGTGTGTGTGTGTGTATGTATATGAATTTTAAAACTTTGGATCATTTCAAACTTGTATAAAACTCCTGTTATACTTCAAATACTTTCAAAAACCCTTATCTTCTGGCAAAAGATTCAACAAGGGGAGTTTCTTTTTATAAAACAAAGATATTTAACTTTGTTTACTCAAAATCAAATATTCAAATTTGATTACTCCTTTCTATATCGTTTTCATTCAAATCCGTATGATGTACACATATCATCCATACGCTATACCAATCTGATCGCTCACTCGATCACACAATTTCGCTTTGATTTTCATTCACTTACTCTCAATTTCTTCAATCCATTTGGATTATCACCTCTATTCTTATCTCGATTGGGTATTTAACCAATGGCAGTTTGAACTCCGACCAGTTTATTTATAAAATAGCTTGAAATTTTTTAAAATAGATAAGTAGTTGGAAAATAATTACTACTTTGTAAAATGGGTGTAAAATAGTTAGAAATTAGTTAAAATAATTACAGAAATTTTAGACAATTGCAAAATAATAGTAAGATAGTAATTAGTTTATAAAACAGTTGGAAAATTGCTAAACAGTTTAAAAAATAATTGTAAAACAAGTATAAGATAATTTGGCTTTTAAAAGAAAGGTTGTGTATATAATGAATAGCTTGGAAAAATAGGTTTATATTAAAACAATTTATAAAAATAGTCCAGAGTCAAAACTGCTCACTTTCCAATCTCCATTCTCATCAATTCAATTTAAATTTTCTCTACCATTTAAATTGACCCAAATTCCAATTTAAATAACTTCAATTTACATTGAAATTGATTCAACCCCAATTCAAGTTGAATTATCCTCGGTTTCTTTCCAAATTTAACTTTATTCAACCTTGATCTCAAATTTAACTAATTCAAGTAAATTTCAATCGAACTAGTTCCAATTTTAATTCATTTCAACTCCAGTTTGAATTGATCTCAATTTCAAATTCCATTTCCAAATCAAGTTCAATTATTCTTGATTTCTTCCCAATTTTCAACTTTAATTACAATTCCAAATTATTCAAATCAATCCGATTCAAATTTTCCATTTGAATCTTATACTCATACATCTTCAATCACCATTTCAATTAATTCAAATCAAAATAAATTTGGACTAATTCAAATTTCAAATTTAAACCATCTCGAATTATATAAATTCGAGTTAATACTTCAAATGTTGATTTAATTCCTTTAAATCAGTTTACCTTTAAAGTTTTAAACAATTTAATTTCTGAGCTCAAATTTCTAGACTTTTCATTTTAAATCAACCATTTAAATTTTCCCCAAGTTAAACTCAATTCATTTAATCCAGTCAACCTTACCCAATTTTGAACTTCCATTTCAAATTTTGAACTTCTCATAAATAATCTTCCCACTTATTAAGTTCAAAAACTTATCACTTTTGGGTATCACATCTCGTTTCCAACTTAAAACTCAATATTTAGAGTTTATCTCAAACCATCTTTGATATTATTTATATCTCTTATATATACATATCTATTTCCTTTGCACACCAAGCCAAATTTTAAAAATTTAAACCACCCTTGGTTTTAATTTAAAACAAATTCCTATAAATTTTCAAAAAACTCTGGTTTGAAACAGGACACTTTCATTCAAATATATTAAATAACATTTTTTTATCATTTTGATACAATTTATATTAAAAATTCTGGACACGGATTTAAAACTTCACAATTTAGATCACCTTCCGTTCCAATTTATAAGTCATACTTCCCTAAATGTTTTATTTCCTTAAAAAATTTCCTTTTGCTTTCTCATTAATACCCACTTTATTATTAAATACAACAACCATTTATGATAATAACCAAGCTTATCATATCTGGAAACCAATTCATAATTATCTTATTCTAAAACTCCTTCTCTAATTCAAGATTTTGATTTCAGTTTGAATCCATTTCAAACTTATCTTTATTAAATTTCAATTTGGTTGTATTTCTATTACCCTTTAATTAAGTTCAATAATTTAACAACCAATTCCCTTACTATTTGTTAAAAAGAATATTGCTTTATATATCAAAATACATTTTTATATAAAATCATTTAAAATCTTTATATAAGAAAATAACAAGTACGCTCTCATACATATATACACACTCAACTCATTCTCGGGTACCATTGACCCTATCCTTAATGAATAATCCCAACAGAGCCAAGGTTCTCGCTTAACCTTATGCTCTGATACTAAATGTAACGACCCAAAAATTTCGATCCCGAAATTTCCAGATAGTTAGTGAAAGAAGAAAGAGAAAGAAGAAGAAACAGAAAACTCAAACTCAAAATCTCACATTCGCCGCGGATAAAATATAATAGAAAATAAAATAACAGTTTACAAAAAAGAATTGTATCAGTACATTTTAATTTTCACATCAGAGTTACAGCATTTTCATAACACTGGAGAGTTTAAACAACATGTCATAGATAAAGAACAACATATACAACAGCGGATAAACACTCTATACGTTCCTGTCCTTCAGCTCTTCTCCTGAGCTCCAGAACGTCCTTACCTGCAAATCTGTAAAACTCGGTCTGACCCGAGCATTACATCAAAGTAACACCCGGGTCAGGCTGGAAACCAACTTGAGTAAACCCATTTAATATGGAATACAAAAACAGCCAACTTATATAAACCCGGGTAATTTGTATCAATTTACAACTTCACAAGCTGTTATAAACATTACTTATTTCACACATCAAATTTCTAAGTGCCAAACTTAGATTAAATGGTCCAATTCACTTAAATCATTCCATATCAGCCTATTGATTTCACATATCAAATCTAAATAGAATCGAAGTGGTTTCGGGTATTTTCTAATACCCGACTCCGGTCTCTTCGAATTCAATACCATCTTATCGCAAATTATTCAAATGAAACACAATTCAAATTTCAAATACAGGGTGTCACCTATACATATTAATTCATTGATAGGTAACCATATTATCTCAGTTGAAACCCAATCATATCAAATCACATAGTGTCACAAATCACATATCCGAGATATCAACCAATCTAAGGCATGTCGTACTATTCGATCGTTCATAAGCAAGATAAGTTAGGCATACCATATTTAATTAATTTAAACAAATTAAATTAATTACTTCAATCACCCTTAATCTTGCTTATTTAACATTAATTAATTACAAATAAATCGATTAATCATCCTTTAATTATCAATTTAATTAATCATCCTTGATTAATTATCTTTAATTACATAAAGTAATTATCCTTTAATTAATTACACAAATTAATTATCCTCAAACAATTTAATTCATTAATCAATCCTGATTAATCACAATAGTAATTAACTTCCCTTAATTACTTATATCCATTACATCAACTCCTTGATTTATTACATTAATTAATCTTTTAATTACATTGAGTAATTATCCCTTAATTACTTCCTTTAAGTAATTATCCTTTAAATACCTCCCATCAAGTAATTTCCTTTTTACTAAATACATCAGTAATTATCCATTAATTACTTCACTAAGTAATTACACTTTATGAACCTCATTAAATAACTATACTCAATCCATCATCAAGTGATTATCTAAATTTATTAACCAAATTAATTAACTTAAACTAAGCATATTAATTAATTACATAGAGTAATTAATTATTTTAAATAATTACACTAAGTAATTAATCCTTAATTACTTCTCTTAAGTAACTTTCCTTTAATCAATAACATCCATCAAGCAATTAACTTTTAATTACTCATCGCTAATTACTCATTCATTATTTAAGAAATTAATTTAAAATTTATTGGTAAATTAACCTTTAATCATACCAAATATATAAAAACTTGTTTTAATTCGGTTTAAAACTTGAATTATCTTCAAAAATCATATTTTCTTTGTTCAAAACCTTTTAAAACATTACTGTTTCAAACTAAACCCAGCTCAACCAAAACCCGAGCTATCCCCTTACACAATCCCTAGTATATCTTCGAGAAAACAAGCAAAAATCTGGAGTAAAATTCGGGCCCAACCTTTCTTCTTCCCAAAACCCAAGTCCCACTGATACACCTTCATGCGTGCATCATGCACCATCACCCCGACCACCAACGACCATCATCATGACTTCGACATGTCACTCACGTCTACGACATAGCTACGCGAAACTCAGCAACCACGTTCCTATCGAGAATCAAAAATTGACTCTCTGAAACCATCAGTTCGAACCCACCCCTTAATCAGAAAATCGGCCTTCCACGGCAACCCCAGCCTCGAGAAACCCCGTCACCTTAGCCGTAGCTCCCTCATGACCTCCAGAACCCACGGTAACATGTGTGATCACCTCCGGCTGCACCTTGTTGCCGCGAAACCAAACGAACTACGACGACAAAATCATGGTAAAAAAACCTAACTCGATCAATTCTGGCCAACTCGATCCAATAAAAATACCCAAAGTATTTTTCTGCTGATCATCATCCTCTCATTGACCTCCAAGCTCAGCCACGGCCTCAATTTCGCCGCAGACCGCCGTAAATTGGCCATAATGTCCAAAACAGAAAACTCGGGAATTCTCACTAATTATCGAACTAAAAATCGTGATACTACCATTAAAAATCATGATTTCCCATATTAAATTCAATTATGAAATCAAAACCTAAATTTGAGTTCATAAATTTTTGCCGCAATTTTACTTTTACTGTAAATTTTAAAATTTCTAAGCCAATTATTCACTTTAAAAACCTATAATTATTTTTAATAGCGTTTTTACATAATTTCAAACATTTTCTCTTTTACAAATCAAAGCTAATTTTATATCACAGATGAGATATTGGATCAAAAGAGAAATTTAAACCTAAAAAAAAAAAACAAAGTACATTCTTTTAAGTCAACACAGGCATTCATCCCTAATGCACATGCATGCATACATTTAATTCTAAGCATTTAAACAACAGCATGGTTTTTAAATTTACACATCCAAAATAAAATCATTTCAATCTGATTTTAAGATTTGTTTACTCACCTGCTTTAGAAGAAGAACAGAGCCTCCATTTTGTTTTGAAAAACCTGAAGACTGAAACCCTTTTGTTTTAAATTTTGCACTTCAATGCTTTTGCTTTTTGAAAACTGCATGCATGCTTGTTTGAAAGATGCAGACTTCCTTAATTTCCAGGTTTGAAAAGAAACAGGCTTCATAATTTCCAGAAGAAAAAAAATGCAGCCTTGCAGACTTGATTATGATTTGCAAAATTGGTCTTTGAAAATGAGTTTCTAGTTTTGAGGAGGAACTGATTTTGATTTGAAACTGGAATGCAAGCTTTCTTGACTTCCAGATTTTTTTGAAAGAAGGAAATGCAGGAAACCATCTCATTTTGAAGAGAAAAATGATGTAGAGACTTTCGTTTTGAGGAGAGAATGTGTTACAGAGATTGATATGCATCTTTAATTGCATGTAGAAAATGGATCAGGGATTACATTTTTGCATGTGCTGTTTACAGGGATTGATTCTCAGATTTGCATGTGTTTGGACATGAGGATGAAGAATTTGATTTTGCAGGCCTTTTTTTAAAAACAGGTTGTTGCATGTGTTTGTTTTTGAGAATACTACAAGGATCTTTGCTATGCATTTTAATAATATGTTACAAAGAATTTTTGTTTGAAGATGAACTATGGATTTTGATTGTGAGGATTGTTTCAGCTGAATATTTCTTTGTTTAGGAATGAAAATGAGAAAAGGCAAGGAAAGAAAGAATGCAAGTTTTATATAACTAAATTTATGATAAAAATCTAAGAAAACCAAAACTAAAACTTGACACTTGTATAAAATATTAACACTTGTCATGTTGCTTAATTCATAAATTAACACAAGTTATAAGAGAGTTTATAACTTAACACATGTCTTTGTATTTATTTTCTTTTTATTTAAATGTTTTTTTTATAATTAATTTTCTAAATTTGAAATACATTTTTAATTTATATACATCAATTCTTCTTAAAACAAATAGAAATACACTTTAAATCAAAGTATGCTTTAAGATATAAATAATTATATTTTGAATTTCAATTCAAACTCAATTTCAATTTAAGGTAAAATTTAAAATCAGCCTACATATTTTTAACAACATATTATTTGTTCGAAAGGCATAATTTGCCAATGATAATAATTAAACTAGTAGATTATCTATTAAATATTTGTCCAAATATAAAAATTCAGTTACAATTATCATCAGAATTCTTATCTGTCTAATCTATAATCCAGTATTTCTATTAATTAACCCAATCATATTATTAATTACAATACCCAAAAATCCGGGTTATTACATCTGAATGCTTCCTCGCAGTCGGATGTCCACTCGAAATTCCTCTTTCCTTTCTTTATGACATCGAAGAAAGGAATACACTTGTATGTGGCCCTGGATATGAATCCGCTCAGCGCGGCCACCTTTCCATTCAAGCTTTGCACCTGCTTTATGGTTCTGGGCACTTGTATATCACGGATGGCTTGAATCTTCTCCGGGTTGACCTCAATTCCTCGTGCATTCACAATGAACCCCAAAAACTTTCCCGACGCTACGCCGAATGAACACTTCAAAGGATTGATCTTCATTCCATATTGTCTGAGTATGTCAAACATCTCCGCTAAGTCTCGGATGTGGTCATTTGACTGCCGCGACTTCACGAGCATGTCATCCACATAAACATCCATCGTTTTACCAATCTGATCTTTGAACATCCGATTCACCAGACGCTGATAAGTTGCTCCTGCGTTTTTCAATCCAAAGGGCATCACTACATAGTAATACAACCCAACGTTTGTGACAAAACTGGTATGTTCTTGGTCTGGGAGGTGCATCGGGATTTGGTTATATCCAAAGTACGCATCCATAAATGATAGTAATTCGTGTCCGGCGGTAGAGTCGATGAGCTGGTCGATTCTAGGTAAAGGGAAACTATCCTTCGGGCATGCTTTATTCAGATCGGAGTAATCAACATAAGTCCTCCACTTTCCATTTTCTTTCTTCACTGGTACTGGGTTAGATACCCATTCGGGATAGAGGGCGTCGCGGACGAACCCATTGGCTTTGAGTTTGTCCACCTCCTCTTTGAGAGCCGCAGACCTCTCCGGGTCCGTACCTCTCCTTTTCTGTTTTACGGGAACGTACTTTGGGTCTATGTTCAACATATGACTCACGATTGTAGGAGAAATCTCGCGCATGTCAGAATGTGTCCAAGCGAAGACATCAAGATTCGCTCGGAGGAAGTCGGTGAGGTTCTCGGCCTCCACGGGGTCGATTTGTGATCTAATTTTAAGAATTCATGACGGGTCATCCCTACTGACTGGGATATCAGTTGTTAGTTCAGTCGGTGCTGCATTTGTTTCATTGGGTCCCCCATCATCGTCTCTCGGATCTATGTCTCTATGGATCCGAGCATGTTGCCCGAGCCAGGGCTCGGGCGCTACTTGTCAATCATCAACATTTTGGGTGCGGACGGAGCGGTCCGCAACCTTTCCTTTCTCTCTACGTTGAGCCTCTCTCAGCTCAGCCACATAGCAGGCACGTCCGGTCGCCAGATTGCCGTGTACCACTGCAACACCTCTGTCTGTCAGAAATCTTACCGTCAAACACCAAGGGGCCAATGCTGCCCTAACTTCTGCCAGGGCTGGACGTCCTAGAAATCAGCTATATGGAGAGTCAACATCCAACACTATGAATGGTAGGATTCGCACCCTCCTACGCTCGCCTTGCCCCAGTTCAACTGGTAACTCCACATATCCCACTGCATCCATTGCTGCGCCATTAAAGCCATGGATTCTGGCTTTAGATGGTTTCAAATCCTTAGTATCTAGCTTCATTTGGTCGTATGCCTTCGTGAAGATGATGTTAATGGAACTTCCGCAATCAATTAGAATTCTCTTCACAAACGCCGGCCCGATTGTCACAGATATGACCATCGGGTCGATGGTAGGAGCCTCCACCTTATCCGCGTCTCTAGTCTTGAATACAATATCATCATTCATCGTGCGCTGCTGCTTTGCAGGAGTCCCATTCTCCACATTCAAACAACACTCATACTCTGCATGTCTTAAAGAATTAGCATATCGCTCCATCTCCTGCCAATTCTTATCCATAGGATGAGGTCCGCCAGTAATCCTGTTAATAACCAATCTACCCACAGTTCGAGCAGATTGTTCTGGTTGGCATGGAGCTGGCCCGCGTCCGTGGTCCGATGTCTCTTGTCTTCCATCTTGTGGGTCTTTGACAAACTCCTATAGCTTCTTCTGTCTAATCAACTTTCCTATAGCGTCATGGAGGTGTCTACGCTCCTCTGTGTTGTGCCCATAAGACTCGTGAAAGTGGCAATACTTCCCAGTCCGCTTCTGCCCCTTTGTTGATTCCTTTGGGCGTGGTTTTCTATATTGAAAAGTGTTGCAAGTTGACAAATAGATGTCCTCAAGAGATGCATTCAGCGGGGTGTATTCACTGTAGGTCGGGATGCTTGACTTCCATTTCCCCGTCTCTCTCTTCTTTCCGGGATCTCCACCTCTGGATCCTTTAGACTGCCCAGACTTGTTTTGGACGTTGACTTCGGATTTTCCCGAATTATCGCTGGTTTGCTTCATGGAGATGGTACTTTTCTCAGTCTCCTGCACAGGTCCTACTGCTTTGTCTCGTCTTGTCCATCGAGCTTCTTCCCTTCTTATGAACTGATGAGCTTTCGAATAAAAACGCTCCAGCGTGGCTGGGGGCTTTCCCGCCAACCAATCTCCAAATTCAGAGTCTGGATCCACTCCACGCATTACCGCCATCAAAATTGCGTGGTCGTTTGGATTTCTCACCTCAGTAGCAGCAACATGAAATCTCAGCAAGTACGCTTTCAAAAACTCTCCTGGAGCTTGGATTACGCTTGATAAGGACATCACATCCTTTGGATGAGTGGTGTGTATCCTGAACTGTTCTATGAATTTCATTGCTAATTCGTCGAAGCTGGATATAGACCGTTGGGGAATGCGAGTAAACCACATGGTGGCAATTCCGAACAGAGTGATTGGGAAGCACCTACACTTGGTCACATCATTAGCTCTTGCAGAATCCATCATCCATCTGTACCTCATCACATGCTGCCTAGGATCTGTCTTCCCTTCGTAGCTGGAATAATTGGCATATTGAACTTCTTGGGGTACTCGGCCTGCAGGATACAATCCGTAAAGGGAATATGGCTTCTGGTCACGCCCCAATCATCATTTGTCAAGCCTTGGTTTTCTCTCATCAACTGCCTGACCATAGCTGTCAAGTCCGGAGTTTGTATGGAGGATGGAAGGTTGGTTTCCATTCCACGGGACCGTGCGGGTTGGTGTCTTGCCTGATTTGGTTCTTGGAGGTTTGGGTGTCTGATCGCTTCATGGGCTTAATTCCCAATACCTACTTGTGTCCCTTCATCCTTACGGCGTCTACGCCTAGGAGGTACGTCAGCTAACGTTGAACTATCAGATTCAGAATAAGGGGCAGGGTTACCTCCAGCATTCTGGCGCTGCTACTGAGCGAGCTGAGTCATGAGGTTAGTGTTGGCTTGAATCTGCTCGGCAAGTTGCCTTCTACTTTCCTTGAGTTCTCTTATCAAGTCGTTGAACTCTGTTCGGGAAACGACTTCCGCTTGGTTTTGGGTGGAGGGCCCTGCACCTCTGGTTGTTTGCTGATTTCCAGGTCCAACTTGTTGTACGCTAGCAGTTTCATGGACATCTACGTTATGGGAGGCCGATTTGGTTCATGGCCTTCCCATGGTAGAGTTGGTGGTTATAACTCTGAATAGAATCAACAGACGCCTTGTCAATGATCTTGGATCTCCTCTGGGGGATTTATGCAATCCAGTAGCTACAAAGCAGATCCTAACAGCCTGAGAATTGAACTCTTAATGAAAGCACCAAAATTGGTCACCAGCACCCTTAGAAAGATTGTGTAGAGAAATTAATGAAGAAAGTAAATTAAAATACAGAAAAATATGTAAAATTAAGTGCAGAGAACAAGTACACCAAATTTATAGTGGTTCGACGTAACTGCCTACGTCCACTTTGAAGTTGATTTCTACTGATTTCCTTGATAGTTGATTACAGATACAATATGTTTCTAATTACTTGAATACAATTGCAAAACCAAAGACTAAGTCTTGAAAGAGTGTTGAATGCGGCAGAGTTTCCCCAGTGTTCCAAAAAAACGATCCTTTTCACTGTGCCCCTTCCTCTCTATTTATAGACGAAGGTGGGTTGGGCTTCCCTGGTGGGCCTGGTAGCTGGATATCACGACCCACGTGGAGTAGACTCTGTATGTCGGCCCAAACATGCCGAACGGCCAAATGCCGATCCGTCATCTTCATGCCGAATGATGCGGTGTTGCGTGGGAAGAGTAGGCCGAGCAATCAATCGAAGCCGGACGAGATTGAAAGAGTGACGAACAATCTTTGGTTGTTGAACATTCTCGGAAGGCCGAACAATCTCTGGATGTTGAACGATCTTATGCCGAGCGTCCTTGATATGCCGAACGATCTCCTCATGCCGAGCACAACAAAGTCGAACACTCTGGATGCCGTGGGAAGCATTTGCACCGAACGATACCAGAAGCCGAACCAGGGATTGGCCGAATGATGTTTGTACGCCGAGCAGGGCTTAGGCCGAACGATGCTTTGGCCGAATGTTACCCAGGCCGAACTATGTCTTGGCCGGACGATTCTTAGGCCGGCCAATAGTTAGGCCGAACGGTAGTTTGGCCGAACAATGTTTGGGCCGAACGGTAGTTGATGCTGGACAATTCTGCCATGCCGAACGTTCTCACAATGCTGAATGCTCCACCATGTAGAACATTCCTTTGATGCAGAAAGAACTTGGATTCCGAGGCTCGGATGTCGACCGCCGAACGATCCAGTTGAGCTGACCAGTGGGGATGCCGAGTACTAAGTTGCCTGGTCAAATCCCCGGGAAACAAACCCAAATTTCCTTTCCCTTTATAATACCTGCATATCCTACTTAGTAATAGTATCCAATCACAACATTCAAAACATTTTATTGACTTCTTTACAAAATGTCAATATACATTCCATTCAAGCCGTAAGGTGTACATATATTTCTATTAAATCTTCACTCAAATGCTTATTCAATGTATTTTCCCGACACCCATCTTACTTAATAATTTCACCATTTCTTCTTAAGTTCAATATAAGTACTTATACGCTTCCTATATTTATTTTCACTTCACCACTTTAGTTTATATCTACTTCTATTCAAATTGGTTCTCCCATTTCCATATGAATTCAATTTATCTTCAACTTTGAATATTGAATGTTATCTTTCATTTATAACTGATTCATGTCATTATTTTAAATTAGTTTCATTCCCTAATTAATTTCAATTTCCAATTTGAAATCGTTTTGTCGCTAACTAAAATTTTCCCAAAATTTTCAAACTCCCAAAATTTTCGGAAAATTTTGGCAGAGTCTTCTTTGTACGGAGGAGTTTTTGCAATTTGACAAGAGATATAAATATATATACATCGACCCATCCGGTCGAAAAAACAAAAACAGTTCATATTTCCTATTTTTATTGCGTAGGCGTACGTTATTTAGCATTTTAAGCAAGCGGCTTATTATTTTAGCATTTTGCGCGATCAAATCCAGCCAAACGACGTATCGGTACCTGTACTTACTCAATTCAAACATATAAGTACTAAATATATGCAATTTATCAACATTTCACTTACTTTCAATAGCTAACACATAAATTTCACATATAATGCACGTTATATAATTTCCATAAGCACATATAAGGTTCCGACACTTATTACAATTGCTTACAACCAATTCTCAAACCATTCCATTCAGTTTAAGTGATTTACAACTTACTCGCTTATATTTAATTTATTCTAAGAAAAACAAATTCATATTCATTCCAATTGACTTAAAAATCATCCTATTTCACTTCTAATAACTCATAGGATTTTATCTAATCTCGTTTACATCAAATGATCCATTTTCTTATGCAACTCGACAATATTAATGTGAATAAATAATTACTTAAGCTTTATAACCATTTAAATTGATTCCAACTCAATTTACACTTGATTCCATCCCATTTTAATTTATTCACCAACCATATATTTTACAATCATTTCATTGAGCTTGACGACATTCGGTTCTTACATTAATAACCACATCCCGAATTAATTTAATCCAAACTTTTATTTAATGAACTTTCATCCTTACTCGAAGTTGAGCTTCTAATTATTATTTTAACCTAAGTTAATTTACTTTAATTTATATCAACTTCAAAACTCAAGCTCCTTTCATTTACGAATAAATTTTCTTTTTCACTTTAACTTATCAAATCTCATTCCAATCTACAAATCTATTTGATTAGTTCCTTTGTTTTGTTCATTTCAAATTTTAATTTCCAAATTCAATTCATTCATGACTCGTTTAATTCAATTAGCCATTCTCAATTCGTTAAAATAATATCCAAGGACATATTTAATTCATATTTAATTCACTTACAATTCCAATTTGAATTTCTATTTATAACTCGGGTTTCATTTACAAATCCATCATTGACTCAAATTTCAACTCTTATTTATCCAACTAATGTTCCATTTCCAGATTTCATAATTAATTATCGAGTCAGCTCACTTCCAATTTACAATTCAATCTTTGATTTTTATCTTCAAAAATCACTTTATTACTTTACTTGAGTTCAATCTAATTTATAATTCGAGTTTAGATTTCTATTTCACTTTCCAAAATACCAAATACATTTTTATTTTGGCTTACTCCTTCCAATATCCAATTTCAATTCATTTACTTACAATTATAAACTCATTTGTTCATTCACAAATTTATTTTCAACCAATAAATTTAATTTCCAAACATTAATTATTTTTAGTCCATTTGAACAAATTCTACACCTCATTTTATACAATTTCAAATCAAACATTATCCAATATTCAAATTTCATTTCTAACTAATAATTTTTTTTTCATTTACTTATTTCCTTTAGCCTACTTAGATTTATTTCCTCACATTCACTTTTATTTAACTTGGTTTAGTTACATTTTAATTTAATTCAAATTTTAAGTCTCTGTAAGTTCTCCAATTTGCTTACCTTCTGTTGTTAACTTCCCTTAATTCACTTAAATTAATTGGCTTACATTCTAACTTACTTTCGTTTTCTTACTTACTAAAAATTTTTAACTTTTCCAAGTTAAATTTTTCTACTCTAAACAAAGCTTCAAATTTTATAAGTTTCTAAACTCATTCATTATTCCAGAACATTTCTAATAAGATTCCAGAGTTTTTGCTTAAACATACCAGAACATTTCAAACCAACTCAAGAGTTTAAACCATTACTAAAATGTCCAAAATTAAATTTTGAAAACATGTATATCTAAACCAAACTATTCCTTTTCACTTTCAAAATCAAACTCAATTTCTCAAATAAACATTAATCCAAAATGTCCAGGTAGCAATTCCCCCTTTTGGAAACTCGAAAATGAACACCGATGATGTCGTGATCATCATCGGAATTATTTCTCAGTGACCGAAAAGAGTTCAATGCTTTTATCACTTTAAAATCCCTTCAAATATTTTTAAATTCCAAATCTCTCTAGATTTCAAATCCAATTAAAAATATTTCTCAAATATATATCATTCTTCCCAACTTTTTGAGAATCATTTTCAAATTCAAAGGAATTTAAATTTCCAAATTTTCAAATCCCAAATTCTTTCAGAAACATTTTCAATATTTCTCTTTAATTCTATTTCAAAATTATAAATCACAATTATAATTCACATTTACAAATCCCATTTATTTTATCAATTTATTCCTTCATCTTTGGTTATTGTTTCAATTTCTTATTCAATTTTACACATTGACGATAATAATTTAATATTATCATTCCTAACAACCAAGCATCCATATATAACTATAATAATTTACGAAAAATCATTTCCTTTATATAAAAAAATAATTTGGGTAAAATTATTTCATTTACCCTATTTAAAACAATACTGTGTCGGTTTATCTTGTTTAAGAGTTTAGAAATTCCTATCAATAACATGGCGTCCCACATTTCGACCAGAATCGATAAACACTCAACCTATAAATCAACACAATATAAAACGAATTTTATATTCACTAACAAATACGCGCTCATATTTATTATTACACTCAAACTCATTCTAGAGTACTACAGACTCTATTATATGAGTAATTCCCACCAGAGCCAAGGTTCTCGCTTAACCTTCTGCTCTGATACCAAATGTAACGACCCGCAGTTCCGCACCCCTTGAGTCAACACTGTTCGGCATCAATCAACTCAAGTTGAAC
Organism: Allium cepa; assembly: GCA_030765085.1. NCBI lineage: Eukaryota > Viridiplantae > Streptophyta > Magnoliopsida > Asparagales > Amaryllidaceae > Allium > Allium cepa. Next base: position 117,784,688 of record CM060945.1, on the reverse strand, counting down.
AGAAATATGAACCATTAGGGTTAAAGAAGAAGACGTAGAAGAAGAGAAATCAGAAAACAACAACAGAATTTTACCATCGCAGCCGAATAAAATATAATAGATATTCAATGATCTTTACACAAAGAAAACTATATCTGTTTTATACATACATCACCAGAATACATCATCAGAGTTCAATAACATTGACAACATACAACTGGATAGTCATATAAACTTGTCCTCAATCTGAATACACAGCGGAATAATAATCAAGTACAGCAATACGTATCGCCTTCCAGCTCGTCCCCTTAGCTCCACAGCATCATATTCTGTATTCTATAATACTCGGTCTGACCCGAGCATTATAGTTAAATAACACCCGAGTCAGTCTGGAAAACAAGCATGAGAAAACCACACTCAAATTGATTATTAAAGTTTCAAAATCCTTTAAAATCAAAAGCATCTCGTAAGACCACGCCACAAATAAACATGTCGGGGTTTTTACCTTACGATAGCTAAAGCACTTTTTATTAAAATCCTCTGATATTATAATAATGTCTATAGAAAGTAAAATAGAATCTAGCTGAAATGCTTGCATCTCACGTTTCAGCAATAGTTGGGCACAATCAAAACTGTACGGGCGCGTAGGGAAAATGGATTTCCAACTAATGACTAGGCAATGGGGTACCACCGGTCACGGTACCTGGTCTAGATCGGCATACCGAGGATCACTCCCGACCCCCTGCAACACAAGACCGGGACTACCCCTTACTGGATAATCCTGAGTAAGATCATCCCACGGTTGGGATCAACAACCGCACCACTAAGCCGAAATAAAAGGGACATCTAGACAGGGATGACCTCACCTTGAAATGGGTGCTACCCACCTAGCCTTGCTGCATAACCCTTGATTTTCAATCATTCCCAGTTGATGAGGCTTGAGGCTAAGCGTGACCTTTTAGAACGTTTCACTTAGAATGCTCATCGTCCACCTGACGATGTTCTGAAAGCATTCATCCATACAAGTCCGTCCCGGGTTCGAACGGAACCGACGGCACTATTCCTACTACATCCATATTGGAAACATCCTCAGGTAGTAGCGATTAGCCCTTGCACTTCACTGCTCCATCCTCGCCTCCAAACTCGTTTTTCCACGAAAACGTACAAACCGGATCGAAGTGATTTTCGAGAAATAAATCCCGATCCCGGTCTCTTCGAAACGATCAGCGCATTGTCCAATATTGATAGTCGGTTATTTAACTATCAATTAACATTCACAAACATCCATCACAAAATAAATAATCTCCTAAATTATTTATTTATCTCAAAATATCTTCGCAAGATATATTTCCACTTTTCAAACCATTTTGGAAACAGTTTCAAACTATCTTCCTTTAACCGAATAAATTTCCCAAATATTTTCTATTTCCACTGAAATCACCAAGCACAAAACTTTAGATTTTTAAAATAATTTAAAAAACTTATTTATAAAATATACTTTAACATTTAAATTGAAAACTACTTCAATACTTTATTAAAAATATATACTATAGGAATATTTGAAAATGAGGTTACTTTATAAAATATTAAACTAGATTTTCTCTTTTTAAAACAAAATACAAAGTCACCTTTAAAATAATTACTACGATAATAGATATGAAAAATGTTTACTTCAGAATTTAAACATTTAGAAATAATAAATTTCCTAGAACATGATTTTTAAAACAACATTAAAGCTTTTAACTTATATTTAAAAATTTACTTTGAAAACTTACTTGGTTATCCAGGGAAATATACTTCTCTTCACATCCTTCAAAAAATAAATCACCGTTTGTTTTTAAACGAATTTTCTCATTTCCTTAATAAATTCCCACCGTGAATTTTATTCACCAAAATATCCACTGATATATTACTTCACTTTTATAAACCCAGTTTATAAATTCCATAGTCTTACTTCTCTTTTAAAAATCCCGGTTTTACACAATTAAATCAATCTCCAAATTGATTTCCAATTTACTTCATTTTGAAATAAATTCCTTCTTTATCTATTTCAATAAATTTAAAACTTAGATTTTAAAATAAATTCTTTATTCCTTTAAATAATGTCACTTAAGGTTTAAAATTCATTATTTCTCTGTTTATTCAAAATCCCCTTTCCATACTCGAAATTTATTTATTAGAATTTTTAAAATCACTTTTATTCTTTCCAATTTATCCTTCAATTTATTCAAATTCTCTATAATTATTTTACTTACAAATTCACTCTTTTATTTTCTTTTCCAAAAATCCAATTCTATATATTAGATAACTCAGCGTACCGAAATATTCAACCAACTATCGCATTCAATATTCCAATATAATTCATCACAAAAGATCAAATAATCATAACAGAGAATATCAAATAATCAAAATAAATGTTGAGGAATCCAGTTGGATCCCTCCAACATGTTGTCTTGCATCCGCAGATGTTAGCACAATTCCAATTCCACTTTGCAGTATATGGGATTCAAATATAATATCATCCGCTATTATGCGACGCGTAGGGTCTCATCCACTATATAATGCGGGAAATAAATCATTCCAAGATATATTATATACTATAATATAGCGCATCAAATCAATTCAACCATTCAATCAATTATTTAAATTTAATCATTTAAATTTAAATTATTACCAGATGAGTGAGATTAACTCACCTTTATTTGTTTGCAATCCAATCCAAACCGGCTATTCCCTCCACGATTATAAACCTTGTATAAACAGTTACAGTTTATTAACATCTGAATTAATAATTTAATTAACCAATGATTTTATTAATATCTGGAAAAAAAATTACAAATAATTTATCATTTCATAAATTAAATTGACCAGAAATTTAATTTAAACAAATCATTTGGGTTTTAAATTAATTTCCCCTTTTTAAAACCCCTTTTAGTAACTGTAATAAATTAAATAGGTCAATCGTACAATTTTATCACCAAATCCCTTATATAATCTTCTTCCAAAATCTTATATAAATTTCTTGCACCTATATATATATATATATATATATATATATAAACTCTGGCATTTTAAAACTAAACAGTAAACATTCTTTACTGAAAAACAATATATTGAGTTATATACATACATATATTCTGATAATTAATGATGAACAAATCGAATTCAAAGAGTTTTAAACTTATTTAACTAAAATAAAATTTAATTACCTTACTGTCATTATTTTCTTTTCTATATTTTTTTTATATATATTCATATATGTGTAATTGAATTTAAATTGAAACATATACCTCACTTCCCTTGACAGTGCACAAACCCAGACATCTACAACTCCTCCATCACTATCTCGACTTCGACAAACCCCCAAATTCCCACCCCCCCAGACTCAAGACCCTTCCTTCCCAAAGCCCTAGCCTGTCGACCTGCCAATGACTTGTCATCGCGCGCCTCCACACATACGTCGCCCTCACGAGCAGCCGAAACCTCCCACGCGTGCGCGAGCTCGTTCGCGCGTCCTCACCGAAGCCTTCAGCGTCGCCGAGCTCGAGAATGGCTTACGAGAGTTCAAACAACCCACGCGGAAATCGATCGCACGCCGCACCCTCTATTTCGTATTAGATTGATTTTTGCTCTGGAAGGCTTTCGATTAATTGAAGAATAAAGGTTCGTTATACACGAGATGATTTCTATTTTGGGGGAAAAAGACAGCTCCGAGTCAAAATGAAAAAAAGAATGAGATTGATGGCTTCAGTTATACGCTAGGCTAAGGTTGACTTGACCCGTTATAATATTATTTAATTTCAAATATTCCATGTTGAACAATTAAAATTCCGACCTCTAATCGAGGCATGCTGCTAGGCGTTTATAATGTTATACACTTATTTCGAACGCAATGGAAAAGGTTTCAAGTCTTAATTTGATCGTATGAAGAAGATAGGTTTTTGGATTGACTATTATATTAAATTTTTGATATAAACTTCAGCGCGTTTATATATCGTACGCTCACACAACAACTTCAAACATTACGAAAATTGAAATCCGATAATAATACAATATTACGGACCCATGGAACTGGTTTCATCGAATTCCGAGACTGTGCCTCAGATGGCTATTTTTAAATTCAATTTAAACAATAAAATTTCAAAACTTAACCAAGCACTTCCAAATTCAATTTTAACACTTCTACTATCTTCAGTACTATCAATATAAATTTTACAAACCTTTAAATTATTATTTTACAGGCTTAAAACTCCAGATTCAACATTTTACTCAGCTTCAAATTATTTAATTCAATAATTTAATTATCAAATAAATAGTGATATTTGAATTCAAGTTAAAAATTAACTTTTAAATATTTAAAATCAATTAAATATTCCATTTTCAAATGCTCAAAAATTCCGGGTCGTCACACTAACTTACTTGGCTTCGTTTCTAGGCAAGGGATGCATTGAAATATTAGAAATATGACAAGTGTAGGAGATTCAATTTCCATAAATGATTTTTATAATTTATGGTGGTATGAAAGTATTCTTTTCATACTTAATACTAAATTCCTAGATATGGAAACTCATCTTTATCTTAAGAATTAAAATTGTGTATCGAGACAAGGATAGTTTTCTAACTTGTTCGATTTTATTGTTAATCATGGGATAGTACTATTTGAAATCAAAAAATGATGGTAAGTATATTTGGTCTAATTTCCATACGATCTATTTACCTGCACCAAAAAGAGAACTAGTTTCGGTTTATGGAAAATAATGTTTTTAAATGACATTTGCATTGACCTAGTTAAATATGGTTTTGGAAATGAAATCTTTCTTAAGATTTTCGAAAATACTTATACCGTAGAGATAAGTATATTGGTATATTTTCTAAGTATTGGAAATGCATTGTTTTGTGAATATACTTATACTATTGATATAAGTGTACGGAAAAGTATTTTAAGTATTGAAAGTGAAATGTTTTGTGAGTATACTTGTATAATTGAGATAAGTATATCTATATTTCTCCAAGCATTGAAAGAATATAAATGAATATTGAATGAGTAATATACATATGTATATATTTTTTAAAGATATTTTAATACAAGTGTTTACAAAGTGATTTTAATTAATGAAGGGATTACCTAAAAAGGCTCAGCGGTTGCTTATGTGCTCAATCATGCTTGGTTTTCCATATCGAAATAAATATTTGATTTGATTATTTTTTTATTTGATAGTTAAAGAACCAAAATCTTAACTATATATAACTTTGGAAATATCTAAAACTAACACAAGAATTATACGGTACAGTTATCTTCGATGATGCTATACTGTACATATAAAATCGTTTTTCCTTCTAGGACAAATGATAGGGAAATCTGACCGCAATTGGTTTCGAAGTGATCTCCGCTCTTATGTATTGTCTATTTATTTCCAAAAGAACTAGAGTTGAGTTCATCGAAAATATACCGATTGGTTTTGGAGCGACTGGTAAGCGGGGAAGTAACATATATGAGATAATTTTAAATTGTAACCACCCTAAAATAATAGACGTGTTCGATGCTTTGGAAGAGGTTCGTGATTAGTTTGATATGATAGAATCGAAGATAGAGTTCATTGAAGTGCAACGGCTACTTGCTGCTAATCTGGAGGGTGATTCCAAAAAGGATGTAGTTTCTTCAGTTTACTCATATCCTGAAAGACTTGTATGGATGAATACAGGAATTGAATTGTTACTTGGAGGGTAGTGCTAGCATTCCAAGTGGGTTTTGCTAAAGAGGAAAAGGCAATTGTATCCTCACGAGCCTCATTACTTAGTAATGACTAAAATCAAGGGATGTAGCAGAGCTTTGTTGTTCATTACCATAAGGAGCAACATTCCTCATATCTAGATTGATATTTATGGATTTCGGTATGCGTGCACATAGAAAGGGGTAGGTCAAGTGCAACGTTTCCAGCCTTGGAGCATGAGGGATGATGTAATCCAATATGCCATGTTAAAGGGAATTGCTTGATTGTGTAAGCTTCTAGCAACATAATTACTACTTAAAAGAAAATTTAGATATGATGAATGTACCAGGGTTGAGACCTTGTAACTCCAAACACAGAGCTGGCTATCTTTGATTTATGTTTTAGATATGAGGATAGCCAGCAGCGTAATTCATTTGTTAAAATGTCAAATTAGATTTATGTTTTACATGTGAATTGATGTTAAGAGGAATTTTAAATGAAATAACTAAGCAACTGTGAATATAAATAAAAAACTCGGGAATTTTTCATGGTTTGGACCTATTCTAATCCTACATCCATGGGTTAAATCTTTGATTATATATTCCTTCTTGATACAATTTTACATGAATGAGAGCAAAATAAATGAAAGATACAATTCATTTGATTTTCTCCAAAAAGCATTCAATTTTAATTCCAGACTATCTCCTATTTATAGTGTAAAAGATGCACCTAGATTCCCGTAATCACTCTTCTTCCGCTACTTTAGCTCCCACCATTGGATCATGCCATATGTCATCCATCTGCATCGTTTTTTTGGTAGGCATAGATCACTGACATGTATTTGGTAGGAAATCACATTTTGAGCATTAAATTCTAGGAGTTGGCGGGAAGTTTGAAATTGATGCCGAAATAAGCAAATTAAATGAGAATGCTTGAATTTATGGTAGGAGGTCCCATATTTGGGTGGGCTTTGAATATGTTTTCTTCGGAGGGTGAATGACCTAGGCATTACCTTTGAGTGTGAGTGTGGCAAGCAGACATCCCTCTTTTCTTCGGGTTGAACAACGCTGCTTTTATCACTTTTGCCTCAAAGGATAGTTGCTTCTTTGGTCTGCCTTGAGCATAGGTGATATTATGAGGTTAGGGTGATCGAGCCACGATTTGCGAAGGAAATCGCTTTATTTGGTTCTATGTCGAGCTACTCTAAGCATGCATAGGTTATCAATGTGGGAGACTTATATCTTTGTTGTTTATTCGTAAGTGTGGATCTGTGCTGGTGCACAATTTGAATAGTCATATATGCAGCCCTTGAAATGCTTTTGACTCCACATGGTAATGCTAGGTAACCCCCATCGAGTGCAGTGAAATTTCTATTTTGGAGGTAATAGCAATGTACAAGCTTTGGGAATGATGTGGGGTTTATTATGTCCTTTGAGTGCAGCATGGTCCCCTCTCTATGCTCATGTCTTGATGATGGCGCATTGTGTTGTTTCACACCTTCCTAGTGTTAAAAGAAAACGGGAGCAACATATCCTATTTTCCTTTAATGCAAGATTGTTAGCAAAATTATATTATTGTATAATTTTGCTTGTGAGTGCAATATGTTGTTGGTAGCATGTACCTTTTTTAAGTAAGTTGTGTTATGTTTTGATGCCATGTATATAACTCCTTGTATCATAGCGTAACATTTAATGTTTTATTGTTAATTTGGGATTTTGGTTACACCGTAGTTCCATGTATCATGGTCGTAGGCTGTTTACTACAATCTATGGTTGTATTTGGTTTTAGGCTCGGTATCACAATGTAATACTGGGATTAGTGGGATCAGCGTAATTTGAACCTTTGTCGTTGTTCTATAGTTTCCAAGCATAGTATCTTTGGACTTCGCTTTATTCTTTGCTTTTCCTTTTCGCATTCCAACTTTTATTATGAAAGCATCCCGTTCTGATACCGGTGTTATGTCACCTTGCCTGCAACAGAGTTTGAGAAATATGGGTATAACACTTGCCCTCTAAATCTGAGGCGATCGTACATCGTTGTAGACTTTATTATTCACACTTGGGCTGCGCAACTTGTCACTTCTACATTTTCTTTTCATCGGTGGAAACTGTCTTAGTAATCTATTTTGCATTTAGTGCTCTTGTACATGTGGGATTCCCTCACTGGGCTACTTTTCGGACCGTTTTCAAATCAAACCATTCATTTCTCTAGGAAAATCTTTCTCCATCTTTATATTCATCATTTTGATTGCTAATCAATTGTCGTTTCATATATTCCTTTATTACTTTGATCGTGTGGCCAGCATTCAAGTTAATATACGTATATACTTCCTTCATTTTCTCTTTGCTCCGTTTTTACACTCTCATCCAAGAAAGGCAAAGAAGTGAAAATTTCTGTAGAACTTAAAATTTGACAATATCGTAATTTGACATTAAAAAATATTTTGCAAGTAATTTTTTTTATAATTATTGAAAATTAAAATATAATATTTTTCAAAAAGAAAAATCATTATTAGAATAAAATAAAATTTGGATAAAACGTCTCAAGTGGGCTATCAAGTGGATGTAAAATGTTAGTTTAAAGTTCGAGTTATAAGGTGGTTAGACGTACCTCTAAGAATAAGAATAAATTTTTTTCTACTCTCTTATTGGACCATATTTTATCCTTATTCATGTAATAATTATATTTTAACTCATAAGAAGAAAAAATTGAATTTGTCTATTCTTTAATTGGACCACACTTTTATACTTATCCATAGAATAGTTATATTTTAACTTGTGAGAAGAAAATTTGAATTTATCTACTTTTTGATTGGACCGTACTTTTATACTTATCCAAGCTTCCTTCTCCCAAGTCTATAAATATCCAAGCACTCATCTCATTCTACATCATTCATAAATTAAAGAAACCAAACACCATCTTCATCTTTATGGCAATTACGGTTTCTATTTACTTCATCAAATCAAATGATTTCAAGTTTGGGAGGCGAGTATAATTTTCTTCTGTCTATTTCCAGTGAGTATAATCAATTTATTTTAATATACAGAGTGAATAATTTTTTTTACAGTGAGTTAACTTCACTATTAATTTGATTTCAATTTGATTTATATGTTTTATAGAAGATTGTTCTTATATTTTCGTTTCTATATTGATTAATGATGGCTTAGTAGCTTGTATTGATTGAAATTCTATTAGAAAATGGTTTATACTATTGATGATTGATCAGTGAGTAAACCTTGTTTAAATTTCATGTTTGGTTAACTCTAACCATGCTACTCTTGGATATGCTTTGAAATAAGTTACAATGATGGATTAAATATTTGAATAGCTAAGAATTTTTTAATTATTCGCATATACTATTATGAATAGTTGATCATTTATATTTTTTGAATAAAGTAAGAATATTTTGATTTAAACTTGTAAATCATAGTGATAATGGATACACGATAGTTAGGTGGGAATTACTATCGTATATAATAGGGTGAAATGATATATAATGTGACAAACCCCTTAGTAACATTGAGTTAATGATAGTTAAGTAGGACTACTATCACAATGGGATTTGGATATGTTAAACCCCTTAGTGTCATCGGTTTTAACGACGGTTAGGTGGGATCACTGTCATATATAAACTTGTAAAAATTGTTAAATATTGTAAATTAATCAATGTGTTATACCAAATAGAGCTAATATCCATCCTAGCTGAATTGTCAGTGTATTACCCTGAGTGTAGCATCCTTGCCCCAATGTCACTAGTCCGACGATCTAATGTGCGGGCATTGAGCATTGTGGTACATGATTTAGATAAGAAGGTGGATAAAGGAGATTTTTCTTGTAGGCTAGAGTAGACCAAGGAGGGTCATGTATAGTATTGCAAATCGTGTGAGTGTACCCACAATGCTGATTCATAGGTGGTATCTTTATCATTAGGTATTGATTCGGTTTCTGGTATATTGAGTTGTACACGGTACTGGATATCACTGGGTGATTCACTTTTTGATAGTTGATCAAATTTATCACTGTTAGATGATTGTATGATGCGGTATTGATAACTTGTGATTACGGAGAATCACAATTGAGTAGATTTGCGATTATGGTGAGATCAAATAGAAACAAAATATATGTAATATGATTTATATAATGCCTATATGGGGTTTGGGTAATTGATGGTTTTGTTCTGTTCTCTTCTATTTTTTGAGTGCACTCACAGCTAGTTTCTAGCCAGACCCAAGTTGTTATTTATTTAACAACTCGGGTCAGATTGAGGTTGTATTTTAGGAAGTACTTTCATGATATCGTTTCTATCTTGTACTTTTTGGGGAGGAATGCGTATGTTCTAGATATTGTATTCCATTTCTCATATTTTGTTGTACTAGCCGTAGAGGATGAGATGACCTTTGACCAGATCATTCGAGATTTCAGGATAGTACTCTAGTATTTAAAAGCGTTGGTGACCATTTGCATAGTTATGGATGTATCTTTTTGATGGTGTTTATAACTGGATGTTGGCATTAGTTGTATATAAGGATGTGATCTATATGTATGTGTGTGACATTTTGGCCACACTGATGTTGTTGTTGGTGGTTTATTTTATGTATTCTTATCTCTATATTATTCACCCTAGGAAATTCATGTATATTAATTTGTGTCAAGATGTGATACGTTCTTTGTAGAGATTTAGGTATATGATATCACGTATTCATGTTGACACAAGGGATTATGTACAAGAGATCGTTCCTACCGCATCCTTTGCTCAGTACTTTCGGATGGTAGCGTCCCTATGATAGCATGGGTACTGGGCTGAGGAGTTATAAAGTGGTATCAAAGCCCAAGTTAGAATAATTTAAAGATAGGAATAGCCTTAAAGAAGTGATACCTAGGTTGTGTACTCGAGTCTAGATAACATGTATATTGGATACTTAAGTGGGAAGATCCACTTTTGAATTTTGAGGTATTTTGTGATTGACCGTCGATGTATAATATAGATAGGAAAAACTTTATTCTTCTACTTCTCTTCTATTTCTAATAAAGTTTTCTTTCACTTCTTTGATATTGAAAATTTGGTTCGACCCAGAGATGATCGTGTTGGTGCCCAGATCGTATTCCATAACAGTCAGACTAGTGGTACTGATACTTCTAATGTAATGATGATGATAGGTCGGTGGATTGAATTTATGAGAGGCATACAGCATGCTCTAGTAGTCAAAACACCAAATCCTGCTCCTCAATCAAACTTTACTCAAGACTGTAGTGGTTATTCCAATCTAGAAGGCAAACCATCATTTGGAAATGAAGTTACCATGGGTATCCATACCTGGGAAGGATACCATGAGAGAATCTTCGATGATAAGGCTCTTGCAGATCCATAAAAGAGGAAGCTCGTATCCAGAAAACTATAAGGTGGAGCATTAGATTGGTACGATGATATAGCTTTGGAGATACCTGAAGAAGAAAATTGATAAATTCCAAATTGTGTGTTACGTTTGTGGAGTCAAGGGGCATTTCACAAATGAATATTAGAAATCTCAAAATACTGATACTAGGAAATGATTCAACTGTAATGAGATTGGCTATATCATAAAGGATTTTTTGAAGTAAATCAAGCAGAAATAAGGGAAGATGGCTATTGAATGCAGGCCCATCAGATCAGGCAAACAGAAAAATGCCATATTTCTTGAAGGTATGATTATGATATCATATATATCTATATGAATTGTTTTTTATATAGGTGCATCACATTCATTTATATCAAAAGAGCTAGTGGAGAAATTAAAATTAGATTATACATTGCTATTAACATCGCTTAGGGTGGTAAATCCAATAGGTGGTTACACTACATAGGCATGAAATGCTATGTTTTGATGGTTGATCTATATAGATACACCTTTATGTGCAATTTTCATGATATGAGTCACTTAGGTTTGAAATTATTTTGGAAATGGACTGGCTTGAGCTATATAATGCTCACTTATTTTGTGCTGATAGAGTTATTACTTTGAAGCATCTCGATCATAAAAATCGTATTGCATTTGCCCTCGATGCTTCAAAATTTGGGTCTTCAATTTAGCTATATGCTATGGATTCTCAGGAAAACGAAGTCGAGAAGATTCCAATCGTTAGAAAATTTGCAATTTGATTTAGTAGAAAGATTACCACCTCATGGGACTGTAGAATTTCAGATAGATTGAATTTTGGGTTTTCATCCTATTAGTAGACCTCCTAGTCGAATGTGCCTTATCGAGATGGAAGAACTGCAAAAACAATCATAAGGAATTGAGTAGAATAACTTTATTAGATCAAGTAGTTCGCCATGGGGTATAGTAGCAGTATTTGTAAGAAGACGGGTAGGTCCCTAAGGATGTGCATTGATTATAGGAAGTTGAATGAGATGATGATTAAAAATCGTTATCCATTTCCGCAGATTGATTATCTTTTTGACCAGTTGAATGGAGTAAAAGTTTCCTTGCAACTTGATTTAGATAATATTTTTCACCAATTACGCGTAGCTGATGATAGTATTCTTTACGGCGTTTTGAACCAAATATGGATCCTATGAGTGGCTAATTATGCCTTTAGGTTCAACGTTTGCACCTGCTTATTTCGTTGGCTTGACGAATCAAGTTTTCCACAGTTATCTAGATAAATTATTATTATTATTCATTGATAATACCTTGGTCTATTCAAAGACTAAAGAAGAGCATGTAGAAAATCTAAGAATTTTCCTAGAAACATTGAGATCACATCAACTTAAAGCTAAATTCAAGAAATGTCACTTTTGGTAGAATATTAAACGGATGTGAAATTTAGTTTAAAGACGGTTCAAGTTATAAGGTGGTTATAAGTACCGATTTATTTGAGAATAAGAAGAATCTTTTTTACTCTCTTAATGAACCATATTTTATTTTTGTTCATACAATAATTATATTTTAACCCATAAGAAGAAAATTTGAATTTGTCTACTCTTTGATTAGACCATACTTTTATACTTATTCATATAATAATTATATTTTAACTTATAAGAAAAAAAAATTGTCTTCTCTCTGGTTGGACCATACTTTTATACTTATCCATATAATAACTATATTCTAACTTATAAGAAGAAAAGCTGAATTTACGGACTCTTTGATTGGACCACACTTTTACACTTATCCGTGTAATGACTATATTTTAATTTATAAGAAGAAAATTTTAATTTGTTTACTCTTTGATTAGACCGGACTTTTCATACTTATCAATATAGTATTATATTTTAAATTATTTCTAAGCTTAGAGTATTATATTTTAAATTATTTCTAAGCTTACACTCTAAGCATTCTTCTCCTATTGGACTGTCCTTTTCATTCCTGTCTTAACAGTTATTATATTTTAAATTATTCCTAAGCTTACACCTAAGATTCCTTCTCCCAAGACTATAAATACCAAGTCCTTATCTCATTTTATTTCATTCACAGACTAAAGAAACCAACACCATCTTTATCTTCAAGGTAACCAAGGTTTCCATTTGCTTCATCAAATCAAAAGATTTCTAGTTTAGGAGGTGAGTATAACTTCCTTCTGTCTATTTCTAGTGAGTATAATCAATTTATTTTAATATACAGTGAGTATAATTTAATTATTTTTCAGTGATCTAACTTCAGTATTAATTTGATTTCAATTTGATTCATATGCTTTATAGAAGATCATGCTTATGCTTTAGTTCCTATATTAATTAATGATGGCTTGGTAGCCTGTTTTGATTGAAATTATGTTAGAATATGGTTTATATTGTTGATGATTAATAAGTGAGTAAACCTTATTTAAATTTCATGTTTAGTTGACTCTTATTATGCTATTCTTAGATATGTTTTGAAATAAGTTACAATAATGGATAAAAATATTTGAATATACTAAGAAATGTTTAGTTATTCGCATATATTATTATGAATGGTTGATCATGTATGTTATTTGAATAAAGTAAGAATATTGTGATTTAAACTTGTATAGTGACACTGGATAAACGAAAGTTAGGTGGGAATTACTATCGTATATAAAATGTGACATGACATATGATGTGATAAACATCTTAGTGACATCGGGTTAATGACAGTTTGGTGGGATTATTGTCAGATTGGAATTTGAATATATTAAATCCCATACCGACAACGGGTTAATGATATTTAGGTGGGCTTAATGTCATATGTACATCTGTGAAAAATGTTAAATATTACAAATTGATCAATGAATGTATACCAGATAGAGCTAGTATCCATTCTGGCTAGATTGACTTAGGATAGCACCTTGAGTATGGCATCCTTGCCCCAATGTCACTAGTCCGACGACTTGTTGCATGGGAAATCAATGTTATGGATACATGATTTAGTTAAGTTGATATATAAAGGAGAACTTTCAAATAGGCTAGAGTAGGCACGGAAGGGTCATGTACAACATTATAGTTCGTATGGTGCATCCATAATGCTGATGTAGAGGTGATATTCATTATCACTGGGCGTTGATATTGAGTAGTAGGTGGTAATAGGTATCACTGGGTGACAATTCAGTTTTTGGTAGTTGATCAAATTTATCACCATCAGACGATTATATGATATGGTATTAATAACTTACTATTAGGGAGAATCACAATTGAGTAGATTTGAGATTGTTGTCAGATCAAAAAGAAACAGAACATATGTAATATGATTTATATATGATGCCTAAACAGTGGTTGGGTATATCGATGTGATGATTTTGTTCTATTCTATTTTATTATTTGATACTTGAGTACACTTACAGACAGTTTCTAGCCTGACCTAGGTTGTTATTTGTTTTAACAACCTTGGGTCAGACTGAGGTTGTATTTTAGGAACTACTTTCATGATATTGTTTCTATCTTGTGCTTTATGGTGAGGAATGCAGATGGTCTAGTTATAGTACTCCATTTCTCATATTTTGTTGTACTAGTGGATGATGTGACCTTCGACCAGATCATTCAAGATTTCAGGATAGTACTCTAGTATTTAAAAGGGATGGTGACCATATGCATAGCTATGTATGTATCTTTTTGATGGTGTTTGTAACTGGATGTTAGCATCAGTTGTGTATAAGGATGTGATCTATATGTATGTGCATGTGACTTTTTGACCACACTGATGTTGTTATTGATGTTTTATTTTATGTACTCCTATCTCTATATTACTCACCCTGAGAAACTCTTTTATATTGCTTTATGTTGAGACTAGATACATGCTTTGCAGAGATCCAGGTATACAATATCCCATATTTATGTTGACACGAGGGAGTATATATGAGAGATTGCTTCTATTATATCCTTTACTTTGTGCTTTCGGACGGTAACCTCCCTCTGATAGCATGGGTACTGGGCCGTGGCCTTACAAATTCAATATCCTTTAGATCAACTTTGTCTCTAATCCGGATTTTTTTAGATTGAAGTAAGAATCTTGTTTCATTTTTATTTCTGTTTGATCTCCTTAGTTTAGCATTTCTTTTCTTTTTAACTAATCATGAGATTCCGAAATGGCATCCTCCTCTTTTTCTTCATTACTTCCGCCCTCTAAAATTACACGACTGGAAGAAGCCAAGGGCATTTTAAATCAGTTTGGGTTCATAGCTCATGAGGTTAGGGTTTCTGAACCACATAACCCACACACAGTCCTTCCTCAATGGTTGAACGCTATTGATCTCATGCCCATCCAACTCGCCCCACTTTCTTATACTCTTGCAATAGCCACTTTCATCCGTTTTGCTGTGAGTGGTTATGACCTTACTTGCGAAGTTTAGTTTTTATTCGACGTTAATAAAAGTCCTTCAAGGAGCGTCGTACGTTTCTTTTATGCCTAAGCCAAAAAATCGGTTTTTTGGATGTCCCTCAGAAAACTCAAGGATGGGCTGATATGTACTTCTTTATTTCAAACTTAGGTAACTTTCCCTCTTTTTTCGTTAATATCCTACTCACATCATTTTTCTGAGGAGGACGTCAAATCGTATGAATTGCATAAGATCAGACTCTAGAATTAGATGCAAAGGTGAGAAAATAAAAAGGTTCTTTAATAAAGATATGCCAAAGAAACATAACTTTCTACACTCAAATCACACATTTTCTAGCAATATTTTTAAGCCTTCCCGACTTTGGTTAAGTCTATGGGTAATGTTTGCTAATAACAGATTTTAAATTTATCATTTTTGTGATTTTGACCTTCATAGGGAACTTCTTATGAACTTGACACTCTTTTTTTATATAGATGAAATGGATGCTAAAGCCTTGAAAGCACCCGTAGTAAATTGTCAAAGAGCCATACCCAAACGAGGAAGCTCGACTTTTGATCAGAGTCCCAAAAAACTATTCGCTTCTACTTCCTCTCCTCTTTTGATGGCTTCTCCCATTCCTTCTTTAGTAGTTCTTCCTATTTCTCCTCTACAACATCTTCGTGGTCTCGACATTTGTTAACCCGCCTTTTGGTAAGGCAGCACATAGGCGTATTTAACCCAATGAACTTTATGATCATCACGATAGAAAGCCCAAAGAGATGGTTACCAGGATTGAAGATTGATTATGGACAAGACTATGGAAGGTAATTGTATGGATTTACACGAGTAACATTCTAGAATCGGCTGAGTATGGATTTCACACTTTAGCTAAAAAATGATCGAGTACAATCATTTTTCACAATGGATCGGCTATGATCCATCTCTAATATGGATCGAATATGGAACGTCTTCATTATGGATCGATGTGAATCGATGTGGATACAGATCGCTAAGATTGAAAGTACAAATCAACGATGATCCATCATTAACTCAAAATCTAGAAGTCAACTATGCACTAAACACTGGTAATAGAAAGATAATACATGGTAGGACCCACACATGAAAAAGAGTAAGAAAAATATCTTCGTCGATCGTTATTTTGATGGAAGTGGGGCCCATGATCGATAGGGTGACCTCGTTTGGATTTGGAGACTCGGCTACTAAAATTTCAGGAAGATTTTTCACCATATTCCCCTATAAATACAAGCTTCATGGTTCATTTGAAGGATCTTTTTTCGTCTGGCTCTTCTTCTTCAATGCCTTATTTTCCTCCATTATTGTTCTAAAGCAAACAAAACAACCGTACTTGTAATCTTACAATATAAATAAAATATTATTGGAGTAGACGAAGGCCCGACTTTACCAAACCACTATAAAACTTGCACGTTCATTTACTTTTCTGCAATTTATTCTATGATCTATGCTCTTATATCTATTTGGATATTGTTATTGGTTAATTAGTGCTTTTACATACAACTGGATGCTGTGGCCATTTTTGATGTCAACATTTTGGTGCTTTCACTAAGAGAGTTAACCTCCATGGATTTGGAATTCGGATTTCGAGTTTGGAAAAGGTCTGGAGCTAAGAGTTAGAGCAATAGTGAAACAATCAACAAGGATACTACAACTGGAAAGGAGCCACCATGGAGGTAATCAGGAGGCTTCCTTAGGAGCTAGAGCTCATTTAACTTCTATATACATCACCAAAGATGAAATGCAAACGATGATGGCTGCTATGTAGGAAAGAATGCTGAAGAGACATGAGGAGATTGTGTAGAATCCACTTTGACTATTGGAAAGTTAGAGCACAAAACTAAGGAAATAGAGTAGCAAGAGCTAGTGGCAACTTGGATCAAGGAGTTGGTTGGTAGGAGCCACTAGAATTCAAAACTCAAACCATAGGGATAGAGCTATTGGACAAAGGAATAGAGCAGAGCAGTCAGTGGCAGCGCCCGGACATCTTAGCGGGATCGGCCTTGATACCTAAAGGCTTAAGGGCATGCCCCTGGGTCTGGTCGATTGTGATGTTGGAGGACCTACGATCAATCCCATAGAGCTTGGTGCGAATCGAAAGTTGGATACTCGTTCGAAGAAGTACATTACCTAATTCCCTCATAGACTCAGGAGGGGGAAGTTTGGAAGTGATGATAGGAATGTACTGTTGGATGATAATGATAAGTTTGTAGAGATGATCAAGCGAGCTATGCATGGAGGATTGGTGAACAAGGATTTGAAGGACGTAAGAAGAAGTCTGTTCACTTCTAATAGTAGATTATCTAAAGCTAGTTCAGTCTTTGGATCAGGACTACACTTGCTTATCTTAGTGCATCGTTATAGGAGTTCGAGCTATTTCTGGATTGGTGCCTTGGAGATGGAGTTTACCGATGCTGGAGTTCTTTCTTGAAGACCATATTGGAGATATTGTTCCGCTGTTGGTGTTATCTTTTCTTTCTGCTGCTATTTTCATTGTATCATAGCTCTGGTGTATATTGATATTCATTGTATCATTCTGTTGTATCATATTGTATCAGATATTGTATCAATGTTGTATATCAATTGTATTATTCATTCTTCCGTTGTGTTGTACTTAATGTGTTATAAGCTCCGGCGAACCAGATTCGACGTTTGGATCTGCGGCATTTGAATACGAGCGTCGTATTCGATGCCGATTTTCGAAGGTCGAGTCAGGGTCATTAGAAGTGGCAGGAATGCTAGGAATCCACCGGAGTTTAAACTACCAACACTGGAAGTATAAGATGGAAAGTCGGACCTAACTATGCATATGATGAGATATATATGGCACATACTAGGGGCATCAGAGAAAGTCGTGACACGATGCTTTCCCCTGCATTTAATGGATATAGCTGCACTATGGTTTAGGCAGTTGGAGAATGGTTCTATTGGCACATGGACGAATTTGGTCGAAAGACTTATGAGGCAGTTTAGGGTTCACATTTTGGGATCCAAAAATGTGATGAATCTGGCAACACTGAAATAGAAGACCAAAGAGTCTCTATGGAATTTTTAGCATGATTTAATGCTATAGTGGCATAGTGAATTTTTTAGATCCATCCATGGTTTTGATGGCAGTTGTACCCAGAATTCCCGATGGTATGGATTTCAAGAATTCATTGGCGTGGGATCCACCTATAGATCTTTGGGAGTTTTATCATGAAGCAGAAAGGTTCCTACAACAAGAAGACGCTTGACCGACAAAAAAAGTGAACGCCTTGCAACATGAAGACAAGAATGATAAAGACAAACGGAAACATGATGATGGATATGACGGGAAGAAAAGATGATGGAAAGAGCGGGAGCCGAAGTTCTCCTCCTACTCAGATTTGACGGATGACCTAGAACAGATTTATCTCGACACCGGGGGTAACTCCCCTATTGGAAACTGGCAAGGAGGAATCTTACAGAGTGGGAATTTATGTCTAGAAAGTACTGCCTTTTCCATGAACGGGCACACCATGGATGAATGCAATAATTTAAAGGATATGACTGAGGAACATGTCGGGAACAGTGACTATATGTGATGAATCATACAATGGCGATGGTGAAATTTTAGCCACACTATATGGTGAAATTAAAGTGGTTGGAAGTAGCTTGGTGACGAAGAAAATGATTCGCAAATCAAAGCTCGGATGAGAAAGATATGGAGAAAAAGGTGGAGTGTTGCGGCCAGCATTAGGCGACAAACGTCTGTGACTACAGAGTTCAGAACTCGAGAGTTTGGATAGATGTCTGTCACATTGTGACATAGCATGTAGTGTCAGGGAATTTTTCCCGAGACCTAAGACAAACTTCTGTCACTTGTGATAGACGTCTGTCACGACTTTCTACCTATATTTTGACCGGATTTGGTGTGAAGATTTGTGATATTCGAATGGCCAATTTTAGAATCTTGCCTAGGTTTTTTATTCTCCTATGTAAATTATTTTTTGGATTAAAATATGACAGCAACTAAAAAGCAACTACAATGGTTTTGCCTCCAATAATTAGGGTTTTATCTAAAACTAATTTTCTTTAATTCTCTTCTCCATAAAGCAATTCTATTAGAATTTTGATCATTGTAATCAATTTCTTGTACTCTACTCATTGGTATTAATCAAAGCTCTCTCAAAGTGGATGTAAACTAACTAGATGTTAGTGGAACCACTATAAATTGATGCGTGATTTATTTCTTCATTATTGCTTTTATATTATATTGCTTGTTTGGTGATTGTGATTAATCTTGAATATTAGTATTGGATTGGATTGAGATATTGATTGTTAGTTTTTTCACTCCTTACCATGATCTCATTTTCTACTGTGCTTTAGTTTTTTGATTTGTGTGGCCTCGATTTAGAATTTCCCATGACATTTGGTACCATAGCATTGGTGTTGGTAGGTGGTTGTAGAAATGCCGGAATCAGATAATACCTCAGGTAGTTCTTCAATGATTAATCTAAATGTTGTAGCGCCTTATGTACGTGGATCGTATGCAGCTTAGGGATTACAATTGGTTATACATAAGTGGAATGGTGATAATGATTTTGAAAAATGGCCATGGAAGATGAAAGCGGTTCTAAGGATGAATCGAGTGCATCGGGTAGTGTTTAACACGCATTTGTTGCCAGCGGATGTCTCGGATGTTGAGAGAGAGGAAATGAAAGTGTGGGTATTCACTGCACTTCAACTTGCTATGGGGGAGAACGTTATCTCTGAAATTAGTGGTGATACTACCGCTAAGGGTATATGGGACAAGTTGGAGGAGTTGCATATGAAGAAGTCACTAACTAATAGTTTGCTCTTGTTGTGAATGTTCTTCACCTACAAGATGAAGGAAGGTACGTCGTTTAAGGCACAGTTTAATACTTTTAATGATTTGCTAATGAAGATGAAGTCGGTAGATTTGAAGATTGAGGAAGAGCAAAAGGCGATGATATTGTTGTGCTCGTTGTTGGACCGTTATATGGGTTTCTCAAATAGTTTGATATATAGCCGGGATACTTTGACTTTATATGATGTCAAAACAGGTCTTTTTAGCAAGAAGTTGCGGGATCAGATGAAGGAGTTAGGTGATGGAAGTAGTGGTGCTAGTAGTGGTCACGGTTTATTTTTGGAGAAGGAGACATATGCAGAGAAGGAGAACCGCAGGCGATCTAAATCTAGGAAACCCAGTTGGAGAGGAAATTCAAAAGAAAGAAAAGGCAAGTGTTATATTTGTAAGAAGCCTAGTCATTGGAAGAATGAGTGTCCATACAAGGAGAAGGCAAAGAAGGAAGTAGCATCTTCATTCGCAGCGGTGGAGAGTGGAGTTGGTGAGGGAGACGTAGATGTGTTGTCGGCGGTAGCATTGGATGTTTCGAGTAGCGAATGGATGCTCGATTTGGGAGCATCTTATCATATGACATCGAATAGAAATTTCTTTTCTTGTTATATCTACCAAGAGGGAAATTCAATTATTATGGATAGTGGTGCGATTAGTAAGTCGAAAAGCATTGATTCCGTATAAATTCGGATGTTTAACGGAGTGGTTCATAGTCTCATTAATGTACGCTGTTATCCCACCCTTTGGTCAAGGCTGGAATATCAACAAATTAGCTGGAAAAGGATGGATATCAGGATTAGAAATCGATTGGAAACAAGGTTGTGATCGATGTCGTCAAAATTTGGCCGAGCTCCAATCAAGACGGGATCAATTGGGAATGGTGACCAAGTCTAGGAGAGGCTACGTTTCAAATTTCAGGTAAATCGAAGTTCGTATGCTCGAGATATGGATGGGTTAAAGTACGTGAATAATAGTTCGTATCGATACATTTCGTATCGATCGACAGGCAGCACTTCGAACCGATGTTGTTCATATCGATCCACGTGGATACGAACAATGCACTCGTATTGATCAGGTAAGAAGGCCAGATGGATTTTAACTCGATGGCAGTGGACCAAGATTGGATAGGTAAGCGTGCGATGGTTTGTTCGACTCAATCAGTCCGCATCGACCAAAGTAGAGCGTGGGAGCTTACTTCGCATCGATGTACTTCATAGTGACACAGTTCGAATCGATCAGGATGAAGCATAGCAGTATGCTTCGAATCGATGCTGTTCGTATCCATCGGCATACCTTGTGTCACTGCCACTTCGTATCCATCATAGTCCTCGTACATGCCAATCACAGGTAAGGTAAGCTCGTATCCATCCACCCCATAGACCTTACTCGTATCCATCAAGTTCCTAGTCATTCGAATCGATGCATCCTCCAACATAGTCTCTGATTCGAGTCGATCAAGACCCCTCAAAACAAGTTACTTAGTATCGATCACAATGCGAAGACAGATGCGAAGAAGCCACTGGTTATTGATACGAATAGGGGCTGGGATGAATGGATGGAAAAAATGTGTTACCAATGGATGTGAAGTAGTGGTTTCGAAGCAGATGTGAACGAGAGGCAGGCATGGTTTCAGGAAAGAAGCGTTCAACGCAGCATGGAAAATGGATCGAGCCTCGAAGATAGGGCCACGTCACCAATGCACACGTGCTTGGTATCGACACGGATAAGCATCGATTCGAAGTGATCGATATGAACCAGACGACACTGGGAAAGCTACAATTCATATCGATCATATCTTGAGATCTACAAGTCCAAATGCTATGAATTTTCACAGAAGCTTACGAACAAGCTAAGGAATGTTCATGCCAAGTTTCGACTCCATTGGACAAAATCTTGATCGATAGGAATTACGTTCGTATCGATCATGGATCGAGCCGAAACTTCATGGGATCGATCGTGTGGGCCCATTCATGTGCCAAAAGAAGTCTCTCGAAGTTTGAGCAAGATATCAGCCACCTATACCTACACATAGCACCTTAGAACCTACAGAAAAGGTATCTTTTGGATATTCGACGTCCAGACTCTATCGGATTCAACTTTGCACTTCATCATAGCTGTTGTACTCGAATTTCTTCATTGTAATCCTTTGTAATCAACTGTAACCAATGAAGAACATCAATAAAAAGATTATCATTTGAAGTGGACGTAGCCCGGAGATAGAAACCACTGTAAATCTTGTATCATTGATTTATTTTGCTTGAATTTGATATTTGTCTTTGGATATCATTGATTTATATTCATATATTGGTGCTTTCACGATATTTGGGGTTTGTGACCAATTTTGGCTCAAACACTTAGGTGCTTTCACTAAGAACAACTAGCACCCACTATACCAGATTTGGAATTCAGATTTGAAGGCTTAAGGATTCAGATCTATAGAGCTATGCCACGGCAATCGAGTAGAAGACAGTGGACTGAGACAAGCCAACATGGAGGAAGCCAGGAGGCTTCATCAGGAGCCAACCGTACTTCAGCTTTTACCACCTAGGACGAAATGGAAATAATGATGGGAGCAATGCACGAAGAATTTCTAAAAAGGCAGGAGGAGATGACGCAGAACCTCCTCAGACAGGTTAGACAAACAGGGACAGCCAGAGCTTCAGGAGTTCAAATCCATGGAGCTAGAGTAGGAGGACCAAACAGGCAATCAAATGGAACAACTCAACAAGGCGCAATCAATAATCAGCATAAACCTGCTAATCCCGATGAACCCAAGCTCGGGGGCACACCCCCCAACAACAATGAACCAGTTCATAGAGGGATTCCAGTCAATACCACACAACAGGATGCTGGCAGGAATGTAAGAGCACGAGATGAAGAGTATGTAACAGAATTCCCTCGGGGACTCAGGGGGCAACCCTTGACAGACAGTGCTGGATTGGCCGAAATTATCTGGCAAATTATGCGTGGTGGTTTGACCAATAGAGATCTTAAAGGAGTAAACAGTAGCCCGTTTACTCGTGAAATCAGAATAGCTCGAAATCCACCAGAGTTCAAGCTACCTATCGTGGAGGTATACAATGTCAAGGCTGATCCAACTGATCACTTGATGAGATATACAAGACATATGGAAGTTCTGTGGGCATCGAAGGAAGTTATGCCCCGATGTTTTCCTCTGTACTTAATGGACATAGCTGCTATATGGTTCAGAGAGCTGGAAGAGGGATCTATCAGGACATGGACAGAATTGGTGGACAGGTTTCTGAAGCAGTTTTGGGTTCATACCAAATGACCGAAGAACGTAATGATGTTAACATCAATAAAGCAAAGAACGGATGAATCACTCAGAGCTTTCTTAACTCGATTCAATGCGGCAGTAATGGTAGCAATTTCAGGAGTCGAAGAGGATTCAAATTTCAAAGTATCTTTGATACGGGACCCACCACTAGATTTCAGTAAATTCATTCACGAAGCTAAGAGATTCCTTCGACAGGAAGATGCATGTACAGATTTGAAGTTAAAGGAGGTGAATGTGGCTAAGGATAGAGGGCCATCCGATGGAAGCTCAGATAAAGATAAAGGTAAACGAAAAAGGAAGCTTGATGATGATTCAGAAAAAGCTAAGAAACGATGGAGAGAGCCAAAATTCTCCACTTACATAGGATTAAATGAAACATTAGAATGGATATTCCTGGAGACCCGGAATCTCCTTCTCTACCAAAGGCTAGCTGGGAGAGAACCTTCTGAATGTGAAAGGGCATCAGGAAGGCATTGTATCTTCCACGATTTGGACGGGCATGATACCAGTAGCTGCAGGCACTTAAAGGACATAGTCGAGGCGCATGTAAGGAATGGACAGTTGCGATAATACATCGGGGTTCAGAATAGAGAGGTGGGACAGGAGAAACCACCGTCGACCTCAAACAATGATGGTGCGAGGCCCAGGAGTGACGGTCGATTGGTTATAAATTGACTGGGATAGTATGAACTAAGTAGCAAACTATGGGGAAGACGGTTAAGTCATTTACTCATGTACGGGGACGGAGATGGCCCCTAGGCATGCTTTGAATGATGATAAACCGCGATGCTATGGTTTGTAAAAGCTGTTTTTTGTTTGTGGATTGGATACTTGTTTTTCTGGTTTGGTTTTGGAGTTTGGTTTGAACTCCTGATTTTGTTTGATTTCTGGTTTGGACTTCTGTTTGGATGATTGTTCTCGTGTTTGGATGTTGGTTTTGGATTTCAGATGTGGATTTTTGGTTTTCTGATTTGGTTTGGATTTTGGATTAGATTTTCACTAGATTATTATCTAGCTTTCTGGTAAACGGTCGTCGGGTATGGATTGTGCCTGGCAAGGGGTGAGTCTCTTCGCTCGAACACGGTGAATTAGCTTATTCAGGTCGTCGAGTATGGACTATGCTCGACAAGGGTCCGGAGAGACCAGGATTCAACCTAGGACTTAGGCCCTATATTATCGATTACTATTTCAAGTCGTCGGGTATGGACTATACTCGACAAGGGTCCGGAGTGAAATGGATTCGGCTTAGGACTTAAGCCATGGTGTTATTCAACGTCCAAGGACACTGGACCACGGTCGTCAGGTGCGGATTGCACTTGGCAAGGACCCGGAGTGGTTATGGATTAGGTTATCGACCCGATGAGGTCATGGATTCTCTTATTGGTTATTGGATAAGGATGGATTAGGACTCGGTTATCGAGTTCGGATGGATATGGAATTGGTTAAGGCTTTGGTTACTGTATTTGGAATCGGACATCGACTCGAAGCAGTCAAGAACGATGCATTCAGATGATATGGCTATGGACATCAGATATCGGATTCAAAACCATTCAAAACACAACTTCTTATCACAAGGTATGTTTTAGAGGGCAAATGTTATCACATCCTTTGGTCAAGGATGGAATATCAACAAACTAGCTGGAAAAGGATGGATATCGGGATTAGAAATCGATTGGAGACAAGGTTGTGCTCGATGTCGTCGAAATTTGACCAAGCTCCAATCAAGACGGGATCGATTGGGAATGTTGTTCAAGGCTAGGAGAGGCTACTTTTCAAATTTCAGGTCAATCGGAGTTCGTATGCTCGAGATATGGATGGGTTAAAGTACGTGAATAGTGGTTCGTATCGATACATTTCGTATCGATCGGCAGGCAGCTCTTCGAAACGATGTTGTTCGTATCGATCCACGTGGATATGAACAATGCACTCATATCGATCAGGTAGGAAGGCCAGATGGATTTC
This sequence comes from Allium cepa, assembly GCA_030765085.1. Taxonomy (NCBI): domain Eukaryota; kingdom Viridiplantae; phylum Streptophyta; class Magnoliopsida; order Asparagales; family Amaryllidaceae; genus Allium; species Allium cepa. The sequence continues at coordinate 117,759,121 of CM060945.1, read as the reverse complement.
GACTCGATGGCAGTGGACCCGGATTGGATAGATAAGCGTGCGATGGTTTGTTCGACTCGATCAGTTCGCATCAACCAGGGGAGAGAGCGGGAGCTTACTTCGCATCAATGTACTTCAAAGCGACACGGTTCGAATCGATCAGGATGAAGCATAGCAGTATGCTTCGAATCGATGTTGTTCGTATCCATCAACATACCTTGTGTCACTTCCACTTCGTATCCATCATAGTCCTCGTGCGCACCAATCACAGGTATGGTTAGCTCGTATCTATCCACCCCATAGACCTTACTCGTATCCATCAATTTCCTAGTCATTCGAATCGATGGCATCCTCCAACATAGGCTCTGATTCGAGTCGATCAGGACCCCTCGAAACAAGTTACTTCGTACCAATCACAACGCGATGACAAATGCGAAGAACGCCATCGATTATCTATTGGGGCTGGGATGAATGGATGCGAAAAATGTGTTACTGATGGATGCGAAGTAGTGGTTTCGAAGCAGGCGCGAACGAAGGGCAAGCAAGGTTTCAGGAAAGAAGCATTCAATGCGGCAGGGAAAATGGATCGAGCCTCGAAGATAGGGCCATGTCGCTAATGCGCACGTGCTCAGTATCGACACGGATAAGCATTGATTCGAAGTGATCGATACAAACCTGATGACATTGAGAAAGCAACAATCTGTATCGATCATATCTTGAGATCTACAAGTCCAAATGCTATGAAATTTTCACAGGAGCTTACGAACAAGTTAAGGAATGTTCATGCCAAGTTTCGACTCCGTTGGACAAAATCTTGATCGATACAAATTACGTTCGCATCGATCACGGATCGAGTCGAAACTTCATAGGATCGATCGCATGAGCCCACTCACATGCCAGAAGAAGTCTCCCGAAGTTTGAGCGAGATATCAGCGTCCTACACCTATAAATAGCACCCTAGAGCCTATAGAAAATGGATCATTTGGCTATTCGACATCCAAACTCTGCCGGATTCAAATTTTCACTTCATCATAGCTGTTGTACTCGAATTTCTTCATTGTAATCCATTGTAATCAACTGTAACTAGTGAAGAACATCAATAAAAAGATTATCATTTAAAGTGGACGTAGGCCGGAGATAGCCGAATCACTATAGATCTCGTGTCACTGATTGTTACTTCTAAATTGTTGTTCTTTATTTTTCTTGAATTTGATATTTGTGTCCGAATATCATTGATTTATATTCATATTAGTGCTTTCACGATATTTGGGGTTTGTGACCAATTTTGGTCCAAACATACACTATGTTACGGGACTTCGGAAGTCTCTTATCTCTTTGGGGTAGAAGAATTCTTTAGGTTATAAGATCACTATTGAGAATGATGGCTTGCGGGTTTTGAAGGGTGCACTTGTGGTGACGAAAGGTGCTCGGACTAATGGTGTTTATTTGCTTCAAGGAGTGACTATAGAAGGTGAAAATTGTGTTTGGGTTGATAGTTCTTGTGGATTGGAGTGATTAGGTTGTGGCATTTGAGGTTAGGTCATGTCTCGGAGAGGAGTTTGGATATTCTTTGAAAGAGGGAGATGATTGATGGAGTGAGTTTCAATAAACTAGAGTTTTGGGAGAAATGTGTCATGGGGAAGCAAACTAAATGTCACTCGGTGAGGGAAAACATGATTCGAGAATGATTCTTGAGTATATTCACACGGATGTTGGGAACTAGCACCAATAGGTTCTTTGTAGGGAGCTCGCTATTATATTTCTTTTATTGATGACTTTTCTCGAAAGATATGGATGTATGTAATGAAGGCCAAGTCGAAGGCATTTACAAAGTTCAAAGCATGGAAAGCTATTGTTGAGAATGAGAATGGCAAGTCTTTGAAGGTTCTAAGGTTCGACAATGGCAGGGAGTATGATTTCGTAGAATTCTTGGAGTTTTACGAGCGTCATGGTATTCGGAGGCATTTTACTACACGAGGAGATCCACAGTCGAATGGTGTTTTGGAGAGGATGAACCTTACTGTAACGATCCATAATTTTCGATAAATTAAAAATTGTTAATTTAATAAGTTTTGGTAATTTAATATTGAAAGAAATAAAAATTTGCAATTCTATAATGAAATCGATACTAAAATGAAATGTAACAATGTTAATTAAAGCTTATTAATAACAATTTGAATGAAATTCCAATAAATAAAATAATGTAAAGGTTATACTTGGATATAAATCGAAAATATGAAAATAAATGTAAATATTGAAATAATTAATGAAATAATATATAATAAATGGTAATTGAAATAAATCAATATTATGTATGTAATTGTAATAATTGGTTGAAACTAATAAACTTATAAATGTGATTAAAAGTAAATGGTAAAAACTATCATATGTTACCTACTTATTTAGTTTATTTAATTTGAATTGGAAATCAATTATAATTAAATGCAATCAAATGTTACATAAATGTGAGTTAAGACAATAACTGAAATTTGTGAATGTAATAAAATGAATGGAAGTGTTAATTTTATTTATAAGATAAAATAAAAGAATGAAACCAAGTTGAATAAATTAATTGAGATTTTAATTATAATTATTGTGTAAATTTGACAAAATTTCAATATAAGTGGAAATATAATTGTTAATACAAATAAAGATCGAAATTGGAGAATATTGATGCAACGAAAGACAAACAAATATTGACTAGGTTAGTTGAGTAATAATTGATTGAGTATAAAGATTGAATTCAAATAAAATAAATTTATTGGAATTAATTATAAATAATTGAATTTAATTACAATTGAAATTAAACACTATAATTGGTAAAATAATTAACTCTGAATTGGATAGGAAAATTTGTTTTTAGTTATCATAAGTGTCTAAGTAATCAAAAATTATGAAATTTGTTAGTTAATAAATATTGAATTAAAAAGTGAATTAATTAATTCAATATTAATTTACTTAATTAACGTGAAATAGCCATTTTGGCACTGTCTTGGATTTCTATGAAACAGTTTCATCATATCTGTAATGATGAATCATTGTAGGATTTCAAGTTTCGTAGCGATCGGACTTGTTGTTTCATCGTATGGGCACAAAACATCTAGAAATCAATTTAATTGAAATCAATTTAAAATAAGCTAATTTTAACATAACTTCTTCATACGATGGAATTAGGACTTGAAACCTGTTTCATTGAATTTGAAATCATTGAAAACGTCTATTTTGATATATGGGATGATCCATTTTCGTTCCGGAGGCAGAACGAGCTTTTCGGGTTGTTTATCGTTCCAATCCAAATTGATCTGGTCCATTCTTATTCTATTTTTCAACTTTGCCTATAAATATCCCGCTATAAACCCTAGCTACTTCTTATTTTCATTTATCTGTATGTACATTTCTTTCTCAACTCCCCTTTCCAATGGCAGACAAATCAAAATCAAATTCCCAATTCAATTTCAATTCGAATTTCAACTTCAAAATCGAAACTCCACAAATTATATCATATTATATATCGATTTGAAGCTCTCAACGACCGCAAGTCGAATATGCAATCTGTTTCTTGATCTGAGTTTCTATGTGCCCAGAATTTGATGATTTAGTTTTGGTCGTTCGTTGGTGGGCGTCGGATCATGCGGCGGATTTGCGACGATATGACGATCGGAGGTGATCAGTGGGTAGTCGAGGTCAAGTGCAGTCGATCCATAGGTCTACTATGGGTCGGAGGTGATCAAGATTGCCTTGAATGGCATGCAAAAGGGGGTGGTTGCGCTGGAAATAGGTGGCGCCGAAGGTGGCTCGACTGGCCTCGGTCTGGGCGGCTGGCTGAGGTGAGTTAAACGAGGGCATCAAATCGTGGTCGCATCATCAGAGGCAGCAGTGAAAGGTAGTGATGTGGTGGCGGCGTTGTTCGAAGTCGGGTAGGGTACGTGCACGATGAGGGTTTTGGTGAGGCAGAGATAGTGACATGGCCAGGTGCTATTGGGTAATCCTTTCTTTCTTTTTATTTAAAATTTTGAATTCAAATGTTCTAATCAACGTAACTTTCACATACGAGGTCAGATTCATGCGTGGTTTCTTACGTTGGGATCGTATTGAAATTTCGGATAGTTGATCCTAGTTTGGATAAATTCTAAAATCATTCGAATTTTTGGCCCTAAATTGAATTTAAATTCAAAGGTGAGTGATTTGACCCACTCATAACTTCTAAAATTTCTTATGTTAGTTAAATTAAATTTTTGATGTGATTAGGAATTTATTTGTGGTTGTTTGGTATATTTAAACTTCTATTTCTATTAATTTGTGTTTATTTTGAATTAAATTGTCATTTAATTTATTGGATTTAAATTGTCAGTTAATTTCCAGTTATTGATAATTAGTTAATTATTGAAATTTATTAATTGAATTGGATAATGATTGTGATGGATAATCGATTGTCAACACTAGACCATTGGATGTCTTGTTTAAATTATATATTGTTATCACTCTGCAGGTTCCCTTAGTTATTGTTTAGGGAAATCACTATGGGTTGAAATGGTATATACGCGAACGATCTCTAGACTAGGAAAAAATTGTTATGGGTTGAAATGATAAACTCGAGCGATTTTATGGATTTTAATATTAAATCAGGATTGCAGCTTGAAATGATATAAAACCGTAAAATTTTAAATTGTGGATTGAAATGATAAATATCTGTATCACTTGACCCTAGGGTAGAGAATTATATACTGACATCGGATTGGTTAAATTAAATGATTTTAAATACTTATTTTTGAATTTAATTAAATGATATTTTGAAATAAAATTTGATTTATATAAATTGAATTATTAATGGAAAATCAAGTTTTATGTTGAAATGTGAATTGGTTTAAAGGAATTGCTTTAAGAAATTTAATTTTAAGTATAAATGAAATTCTATTGGAATTAAGCTAATGAATTTGGTTGAAACATAACTTTGAATTTTTTTTAAATTAGAGTAATTCGAATTGGTATTTGAACATGGATTGAAAACGATATGAAATTCAATAGTTTATTGAAACTTAAAATTGAAAGATTTGAAATTTAGTTGGTTGATTTGGAAATTGAAAATGGTCCAAATGTGTTGAAATGAACTGAATAGTTTAATCTGATATTAACTCCAAATTTATATTTTGATATAAACTATTTTAAAAATAGATTATTTTGAAATTTCTAATTTCTAGGACTTTCAAATTTGTTAAACTATTTAACCAATATTAATTATATAAATTAATTTAACCTATTTTAAACCAATGTAATTCATTTTAAACTAATCAAACCATTTAATTTATTTTAAATCTAATTAATCTACTTTAAGTTATTTATTCTATTTTAATTATATTTGATCTATTTTAAATCTATTTAACTACCTTGAGTAAATTTAAAAGCTGTCTTTAATCTATTTTAATATTTTAGAGTATTTTAACCATGCTAAAATTTATTTTTATTGTTAAACTATTTATAACAAATTTAACTATTTTTTACTATTTAAACTATTTTCTAAATTTTCAGACTAAGTAAAAGTGAAGTGTTATATTCAAATTCATTAGCTTAAAATCAAATATGATGAAATGATAAAGTAACCTAAGTTGGGAATTATATAACATATTTGAATAAATATGGTGACTGTGAAATGAGGGTTTAAACTATTTTTAAAATGCGATTTTTGAAAGTAAATATAATTTCGAAAGTGATATGCTTTGAATTGAATATGATATTTTGATATCAACTATGTAATGACTTTGGAAATTTATAAGAACCATCCGGTGTGTAATAAGCGATTGGTTGTTAAAGAAAGCAGGATCAGATATTGTCATACTCTCTACCAATACCTAAAACCACTGTAACAACGGTGTATGTGGTGGAGATTCCAAAAATGAAGTAGGATGTTTTGGTGAACGATTTCTGTATAGGTATGACGTGACCTTGACTCCCATAAGTCAGCTTAGATGTGATTAAAATCAGGAACCATGACGGGCCAAGTGCAGTCATTCCTCCTATCGGGCACATTTCTTAGATACCATTCTATTACTTTATGATTGATTTGGTGGCCACCCTTTGATTTTGATTTGGGAGTGTGTCCGATGTGGTCGGTAGTAGCTACTACGCGATACCACCAGTCCGGATACGCAATTGGTGTATCTATCCTGGCATTGCCTCGAGTGTCGTGTTCACATGCCATAGAGCGCATTCTACGAGTTTGTTTTGTACATACCTATAGGGTGCCCTCTGTGTAAACCTCTCGGAGGAATGTATGGTACTTTATAGACTGTGGGAATATGTAAAATGTGTTAAGGGGTATATGGGTAATGCCTTAACGCTATTGTAATAATTTACTTTACTGGAGACACTATTATAATAGCGTATTGTACAACATAGTAGATAGTTTAACGGATCCTAATGAGATGGTAATCCCGAACATCTCTTGAGTTATTGTACTCACGTTAGACACTGATAAGAGATGTCAAACCCCGTAAACGTCTCTGACGTCGTTCCACTCATATTTATTCACCGTTGATTTAACTTACATAAGATCTTTTAGTTTTGACTTGATTGTTTTGTATTTTTAATTCGCTCGGGTCAGCTTAAGCATTTTAGGATTTGAAGACTTTATTTCTGGAGGATAAAGACGAAGACTGTATTATTATTATTTACTGTATGATTTCACTGCATTTGTATATTTATTCTCTGTATATGTAGCTCTGATTCTATGTTATATAAGTATAATCAAATGTTTTATAAACAGCTTCATGAATTGTTATTTAATTATTATATTTTGTCATTCCGCTGCGGGATTCTGTTTTGTTTTTCTTTCTATGGTTTTTCTTATTTACCCCAATAACAATCTTCCCCTTTGTATGGTTTGAGTTTGGCATGTGTGTCTGCTTAAAACGTCTAAAAAAGGCAGGTCGTTACACGTACCCTACTTGAGAAAGCTCGATGCTTGAGATTGACATCGGGTTTGTCTAAGGGATTTTGGGCCGAAGCTTTATCAACCGCGGTGCATATTATTAATCGAATTCCATGCTTGGCTATTGATAACAAAATTTTGAAGAAAGTGTGGAAGGGAAAGAGCATTGACTTGAGTTATCTTCGTGTGTTTGGTAATCCGGTTTATGTGCATGATCTGAGAAATGATAAGCTTGAGCGTAGAGCTTTCAAGGGGATTTTTCTTAGTTATATAGCTAGAGTAAAAGGCTATCGGATTTGGAATTCGAAAATGAAGAAGGTTGTGAATTCTCATCATGTTTATTTTGATGAGTCGATTTTGTTCAAGGAGAATAGGAGCTCATCAGATGTTCAAGATTTGGTTCATGGTGAACCAAAGGAGAAGGAAGTTATTCCTATATTTTGTCCAAGGAGTAGAGAGAGTAGAGTAGTTGGAGATGCTTGCATGGAGGAAGTGGTTGATGTTACATCACATAGTCCATATGGTGCCTCTAGTAGTGTTGGTGATGTGCATGATTCTAGATAGGATTCGGTTCAAGGTAGAGCCGAAAGGAGTTTCGGTGATAGTATTGCTACTCGGGTGGGTCGTCATGCTATAAGGCCACTCGACAGATATGGTGATTGGAACTATCTTACCTTTTGTGATAATTTGGACTATGCTCTTCATGTAGTCTAAGATGAGCCGATGGACCTTGATGATATCATGGTCGAGCGATAGCTCGAAGTTGATTTATGCCATAGAGGAAGAGATGCAATCTTTGATGAAGAATCAAACTTAGGATTTGGTTCCACTTTCTAAAGAAAACCATGTTATGGAGATACAAAGCTAGGCTAGTGGCTATGGGGTTTGCACAAGGGAAGGGAATGAGTATGATGAGATATTTGCAACGATAGTGCACCATACTTCTATCCAGATATTACTTACTATAGTTGCTATTCATGACTTGGATTTGGAGCAACTTGTTATGAAAACCTCCTTCTTGCATGGTGACTTGGATGAAGACATTTACATGGAGCAACCGCAAGGGTTTGTAGTAGATTGTAAGTCAAATTTGATTTGCAAGCTAAAGAAATCACTATATGGTTTAAAGCAGTCTCCTAGGCAATGGTACAAGATATTTGATAATTTTGTGCTTGAAAATGGTTTTGATATAAGCGCCAAGGATGCTTGTGTATATTTCAAGAAGTTGAAAAATAATTGTTGGGTGTATTTACTCTTGTATATGGACGACATGCTCATTGCTTCTAAGGATAAGAATGAAATCAACAAGTTAAAATTGAATTTGAAATCAGAGTTCAAAATAAAGGACCTTGGAGAAGCAAGAAGGATATAAGGCATGGAAATAGAAAGGGATCGAAAGTGTTTTGAGTTGAAATTGACTCAAAAGGAATACATAGAGAAAGTGCTTTATCAATTTAGCATGGAGAATGCAAAGGCATCAAATACACATTTACCTTTTCATATGAAGCTTTTGAGTAAGGAATCGCCAATCTTAGAGAAAGATGAGGCTTATATGGCAAAGGTTCCATATGCTAGTGTGATTGAAAGTCTAATGTATGCTATGGTGTGTTGAAGGCCCAATATTACAAATGCTGTCGGGATGGTTAGTAGGTATATGACTAAGATGGGGAAATAGAATTGGGAAGCAGTGAAGCTTATATTAAGATACCTTAGAGGTACATCATCTTATGGTCTTGTTTTTGGTGGTAGTAAGAGGATGAATTGAAAGTTGGTTGGTTACTATGATTCGGATTACGCGGTGATAGGGATCGAAGAAAATCAACTTCTGGATGTGCCTTCACACTTGAAGGTACAACCATAAGTTGGAGATCAAGATTACTGACCGTAGTTTCTTTATCCACTACGGAGGCAGAGTTGATAGTCGTGGTAGAGGCGGTAAAGGAGGCACTTTATTTGAGGAAATTGTTTTGTTACTTAGGATTTAAGCATAATAGTGTCGATGTTCGATGTGATAGCCAGAGTTTTATTCACTTGGTGGAGAATTTGGCGTTTAGCATATGGACTAAGCAAATTGAAGTGAGAGAGTCATTTCTAGTAGCAATGGATGAAGATAAGCAAGTATATCTTAGGAAAGAGCTCACAAAGGATAACACGATGGATATGTTCACAAAGGCATCGCCGGTTGGGAAGTTCGAGCATTCCTCAAACTTGATTCGCTTGGAGAAGTGCTAGGTGCCATATGGTGGCACGGTTATGGAAGGAGCTTGGTTATACATGAGGAAGAGTATCAGTGAGAGATTGAGGTTCTATCTTCTTTGTGAGTGCTAGTTTACTCTCCTTAGCACTTTAGCCTTTGGTGAGATGGTTAAAGATTTGTATGTTTTCAATACTTTATTAGCGGGCGGGGGTTTTTCTTGATCTCATTGATGGAGTGCAATAGGCGGTGGCTTTGCGGAAGCTTATTGGGAAAATATTCATGTTTGGTTGAAGGTAGAAGTGGTGATAGTTGGTTCTATTGGTTGTTGACAATGGTATGGTACCATTGGAGTTGGAGATGGATATAGTGTCGAGGTGGTGTGTTAAATTTTAGCGACACTATATGGAGAAATTAAAGTGGTTGGAAGTAGCTTGGTACGGAGAAAATGGTTCGCTAATCGGAGCTCGGAGGAGAAGTATATGGCGAAAAAGGTGGAGAGCTGTGGCCACAATCAAGCGACAGACGTATGTCATAAAGTGACAGATGTCTGTGACTACAGGGTTTGGAACCTGAGAGTTTGGAAAGACATTGTCACTTTATGGTAGACTTCTGTAGTGTCAGGGAACTTTTCCGGAGACCTATGATAGACATATGTCACTTGTGACAGACGTCTGTGATGACCTTCTGCCTATGTTTTGTCCGGGTTTGGTGTGAAGATTTGTTATATTCGAAGGGGCAATTTTGGGATCTTGCCTATGTTTTATATTCTCCTCCATAAGCTATTTTCTGGATTCAGATATGAGAGCGACTAAAAAGGGGCTGCAATAGTTTTAGCCTCCACTAATTAGGGTTTCATCTAAACCTAATTTTCTTCAATTCTCTTCTCCACAAATCAATTCTATTGGAATTTAATCAATCTCTTATACTCTTCTCATTAGTGTTAATAAAAGATCTCCCTCAAAGTGGATGTACACTAGCAAGACATTAGTGGAACCATTATAAATCGGTGTGTGATTTATTTCTTCGTTATTGCTTGTTTGGTGATTGTGATTGGTATTGGACATTGGTATTGGATTGGATTGGATTGGATTGAGATATTGATTTGTTGTTTTTGCACTTCTTACCATGATCTCATTTTTCGCTATGCTTTGGGTTTTTGGTTTGAGTAGTCTTGAGTTAGAATTTCCCATAACAAATGGAACTGGAGCAGGCACTGTCAGCATTGAATGGAAACAGAAATGGCTCTTGATCGAGGTCAGGATCATCATCAACTGATCGTGATGGACGTGATTATTGTCTCGACAAGAGTGATTGGGTGGTATCGCAAGGTGCGAGTCCCTTCGGCGCGGAGCAATAGAATGGACTCATATATAGATTAATTCCTCGACTGAAGAGTCAAAGCTAGAGAATAAAGCCTAACAGGACGTCTGTTTGAATTATTCCTTGCAAGGAGTAGGTCAGTTCACCAGAGAGCGACATGATCGGCCTACTCAGGTTGTCGAGTATGGATTATGCTCGACAAAGGTCAGAAGAAACCAGATCGGCATAGGACTTAGGTGAAGACATCATTTAATGTTCAAGGACACTGAACTAGAGTACAAGAAGTAACGCCGCTTCGCGAGAGTTACATAATCGGCTTACTTGGTCATCGAATATGGAATGTTCTCGACAAGGACCCAAAGACCTCACGGATTTGGATACCAGCTTCAAACAGCTATGGATTTGGACATTGACCCATAGTAGTCTTGGACTTGGATATGGGTTGGAGCAATCCCAAACCTGGCTAATGATTCGAAGAGGTTGCAGATTTGGATATCAGCTTGGAACGACAATGGATTTGGCTTTAGATGGATATGGATTTGGATTAAATAATCCAAAGAAATCGTGGATTTGGAATTGGATATTGACTCGGAAAGGTCATGGATTTCACTAACAATCTGGAGAGATCATGGATTTGGATTGGTAATGGACTGGATTCGGATTGGATAATATGGCTATTGATGGATTGTGAACTTTGGATTTTTAATTTATGGCAATTCAAAACACACCTTCCTATCACAAGGCATGTTTTAAAGGGAAAAGTGTTAACCCGCCTTTGGCAAGGCAGCACACAGGCAGATTTAACCTAATGGACTTCATGATCATCAAGGTAGAAAGCCTGATGAGATGATTACCAAGATTGGAGATCGTTTATGGACAAGACAATGGGCGATAGTTATATGCATTCATGTGAATAGCATTTGGGAATTATCTAACTATGAATTTCACACTTCAATTGAAAAAATGATCGGGTACAATCATTTCTCATAAGGATTGGTTATGTTCCATCCCTAATATGGATCAAATATAGAACATCTTAATTATGGATCGACGTGAATCAATATGGATACTAATCGCTCGGATTGACGATATAAATCAACGATGACCGATCAATAACTCAAAATAAAAAGTCGACTATGCATGAAACTTTGGAAATAATAAGGGATTACATAGTGGGACCCACCATATCGATCACATGTGAAAAAGAGCAAGAAAAACGATTGGCACCAATCTTTATTTTGAAGGAAGCGGGTCCCACGATCGATGGGGTAACCTCATCTGGATCTAGAAACTCCAGTTCCAAAATTTCAGAAAAATATTTCATTGTCCTCCCCTAAATACAAGCTTCATTATTTATTTGAAGGATCTATTTTCGGCTGGCTCTTCTTCTTCATTATCTTCTCTTCCTCCATTACTTTTCTAAGGCAGAAAATAACCGTACTTGCAATATTACAGTATAAATAAAAGATCGTTGGAGTGGACGTAGGCTAGAGTTTGCCGAAACCACTATAAAAAAACATGGTCATTTACTTTTCTGCAATTTATTATGTGATTTGTGTTTGTTATTGGTTAATTGGTGCTTTCATATACAACTAGGTGTTGGTGGTAATTTTTAACGCCAACGGCATTTGATATTTATCTTTGCCCGAGGGTTCCATGTCTGACTTAGTTGAGAAGGTAGGGAAGACCGCACTTGATACATTGTCCTGTATTGCATCGACTTCCCCTTCTCTCCTTCCCTTTCCATTTCCAAAACTCTCTCCTTCTACGCTTGTGTTTGAGATGGAAAAGTCTTAGTCCTATGTGAGTACTATTATTTTATTTTTTTCCATTTTAGTTGGTTGCATATCTAACTACCCCTTACCTGCTATCAGTTCTTCTCTCTTTTTTTACTTGTTCCTTTGATGAAGGTGGTGCGAAAGTAGGAAGGTGAGCTGGCCATGACTCTTGCTCAGGTTGCCAAACTTGAAGCAGATCTTGCTTCTGCTAGTTTTGAGAAGTCCAACATCGCCTTTGGGAATGCCTAACTTGGTTCTAAGAAGGCCGAGATTGAGGAAGATTTTAAAGTATTTCAGGAAAAGGTTGAAAAGGGTTTTGAATCTACTGCGGATGCCCTAGCCTTAAAAGATCGCAAGTTGAAGGAGAAGGAGAAGAGCTGGCAGTGGTGCAAGAAGACCTGAAAACAGGCAAGAAGAGATTAAGGAGAGCACTTCCATCATAATCTAAATTTGTATGCCTCATCTCTACACCAATTTAAGGAGGAGGTCAGGTTTGACTTTTTAAGGGATCGGGCCGTGATCAAGGGTGTTTACAACTATTGTCAGGCCCAATGGAAAGAAGAGTTCGCTGTGGGGAATGCCTCTCCTTCCACTTCCGTGCAGCAAATCAGGGGTGATGACCCATGGGATGGCGAGATGCCTAAGGATGCGTGATGACCATCCGTAAGACCACCACGCATATAAACATGGATGGGCTTTTACCTTACGATAACCAAAACATTTCTGTAGAAAATTCGAAAATATTATAATAATGTCTAGGTTTTGAAATAAATATTGAATCATATCTGAAATTGTTACATTATTAAATTTCAGCACAATAGGTATACAATCAAGTCTGCATTACGCTTATTAGAGAATGGATCCCAACAATGGCAAGGTAAGATACTACCTTTCGTACAATATACCTCTAGATAAAATGTACCTAGGATCAGACCCTGAACTTGGACCACCTCTGCCAACACAAAACTAGCCTACCCTTGCTCATTAATAGTACTGAATATGTCATCACACCGGTTGCTTTCCAACCTTAATCGGGAGCCCTCATGCACAACCAAATCCATAATATAATGATCTAGAAAGGTAATGACACACCTTAATGGGAGCGACCGACATAGCCTTGCTGCATCTACCATGTTTTAGCCATTTTCGGACTGTAAGGCTTGAGGAAACGCTTTTACCTTTTCTCTTGTAAAATTCCATTTGAAATGTTAACACTAGTCTCCAAGAAGAATTAGAATGCCAGCATTCATCCATGCAAGTTCATTCTGGGTCTGAACGAAATTGAAGGCATTACTTCTACTAAATCAGTTATGAAATCACCCTCCCAAGTAGCCCTACACTTCAAAAAGCTCCTTCTTCGATCATCTTCAAGATATTCCAATTCGAAAGGCTTATGCCAGTCTGATGTTGTTTTCAAATAATATATCTGATCCCAGTCTCTCTGAACCGACAACGATAGTTTAAAGCTGGCTAAGTTTGGTAGTCGGTTATTTAACTATCAAATAAAACAATAATCAAATCATGGATTTATTTCCATAGAGAAACCAACCTTGGTTAAGCACTTAAGAAACCGATAACCTCTTTAATTAAAACTTTCATGAATTAAAATTACTTTATAAATACATGTATCGTAATACTTCTACAAAGAAATACTTCTAGAAAGATATGTTCACAAATCCATTACATTCCTTCAATACTTGGAAAGATAATCAAATACTCATCTCAATGGTATAAGTATATTCATAACACACTGAGAAAGTTTTAAAAGTGTTTCCATAACATCGTAATTATGGGGAAAAAATCATTTAAGGAAAGCAATCTCATCTTCTTTTATAAATTCTTTTTTATACAATTCGAAAATCATTTACAAAACTCCTTTTATACATCTCTATATCATTAATAAAACTCTTTTATAAATCTATAAAACCATTTATAAAATTACTTTTATAAATCTCCAAAACTATTTATAAAACTCTTTTATACATTTTTAAAACCATTTATAAACTTTCTTCCAAAAGTCATTTTAAAACCCAAACTCCTTTTCTAAATCCAATACCTCTTTCAAATTTGTACACTCTTTTGATAAATTCTTACATTAAATAAAAATCTTTATATAACTCTTTCCATTTAAAATGATTCCTTTTTATGTAAACTGTTTTATTGCTTTCAAACATCTTTTAGAAAACAATTTATTATATAAAACGTCCTTAAATAAAACAATCAAATATCATTAAACAACATTAGTAAAATCATTAATTTACCCCAAAAACATTATTAATATAAAATTTTAATAATTTCAAACATTATAAATTAAACTGTAATAATAAATCTTCAAATGATTATTATAATAAATAATTATTAACTTCCAAACACTATTAATAACTATTAATTATTAATTTCAAAACAATGTTATAAATAAAAATTATTACCAACAAAAAAATATTATTAAAATAAATTATTAATTTCAAAACATCATTATATAATAATAATAATTATTATCTTTAAACAATATTAATTATTTAAATAAATAACTTTTCACAATGTTTAAATGTTAATAAATAACTTTAGAACAATATTAAATATGAATGAACCACTTTAAAAACATTTTTAAACAATAGTTAAATAACCTTAAACATTATCAAATAATAATAATTTTACCATAAAAGAGTACTTTCCAAAATACTTTGAACATTTTTATAAATATTAAAAAAGACAAATAAAAAGGTAAAAGTAAAATAGAGAAGTTATGAAACCCAAATTTTAAATAGATGAGTTTAGAAAACCTAAATTCAGCTTTAAAAATTATTCCTGGTTCAAAAAAAATTCAAACCCAGTGGCAATTAATGGTATTTTAAAAATACTAAATTCAGGGCAATAGCCACCGAGGCACTTAACCAATGTTGTTATTGATTTTTATCAATACTGGGTATAAGTTTTAAACACATAACAACATCATAATCAATAGGCCATGTTATCCCAACTTTTGGCAAAGTTAAGATATCCAAAATTTGCTAAGAATCAATGATTATTATTCTTGAGTATCAACTATGTACTGCAGGATAACCATGGATATCGATGAATTTTGTCCGAGTCCAGATTAAGCTACAATTGATAGGACATGACCAGAAAGATCATAGAAGCCAGTGGTTCAAATTTCAAGTCAATCCGAGTTCATATGCTCAAGAAATGATGGATTCAGTTTGAGGGAGATGAACCTTGCTTGGTTCGAATCCATAGGATGCCCCTGTTCGAACCCATCTACTTCGAATCCATCCCGAGGCCTCCCATGTTCGAACCCAGTTGGTTCGCCTCCATTCCCACTTGCCCTAGTTCGAATCCATCAGAGCAGGCACCATGCTCGAATCCATAGGAGGAGATGTCGTTCAAATCCATCAGCCAGTGCCTGCCTTGCATCCATCGGCTTCGACTCCATCTACTTCGAACCAATCCCGAGGCCTTCCTTCATATCCATCAGGTTGCCTCGTGTCCATTTGCACCGGTCAGGAGCTAACAAGCCTCGCGCTTGCCCTGTTCGAGTCCAATTTGATGAAATCCTTCGAACCCATGATTTCACCCAGCTTCGTATCCACCCAGTATCCTTGCTTCGAATCCATGGAAAACGTTGTGTTCGAATCATCGAAGCACGCCACGATCGATTCGAAGCACCTTCGTTCGAATCCCTTTATGAACAAAGCCTTTGAATCCACTTGGTCAACGTGGCTAAAACCTTGGAATCGACCCATTCAACTCGAAGCAATAAGTGGATCGACTCGAAGGACGCGCGCCACAAGACCGCGTAAACTGATGGGTTCGAAGGGGGTGGATTCGAAGGGATCGATTCGACCCAAACAGCCAAACGAAAATCCCCACTTTGGATCGATCGTATCTCATAATCCCTTGATCCAAATGCCATGAAATTTTTACAGAAGATTGCCTACGTATTGAAGAATGTCCACGCCAAGTTTCATCACGATTGGACAATTTCTTGATCGATTCGAACCAAGGGTCGAATCGATCCCAATGTGGGCCTGGATCTCCAGGTTTCGGCCGTGTGGGCCCCCTCACGTGCCTGAAGCGGTCTACCGTACTTTTAGGAGAAATATCAGCCTCCTACGCTTATAAATAGAGCCTCAGGTCATTCAGAAAGGGGGATCTTGATTTTGAAGCATCCAGGCTCTACCAGACTCTACCGTACACTTCATTACTACAGTCGTACTCGAATTTCAGAGCTATAATCCATTGTAATCCGCTATAATCAACTGTAATCAGCGAAGAACATCAATAAAAGTTAAAACCTTTGAAGTGGACGTAGGCCGGAGATAGCCGAACCACTATAAATCGTGTGTTCTTGTTCATAATTTCGGTTTTGCTGCGTATTGCTTGCTTAGATCTGTGATTAGTGTCTGAATATTGCTGATTTATATTCCAACACTGGTGCTTTCACAATATTTGGGGTTTGTGACCAATTTTGGCGCAAACACTTTGGTGCTTTCACCGAGAACTGAACCAGGACCCGCTACATCAGATTCAGAGTTCGGATTTAAAAGTTTGAAGAATTCCGATTCAGAGACAATGACTCGACAAACAAGACAAAGAGTTGATCGGAGCCAACAGGGAGGAAGCCAAGAAGCATCCTCAGGAGCAGGAGAAGGACAAGATTCCGTCTACATCACTAGAGACGAGATGGAGGCTATGGCTAATTCAATACGTGAAAGCATGATGAAGACCCAACAGGAGTTGCTGCAGAATTTCCTCGAACAAATGAGGGCGGCAAATATGCAGAACCTTGGACCGACTACAACAACTGCAAGTGCGGAACAAGGAATCGGGATTACAGAAGCTAATGAAGGTCAGGTTCACGACCAAAACGCAAGAACTGAAGGTGACCAACAAGGACTTGGGGGCAGACCCTCAGGGTCCGATGCTGGAAGACCAACAGACGGAGCTCAACAAGCCGGAGCCAATGCTTATGCTAACGAGCCACCAGAAGAATACGTACCAGAATTCCCTTCAAGGCTCGGGGGGCAGGATAGGAACTTGACAAGGGGCCAACCCCTAGACGGAGACGAGAGAATGATTGGCCTAATGCGACGAATCATGAGAGGAGGACTGCCTAGCGGAGGGCTGGAAGAAGTTACTCGGAGTCCGTTCACTCCGAACATCCGAAACGCAAGGAACCCTCCAAAATTCAAGCTACCAACGCTAGAACCTTATGACGGGAGGTCAGACCCGACCATGCATATTACCAGATATATTAGGCACATGGAAGTGCTAGGGGCATCCGAGGAAGTGATGGCGCGATGCTTCCCTCTATATTTGTCAGATTTGGCTGCACTCTGGTTCAGGCAACTAGAGACTGGATCAATCAAAACATGGAGCGAGCTTGTAGACTGCTTCATGAGACAGTTTAGGGTCCATGTGACGCGACCCAAGAGCGTGATGACTTTAGCTTCGATCAAGCAAAGGGCCAGAGAGTCCATAAAAGATTTCCTACTAAGATTCAATGTAATAGTGACTTCTGTAGATCGCCCGGATCCATCGATGATTTTGATGGCGGCAGTGGCAGGAGTCGCGGAAGGCATCAAATTTAAAGATTCTCTGACTAAAGATCCACCACAAGATCTTGGAGAGTTCTTTCATAAAGCTGAAAAGTTCATCCGATTAGAAGAATCACGAGCCGAGAGGCTGGAAACAAATGTTACGCAGAGCGAAGGAACCTCTAGAGAACAGTCCGGAGCGGACAAGAGAAAAAGGAAACATGATGACAGACATGATGGTCTTGAAAAACGGAAGAAATTCCGAGAACCAAGATTTAGGCAGTACACAGATCTGACTGCAGGCCTGGAAAGAATCTATACTGAAACCCGGGGGCAACTCCCCTATCGAAAGACACCTATAAGGGATCCCACTGAGCGGGAGCGCAGGACTGGAAAATATTGCCAATTCCATGAGCTGGATGGGCACACCACAGATGAATGCCGCCACCTAAAGGATGAGGTAGAAGAACATGCCAGGGGTGGTAGATTGCCGCAATTTGTCAGAGAACGGACAGCGGCGGTAAGGCCTGAACAACTACCGCCTCCACCTAACAGGAACGATCCTGGATCAGGATCACGACTCGTCATCCACTGATTAAAGATGGCAAGGGCCAAGTCCAGGATTTGGACTTCGATCGAATAATTTTATTTAGATTTGTTTTGAGAATAAACGGTTGCTCCACTTACACATGTACGGGAACCGGAGAGATCCCTAGGCATGCTCTGAGATGGAGGTAAACCGATATGCCCGGAGAGGCAATGTTTAGCTTTTTCTGATGTTTGATATTGAACATCTAGAACTCGAATTTTAATAAATAAATTAGAATCTCTTGCAATAAACCTTTTGACCAGAGAGTCAGAAGATGAACATTAAATACCAATATAAAAATGATCGCTTTATGACCATACCCGGAGAGGCGGGGTCCGGAGTGCAAGAAGTGAGTTGCTTCGCCGGGGAGCGACAGGATCAAATCACTTAAGCGCTATTTCCCCTTCACCGGAGAGTGACAGGATGGGATCCAGCAAGAGCCCGGAGAGGCTATGATCGGTCTCGAACGGCCAAGACATCGCTTGATGTTCAGATACACTGAACCGGAGTGCAAGAAGTGAGTTGCTTCGTCGGAGAGCGACAGGATCAACTCACTTAAGCGTTGTTTCCCCTTCATCGGAGAGTGACAGGATGGGATCCAGCAAGAGCCCGGAGAGGCTATGATCGGTCCAGAACGACCATGACATCGCTATACGTCCTAACCAGGACCAGAGTGCAAGGGATAGAAGGCAACGCCAGAGTGCAATAGGATCTTTCTATTCAATCACTAAGCCTAGAATGGACTTGGTAAGGGTTCAGAGTAGCCATTCATAGCCCGGAGAGACTACGGAACTTCATTCTCAACTTCTATGGAAAGAATGAATGCTGATTCGGCTTCGAACAGCCATAAACTTGATTAATAATACTGCATCTATGAATGAAACGTAAATTTACTGCATTCGATTTAAGACCGTTCAAAACATACCTTTTACCAAAAGGCATGTTTTAGGGGGCAAAGTGTTATCCCAACTTTTGGCAAAGTTAAGATATCCAAAATTTGCTAAGAATCAATGATTATTATTCTTGAGTATCAACTATGTACTGCAGGATAACCATGGATATCGATGAATTTTGTCCGAGTCCAGATTAAGCTACAATTGATAGGACATGACCAGAAAGATCATAGAAGCCAGTTGTTCAAATTTCAAGTCAATCCGAGTTCATATGCTCAAGAAATGATGGATTCAGTTTGAGGGAGATGAACCTTGCTTGGTTCGAATCCATAGGATGCCCCTGTTCGAACCCATCTACTTCGAATCCATCCCGAGGCCTCCCATGTTCGAACCCAGTTGGTTCGCCTCCATTCGCACTTGCCCTAGTTCAAATCCATCAGAGCAGGCACCATTCTCGAATCCATAGGAGGAGATGTCGTTCGAATCCATCGGCCAGTGCCTGCCTCGCATCCATCGGCTTCGACTCCATCTACTTCGAACCCATCCCGAGGCCTTCCTTCGTATCCATCAGGTTGCCTCGTGTCCATTTGCACCGGTCAGGAGCTAACTAGCCTCGCGCTAGCCCTGTTCGAATCCAATATGATGAAATCCTTCGAACCCATGATTTCACCCAGCTTCGTATCCACCCAGTATCCTTGCTTCGAATCCATGGAAAACGTTGTGTTCGAATCATCGAAGCACGCCATGATCGATTCGAAGCACCTCCGTTCGAATCCCTTTGTGAACAAAGCTTTCGAATCCACTTGGTCAACGCGGCTAAAACCTTGGAATCGACCCATTCAACTTGGAGAATAAGTGGATCGACTCGAAGGACGCGCGCCACAAGACCGCGTAAACTGATGGGTTCGAAGGGGGTGGATTCGAAGGGATCGATTCGACCCAAACAGCCAAACGAAAATCCCCACTTCGAATCGATCATATCTCACAATCCCTTGATCCAAATGCCATGAAATTTTTACAGGAGATTGCCTACGTATTGAAGAATGTCCACGCCAAGTTTCATCACAATTGGACAATTTCTTGATCGATTCGAACCAAGGGTCGAATCGATCCCAATGTGGGCCCGGATCTCCAGGTTTCGGCCGTGTGGGCCCCCTCACGTGCCTGAAGCGGTCTACCGTACTTTGAGGAGAAATATCAGCCTCCTATGCCTATAAATAGAGCCTCAGGTCATTCAGAAAGGGGGATCTTGATTTTGAAGCATCCAGGCTCTACCAGACTCTACCGTACACTTCATTACTACAGTCGTACTCGAATTTCAGAGCTATAATCCATTGTAATCCGCTATAATCAACTGTAATCAGCGGAGAACATCAATAAAAGTTAAAACCTTTGAAGTGGACGTAGGCCGGAGACAGCCGAACCACTATAAATCGTGTGTTCTTGTTCATAATTTCTTTTTTGCTACGTATTGCTTGCTTAGATCTGTGATTAGTGTCTGAATATTGCTGATTTATATTCCAACACTGGTGCTTTCACAATACTTGGGGTTTGTGACCAATTTTGGCGCAAACAGGCCAACAATCGGGTTTGGTATTCAATAAGTTATATAAGAGGAATATTATGGAAAATAATACAACAATGGGAAGGAATCTCGTTGAATCCTCTAAAAATTTCCTGTTCGTCATATAAATTCCTTGGAAATAATTTCACATATCGACCGCTTTCAAAAGTGACAATTCATTAAAACCAGACAGTCAACAAATATAGTATCCAAGCATACAACCAATAATTTTTATCTAATATAAAACATCACTCATTAACCAAAAGGTTGAGTTTAACTTACCTTAATTACAGGTATCGCCAAAGCATTTCAGTTCTGACTAAGATCGAACAACACTCGATTTTACGTGAAATTTCTACAAGTTTCAAACTAAGCCAATACAATTCCATAACGCAGATATTGTCGATACGAGCCTAATGCGATTGACCGTGTTTGATTTAGATCTAGTATGACCAAGATACTAATTTTACAAGATTTAATCAAATTAGGTAATTACATTATTAAATCACTAATTACCATATTTAGTTTTAAAAATCCATCTTCCTATAATTCAATTTCCTGCTAATGCCTAAAGCTCATCCCCATGGTCGTCACTTCCACCGTCACATTCTCCCTCATCGATGCACAAAGCGACATTTCATCACCACCATCAACTTTCTTTCCTCGAGCTCTACTTTCCATCCCCATCACTTTCTACCCACACCCTCCCCAATTATCACGACCCAGCCCCTCATCTCGACTTGGCCGACGTCGCACTGCCTCAAACGGTGATTGAATCTCGTCGCTTCTCCTCCACACATGAGCCACCTCACGTAGAACACGATCCCAATAGGCTAGCCCTATATCCTCCTTGGAAACTCGTAAATCAAAATCCTACATATACCTAAAACTGTCAAACTCGTCAAACAACTTCTACACCCTCCACGAACTTGTCTATGAGTAGATCTAGCCTTCCTAAGCCCAACGATACACGTTTTTGATTTTCTTGATTTTATTTTGAATTTTTTTCGAATTTTAAACAGTGGATGCTTGCTTTCTTTTTTTTTTGAAATGCTAATAGAAGAGTACGGGGGAAAGACAACAATGAGGCGTAGCAGAGGAAATGTTGGGTTTGATTTATACTTGATTTATGATTTCTACATCTCACCGCATAGAACACCATTCACATATGAATCCCGAATGATAAAACAAAAATACATTCTTGCTTAGTAGAACGACACGACCTCAACTAGTTATTTAATTCCAAAAAATTTGCAAAATATGGTCATTTGTCGAAAAATCATCAAAAGATAACTTAAATAATTTTCAAATTAAAAATGATGAAGAAATTAAATAAACTAAATTTAAAATACGTCAATAAAAATCGTGTCGTTAAAACAAAAATAAATAAATAATAAATTTTCAAATTTTTTTATTCGAATGCATATTACTGCAAATAAATTTACAAATTGAAGTCACTGTTATTATTTATTGATTTAAAAGGAGTTAAACAAGTCCATTTAATTCATAGAATTAATATTCAATTTAAAATCCTAATATTTAAAAAACTATTCAAAAATTTATTTACAAATTCATAGATTTCAAATAATCTCAAATTAATTCAAGTTTTTAAAGCTTTTAAACCAATATTTCAATAATTAAAATTAATTAAATATTCAAAATAAAATGACTAAAATTCCGGGTCATTACATTCTCCCCCTCTTAAAAGAATTTTATCCCGTAATTGCCAAGATAAGGAAAATGCCTCCAAACTCATTAAATTTTCAAAATCAATCAACTAAAAATGATTGTTAATTTTCTAACTCTTTTAAAATTACAAAGAATTTCGGCAGCACCCCTTTGCACGACGCGATCATAAAAACTACAAACTGCCGCTACGGGCCAACCTAATCAGAAGAAAACAAAAGCCAAGTGGCCACCCATATTTGGGGCATAAAATCATCAATCCAAACAACAATATAAACATGTACTTATTTGTCGGGCAAATAAACTCAACTCATGAAACCAAAAGCATCAACTAGACTTTGGTTCCGTGAACCTGTATCTTACTTACACATTGTAACATCCCGCTAATTTGGACCATTCAAATCGACAATAAAACCACACATGTCAGACTTGAATAATTCAAAACAACAGATTGTTAATAAAATTTGGAGCAAATAAAACCAATCAGAGAATCACAGACACAAAATATCAGAATAACTCGCGGCGGAATAAATAAACATAGTAGTTCATGAAGCTACTAGATACATAGTCTCAAAACAAATACATAATACCAAAATCTGAAAGCAAATAACTGGAAATACAAATACATAAGTCCACTAATACATAAGCAAAGGCTGAATGGAAATAACTGAAATAGAAATATAGATAGATGGCTAAATCTCCAACAGATCTCTAGCTTTAAAGATGAATCCAAAAGCTGTGACACTCAGGCTGACCCGAGCGTAAAGAAAAACATAAAACACTCGAGTCAAGACATACATACTTATAAAACGTAAATCAGCTCAGGTGAACTATATAAAAATGCATCAGTAACTTAAAGGATGCTTGGGATCGCCCACCCTTTAAGGATCCATTAAACTATCTACTATTTAGTAATATACACTATTATAATAACGTCTAAAGTAAGATAAACTATTAAAATAGCATTAAGGCGTTACCCATATCCCCCTTAACACATTTTATAATGTCATAGTCTATACAATACCATGATACTCCGTAAACTGAGGCTATCAGAGGATACTCCATAGGTACGACATAAAACAAACTCGTAGTGGTCTCGATATGGTAGGTGACACAGCACAACTAGGCAATGCCAGGGCAGATATACGAATTACACTTCCGTGCTGTTGGTAATGCAGAGCCACGGCAATTGCCCAACTCGAGCCACACTCCCAAATCAAAGGTGCGCACCAAATCAATCACAACGTAATAGAATGGCAAATGATGGAGTGCGTCCGATCGGAGGAGCTATCTCACTTGGCCCGTCAATTTCTCATGTTTTGGCCACCTTGTGCTAACTCATGGGAGTTAGGTCGACGTATATACCTCAAATAGAACGTCGCCAACCGCCTACTTCATTCTGAAATCTCTACCGCCATAGTTGTTAAAGTGGTTTTCGGTATTGGCAGAGAGTTTTACAATATCCGATCACGGTCTCTTTAACAACCAATCGTTATTATAACCCATGGTTATTCACTTTCAAATGGTTTATATTTCATATCAACATATTTCATTTCGAAATCATTTAAATCCGATGTCATTATTCTTTTAAAATAGTGTTCAATTTCAAAGCCACAACACTTTACAATTTATACACTTAATTATAACATTTTGAAATCATCATATTTTAGAAACCATAACACTTTGAAAACGTTATCTTTAAAATCATAATATTTCTAAAACATTACATTTTAGAAATCATAGCATTTAGAAAACATTATCTTTACCACTATAACAGTTTATATAAAATCACAGTGTTATATATATTCTTACAAATTTAACATAGTTACTATACAAAATCTATTTTGTTATAATAAATTATTTATTTGGATATGAATTAAGTTATGATTTTAGTTAAATAACATTTATTACAATAATATCCAATTAGAATAGTATTTTTTATATTAACTTAAAATACATTATTAACTTAAAATTTATCATTATAATAAAGAAATTTATTATTTTTATTATTTAACATATACTATTAATTAAAATTTATATTATTAGGTTAGATTTAAATATATTATTATTAAGTTAGATTGGATTATTTAATTAAATTAAATTTTATATTATACATTAAATTCCAAAATTACACTTTAAACCATTTATTTACTTATAAAATTCTTAACACGTATAAAATAAATATGTAAATTTTTATAAATCATTAAATTGAATTAAAGTCAAAATTCATATATTTGAAAATCCAAAATACTTAATAATTTTAGAAAATTATTTTAAAACCAACCACGGATCTATATAAAATTTTCTAACCTATGGTCAAGTGATACAGATAGGTATCATTTCAATCCGTAGTTATTAAATTCTCAGGTTTATATCATTTCAAACCCGCAATCCCAAGTCTAATAAAAATCGCTCGAACCTATCATTTCGGCTCATAATGATTTTTTCCTATTCTAAAGATCGTTTGGGTATGTATCATTTTAACAATAGTGACGACTTGTAATGGGAGAACAGAACATGAAATAATAATACATAAACATATCATGGCATATGATCATAACAGGTATAACATCATGTGACATCATAACATAGCATATATGAGATACACAACATATCCATACAATTCATATGACATCAGTTCACTAAAATACAAGTATGTGGGTCGAGAGTGATAAACTCACCTTCTTTGGCTAGAGAAGATGATTTTAACAAACAAAGCAACTTTGAATAGGCACGACAATCATGAACAAGCTCAAGTGGAAGGAGAACTCAAATCCAAATATTAGAAACATAAATAGAAACATATGTAAATAATTAACACAACACAAAATAAAATAAATTACACAAAATGAAATTTATGAACACATGAATGCCTAGCCAAAAGACTAATAGGCTTGGCTACATGAATGCATAAGCTTGGCCACTATGGTTTGGGTTCGGCCACTAGGATTTTGGTCTCGGTCGCATGATGGATTTGGTCAGGCTACATGATATTTGGCTCGGCCATGGCTAGGAAAAAGGAAGGCAAAGGGTGAGGGAGGCAACAAGTCACGGCATAGCAAGGCAAAGGGTCATGAAGTCTCGGCCAAGGTGGAGTTGGTGACTAGGCAAGGCTCGGCTAGGGTTTGATCAAGAGGAACGTCACAGCACTGGAAAGGCAATGGGTTCGACCTTGTTTGGTTTTGATCAAGGAAAGGTGATGGTGATGACATGAAGGGGTTCGGCTATGGTTTTTGGTGAGGAGGGATGTGGTCGATCATATGGTGGTAGGGTTCGGCCTGGCTGATGATGAGAAGGTTCGGCTCAGTGGAAATTTTTGTGAGGAGTGGAGATGACATGAAGGTTTTGGCCTTGGAGATGTTGTGGAGGAGCAGCCGATCAAAATAATGGTGGAGGCAAGGGATGGTCGGCTACTGGAGAGGAGTCATGGCAAGGGAATGGTGGCCGAACAAAAGAGGAGGAAGGAGGAAAAGCTTAGAAAACTTATTGCATAATAATTTGTACAACAGAAGAAAATGAGAATGAGATGTAGAGAGGAGAAGGATGAGAAGAGAAGTTGGTACAAAAATATGAACGTGATTGAGAAAGAAGTGAGGAATGAGAAGTCTATAAATTGAAATGAATGTGAATGAGAACCCAAAGGTTTTAACGTGCATTTTATTATCAAAGGATGTGGCTTCTCATTTCCTTAACATCAATTTCATGTGACTTTTAGAATGTCAAGCCCATTAGCCTACCCATTAAAATAAAAAAGCTAAAAAAAATAAACTTCTAGTGTAAAACCCAAATAAGAATATGAAAATAAAATATGAAAAATAATTGCATGTGATACGCTAAATAATTATAGATTTAAAAAGTATAAATCGGATTTTAAAAAACCAAAAAGTAGAGAGAATATTAGAATCAAATATAGCTTCATAAAAAAAGAATAAAATTTCAAAATTCAAAATTAAATTTTTTAACAGGTAGTCAAACTTTGACCAGGTTTGACCAAAATTTCAAATTTCAAATTTTTTTCAATTTTATTATATTTGAAAAAATAATTCACAACAAAATCCCAAAAATATGTTTTAAAATTCCAAATTTAACAATTTTAAATGATTTAAATCCATAGTTTCAATTAAAATTTCATTTAAAATATCTACTGAATTACGAGTTGCTACACACATAATATTCAAACATATGGCTCATAGCCAAATAATTTTGCATTTTCAAATGTTAAACATATAACTAAAATAAAGTCCATAAGATGCACATATATCATCCGTACACAATATCGAATCCAATCATTAGCTCGATCACACAAGTTTCACTTTCAAACTAATATCACTCACTCGACTTCTTTAGTGTGGACTCTGATCTGGTTCCTCTATTAGAAACCTTTGTTCTCCTTACATAGGCATATAATATAATAGAAAACTTTGGGATCAAATCAAAAATTCATAGCAAGTTTTCGCTGTCAAGAAATGAGTGAAAAATCCTCGTTCGGACCGGTATAAATAACCTTGAAATCTTGTACTCGAATCTAGATCAAATCAGTTATGTGAATAAAATGATCTATGTATAATATACGTATTTATTTCGTTAGCTCCTAAGTTATACCAAATTCTTTTTATTCACATTAAATTTTAAAACGCGCTTGATTTTCCAATCTTATTTCCTTTAATACTAAAATTCATTTACAAATCATTTTATTTAAATTTACCTTACTTAAGTTAAATTTCATCTCATGGCTAAACTTCCAAATTTACTTTTCTTAACTATACCAATCATTTTAATTCACATTTATCATTTCTTAGTATATTCCTTTTAATACTAAAATGATTTTTGAACTATTTCATAAAACCCTTACTTAAGTTCGTCAACATTTTTAAAACAGAACTTAGGTTTTATCAATCACTTTAGAGATTTAAGTTCGTATTATTAATCCATGCCAGAATTCATTTTCTGAGTCATTTCATAACATATTACTTTAAACCTACAGACACTTTATAAAGACTTATCTTCATTAATAAAACATTTTCCCTAGATTATAATTACCTTTTTAAGGAATCGTTATTTACTTAAAATAACATTACTTAAGTCTATACACATTTCAAACAACCGCAACTTCGTTTTAAAGCTATCCCATACTTAATTTTATTATAAACATTTATAGAGTACAATTATGTTCATAATCCATTTTAAAACTTAAGTTTATATTTTCATAACACTATACTACAATCTAAGAGTATATATAAAAATTTCATATTTGTTTTCATTTAACCTAAATGTCCAACAAATTTAGAACTTGTTTTAACTTACTATTTTCTCAAATTTATAATATATAAAACTTATTCTCTTATGTTTACACAAAACATCAGCTAAATTTTTCCAATTTGACTTGGAAGTTTCGACTGTTCAAATCGTCAAAATTCCTTTTCATTTTATGACATGAAAATTACCAAACAACCTTTCAAAACCAGATGCACAAACCAGACTATCCAAATGGTTAAGATACATGAGTCTATAATATTACTTAACTAAAAAATTTAGAACCAAAACACCCAGTTCTATCTCATATCTCCATTTTGAAATATTAATAATAATATACATATATTCCTTTGTATATCAAATTATTCCTTCATAAATTTTAAAGCAAACTTATTTTACCCAAAACAATTTTGAAGCAAAACTACCAAGGTAGCAATCTGTTACTTAGAAACTCAAAAAGGTCGAAGATGCTGCAGTCACCACCGAAATTAGTTTCGAAGGAATGAAGTGTGTTCAGTGCTTTTAGCCTTCTAAATCCTTTTACAATATTTCTATTAATTAATACTTTCAAAATAATACCTTATAATTTTTCCTAAAAAATTGAAAATAATTTTCAAGCACCGACTTTGAATTCTAAATTTCTTGATTTAAATCCATTTTTATTTATAATACATATTTTAAGAAAATTTCTATTCTAAAAAACTCTCCAATAATACTATTATTGTTCTTCGAATCTTTTCAAAAATAATTTCCAAAACATCCAGATTTACGTTCTCGAATTCTCGCTTAAATTCCTTATTTATAGACTATATTTATAAATCGTACTTATATAATTTCACTTCTTATATAAGATCATTTTCACCATTTTTTTGTTAATATTATAATGAACATCTTAATAAAAATTTCATTTTAACTCCCAACTCAACTAATTCATCGAACACCTTATAATCAAATTGTGAAACTGAATTCACAAGGTGTTCTTATTTAATTTAACCAAACAAAAATTCCCATAAACTATGTGAGCACAACTAATCAATAATAAATGAAAATAATTGAATATTATCATTCTGTAACAAACAAACATACCATATATACCAATGTTAATTTTCTAAAAAATTATCCTTTTTTATATGAAATAAAATTTAGGTAAAATTATTTCATCTACCCATTTTCAAAATAATACCTTGTCCATTTGTCTTATTCCAGTGTTTGGAAACCTATATCGATACAGTTGTTCCTTCTGCGTTGACCAGAATTCATAACTACTCAACTAATAAATCAACACAATATAAAACATTTTTATAGCACTAACAAATATGCACTCATATATATATGTACATACACACGCACACGCTCAAACTCATCTACATGTCACACTTACCCTATCTCAAATGAGTTAACCCCACCAAAGCTTAGGTGTTCTCTCAACCTAAGCTCTGATCCACGTGTAACAATCTACTTTTTCGACCTTCAAAAGTCAATACTAATACATCCACAGTATTCATGTGTCAAGCGTCCAAGTACCAGAAAGACAGATTGTTTGAGAAAAAAGAAAGAAAAGACAGAACAAAATCTCATAATGTGGTGAGAAATTTATAATATAACAATGTTCTTTACAAAAAAAACTAAACTTTATTATACATATATCAATCAAAGTCAACTAATCAATCAGCAGCCTGGACAGTTATAATAATCTGTCCTCACAATTGTTGATAAATATAAACAACCAATGTAGTGAAAAATAGAATATATATATATGAGAACGACTTGTAGGCATCCAGCTCGTATCCTAAAAACTCTAAATATCCAAACTAAACCAATAAATACGATCGGTCTGACCCGAGAATTATAAGAAAAATAACATCTGAATTATTCTAGTGAACCAGTATGAGAAAACGCACCTTAATTTAATTTTAATGTTTTAAAACCTTTCAAAATAAAGGTATCTCATAAGACCACACTACATATAAATAGGGATGGTTTTTTACCTTACGATAACCAAACATTTGTATAGAAAGTTCATTGATATTATAATAATATCTAGGGTTTAAAATAAATACTGAACCATAGTCGAAATTGCCACATTACTAAATTTCAGCATAATATGCATACAATCAAGTCGGACGGCACTTATTGGATAATGGATTCTAACAATGGCAAGGTAATGGACTACCTTCCATTCAGTACACCTCTAGATAAATTGTACCTGGGTCAGACCTTCAACTTGGTCCACCCCTGCCAATACAGAATCGACCTACCCCTAAACTTGGATAGTAACAAATATGTCATCACCCCGGTTGCTTTTCAACTTTAGTCAAGAGCCCACATGCATAAACAAATCCACAATATGATGATCAAGAAAGTTGATGACACACTCTAATTGGAGCGACCCATATAGCCCTACTGCATCTACCATGTTTTATCCATTTTCGGATCATGACGCCGGAGGCGATGCTTTTTTCTTGTCGCTTGGCAAATCCCACTTGAAATGCTAACAATATCCTCCAGAAAAAATTACAATGCCAGCATTCATCCATAAGTTCGTTCTAGGTCTGAACGAAATTAAAGGCACTACTTCTACTACATTCATTTTGGAATCACCCTCAAGTTAGTAGCAAGTATCCCTTCCACTTCAAAAAGCATTGTCTTCGATCATCTTCAAGATATTTCAATTCGAAAAGCTTATGCATGTCTATAGTGATTTTTGGATAATATATCTGATCTCGATCTCTCCGAACTGACAACGGTAGTTCAAAACTGGATAAGTTTGTTAGTCGGTTATTTAACTATCAAATAAAAACAACAATCAAATCATGGATTTATTTCCATCGGGAAACCAACCTTGGTTAAGCACGTAAGCAACCACTGACCTCTTTAATTAATCCTTACATTAATAAAAAATACTTTGTAAATACTTGTATCGAAATACATTTACAAAGATATATTCGCAAATCCATTATATTCTTTCAATACTTGGAAAGATACCCATATAATCATCTCAACGGTATAAGTATATTCACAAAACACTGAGAAAGTTTTAAAGGTGTTTCCCATAACACTGTGGTTAAGGGAAAAAATAATTTATGGAAAGCAATCTCATCTTCTTTTATTAGTTACTTTTTATACAATTCAAAAATCATTTATAAAACTCCTTTTATAAATCTCAAAACCATTTATAAAAAACTCTTTTATAAATCTCTAAAATGATTTATAAAACTCTTCTATAAATCTATAAAACCATTTATAAAATTATTTTTATAAATCTCTAAAACAATTTATAAAACTCTTTTATACATTTTTAAAACCATTTATAAACTTTCTTCCTGAAGTCGTTTTATATCCCAAACTCCTTTTCCAACTACAAGACCTCTTTTAAATTTATAAACTCTTTTTGTAAATCCTTATATTAAATAAAAACCATTATGTAACACTTTCCATTTAAAATGATTCCTTTTTATATAAGCAGTTTTAATGCCTTTGAACATATTTTATAAAATAATTTTTATATAAAACATCCTTAAATATAACAATCATTACCTTTAAACAACATTAGTAAAATCATTAATTTACTACAAAAACATTAACGAACAATTTCAAACATTATAAGTAAAATAATAGCAATAAATCTTCGAACATTATTATAATAGATAATAATTAACTTCCAAATACTATTAATAAATAATAAATATTAATTCCAAAACGTTGTTAATAAATAATAATTATTAACAATAAAACATTGTTAATAAAAGCAATTATTAACTTCAACACATCATTATATGATAATAATAATCATGATGATAATAATAATATTTGTCTTCAAACAATATTAATTATTTAAATAAATAAATTTTCACAACATTAAAATATTAATAACTTTAAAACAATATTAAATATAAATAAACCACTTTTAAAAACATTTTTGAACAAAAGTTAAACAACCTTAAACATTATCATATAATAATAATTTTACCACAAAAGAGTACTTCCCAAAATACTTTAAACATTTCTATAAATATTACAATCGGCAAATAAAAAGGTTAAAGTAAAATAGAGAAGTTTTGAAACCCAAATTTTTGATAAATGATTCTAGAAAGCCTAAATTCAGCTTTAAAAATTATTCCTGGATCAAAACAAATTTTCAAGCCCAATGGCAATTAATAGTATTTTCAAAATACTAAATTTAGGGCAATAGCCACCAAGGCACTTAACCAATGCTGCTATTGATTTTTACCAGTACAGGGGATGATTTTTAGACACATAACAATGTCAGAAACAATAGTCCAACAATCAGGTTTGATATTCAATAAGTCATATAATAGGAATATTATTGAAAATAACACAACAATGGCAAGGATTCCCGTTGGATCCCTCTAAAATTTCATGTCATCATATAAATTCCCTGCAAATGATTTCATGTATGGACCGCTTTAAAATGCGATAATTCATTAAAACCGAACAATTAATCAATATAACATGCAAGCATACTGTTATCCCACCTTTTGTCAAGGCCATGACATCAAGGACTTGACTGGCATCCAAGGACAATCCATCCCGAAGATCGGTTATACAAAGGTCATCTATGGATACTAGTAAATTTTGTCCAAGTATGGATCGAGCTACAATCGATATGACACGACAAGCAAAGCTATGAAAGCTAACGTCTGGTCAATCGGAGTTCGTATGCTCAAGATATGGATCTATCAAGATTTACTTAGAAAATATCTATAATTCATATCCGACATTGGTTCGTATCCACGGAGAAAGCGTTGAGTTCGTACCCATCAGAGTCGGCTACCACCTCCTCTGTGTCCACTCCATTCATAACCATCAGGGACCTTCTCTTCATGTCCATTCATATCGTAACCGAAGCCAAGCCGCAGTCTCGTTCGTACCCAAGGGAATCATTACTTTAGTAACCATCCAGGAGCCACCATTCTTCGTATCCATCGGGTTTACCTCTTTCATATCCCACAACGACCGTTGTCTCGTATCAGTTTAACTTTTCCGCACTTCGTATCGACCTGCCATCCATCGATATGAAGTCAACCATCGGGTACCGATACGAAGCATACTGCACTCCCTTGATACGAAATTTAAAGTATATTCACACACGTTTTTATCTAAAATTATTTATGTATTAATTATAATTCAATTGAATGATAATTTTTCATTTAATTACCATTTATATATATTTATAAAAACATTAAGTACGAGTTTTATATGCTATTTTAGAGTCATCCGCTATATCCTGCTATATCCTCGTTGTATCCCCGCTATGACTTTTTGCATCTCCACCGCTTTGAATCTGCCAAGCGCATTAACCGCACAGGTAGAAGCTAATGATTACTTCGTCTCCATACTTTCTCAATGGTAGTTTGGGCATTTCTCAAATTATGGATTAGAGTTTTGTGCTTGTATAAATAACTCATTATGTTCATGTAACCTCTTCTACCTTCTCTTAAGCCCTCTTATGGAGGTCATCTCTTCTCTTACTTTAGCTTAGCCCTCTTTGTTATCTTTTCATGGCTACTTAGTCATTTATTTTATTTTCATGTAATTTCCTTTTTATTGCAATTTAATACATGCTCTCCTTCCTTTCCATGCTCATTTACTTTAATGTTTATAGTGTAGATTTATTTTCATGCAAATTAGATTAGTGTTAATTCTTGTCAATCAGTTCTCTTCTTTCATTTAGCTTTCATTTTTTTTCTTTTTTTTTCATGTTGTAAGCTACATCTGTTAATCAAATGACAAATATGAAAGGATAAATCCCTTCAATTTAAGAGTAATGAAGCTCTCTAATTATGTAGCTTCAACTAGTTGTTAATCCATGCTCTCTTTTTGTGCTCAGTAAGAATGATTGAAGTGGTTTAATTATTATTTTTGCTTTGAATTTGATAGTCTATATTGTTGACACCAAATAGGCTATGCTTAAACAATCACTAACATTAATTGTGTCTTCATCAAAATATGATTATGGTAAAATAAAGTGATTTGAAATTCAAATTTGACGGTTTATATTTCTAATCAATAGTTAGTATGCCATACTTAAAATAGATTTCATTTTCATTTTCATTGTCAAGTTTCATGAAAGTTAGTAAGTGATTTAAGGGATGTATTATAGTTTGATGGCTTATGTTGGCTAATCAATAGTACAAATATGCCATGCTTATGATCAACACACTCAATTAAAGCACTAATGACCATAAATGAGAGATTATGAATTCATGTGTATTGAACTACATGATCCAGACAGTGGATTTATTCTCTAAATTGCCACTTAACTCTTATATTTGCTTCTCTTTTATTTTAGTTAGTTAGTTAATTCTCTAATTCTCTAGTTTAACTTTCACTTGAAATTGGTATAATTTGATTAAATTGAATTTTTAAAATCATCAATTCCCTACGGATCGACCCGTATTTGCCACGTACTACAAGTGTACGACGTGCGCTTGCGGTTATTTTTATTATAAAATTCGTTTGGTTATTTTCTAGTTCATACAACTTTAGTCGACGCGAACAAGTTTTTGGCACCGTTGCCAGGGAATTTGTTTTGATTTTCATTTTTTATTCTTCGAATTATTGTTGTTTGATTCTTATTGTTTTTATTTTGTGTGTTTGTTTGCATTTTTATTACAATTTTTTTTTTTTTTTTTCTGTTTTCAATCTTGTGTGTGTGCTTGTTGTTATTTATTTTCATTTTGTATTGCATTTCTAAAAAAATCATATACTATTCAAAAAGAAAAAAAATTCCATTTCAAATTGCATTTACAGATTTACCGCTGCATTTACAATTTTTTTTTACAGGAAATTATTGTTAAGGACAAAATTTCATAGCTTTTTAGCCTTAAGGACAGACCTTCAATATTTTATCCGAGGACAACTTTCTGTAGGTATCAGTTTTTAGTTATTGATAGCAGTTTTTAGGTATCAGTTTGTAGTTCTCGGTAGCAGTTTTTAGGTATCAGTTTTAGTCCGGTAGCAGTTTTGTTGTCCTTGTGAATAATTTTGGAAAAATTTTGTCCTTATGAATAATTTTTAAAAAATGTTTGTCCTTATGGTAAAAAAATTGAGGTCGTGTCCTTTAGTCAAAAAATATACAAATTTTTGTCCTTTAAATTAATTGCCCCTTTTTTTTACTATTGCATTTTCCTTTTTCACATTTACAAAAAAAACTGTACTGTGCATTTTCTTCATCTCCGCCTCTCGGTTTCTCCCCCTTGCACGGTCCATTCTCCAATAACAAACAGATCAGACCATCAACTACCCCTCGGATGCATCCACTTCACAAAACACACCTGCTATTCCTCTCCGTTGTCATAACATTGCCATTCAACCACTATTGCTTGAACTCCCAAACAAAACTACCATAACTTCCTGCTGGCATCCATCAACATTTCACAAACAACACAACACTGCATATCACCCACCTCCTTTGTCTCCTTCCACTGTATACATATATCATCCAACCACCAACTTCACCCAGTCATCATAACCAACTAACCACCTCTGCCTTGCCATCTTGAAATCACCACACATTCACAACATACTTCTATACATACAGCAAGCAACTTCAACACCCTTCCATATCCTCTGCACAAAACTTCACCTTGCATACCAATTCACAACTGCCTCGACATCATGCAACATATAACCTGTCACAGTTCTCTGACCACTTCCTTCCATACA
The DNA here is from genome assembly GCA_030765085.1 of Allium cepa. Lineage (NCBI taxonomy): Eukaryota > Viridiplantae > Streptophyta > Magnoliopsida > Asparagales > Amaryllidaceae > Allium > Allium cepa. The sequence goes on along the minus strand of CM060945.1, from coordinate 117,723,711 downwards.
TCTGCTCTCCAGCTACAACATACTCTTGACATATCAACTGCCTCTCCTTCTCTCTGTGTAACAACTCTGTACATATACAACTTTGCTTGCCATCAACTTCATCTGCCTGTGCATCTCCATGAAACTATGCACCATCCTCTGTGCCACCATCACCATGCCATGAGCAAACACACAACAACAACTCCTCAAACTTTCACCATACCATCTGCCTCACTTGCCATCACCAGCAATTACGAATTCGCACCACCTCTGCGGCATATAATTGCCTTTCAATCATTCTCCAAACTTACCCCACTGCCTGCTCTATCCCCTTGCCAAGACCATCACCACAACATTTTAAACTGCTCTACAATTCAAGCAGCCTCTACATTCATCCTCCTTTAACACACCTTCACAATCTCCCGATCACAAGCCTCCACCCATCACCTCTGTGCCTTCAACCTTCACCACAATAACAGCAATCGACTTGCCAACCACAAACAATCGCCTCCATCGCCTTCTCCAGTTCGACCACCAGCAGTGACAAAACACCTTCTCCTCTGACGAACAAACTGCTTCAAGCAACCAAGCTCGATCAACCTGCAAATCTCCCGTAGCTTCGGCAGCCTCACACACCATCAACCCACAAAGACGAAACACCACAACCCTAGCCAGAATCGAACTCAACTCCATTCGCCAGCTCAGATACTCCATCCCCCAGCGAAGAAAACTCGAATCCGCAGATCAATTCAATAAAAAAAAACACCAAATTCACTACGACCCAAAAAATATTCGAACCCGAAAGCCTTACCAGCAACCTTCCATCATCTTCGCGACCACTTTTGAAATTTCCACCATCACCATAGTCAATCTCGACTGCAAATCAAACTCCTCAATCCCATCGAGTCTGCAACCGAATTGGAGAATTGCTTACGCGAACTGATTTTGATTTCAATTTGAGATTTGCTTTTATGAATTCGAATTGAGGGCATTTGATTGCGTGAATTCAAGAATTGAGAATTATAGGAAGGGGGAAGCAGTTGATTTTCATTAAAAAAAAAAGCATTCGGCTGTGGATTTTGTGTGGGCCGGGTGAATTGGTGAGTTCACATAGAAAAGTAGGCGGTGGAATTAAAATTCAAATAGATTTTTTTGTTTTCATTTTCACTATGTTTTGTATAATTCCCCTTTTGTTTTTTATTCTCCTTTTTGCTCTTTCATCTTCTTTTGTTTTTTTTTTCTAAAAAAAAAAGAGATTGCTTTCTTTAGTTTTGTTTTTTTTCCTCTTCAAAAAAAAATTTATTTTTGTTTAATTCGTTTTAGTTCTTCCTTTCATCTCTTTAAAAAGGTAAAAAAATTCTTTATTTAAGTTTTTTTTTTAAAAATAAACTTGTGTATATATATCTTATTTTTATTTTCAGGTTTCCCAAGTAGAAAATCATAAGGAAAAGAAGTGCTTGCTAAAATAAATTGTTTTACTTAGCTTGTCAAAAAAATTTGTGCTTGGTTATAAATTTTTTTGTATGCCTTGCATTGTTTATATCTCTTGTTTTTATTTTAATACACTGTTGATTGTTTGCATTTGAATTTATATATTTAAAAAAACAAAAATTAATTGTAGTTGCATTGTTAATACATGTTTAATTTCTGCTTTGTATTTCATCTTAGATTTTGATTAATAATAACAATTAGACATCGATAACACTTAATTGTATAGTGACAATTTGTCTTCTTTGAACAATTTAATTTCTTGCTATCTAGGCTACGACAGAGTAATAACCATTTATGAATATTAAGGTGATTCGTAAATATTATAGTGGTTGTTCCTCTGAAGGTACTTAAACCTTCACCTGCATTGCTACGGTGATTCGTGGTGCACCGATAAATCTTGTCCGTTACCTGACTGAGAACTATCTTGTTTATCTAAAACAATGTGTGATTATACAATGTTGGGTTAACTTATAGCTAATTTATAATTAAACACTTGCATTCATTTAGTTGCATTAGTTCATGCATATTTGAAGAAGAAAAATTCAATACCCAAAACTAAAAAAAATTGTAAATATTCCTATTACTTTGATATTTTTAAATCCTTTTTCTTTGAAATTTCAAAAATCCAAAAAAAATTAGAGAAACAAAGTGAAAAAAAATTAGAAAACCTTTTCAAAAACAAAGAGAAAATTTTGAAAAACCAAAAATAAAACAAAAAATCAATTTCCCCTTTGAAAAATAAATTCTATTTGTAAATATTTTTCCTTTATAAAAAAAAAGTACTTCTTTTTTAAAAACAAATTCTTTGTGAATACGTTTCCTTTACACAAAAAATCCAAAGTAAAAAAGTTCTTGAAAATGTCCGAATTTCCTTTTCCTTACTCATTAGAATTTTACAATGGTTGTGAAGATCAATATATTCCATATGATTTCACTCCAAATTCGTATGGATATTTTAACGACAACTATTCTATAAACAATTCGAATTTTGAACAACAAATTTTTCAAAACAATGACCAACCCGTGACTCTTGAAAATAGAATTTCAACTTTGCTTGAATTCTCTACACAAAAACATCAAAGCATAAATGATTTGTGTAATTCATATTTGCGTAATAACTCGAATCAAGGATTTCAAAATTTGAATTTAATTCAAAATTCAAACGATTTCGATTATAAACCATGCCAATTCAATTTCAAACTCTAAAATGAATTTCAAAATCAAAACAAAAATGTGATCCACTTTTCAAATAATTTTGGCAATGGGAATAATCTCGATTATGATATGAGTAAAAAGTTTTGTTCTCAACACAAATAAAAAATTCTCATGATAATCACTATAAATTGGATTTTGTTGAGCAAGTAAACGAAATTTATGATGATCATACTGATTCGTTGTTTGAAACATTATGAAGCGACGTGAAAAACAAAGTCAAATTCCAATGTATGACGAGTCAAGTGATAATCCACCTTTTACCCAAATCGATGATTTTCAAATGACAACTTTCAAAATTGAAAATGACAATCTTAATGAACTTGTTGAAAAGACGGTAAATGAGTTGGATTTCAATTCTATTGAGGGTGTGGAACCAAATTTAAAATTCAATCTTCCTTTTTTTGATTTCAAAATTTTGAATACAACAACTTTGGATTTTGAACTTGAGATATGCAATGAATTTATTGTTAATCCAACAAAGGAAGACGAATTTAATGAACACGAATTTTTTGGACTTTTGGATGATGAGTTTTTATTCCGACGGGGAAGATGAAAATCACCATTTTGATTTTGAAATCAATAACTCTTAAAATGATTTCAATGATAAGCTTGAATTTGAAATTGGTAAAAATAAACTTGAACTTCAATCAATTATTTTATCGACCCCAAAAATCATCGAAAATAAAACAACTCATACAATTTTCAATAAAACAACATTAGTTTTTCCAAATCAATGTTCAACTCCTAAATCTTTTACGGTTTGGTTTTTTGCGCTTGAGCTATGTCTCGCATAATTGGAGAGACCTCTGCAGTTAATGCGCTAGGTAGATTCAAAGCGGTGGAGGTGCAAAAAGTCATAGCGGGGATACAGCGACGCTATAGCGGGATATAGCGGATGGCTCTAAAATAGCATATAAAACTCGTACTTAATGTTTTTACAAATATATAAATGGTAATTAAATGAAAAATTATCGTTCAATTGAATTATAAATAATACATGAATAATTTTAAATAAAAACATGAATATAGTTTAAATAAACGAAAAACTGTTATATAACATAATTGAATTTGGTAGAATATTAGAGTATTTTCATTTCTGAAAATATATTAAAAATTAAATCAAATAAATTAGTTTCATAATTTTATAATGTATAAATGCAATTTTTCAATTCATTTTATTAAAAAAGATATAGCAGGAATAGCGGAATATAGCGGAAATAACGGGATATAGCAGAAATAGCGGGGATTAAAGCGGAAAGGCTATATTCTGGGGCTATATGGAAAAATCGTAGCGGTAGAAATCCGCTATGAGATATAGCGGGGTAATAGCGGGGCATTAACTACATAGGGCGAGACAAATGAATCGGTCTTTGGAAGACAATTTCATTTAATTTTTGACGATATACTTTCTGATCCCGTATAAATACCATTCATTTTCATGTAAATATAAGTCATTTTTTTCTCCTTCCACATGGGTTGACTGTAGGGACACAGTTAAAATCAAATGTAGGGGGAGAATCATCTTTTTTATTTTTCGTGATTAATTTTTCATTTTTTCCTCCAAAACTCAAAAAAATATAAAAATTTCAAAAACAATTTTTTTTAAGCATTTTGATTTATATTTAAAGAAACACTATAAGACAAATATATGGTTTTGGTTTATTAAATTGAAATTATTGAAAATTTATTTGTCTTTAAAAAAATAAAAATGAAGTTTGATTACAAATAACGATAGTTTAACTAATATATGGGAAGGTATGGGAAGGTTCATACGTGATGATTATGAAATATATCCTAAGTGAAAATCTTTGTTTTAAAAAATGATTGATTTAAAGTAAAGGATATAACACTTATTTTGTCTTCTAAGTTAAGTGGTGCTAAGATTATCTTGCAAAAGTCTCTTTTTTTTTTTAAAAACATTTGTATATTTGTAAATATTTTCTATTAACACTTACGGTCGACAGGTGTACACATTTGTGCGTACACTCGCCATGCTCTATATCTTTCTTACGTAAGCCCAAAAGGCAGTGCACGATCGGTATATCTGACCTCAGTTTATCTGAGCTAGGTGTATGTATATAAAAATTCTTTTATTAATAATGCCTACGTCGATAAGTGTTTACACTTGTGTGTTTACTCGCCACGCCCTGTATTCCCCTCGCTTTAGTCCGCTTGGCAGTGCATGGATAATATATCTGGCCCCAGTTTACATGAGTTAGGCATATAAATATTGTAAATATCTGTAAAATTTTCAAAAATATAAGAGAGAGTAACCAATTGAAATCCTAGCACTATTTTTAACTTATTTGATTTGACTTGTTATTGAAAAGAAATGAATATACCACTTTGATAAACTTTGATAATCAATTAAGAATCTATTTCATAATTACACTTTGTTATCAACCTAAATAACGAGTTAAACTATAGTCTATTTATTACGATAACTTGATTTTTGACGAGTAAATGACTTAAATTTTCAAGATAATGACCGAAACCTATATTTAACTTATTTGTGTCGATTTAAAAGTGAATTATTCATTGTAAGTATTTTCAAAAACTTTCATTCATCTCTTTGTAAATAAATCTTGCATTTTGTAAATATTTTCATCTTGCATTTGCTTTTGTGGGTAGTATCCGCTGAAAACCCTCAGGAGACAACACTCGTCCTACTGGGGACACATAGTGGTTTAATGGCTTGTTACATACGCTCAATGCAATCGTGCTCACTAAGAAAATGGATTTATCTTAGTTTTTTTCTTTATTCGAGGACGAATAAAAAGATAAGTGTGGGGGTATTTGGAGTGCATATAAATGTGCTTATTTTTATCACCATATTTATTCTAATTAATTTAAATAAATGATCATATTGGGTATTTTAACTTGTTTTAACCAAAATCCATATTAATTCCAAATTGTCACATATTCATCTTCATCCAAGGGAAAATAATCATTTTTTGCATAAATTAACTTGAGAAAATTTAATTAGAAATTTCCATACTATTTTTTAGGAATTTTATTTCAATTACAAGTTGTTTCATGAAGGAATATGCATGCACAAAAAGATACAAAAGAATGAAGATGGAAATAATTCAAAGTGAAGAACATGGAGGACCACACATACCCACCTACCTTAATGTACAAATTAAAGGCTAATGCACATGCTTATGCAATTAATGGCTTGGCCTCCACGCTTTCTCAAGGGTAGTTTAGAAATTCCCCAAATTATGGATTAGGGTTTCATGCTTGTATGAATAACCCATTATGTTGTTATCTCTTCTACCTTCTCTTAAGCCCTCTTATGGAGCCATCTCTTATCTTAGTTTATCTTAGCTCTCTTTGTTCTCTTTTCATGGCTACTTAGCCATTTATTTTATTTTCATGTAATTTCCTTTTTATTGCAATTTAATACATGCTCACGTTCCTTTCCATGCTCATTTACTTTAATGTTTGTAGTGTAGATTTACTTTCATGCAATTTAGATTAGTATTAATTCTTGTTAATTAGTTCTCTTCTTTCATTTAGCTTTCATTTTGCTTTATTTTTATTTCACGTTGCAAGCTACATTTGTTAATCAAATGACAAATATGAGATGCTAAACCCTTTCAATTTAAGGGTAATGTGAAAGTATGCTATGGATCGTGTAATATTGGTATATAATAATATATAGTATAGTGATGATAGTAATACTATAAATAGTGCGGAATATAAAAGCAATATAGTAAAATGACACTAGAGATTTTTATATTAGTTCGGAGCACCGTCCTACTTCCTGTCCCAGACTCCTTTTGAAATTTCACTAAAACAACAACCCTCACTTAACCCGGAGGAACAGGTTTATACAACCCCTGAGCATCCAAACAGGGACCTGAGCAGCAGAACATGATTTCGCCTCAGCAGCCGAAGGGGACTTCACACGCCTGAGCAGCTGAATAGGACTTCAATAAATACAAAAGATTGTTTTGACTTTATGTGTTCTATTAACACGGATTTGTACTTGTAGTACGCCCTTCATATAATCTTCTCCTCGAGTATAAATATATATATATATATATTTGAAATTTATGAAGAATAGAAAGGTATATTATCACTTAATAAAGAGTAACTGAAAGTATAACAAATAGCTTCCAGAGAGTTAGATTAGAGAGATAAAAAAATTCGGTTGTAATTCGGTAGTAAATCGGATTATATATAAGTGATTTTGTTGTATTTATAAAGGTTAGAAAGCAGCGACTGTTAATGAAGAGTTTCGATTGAAGTGTTGCATCCAAATCTTTTCGAAGAGGTTCGTAACTCTTCACAAAAAGTCGTGTCTTTTCAAAAAGTAGCTTTCGTAGAAATTCAATCAACTGAGCTTCTAGGTCAGTCAACTGAATATTCAAACGAATTTTATAATATATTTTTGAATACCTGTGCACCTGTGCATGTTGCACAAATTTTCCAGGGTCAGTCGACTGATCTTGTAAAATCTGTGTAATTTGCACAGTTTTTACAAGTACAATAGTATATATAACTTTAAAACACATTTATATATTTTATCTTCTCATATATGTATAAAATATTTAAGAATAAGATGAATAAATATATAAGCTAATATATACGTAATCAAGGAGAGATTTTAACAAGATTAACCTAAGAGGCAAAGCTAAAATAATATAATTGATGCACCAGTTTTGAAGTCTTGTCTCCTTGTAGTATATATTCTCCTTTTATCATAGCAGTCGCCAAATCTGTATTTTGTAGTGATAGCTTTGTGCCATGAATCAAAAACCAAGTCTCAACATTCGCCCACTTTTTGATTGATGACAACCTGTAAACAGATTTCGACTGTATATATATGATATAAATACTTACTCCCTCTGAAACTTTGACGCTCTATGTTCTGCATTCTTAATGTTAGCAATAATATTTCTCCCCCTTTGTCATCGACAAATAGGAATAAGGAATATAAAAGTATGAAGCCATAATGTCATAGATATTACGAAGAAAACAGTCATTCATACATTAAACTTTCATAAACAAGAGTCTTTGAAATAATATAAATATAGGCTATTTACTATAAGCCATACAAAATAAACACTAATGTTTTTATAAAAAGAAAACATCTTATGCCATTGGTTGCTTACCCCTACCACTATGTGATGTTTGACCACCACTATCGCCTCCATCTCCACCATCTCACTACTACTTGCTTGATCATCGGAGGATGAAGACCAAGTGAAGACGGGTTGCTTGCCCGGACCATCTATTATAGCCGTGGAAGTCCCGGATGAACATGAGATAGCTTGCCATAACTTCGTAAAAAATTCTTTAACCTTACCAAGCTTTTGGCCTACTTTAACGATATGAGTTTGAAGAACTTGTTGGTTACGGCATATCATTGAAATCGACTCATATGGAGGTAGGCCTGGATTAGGAATCAAAATTTCGTCTTGTTGACGACAAGTTGATCTTTGGCGGGATGGACCTTGAGATGCTTTGCCATGTTTTTGTGGTTGAGCTTGAGATAATTGTTGTTGAGTCCATTCTTAAAAAGAAATGATAGGAGGCGGTCGAGCAACCAGTAGCTTCATTAATGCTAAAATGCGAGAATTTAAATATCCAACAATAGAAACCAGCGAGTCAGGTTCCGGAATCTCCCAAGCCGTTAGTAGTCGCATAATATATTCACCATAATAGATGACATTCATTTGACCGTTGTTGAAGCTAAGGAATTCATCAAGAATTAATCGTAGCCAATTGACTTTAATGTTTCCAAAGATAGCATACAAGGCTTTAAAGTTATCTTAATAAACAAGTTCATAACTCCCGGTTCACGGAGTTACGGTTTTCATTAATGCACGATGTATTATTCTTGCTTTTGGTCTCAAGGACATGGACTTGAGTTGGTGCATGTTGTCTTCTAAGAATAAATGACTGATATGATCATGAACGACCAAATCAGAATCAACATTGCTTAATTATGTACCATCATTTTCAGTTCATAAAATATGAGCCATATGATCTAAGGAGAAAAAGACGGGTTTTTCACAAACTAGACTCCATATACAATCTTCTTGGTTTTGAACAGTTTAGTGTCCCAAGTTAAGATTTGCATAGAATAGTTTGACCATTATTTGATTAATTTTGTGCTTGTTATCATCAATATTGAATAAGGATTCCAAGTTGCTCCTACGAGCTAATACTTGAATATGGTATGGAGAGAAATTGGAAAACTTTACGTACGAAACTTCAAAGATGCGAGAATCTTGCATCCTTCTCCATATTCTAATTGCGGTATCATCAAATAACCGTTGTTGGATTTTCTCTTTTGAAGGAGGTTGAGAGGATGAAGATGTTTGTCCGTTTCGCTTAGGAGCCATTAATTTGATTGTTTGGATGTTAAAAATTGAATTTTTAAAGAGCTAGGGTTTTGGGAAATTTTGAAATCTGAGATGAGAGTGTTGAGAGAAGGAAAAAGTGAAAGCTAATAGGTGGAAAGTTAGTGGGTAGGGGTAGTAAATATGCTCAGATTCACGATTCAGTCGACTGAATCAGTGCTTCAATTGACTAAAGCTGAAAATCAAAAATTTTCGTTCTTGTAGCCCAGTCGACTGAGGCATTGATACAGTCGACTAAACATGGTTTTTTTAAAAAACATTTCACTTCCGTGTCAGTCGACTGACCCCCTGGTTCAGTCGACTAACCCCCTGGTTCAGTCGACTGACCCGGGTGAATTTCTACATTGGATTTTTCTAGAGTAAAATTAAAAAAAAATTACATGTGAATGTTGTAAGTTTATTTATGAATATTATAATTAGTTTACATATTGATGAATGAAAAAGAAATGATTCATTCCAAAAAAAAAGCGTACGTACTTTAGTACAATTATTCGAAAAAAATAGAAAAATAATAATAACTATGTTTATTTTGAAGGGCTAGGCGTTTTGTAGCCTTTTAGTTGCTTGCGACGAGCATTCGATTCTTCATTCTGATCCCATGAATTTGGTAAGAACAGTGGTCGCGGTGGGGATGAAGTCGAAGGTCGTCTAATAGGCAAAACAGCATGTTCGTCTATTGGATGTGAAGAGATCCCGCAAGACTTCATAGCAATATGCTTGATAATTCCTAATCGTCTGGAGTTAATCTTTTGTTCGTAATATATTTCACGTTGAAGCATTAGCAATTCTTGTTGATAATCATGCAGATCATCTATTTTTTGCTTAGTGTTTGGAGATATGTCAATCGTTTTCTTCCCTTTCTTTTTATCTGGAGTATATCTGGTATGATAGGTAGAAAATTGTGAAGTTTGACGAACCGGAGTCTATGATGAATTGTTTGAGGCAAGAATTTCAATAGAATCAATTGATGAAGAGGCTGACATCTTGAAAATTAGTTTTTGAAAAGACACGATTGAAAGTTTTGTTTGTATTTCAGTATGATTGTATGAAAAAGAATGGAATAGGCACATCTATTTATAGCCTAAGGTAGAGTAAAAGAAGGTAGAATTAAATGGCTTTTCTTGAATTTAGCCAAGTAAAATGGTAATTCATTGGTTTTTCTGCTATTTGATTTATCTTATGTAATGTAATGTGCATAATAAAGAGTAAAGTATATTTATAAAGTTAAGCGTTATACATAATTTTAGTATATTGATCCACCATATAATATAGTCCCCATACTAGATTATAACAGAAAAAATTAATAGCTTAGGTGGTTAAGACGGTTGGGCTATTCATAGCAGGTCATAGTTCGAGTCTTAGCATGGTCAAAATTATGAATTTTTGTAAAAAAAATATTTTTTTAGTTTTTAGTCAATATTTCGTACTTTATTATTTATATATTTTTTAATTGACATTATACTAAGTTCACGACATAATTTTATAAAAGTATTTTCTAACAATGGTTTAGTAAAAATATCGACTAATTGATTTTCTGATGGTACAAAGTCTGAATTTATCGCTTCTTTTTCTATATTATCGCGTAGAAAATGATGTCTAATATCTACATGTTTAGTTCTTGAGTGGTTTACTGGATTTTTGGATAGATTTATTGCACTAGAATTATCGCAATAAATTGTTGATTTTGATAGATTGACTCTGAAATCTTTAAATGGCTGTTGCATGTAAATTACTTGTGTGCAAGCTAATGCCGCAGAAATATATTCTGCTTCACAAGTTGATAGTGAGACACAGTTTTGTTTCTTGCTAAACCATGATATTAAAGATTTACCAATGAAATGACACGTACCGCTTGTACTTTTTCTATCTGTTCATGATACTCCGAAATTAGCATCGTTGTATGATACTAACTCGAACGAGCATTCTTTTGGATAGAAAAGTCTGAAATCTGTAGTTTTACGAGGATAACATAGTATTCGTTTTACGGCTCATAAATGTGATTCTTTCAGATCAGCTTGAAATCGTGCACATAGAGACACACTCATCATAATATCTGGTCTACTTGCTCTTAGATAAAGTAGTGATCCTATCATACTATGATATAGTTTTTGGTCTGCACTTTTCCATTTTCATCTTTATCAAGATGTGCTGTTGTGTTCATAGGTGTTGGTTTGGTAGAAGTATTTTCCATTCTAAAGCGATTGGTAAGATTATTGTAGTATTTTTCTTGATTAATAAATATTCCATTTGAAACTTTTTTTATTTGAAGACCTAGAAAATATGATAATTCTCCCATATTGGACATTTCAAATTCTTTAGTCATTATTTCAAAAAAATTCTTTACATAATTTATTATTAGTTGAACCAAATATAATGTCATCTACATATATTTGAACTATCAAAATATCATTTTTAGAATGTTTTATAAATAAAGTTTGATCTACTTTTCCAAATTCGAATCCTGAGTCAACTAGATAGCTTTTAAGGCATTCATACCATGCACGTGGTGCTTATTTTAAACCGTATAAAGCATTCTTAAGTTTATATACATGATCTGGGTATTTTTCATGAATAAATAAAGGAGGTTATTCAACATAAATGTTTTCTTTAATATAGCCATTTAAAAATGCACTTTTAACATCCATTTGATAGAGTATAAAGTTATTAAAACATGCGTACGCTAATAAGGTTCGTTTTGCTTCTAGTCTAGCGACTGGTGAAAACGTTTCTTCATAGTCTATTCCTTCTTCCTGGTTATATCCTTGTGCTACTAGTCTCACTTTATTTCTAGTTATATTTCCTAATTCATCTGCTTTATTTTTATAAACCCATTTAGTTCCCGTAACAGTTTGGTCGGTCTGGGTGCTAGTTCTCAAACTTCATTTCTTTCAAATTGATTTAGTTCTTCTTGCATAGCAATAATCCAATTTTCATCGGATGATGCTTCTTTAGTATTTTTAGGTTCTATAATAGAGAGAAAAGCTACATTACCCATTAAATTGAGTTGATTTCTAGTTCGGACATTTGAAGTTATTTCTCTAATTATATTTTCTGTAGGATGATTTCGTAAGATTCTTCGAGGAGATCTTATTGTATTAGTAATAATTTTATTTTCTAAATTATTAATAATGTTTTCATCTTCTCTAGAATTATAAATGATATCTTCATCATCTCTTGAATTATTTATAATTAAATTCATTTTATTGTTCATTAAATCATCTTCATTTTTTGAATTAAGTTTAGAGTTCCCATCAAAGGATATATGAAGTGACTCTTCTATAGTATTAGTTCGCTTATTAAAAATTCGATAAGCTTTGCTTTGATTTGAATATCCAAGAAATATACCTTCGTCACACTTTTAATCGAATTTACCAAGCTGATCTTTGGTATTTAATATTAAACATTCCAAATATTATAAAATAAGATATGTTTGGTTTTCTACTGTTAAAAAGTTCATAAAGTGTATCTTGGCGAGCGTCTAATAGAAACACAATTCAAAATATAAAAGGCAGTTGCAACAGATTTTGCCCAAAAATATTTTGGTAATGCGCTTTCGTTTAGTAAAGTTCTTGCACATTCTTATAGAGTTGATTCTTTCATTCTACAACTCCATTTTGTTGTGGAGTTATAGGAGATGAAAAGTTATGAAATACTCCTTTCTTTTTACAGTGTTTATCAAAATTTTCTTTTTCAAATTCACCTCCATGATCACTTCTAATATTTTTAATTCTATTACCTTTTAAGTTTTGAATTCGTTTAGCAAAAGTTTTTAAATTTCAAAAGTATCACTTTTATTTTTCAAAAATATAGTCCTTGTATATCTAGAAAAATCATCTAATATTACAAATGTGTATTAATTATGATTTATGGATTGAATTTGGGTAGGTCCAAATAAATCCATATGAAGTAACTCAAGCGGTTGTAACGTCGAAATGACTTTCTTAGATTTAAACGAGGATTTAGTTAATTTACCTAATTGACATGAGTCACATATGTTATTAATTTTAAAATTCATCTTTTCTATTCCTTTTACAAGATTATTTTTAGAAATTTTATTTATATTCTTGAAATTGATATGACAGAATCGTTTGTGCCATATCCAGGGATCATTTTCTTTAGCTATTAAATATATATCTGAGCTATGATTAACTTTCATATTCGAAACATAAATGTTTTTATCTCTATCTCCTTCGAAAATAAGGTTTTGATTTTGATCGATGGTATTACACTTATTTTCAGAAAAGGATATTTTAAAACCTTTATCGCGTAATTGACTTATACTTAATAGATTATGTTTTAGATTCTGAAATAATAAAACATTTGTAATAAGAGGTAAATTAGATGTATCGTAATTGCTCACATTGCCCTTACAAATGATATATCCCATGGAATTATCTCCAAAAGTGACAGAACCTCCATCTGGGTATGTAATATTTATCAGCACATCTTTGTCTCCTGTCATATGTTTTGAGCAACAACTGTCGAGTATCCATTTTCCTCTTTTCTTGAGTGGGACCGGCAAAAAATCTGAGATAACGTTGGTACCCACCTTTTTAATAAGGTCCTAAGAGTTAGGTCTTAGGAAACCAAACCCAAGTGTGTTTAGTATCCTTTTTATAAATTTAATTTTTATTATTATGAACATCTTCTATAAATAAACTAATATACTTTTTCCTTATTAACTTGTTATTAGTTTTAGGTATCTATATACTTATAGTTTTAGAAACTAGTCTTTTTGAAGATGTGGGGTTTTATCATACTTAACTTTGTTTAAATTATTAGACTGTGAATTCTTGACTTTCTTCGTGTAGCCTAAACCATTTTTATTGTTAACAGGTTGTGAATTCTCAATAATTCTAGATAAATTTTCTCTTCCTTTATTAAAATTTGAATCATTTTTAGTAATTCCATCTAGTTTGGTCTTTAGACTTGAATTTTATAGTTCTACCATTTTAATATTAGTTTTTGAAACATGATTTTCAAAAGCAAGACCATCATTCTTTTCTTTTTGAGTTTCAATTTCTTGACTCAATAATATAAGTTGAGAATTAGCATTTGAAAGAGATTCTTGAGTTTTCTCAAGTTCTTCTTCCAATATTTCTTCTCGTCTTTAAGCATATCTCTTTCGAGTTCTGCCTTGTTCTGATTTTCTATAGCATTTTTATATTTCCTTTTGAGACTCTTTAAAGTATCTAATAATTCCGAATTTATTTCTATCATATCATCGAAAGTTAAGTCACTAACCTCATTATCTTTGATCATAAAGCATACGTTGGCTTGTTCATTATCGCTGTCACTTTTACTTCCAGAAGAAGAGGAGGAATCTGAATCATCCCATGTAACTGAAAAGGCTTTTCTTATGAATTTGTCCTTCCTTTTATTTCGATATTCTTCTTTTTGATCTGGACAGTCCTTCTACATAAGCCCATTTTTATGATAGTTAAAACATTCCATAACTGATAAAGACGGTGCTTTATTGCTGTTTGAGATTTTCTTGCCATTATTTCTATTTTCTTTTCTATATTTCAAGAATTTTTTGAAGTTTTTGGTAATAAAGGCTAGTTCGTCTTTGTTTGAATATGATTCTTCTTTTCTGCATGGAATGTTATATTCTTTTTATCTTGAGCTTGAACTCGTTTAACCTGCAAATTCACTTTATAGGACATTAGATTTCCTATTAACTCTTCCGGAGTTATTTTGGAAATATCATTCGCTTCTTCAATAGTGAGAACTTTTCTTTCCCATTCTTCCGTTAAAGAGTTAAGGATTTTGGATACAATATCAAAATCTGAAAAATTTTCTCCTAATTCTACTAATGAACGGTAGATATCCTGAAATCTTGAATACGTATCATTTATAGATTCATTTTCTTTCATCCTAAAGTTTTGAAACTGACTTTTGAGCATGGATATTTTGCTTTGTTTGACCTTGTTATTTCCTTCATGTGTAAATTTGAGTGTACGCCATATTTCATATTCATTATTGCATATGCTAACACGGTTAAACTCATTTTTATCTAAGGCACAAAACAACATATTCATGGCTTTTGCATTAGCTGTGGCATCTAGTTTCTGTGTATTTGACCAAGTAGAATACTCTTCAGTAGGAATAACATATTCTGTCTGAGTTATATTCCATGAATCAAAACCATTTGCTTGCATATGTATTCTCATTCGTGTGGCCCAATAGTTGTGACTCATGCCATTAAATAGTGGTGGACGTATAGTGGATTGTCCTTCAATGAAGCTAGTGTTAATGCCAGTGATAGTGTTAGTGTCTATATTATTCAGATAACTGTGTTGTGGTTATATGATGACCATGTTCTGATACTAAATGAAAGTGTGCTATGGATCGTGTAATATGGATATATGATAATATAGAGTACAGTGATAATAGTAATACAGTAAATAATGTGGAATATAAAAGCGGTATAGTAAAATGACACTAGAGATTTTTATACTGGTTCAGAGCACGGTCCTACGTCCAGTCCCAGACTCCTTCTGGAATTTCACTAAAACAACAGTCCTCACTTAACCCGAAGGAACATGTTTATACAACCCTTGAGCAGCCGAACAGGGTCCTGAGCAGCAGAACAGTATTTCGCCTCAACAGCCGAAGAGGACTTCACATGCCTAAGCAGAAGAACTGGACTTCAATAAATACAAAAGATTGTTTTGACTTTGTGTGCTCTAATAACACAGACTTGTCACTTGTAGTATACACTTCCTATAATCTTCTTCTCGAGTATAAATATAGATATTTGAAGTTAAAGGTATAATATCACTTTACTGCAGAGTAGTTGAAAGTATACTAGCAAATAGATTCCAGAGAGTTAGATTAGAGAGATAAGAAAATTCAGTTGTAATTCGGTAGTAAATCAGATTATATGTAAGTGATTTTGAATCAAGTTGGGGTATGTATTTATAAAGATTAGAAAGCAGCGACTGTTGACGAAGAGTTTCGATTGAAGTGTTGCATCCAAATATTTTCATAGAGGTCCGTAATTCTTTACAAAAAGGCGTGTCTTTTCAAAAAGTTGTTGTTGTAGAAATTCAGTCAACTGAGCTTCTGGGTCAGTCGATTGAATATTCAAATGAATTTTAAAATATATATTTGAATGCATGCTGCATAGATTTTCCAGGGTCAGTCAACTGAACCTCTGGGTCAGTCGACTAACCTTGTAAAATCTATGCAATTTGCACAGTTTTTACAAGTATAGTAATATATATAACTTTAAAACACTTTTATATATTTTATATGCTTGTATATGGATAAAATATTTGAGAATAAGATGATTAAATGCATAAGCTAATATATACGTAATTGAGAAGAGATTTTAACATGATTAACCTCAGACTCAAAACTAAAATAATATAATTGATGCACCGGTTTTGAAGTCTTGTCTCCTTGTAGCATATATTCTTCTTTTGTCGTAGCAGTCGTCAAATTTGTATGTTGTAGTGATAGCTTTGTATCATGAATCAAAAAACAAGTCTCAACATAATGAAGCTCTCTAATTATATAGTTTCAACTAGTAGTTAATTCATGCTCTCTTTTTGTGCTTAGTAAGAATGATTGAAGTGGTTTAATTGTTTGCTTTGAATTTGATAGCCTATATTGTTGACACCAAATAGGCTATGCTTAAACAATCACTAATACTAGTTGCCTCTTTGTCAAAATATGATTATGGAAAAAGAAAGTGATTTGAAATTCAAATTTGATTATCTATTTCTAATCAATAGTTAATATGATATACTTAAAATAGATTTCATTTTCATTTTCGTTGTCAAGTTTCATGAAAGTTAGTAAGTGGTTTAAGGGGGTTGTTATAGTTGTATTTGTAATAAGGCAACTGAATTTGCCATATTTTCTTATCTCAACAATAAAATTAAATCTCTTTGAGCCAGAGCAGTGATTTTTAAAACGTGTCGCATGACCATCACTATACATGGAGAGCTGAGTTCTACCATACAGTACGACTTATTCAAATAGGAAGTGAATATGATACAACCGATCACTCGCTAAATGAAGCCCAAGCTCATGGGCAAGTCGTCGCACTAAAGCCAAAAATGGATTGATACACGACAATCCTATAACTAATTCCGGCTCCCAAAGTGCAAGCTGTAATATATATAGACACACACACACACACATACATACACATATACACACACACACACAAATGCGGGTTCGAAGAGGGTGGATCCGTCCACCTAATGATTTCGCCCGTGTTTAAAACCAAGTTCGAGGAGGGTGGATCCGTCCATCTAATGAGCCTCATCTGTTAACTCGGGGTGGGACACGACCGCCCACGATCTTGATAAATTTATCGTTCCCAGAGTGTGAACAAAATCCTATAAACTCAAAAAAGATGCGATCGACCGTCTTTTAACCAATTCCAAATTCCCAAAGCGCGAACTGGAGTATAAACATCAAAATGGGTGTAACCGACCACCTACCGGCTATCTTTAGTCCCTAAAGCACGAATTGGAGTATAAACACAGACTGGATGTGACTCACCAACCGTTGAATTACTTAAGTCCTCGGAGCATGGACATGTCTTTAATTATCAAATGTGTGTGACTGACCACCCTTAGAATAGCGTAAATCCTCGGAGTGTGGACGTGTCTTTAAACATCAAACGGGCATGACTGACCGCCGACATAAAATTGCAATCCCCAGAGTGTGGATGCGATTATCTATAGATGAGCGAGTGTGACTTGACCACTCAAAATGGACTCGTCTCAAGCTTCGCTTTAACTAAGTTAAGCTCGATTTGCCGAAGGCGGAAAGCGACTGCTGACCGACCATTTCAGCTTATCCTCGGAACTTGGGGCAAAACTTAAGTATCAATCACTAATCAATACAGTAAAATATTAGGACTTGACATAACTTTCAGTTATAGCTCGAAGCCGTAACTTCGAGACTTAACAAATAAATTCAGATTAAAGTCAGAGGCTAAACTCCACAAGTACATTGACTAGAAGTTCGACCGCTGAAGTACTTAAGCAAATAAACGCAAAATTATGCTGAAAACAAGATGGAATTTTATTTCAACTATTCTTTGGAAAAGAAGGATAAGTACAAAAGTTATTCCAAAAAATCCTACTAGTAGGGGCCGAACCCGCATCTATACACGGCCAATAGGAAACAAAAGAAAATTCCTATCTGTCTACCAAAAATGAGCCAAGAAGACATGTTTATTCTCTTATTTTCTTCTTCTTCTTCTTTGGTGTTGACCCGTTGGAACTACCGCTTGGATGCCTCTTCGAGCGCTTGCTTTTTGGTAGTTGATCTCCAACCGGAGGAATTATGGTGACCTCTTCCTCCGAGCTCACATGAATTGGTATACTTTTGTAATGACCCATAAATTTTAGTGATTTTTAATAATATATGTAATTGAATTTTTGTGAAATTTTAAATAATTGATTTTTGAAATAAAAGTTTGATATTTAGAATACGTCTATTTAAAAACAACATATGGTAAATTTTCATCTGATAATATGGAAGTTAATTTTATTGTGTAAAATTTTATTTAAATTTATATCAGTTAATATTAGATGATAATAAAATATTTTTCAAACTTGAATATTTTATATAATAAATTTGTAATTTCTCTTCTGAGTGAGACTCATATTTCTTTTCGTTAAATTTTGACTGTTATTGCTCTGTTTATCTTATTTTCGACATTTTAGCAGCATGATCTTACCACAGATATCTATATACCATTTTGATCGTCTCATCGTGCTAATCTCTGCGGTATATTCAATTCTATATTTTAAAGTTCGGTACGCAATGGAATCCGCTAAACAATTTCCGTATCGATTCCGTAATTTGGCCTTTGGCTTTCCTTGACCATTCAATTTTCCACCGTTTATCCCCACAGCCATTACATTTAATATTACTGAATTCAACGTACTACTGCCCTTTACTATTCCCTATATTCATTATATTTTTTCTTTTAATTAGGCTCTATCATTTTCATTTGAAGAATTAAAAAGAAAACAAATTTGTATTTTGTCTTTTCCATTTTTAAGCTATTCTTCTCCTACATGCCTTCTTCTTCCTCACCATTCATCTTCCCACACGTGTCCCTTCCTTCCTTCTCCCTTCCCAGTGGCCTACCCAGTTGCCAAGACCCATCGCACCACAACTCCAAAATCCATGCGACCTCTTTCCCTCCTCCACCTCTCGCCTAGACGAGACCACGTTTTCATCATCATGTCCTCTCTGAGACTCCAACCCGCCTGCACACTGACCCAAAGCCAAGCCGCCAACCGACCCCAATCACCACATCCTTACCGAGACCATCCCTCCTCACTCGACCCATGCTTGCCCTAACATCCTTTTCCTTGGTCGCTGCCATTGCACATCTGACCAACCTACCCAAGCATGCGCGCAAGTCAGTAGGCTTGTTACGCTCTCCCATGAATATATACATGTATGTATGTATTATATTATGTGTTAGTCCATATTTTTATGTTAGTTTACTTATACTAGTTGAATACACACACAGAGAGCATATAGGTTGGTTCATACAAGCTTTACAATCTGCAATGTATATGTTTTTGTTTGTAGTGTGTGTGCGTATATATATAAATGTTGATGTGAGATATATGTTTTGATTCTACCGTATTATATATATATATATATATATATATATATATATATTAGTCGTATAAATTTCACGCTGCTGTTATATATGTATATAATATATAGTTTTCTAAGTTATATTTTAGCTACAGTTTATATAATAGTTTAGCATATAGGTTGTTGTTTAAATTTATATATAAAGGTTTATACTATCACTTGCAAATGTTAATTTGTACATCAGTTTAATTGTACAAAGCTACTGTTTATAGCTTTAATTTTTCAAAGTTGTTTATAGTATTTATGTTTACGATGGTGTATAAGTTTATATGTATATATGGTTTTAGATTATTTATGTATAATTACAGATAGCACTATATATATATATATATGTTTTGCAAGCTATTTCGCATATATTGGTTGCTGTATGAAGTGTCTACAGTATATATATATAAGAGTTATATTCTTTTATTGATATTTAACAGTGTGTGTGTGTGTGTGTGTGTGTGTTGTTTAACGTATGTAAATTTTTTTGGTTATATTGGATCCGTAGTGTATATAAGTTTAATAAAAGGAGTTAATTATCTGTAAGTATATATATGGTAGTTTTCCTGTTGCATGTTTTTGCAACGTATATATATTGTAAATTACATATATGAATTTATTATAAAGTTATATGTTATATATATTATTAGTTTATAGTGTAAAGTTTAAATAATAGTTATATATATTATTTTGATAAGTTAGCTTATATATATTAAATTATATCAACCGATCTGAATATAAGTTATATTTGTCTCAGCCGAAAAAAAAGTGTTTATATATATATATATTTAGTATGTTATATAAACTAGTGGGTTACTGAGTAGTTTGCTATTCGTATGTATATAATAATGTATAAGTTATACTTTGGCAGTTATAAGATTATATATATATATTAGTTGTTACCTTATATATATGTTTTAATAGAATTTTATACAATCTGTGTGTATATATATAACAGTGGATATGTTGAAAGGAACAAAGAATATGTATATATGTATATATGTGTGTATATATATATGTATGTATTGTCATTTTTAAAAGTATAAGTTTATAAAGTTATAAGTGTTTATACGGTTTATAATTTATAGAGTATATAAAGTAAAAAAGTTTATATATGTGGTATTTGATATGTTGCAATGAACATACATTATATATGTAAGTATTTTTCATTTTTAATAAGTATATATTTATATATATTTATTTATTTCAAAATATATAATGTATATATGTTTGGTTTTTATATGTCCTTTAATTTAAAACATTGATTTTTGAAAATCATATATATATATATATATCATTTAATAAATGTTTGGATTTAGAATATGACTTTATATGTATAGTTATATAAATATAAGTTTACTTATACCATTTATCTTTATCGATCCAGTTCTGATTTGATTTCGTCAATTCATATTTATCAGCTTTGTTCGTCGAATCTTGTCCATCTAGCTTTGCTTAGGAATTCATGCTTGGATTTATAGCTCATTTCATTATCTATTCTCTAACCTCGAAAGGTGAACAATCACTCACGATTAACGTTCTTATATTTATTAAATTTGATTTCAATTGAAACGACAATTGAAATATGCTGCCGTTAGTTATTTACATTGATATATATGTTATTATCTGTATCTGTTCACCTGTGAAATCTGACACCATTATCTGTTATTTATATGATGATATATGCCTGTTTGACATGTTATATTATTATCATATATGTTATCACTCTGCAAGTTCCCTATTAGTATAGAATTCCCTGTGGGTTGAAATGATACATACTTGAACGATCTTGTAGAATAGGAGAAAACTGTTGTGGGTCGAAATGATAAACCCAAGCCATTTTCTATTGAATTGAATGTAGGATTGCAGATTGAAAGGATATATACCCATATATATATTTAACTATGGATTGAAATGATAAACATCTGTATAACTCGACCATAGGATAGAAAATATACAGACACAGTTGGTCTATATATAAATATTTTGAAAATAATTTCTATGGTTTTGAAAGGAAATATATGGTTTATTTAAATATTGATTTTAAGATATTATATATAAATGTATTTTTAAAAATGTTTAAAATTTAGATTTTTAAAATTATATGTTTTGAAAATTGTATAGTTATAAGTAAATTTTGAAATTATAAATTTTAAGAATTTATTTATAACTTTACTATTTTTGTAAAATATATAAATAGATTTAATATATAAATAAATTTACTAAGACATTTAATTATTTATTTAAATTATATTTTAGATATAGAGTTTATAACAATTTGTAATAGATTAAGGTTGAAACTAGAAATAGAATTGGTTTGAAATTGTGTTTATTTAAGAAATATACTTAAATAAGTTTGAGTTGAAATTTATTAAATTTGAGATTTTAAAGATATGATTTTATAACTTAATTTTGATTAAAAGTGATTTAAATGAATAATTTAAAATTTACATAAATTGAAATGGGATATTTAGTTTATTTAAATTTGTAGTTTGAAGTTTTATTCAAATGTTATTGAAATGATTAAGTAAATATTTCAAAACCAAATAATAGTAAAGTGAATTTGATATACATATATATGAAATTATCAAATTTAGTGTTGAAAATGTCTAATATTTAGATCTTTGAAATATATTGAAATTGAAATGTTTATTTTATGGTTCAAATTTGTATTTGAAATCGATATAATTTGAGATAGTTTATTGAAAAACAGAATTGATTGAAATTGTTAACTTGAGATTGAATTAAATTTGAATTTTAGAATTCGAGTTGATTTGAATCGATTTGTGAAATTTGAGGAAATTATTTCATTATATAAAGTATTTTATTATATATAAATATTTTACTTTATAAATTATTTTAAAATACATATACACACTATTTTAATATAAAACTATTTTAATATAAAACTATTTTAACTTTTAACTATTTTAATCTACTAACTATTTTATTTTATATACTATTTTACTTTATAAACTATTTTATTTTATTAACTATTTTATTATATATACTATTTTCTATATCTAAATTGTTAAATGGGAAGTATTATAATTTCAAAGTGTTATAAGTTCGAAAGAGTTATAATTTTGGAAATTTTTATGATTTTGGAAATGAATATTATTTTAAGTGAGAAGTGACATCGTATTGATATGGTTTTGAAATGGATATGATATTTTGGTTTTGAAGTATGATATTTTGAAATAACCACGGTGTTATAATAATGTTTAGTTGTTAAAGAGACCAGGATCAGTTATTCTCATACTCTCTGCGAAAGCCGAAAAACACTGTAACAACTGTTTACGGTGGAGATTACAATACAGACTATGGGAATATATATATAAAATGGGATAGGGGGATATGGGCAATGCCTTAACACTATTTTAATACTTTTACTTTGCTATAGACATTATTTATAATAGCGTATATTACTACATGGAGGATGGGTATCCCAAACATCCTTTGAGTTTCTTGTATTTCAATTGATATTTCACTTGAGTTGGATTTATTGATATAAGAATATTAATCCTAACTCGAGTGTTTTGTGTTTTGCTTTATGCTCGGGTCAGATTGAGTGTCACAGCATTTGAGACTCACCTTTGGAGCTGGAGCTTCGATTGGAGATCCATCTATCTATTCAGCTTTCAGTTATTCAGTTAACTCCACTGATATATTCAGTTTTGTTATTTGACTACCATATTGAGACTTCTATGTATTCGCGACCTCTATTGTATCTTGTTTAACTCTGTTATATATATAGTAGCTTCATGAACTACTATTCGTTTGTTTCCGCTGCTTATTTTTATATTACTTTGTGTCTATGATTCTGTGATTTATTTATTTACTGTATACGCTGAGTTTTTTCAAATAAAAATTAACAGTTTGATATTTTGAGCAGTTCAAGTCTAACATGTGCAGATGCAAATGGTTGAATATATCAGGATGTTACAACTTTCTAGAGGCGGAGTCGGAGGAATAGGATCGACATTAGTAGATGAGGGAGGCATACATCTGTCGACAGTTGTGCCATCGGGGGAAATCATTTGCACAGCAGCTGGACCAGGGCACGCCATCCCACCTCCAATACCACTAGCTGCTTCCATCTCGGCGTTGATCTCTGCTATGATTTCTACCTCATTAATTGTTTGGGTGTCCACGAGGATGCTGTTAGTTGGGCCGAAGAGTTGACCGCGGATGCGCCTCCACCTATGACAAATGGCAAGTTCGTAAAGGATCGCTTTGATGGCCAAGAAGCTCCTCCATCATCTGCACATCAAAAGTAAAAGTGCTCCCCTACGCTCCATCGGTTGTTGTAGCGGCCGTTGTTGTGGTCGCCTCTATTATAAAGGCCACCTGCTCGTGATGCGACTCTTGGGTTGCCGGGAGCACAACCAATGCAGCTCCTCTCACTGAATAGATATAAGGAAAAGAGTGTTGTGGTTACTTTAAACAATGCTACCGACTTTGAATAAGTGCAAGAAATGTTCGGAATATCTTACTCAGAATGGCTTGCGGATAGAGTTAGAACAGCTTCAGTGACATGCTCATGAGCTGGAGACAAATGTGGTTGATCAGGATTGTATGTGGGCATCGATTGAGGATCAACCGTAGGAGTAGATTCGAGCAGGGTTGGCATAAGAATTTCGGGACCCGCATCATGATGCTCAATGCCAGAACCCTCTTTAACCTCCAAGTGTTGAGTACTGAGTCTCTCTTTCTTAAATTTGATAGTAATATCATGTAGAACTCTTCACTCATCCTCATTTAGCACCTGATTCTCTAGCTCAAAGTCATCGATGGATTCAGTGTGGTGCTCTGCCTTTTTATCTTCCACTAAGCAGCACCAATCATTGTATAAATGTGATCGATAATTTTTAAGCCAGCTTAAATTTCGATCCTTCAGAATGTTGGCATTATACATATTAAGAAGATCTTCAGTGTCAACCTCCAACCTGGTCTCCGCTGCTTTCACTTTACCCTTAACCCTGGCTTCATCTTCCTGAACCTTTAGCATTGCCGTTTCCCTCTCATCCCTAAGCACCACGGCCTGCTCGCATGCTTTCTAGGCGACTTTATTTGCATCGCCTTTGTAACGACCCTGAATTTTGGCCCTGTTTATTTTAATACATATTTAATATGATTAGATAAAATGTGTACTGATTATTTTCAAATGAACATGATTTTGGAATAATTGCCAATTGTTTATGTAAATTTGTAATTTAAAAAAAAAAAAGGAATTTGATCTTGGAAATTTAAATAGAACCTTTTAATAATATTGACCTTATGTAACTAAATTAAAATACTGTACTTTGTTTACATTTGAAAATATATTATGGATGATAATATTTAAAATTTAAAATATAATTCTAACAAAATAAAATATAAATGTAAAGTAAAAAAATGCCAAACATAAATCAAATATATGTATATAACTTAATTTAAATAAGTAATAGTAAAGTAAAAATGGAAATGAATACAAATATAAGTAAGAAATCATTTTGAATATGACTTGAACATTTGATAGTTAAATATAATGTAAAATTTAAAATAAGAATTAATTAGTTAAGATTTTATACAACATAACTTAACAATTTAAAATAAGAACAAAGTATAAAGCATAATATAATGTAAAACAAAATAAAATCTAAAACCAAACTAAAACATCTATGTATAACTTATATAAATTAGAAGTCAACTAAACAAGATATTTTCATATACAAATTGACAACAACTATATGTATATTAATTATTCAAGTTAGAAACAATAAAACAATTTATTGTTACAAGCAAACCAAAGTAAATATACATCTGACCCAAACATGATTATTTTTCAAGTAAGCAATTCATAAAACAAGAATAAGTTTTACACCATATTTTCTCATATAAATTTAAACATAGGATATACAATAATAAAACAAATGTTGCAAAGGGTATGATCCTCATTTATAAAGTGAAAACACAACCTCACATATTGTTTTAATATAAATATCTGTAAACTTGAAAAAAAAAAAGGGAAGAAACCTGATTAACTAAGGAAGCAAACTCAGTAAACATAACAATGTGAAACAAGACTTAGCAACACAATCATTCAATGCTACTCTGAGTCGAGCACATTTTTGTGTTCATTTATATTTGCACAAATCTTTATCTTTTATCTTTTACAGTGAATAGACCTGATTAACATTTGAAAACAGAGATAGTATGTATTGTTAGTACATGCTGTCAGTATATAATTATGTATTATGTGTACCTGTAGGTAATTATGCAGGCAAAGTTAATAAACATCTATGTATTTATAAGGTTATGTGTAGACAATAGTACATTGACATTAATGACTTAGCATCTCAGCCGAATTCAAGATCATAAAAAAAAAGAGAGTAGAAGCTTGCCTGATAAAACAAAATTGAACAGTAGCAGATAACACCCAACCAAGTCAAAACCTCTTCCATTCATATTCTTATCTTCTATATATTATGTGTATGCATCCTTTATTTGATCAGTAGCATAGTATACCTAAGAAATATATAAGAGTAAAACAGTAACTGTAAGAAGAAGACAATATAAAAGGGGAAAACAGAAAGAAAAGGGAAAAGATGCAAGTAAACTCTGATTTTATTCAAGCTTCAAACTGCAGGCATTTATTAACAACCATGCCTTGTTCAAACAATTGTTTTGGTGAGTAAACATCAAGATTTAAATTTTTAGTTTATTTAAATTCAAATAAGTTGATTTCATTTATTTATGGAATGGAATCAGTGATGGGTGAGTAGGAGTTTGTGAATATCTGGGTTATGCTCTGTTGTTTCTCTGTGATGGATGCAGACCATATAGTTGATGTTAACACTCATGTTATTTTTATTTAAACCTTTGTTAGCTTGTTTTCCCAACAAACAAGATGTTGAGAACATTAAACCAGACTTTGGAAACAAATAAAAAAAAAAGTTAAGAAAACTATTTACTGAAGGTTAAGTTTTCAGGAAGTCAAGTAAGAAAACTAATAAATTTAATTTTGTAAGAGCTGATTCAAGTTTGCAGCTTTAACATTTCAGTTTCAACAGAATTTGGCTTGTGAGTAAACACAATTTTTAAAACTTTAAGTTAATCAAAATCAGTTCAAACTTCATTTATAATTTGGTTTATGCATGCTTTAGTTTGGATTAGGACTGGGTGATGTTCTGTATTTGGTACAGGTTGAATATTTTTGTGAAAAACCTTAAATTATCCTTATGTAAATCATTGACAAGCTTTGATTTTTAAACAAAATATGATGGTAAACTTAAATAAGATTTTTAAAAGTAGATTACAGTCATTTTCCTCAAGCATGTGACTGTAACAATAATGTAAAGGAAAAATCAAGTGATAATTTAAAATATTTGATTGTTGCAAAACATTGATTCAAGCTTATATATTGAATTCTTATAGCAAAATATGATTTTTAAAACAAATAGAAAGATTTTTAGTGTAGTAATGAAGGAGCAGTACTCAAGTGAATGAAACTTGTATTTTTATCAATATCTAGTGATTTAATTAACTATAAATGCTCAAATTTGGATTGAAGCAAACTTAAACATCGATGAGCACGTAAAAATTATCAGATAATTTTTATATAAAGTAAATTAAGGGATTGGAATCAATGTAGGGTTTTTGCCCAAAATTTTAACCTGCTTGTAAATGCGTCGAGTTCGCCATTCTTGTGTGACCGAGCTGTTTGAAACTTCGGGAAATGGAAAGGTGGGGTGTTGTTGAGGTGCAGTCAGAAGTTGGGGACTTCCGGTGGTCACGGCGGCGGTGACGAGGTCGATTCGTCCTATCAGTTGAGTTTTAAAATTTAGTCAGTAAGCAAAGTTTCGTTTCAATGGGTTGAAGCGAAGTTTGAGTTTGATTTCCTTTTGTTCGTGAATTACGTGACTTGTCGGCGAGGTGGGGGTTCGCCGGAGGTTGTTGGTGACGCTGTGCACGTGCACAGCGTGGAGGAGGACGTCGAACGTTGGTCAGTGATGATCCTTCGAGTCGAGCACGAGAAAATAGGTTAGGGGCTTCGGGTTGAGTGCGAGTTTTCTGGGTGGAACCTGATGCATGTTGTCTTCTCATTTTAAACTAAAAAAAAAAAATATAAGAAGAAGAAGAAGAAGGGGAGCGTACTGGAAGACCCGGGGAAAAGTGAGAACGACTCGAAGTAAACACGGTATTTCTTAGGGGGAGACTCGGGTTTCTTATAATCCTCAGGAAGAAGTATATTAATAATAAGATTTTTTGAACCTTGTTTTTACAGTAACCTGTAAGAATGTTTAACAGATTTAAATACCAGTTTTAAGTTATTAGGCTAATAAGTAACAATGTATTTCACATTTAATTATTGTTTTAATAATTAAGTTAAGTATGGAAGGGATTAACATTAAAGTTTGTAGCCCATACTATTTTCAAAATTTTAAAGAAGACTTTTAATGTTCAATCAATTTGAGCAAATTAATGTCAATAAACTATTTTAAAGATAAAATAAATAAATAGTTAATTGAGAATAATTACTTTACAAGTGTAATTAAGGATTAGGTAATGATTATGTGATTAATAAAGTGTAATTAACTACTTATGATAATTAATGAATGAATTAATAGTTAATTAATTAAGTAATTTAATTAAGAATAAATTAACAATTTACTAAGTAATTAGTACTAAATAAATGAATAATTATGTTTTATTAAGATGTTAATTTATAATTAAAGAATAGTTAATTAAGTATTTAAGGTTAAACAAATTGATTAAGTGTTGAGTGATTAAGGAAAAGCTAATTAAGTAATCAAGTAATTAAGAAATTTATTTCTTATCAATGAAGTTTAATGAGAATTGTTTAAGTTAATTAATCAAGTTTAATTAATTTAAATAATTAATTGATGATGTGATAAGTAACATTACTTGGAGAAGTAATTAATGATAATGACTGGATATAATTGAATAAGGATGATTTGATAATGGAAGTAATTGAGTATAATTA
Organism: Allium cepa; assembly: GCA_030765085.1. Classification (NCBI taxonomy): domain Eukaryota; kingdom Viridiplantae; phylum Streptophyta; class Magnoliopsida; order Asparagales; family Amaryllidaceae; genus Allium; species Allium cepa. The sequence goes on along the minus strand of CM060945.1, from coordinate 117,695,025 downwards.
CTTTGTGCAAATTTAATCAAGGGATTGATTAAAGGAAATCAGATGAGAAGTAAATAAGTGATGTGATAAGAGTAATTAAAGGTGATTGATTACTGAATAGTATTAATCAGGGGTGATTAATAAATATAGTTTAATTGAAGATTTAATTACTTAAGGTAATTAATTTAATATAGGATAATGAAATGAAATGTAATTAGCAATCATTAAATAATGAAATTAATAATGAAAGATTAAAGAGAAATTAATTGGTGAAATTAAGAAGTAATGTAATGTATGTAATTAAAGGTTAATTTCTAAATTTGGATAAGATAAATAATTTGGAAATAATTAAGAATGATTACGTGAATTTAATGTTAATTAATCAAAGTATGATTAAGTGAAATGGATTTATAAATTGATTGATAATTGGTTAATAGTTATATAAGCAAGAATTATAATGGTTAAGTAATTAATTTAATTTACTTTAAATTAATTAGAGATGCAAGTAATTAATTTAATTCATTTTAAATTAATTATAGCTGATATGATTGCTTATATATGGATGGATGATATTGTTTACTCTGAATGGTTTGAAATTCCTAGCATGAGATAAATGATGCTGTGTGAAATGTATGCTTGATTGTAGTATGATAATAATATGGATTATCTGTTATGATTGTTTATCTGTTATGGTGATAATGTTGATTATCTATTGTGATACTATGAATTATCTATCTGTGTGTATATGGATAATTGAGATTGAATTGTTTTAAACTTTAAAACAACTTGGCCCTAAAAGACACGTTTTGGATTTCGATGAGACCGGGATCGGGTTTCCACATTTGGAATATCTGAAAACCACATCGATCCAAATTAACGTTAGGTCGTTAATCTGATATGAAGATGAAGGTTTAGAATGCAAGGGTTGTCGTCGTTAACTCTGAGGGTGATTCCAAAATGAGTGTAACGAGATAATGCCTTCAGTTTCGTTCGAACCCGGAACGAACTTGTATGGATTGAATGCTTTCAACACATCGTCAGGCGGGCGATGAGCATTCTAAGAAATTTGTCCTCTAAAGGTAATCGTAGCCTTAAGCCTCATCAACCGGGAATGGCTAAAACAGGGGAGATGCAGCAAGGTTAGGTGGGTCATGCCCAAGCAGGACAAGATATTTCCCCTGTCTAGATGTCCCTTTTTATTCGGCTTAGTGGGTGGTTGGGCGCGCCAACCACGGGGTTTATCTTGTTCGGGACTGTTCAGTAAGGAATGGTTCCGGCCTTGTGTTGCAGGGGATGAAGGGAGTAATCCTCGGTACGGTGATCTAGGCCCCGTACTGTGACGGGCGGTACCCCAGTAGCCCTGCCATTGTATGGAATCCATTTTCCAATAAGTGCCCACGGTTTTGATTGTATTACCCACTTTTGTGGCTAGTAGCTGGAATTTAATCATGTAACAATTTCGGCTATTTTCTATTTACTTGAAAACCCTAGACACTATTATAATATCACAGAATTTCCTATAAAATGTTTTGGTTAGCGTAAGGTAAAAACTTACCCGTATTTATTTGTGGAAAGTCTTACGTGATACCTTTATTTTCAAAAGTTTTTTTCAAGGTAAACAATCTTAAACTGTTTACTCATACCAGACCCATGTCTGACCCGGAGTTTATATTTTGTTTTTCATAAACTCTCGGGTACCCAAATTTTTACGGGTAGTCAAGGGATTCAGGTTAGCTTTGACGAATTCTGGAGGAGCAATGGAGCAGGAGGCTTCGGCGTTGTAGATGTCTATCTAGTTCTGCTGTGTTAGTTAGAGTATGTTGTATTTGAGATGTATGTAGTGACTGATGTATATATAACATTGTCAAATGTAAAATATTGTATAACTCTGATATATGTAAACTATGAGATTGTTATGTGATGTATTATATTTTATTCCATTCCGCTGTGAGATTCTGATGTTGTTCTTTCTTTCTCTTTCCTTTCTATTTCTACCTCTTTCTTTCTTCATGATGATACGTCTTTCTGGTAGTAGAAGGGCGGGTCGTCACAGCCTTTCTCTTTGATGACTTCACAAAGTTTAGATTTAAGCTCCTTAAGCTCTTTAAGCGCCACATCTCTTTCGGCCATGACTGTGGTGGTCCGATGTCTCATCTCCTCAACCAGGGCTAAGTGTGTTCACCTTGTCTCTTCCATCCTTCGAGTTGCCACATTAGCTCTTTTATTGGCCTCTATTTCTGAATTTCTCTTGGACTCGAATTATGCGGTTCTTCTGAGCGAGATTAGTTCCTAATCTCTTGATTGTCTTCTCCCGCTCAAAGGCCACCACTGATACTTTGTCCGGGTCTTCATACATTCCCAGTATTGACCATATACATCATGAACGTAGTCATTCTCCCTCCCCAATGGGCTCTATGATGGCATGCTCAGTGACAACGAGAGTTTCAGTTTTGATCCTCCGATGTTGTGGGTCGGGCTTTGGTGCTTGAGGAGGTGATATTTGGCGTGAAGGTTCTAGGGTTGTTTACCAGGACCAGAAGGTTGTGTTGGACCTCGAGGTGGTGGAGAGCGTGACCAGAAGCGACGCCTATATTCTCTCTCTATTTCTTTCCCTTTCGTAACGCTCTCTCTCCTGACTGGAATAGCCATGATCGCGGTCTCTATAAGCCTCACGCCTGCGAGATTCAGAATATGAGCTGGATGAACGACGCAAAGAGTGAAGGCTACCAAGCATAGAGTCCTACCACTTCATCGTATCTATAAAATAAAAGGAGAAGCAAAGTTGGTAATCTCTAGAGATGAAGAGCTTATGATTAGAAATTGTGTAGTGCCATGAAGTGTGTGTATGCACGTGCAAACCCCCCAACTAACCATTTATATCAGCCATATTCAAAGAAATTAATTCGCCTAGATCTAAAGCGCTTTAGAGCCTTCCAATCCAGTACCTTCTTGGAGTGACACATAGTCCGAAATTGGAATGTCTACAAGTCCTTCAAAGGGATTCTCCATGTGTGAGGAAGGACATAACCATAGATTTTCATCTCGTAGATTTGCGAAGCTTATGAGCTACTGCCTTGCCTTTTATTTTCTCCTCTGAATGCCGAGGACTATCTGAGGGCCCGGCTACGTGTTCTTCTTTAGAGGGCATATCCTCTTCATTGCCCTGCTCAGCAATTACAATCCTGGGCGCCTTATGCCTAACCCGTCCTGCCGGAGCTACCCTAAGAGATCCTTCAAGCCTTATACTATGGTCTTTGTCAATCAGCCCGATAGCCCTCAAATTTTCATCTGTAAGCACCGATTCGATCTCTCTAAACTCGCCCGGCACCACTTGAAGAATTCACACCATTTCATTAAATTGAGCACCTTCAGGTCATGGAATTGAAGCTATAAAGGAAATTAAATGTTAGACTCAACGTCGATTACAACTATCCCATTAGTCGCTAGAGAAGTTGTGGCACTTATGTCTAACTAGCCACCGTCTAGCGAATCCTAACAGGCATCGAACTTAGGAACATTCAGTTTTGAAGTAGCTAAGTTTGGTCCAAGTTCCAATCACTATTTGATAGTTTCTGGCTCCCTTTGGAAACATGAAAGAGGAGTTATCTCACCTACTCTTTACGTTGAATAAGAATCTGACTTCCTTTAGGGTTGGGGGCCGAAAATGGTGCTCTATGAAAATGATAAATTAGCTGTTCAGAAGAGCATATCCGTTCGGATGTAATTGTGGCAGAACAATCCCTAAATAAGACAAAACCTCCCGATTATATTGATTGAGTAGTGGGAGCATCCCAACCACGTAGGAAAATTGATTAAAAGCGGTGTACCCTTCCGAGGGAGTTTGTGGCCTATCGTTCGAACCTGGTAACAGAACATCGTTCAATGATAGTCCGTGCCACAAGAAAATTCTCCCCAACATATCTTCGAAAACATTGGATGGTATAGATTCTTGTGGATTCCCAATAAAGGTTGCTCCTGGTAGCTCGTTCGGAGCTGGACTTATGACCTCGGCTGCGATGGCCGGCATCTCTATTACCAAAGGGGGTGGGCTTTGAGCCTCTTCCTGCTATGAACTCACGGGTTCCATAGCTAATCAACTCATCAAAAACCATCATTAGGTAATAATAATCCTGTGCTTTCCCTAGTATGAAGTGCATGAATGTGTTGTGCAATGCAATGTTGTATAATACTTAAGAAAATTCTATGGAATTTAGCAATGTGTTTGAATGATGAGATTCCAAAATTCAACCGGAGTGACCGTCATTGCTAACCGTCACAACCGTGCCATCCTGAATTTGGAGATCGATCCAAGTTAAAGTTCGTCAAATTGGTCAAGTTACAGTTCCATCGACGAGGTTTGAAGGGTAGTCAAACATGTAGTGAAACGATTAAGTCCAATTATGCAAGGTAGAAGCTCGTCGGATTCAAATATTCAAGTGTGCAAAATTTTTGTATCCATCAAAGTCCAAGCTTAGATCGGTCCACAAAAAGCTTCAATTTCGTATCGATTGAAACTCATTAACTTCATAACAATCAAAACTCGATAACTTTTTGTATCGATTGGATTATATATGACTTCCTATCGATTAGGGATTGTTGAATTCGTGTCAATCCCCAACCGTGATTCATATCGATAATCTACCATGAATTTCGCATCGGTCGTTGGCTCTTCGATTTTGTATCACGTCAAATCGATATGAATTGTCACCTTGCTGGATTGATACAAAATTCACCATTTCAACAATCAATTCCTCATCAGACGAATCCCCTGCTCTGGGTCGATACAAAGTCAAGCCTTCTCCTTCCGTTCATCAATACGAAATAGAAGCTGTACGTCCCTCTACACTACATCTTCCCCAATCAACTCAGATGCCATTTCCACCTTCTCTGGCCAAACTCCGGCCTCAACACGATCGAAATCCACCACGATTGTGAATGTGATGGCGTTAGATCTCAAATCTCATCATTTATGTATGGATTATCAGTTTTACTACCTAATTTAAATAGTTAAATGGTTGGGTAACTCGAAAGCAAAGGCAGTTCTAATTTTTCTTTGATTCGAAGCAATACGAGACACTGTAAAGAGACGATAGAAAAAGTGAAAAAAATTCTAAGTACAAAAGCCTATATATGGTTGGAAAACTAAGCAGATGTCGATTCGTCTCCCAATGGATAATGACAAGTTGAGGAGGTCTACAATATCATCGATATGAGAACCCTCTTCGTACCCTTCCACCCAATCGATACAAAATAGTGTATTTGTATCCAGTGATCGATCTAAACAGTTTTAACATCATTGATACGAAGCTTCCTTCGTATCCATCCATACTTATCTAAGGTGAGGCAACTCGGGACCATCAGAGCTTCACTGATACGAAATGGGAACTTTGAATCCATTACTTTAGAGCCTGATGAATTTTGTATCCATCGATATGGAATATTTTAGAAGCCCAACCAATTCGTATCGATTACCATCGACAAGAAGATAGTTTTCCAACTTCTCAAATCGATCCAGGAGAGGATTGATACGAAGGGATGCACTAAAATGACCGTCAAGCATTGTTACAAATCGAATTTCACACTGATCCAGGAGAGGATCGATATGAAACTCAATTCCAAAAAAAACTTGACAACGACTCGTATACGTGCGAACGTTAACGAGAGTCTGGTTAATATATGTTCATGTATGTTGGACTAACATTCAATTTTCAAAATTAACAGGAATTGAATGCTCATCTGGTGACAATTACAACGGTGAATAACAAACTACTAGCACTCGATACTCAGTTACAATAATGAACTGCGTAATCATCGGCAGTCAACAATTCAGCATTTATATTATCGACAAATCAATCAAAGGTCACATCTCTTGATGAAAGGACAACAACTATACATCAGGTCAGATAGGAATTTTCAACCAAAATATCGCAATATTTCAAATCATGTCATGTCCACACAAGATGTAATTTGGGGGGAAAATGTTATCCCACCTTTTGGTAAGGTCGTGACACCAAGGACTTGATTGGAAGCCAAGGACACTCCATTCTGAAGATCGGTTATACACAGGTTCACTATGAATACTGGTAAGTTTTTTCCAAGTACGAATCGAGCTACAATCGAATATGACACGACAAGAAAAGCTATGAAAGCCAACATCTCTAGTTTTGGGTCAATCGGAGTTCGTGTGCTCAAGATATGGATCTATCAATATTCACTTGGAAAATATCTGCAATTCGTATCCAACAATGGTTCGTATCCATGGAGAAAGCGTTGAGTTCGTACCCATCAGAGTGAGCTACCACCTCCTCCATGTCCACTCTATTCATATCCATCATGGATCTTTACTTTGTGTCCATTCAGATTGTAACCGAAGCCAAGCTACAGTCTAATTCGTACCTAAGGGAAGCATTACTTTCATAACCATCCTGGAGCCACCATTCTTCGTATCCATCGGGTTCAACTCTTTCATATCCCACAACGACCGTTATCTCATATCGGTTTAATTATATGCAATTCGTATCGAATTTCCATTCATCGATAAACATCCACCATCGGGTACCGATACGAAGCACACTGCACTCCCTCGATATGAAAGGCGATGTACAAGATTGATATGAAGAGGAAATGTCCAGGTCGATATGAAAAGCGATTTACATCGGTACAAATAGGAAATGCGCAGGTCAATACGAACAGGGCCTAGAAAAGTGGAAGACGCATTCATTCAACATGAAAAGTGGATCGATCATGGGATATCACTCTACGCCATCCTGATCGATACGAATGGTATGGGTACGAATGAAGCGACACAAAGGAGACCGATACGAATTTGACAGCACATTGTAAACCCAAACTTGCATCGATCATAACTCGAGATCTACAAGTACAAATGCCACCAAATATTCGTAGAAGCTTGCCTACAACCTTAAGAATGTACCTGATCATTTTCGGTCCAAAAGAACCATTTATGGATCGATACAAACTCAATTCGTATTGCTCCTAGATCGAGCCAAAATCACCTGAACTCGATCCCGTGGGCTCACTAGTGAGAGAAAGAGTCTTCCGAGATATGGGCGAGATATTTGCTGCCTACACCTATAAATAGCGACCCTGAACCTACAGAAAATACACTTTTGGCTTCTCTACGCTGACATTCTCCGGAATCACTTCTATATTGCAGTTGTACTGATGCAACTTCTTATAATCAGTGGGTGAAATTCAATAAACCTCAATCATTTCATAGTGGACTAGGCAATACGCCAAACCACTCTAAATTTGCGTTCTTTGCATTTATTTTTATCTGCTGATTGATGTGTTTGTTAGATCTACCTCATTTTACATTTATTTTCTATATTTTATCTGTTCAAACACATATAAAGAGTGTTGTTCTCAATTTTGGTCCAAACACATACAACCAATAATTTTTATTTACTATAAAACATCATTGATTAACCAAAAAGGTTAGTTTAACACATTTAACTCCAGACATTGTCCACGTGTTTCAATCCTAACTAAGATCGATCAACGTTAAATTTTAGTTGAAATTTCTATAAGCTTAATCTAAGCCAATCCAATTCCATAACATATATATCGTCGATACGAGCCTAATGCGATTGACCGTATTCGATTTGGACCTAGTATGAGCAAGATATTAATTTTACAAGATTTTGATTTAATTGAATTAGTTAATTACATTATTAAATCGCTAATTACCATACTTAGTTTTAAAAATCCTTCTTCCGACAATTCAATTTCCCACCAGTGCCTGAAGCTCATCCCCAAACTGCCACTTTCACCATTACGTTCTCCCACATCAATCGACGAAACAACATGCCATCACCACTATCGACTACCTTTCCCCGAGCTTCACCTTCCCACCCCATCACATTTGACCCGCAACCTCACCAAAGATCAAGACTCAACCCTTCATTTCTACATAGCCAATGTCACACCGCCTCAAACGACGATCCCACCTCATCGCATCTCCTCCACACAAGCGCCACCTCGCGTAGAACATGATTCTGATAGCCGCTTGCCCTATCTCCTACTCGGGAATGCGTAAATTGAAACCCTAGCTATGCCTAACAATGTCAAACTCCTCAAAACAGCTACCGCAACCTCCACGAACTCGTCTACGAGTAGATCTAGCCTTCCCAAGCCCAACGGTACATATTTTTGATTTTCTTGATTTTATTTTGAATTATTTTTGAATTTTAGAGAGTGGATGCTTGCTTTCTTTTTTGCTGAAATGCTAATAGAAGAGTATGAGGGGAAGACAAAAAATGAGGCATAGTAGAGGAAACATTGTGTCGCTTAATTTATGATTTTCAGCATCTCGCCGCATAGATTTCCGTTTGTGTATGAATTAGGAATAATAAAAAAAAAACACAATTGTGCTCAGAATAGACATGACCTCAAAACAAACACTGATTATTCAATTCTGAAAAATCAAAAAAATACCGTCATCTGCCGAAAAATCGTCAAACGATAATTTAAATAATTTTTAAATTAAAAATTATGAAGAAATCATATAAATTAAATTTAAAATACATCAATAAGATCTAGTCGCTAAAATAAAAATAATTAAGTAAATAAATTTTTTTCATTATTTATTCGAATAATTTATTACTGCAAAAAATTTACAAATTGAATTCACTATTATTATTTATTAATTTAAAAGGAGTTAGACAAGTCGTTTAATGCATAGAATTAATATTTAATTTAAAATCCTAATATATAGATAATTATTCAAATATTTATTCACTAAATCAAAGATTTTAAATAATTTCTAAGTAATTCAAGTTTTAAAACTTTTAAACAAATGTTTCAATAATTAAAATTAATTAAATATTCAAAATCAAATGACTAAATTTCCGGGTCATTGCATTATATATGGATTTTGAGGTTCTTTAATATGCGATGAAAGTTAGTTTGTTATCCTCATTTTGTTATGACAAATTTTTTTTGGCCTTATTTTGCTGTTGTCTTGCAAATGACTACCTCATCTTCGTTGTTTTCATTTTAGTCTACCGAAGAAGTTTTGTTTACTAAACTTTTGAAGGAAGGCAGAGGCAGGCTCAAAAACCAAACCTTAGACTGCCTTGTTCTTACTGTTGCGGCTATCAACAGGCATGAGGAAGAATTAGATGAGTCTGTTACAAAACTTAGGGATGATGTAACGATCCAGAATTTCGATCATTTGAAATTCAGATATTTAATTGATTTTAAATATTCACAGTTAATTTTATAAGTCCAATAATTATATTTTAAATATATAATTTATTTGGATAATTAAATTGTTATTTAATACTTGAAACTGTGAAAATAATTGAGATTTGAATTTAATGTGAATGAAAATGATTTATAAAGTTGATATAAATTCTATTTGAATTAGAATAATGTTGGTAAACTTTTGAAATTGATTAAAAAGTGAATTTATAGGAATTGGATATTTTAATATTTAATTAACGTGTAAAAATAGTCATTTTTGATACATTCTCGAATTTCGATGAAACCAGTTTCATTTGATCCGTAATGTTATATTATTGTAGGATTTTAAATTTCATGTCAATCGGACATACGGTTTGGTCGTGCGAAACTGAAACACGTATAAATAAATTTTAATTTAAATAATTCAATTGGAAAACCTATCTTTCAAATATGGTCGAATTGGCTCTCGATATATGTTCCATTGTATTAGGAATGGGGGTAAAACATTATAAACGTCAGGCGGCACGCTTCGATTGGAGTTCGAAAAAAAATTCGGATGAATAGTGTGCGAAAATTTCTATATAAGGACTTAAGAATTTCACTTTTACAACTCAACCCTAGCCTAAAACAAAGTTGCCGCCACCATTATATTTCAATGGCCCGAAACATCTAATCTTCTCCCCTCAAATTCTTCTAATCCATCAACCTTCACGTCTCCACTCCATCTAGAAAAATGTAGAGCTAGTCGATCTCTACAAGATCAACGGTGATGATGGATTATCACATGACGACGTGGCGGCAATTTAATTTCAAAGGCCACTTGTTTGGACATGATTTTCGAGATCTGGGGATGACCGAGTCGAGCACTGCTCAAGGCAGTGGTGCAACGGGTCTAGCACTACAAGATGATGGCCCCCGATCATCGTCTGGACGAACGTTGGTAGCGCGACGATTAGGGTTTAAAGGCAGCAAACGGGTTTGTATCATCCTAGAGCATCGAACGTGAACGAAGAAGATGGGATTAGTGACCATGATCTTCTATGTTGTAACAACCCTAGATTTTGAATATAAATATAAATTTGACTTTATTTCATTTTGAAATTATTTTAAATTTTTTATTTGTGAGATTTCATTTGTAAATATTTTTAAAGTGACAATAGAATTTTTCCAAAATTTATTGCATTTATTTCCTATTTTTAAAGGCTAGTTTCTATTTTTTCGCTATTTTCTTCATTTAAATTATATTTAATTAAAATTTATTTATTTATTTTTGTGAATGCATTTTTATTTTATGTTATTATTTTTATTTATAAATACTTTCCAAGTGCATAAAATTTTCCCAAAGTTTATTCTGTTTATTTTCAAAATTTCTAGACTAGTTTTCATTTTCTGTGCTATTTTCTTATTTTTATCATATATAATTAATATTTACTTATTTATATTTTTTTTATTTATTATATTTTTGAATTTTAACTGAATTTATAAGTATTTTTAGCTATTTAAATTTATAAAAAGAAATTGAGGAAATTTGAAAAGGTTTTGTGACTTTTTGTTTTAAAGGCTTTTTGAATTCCCACCTTTTCAATTCCAACCAACATCTTTTCACATTTTTGGCCATATCACTTCTTCTCTTCAGCCGACCATCATTTTTCATTTCACATAAACTTTTCTCACCTCATTTCTGAAAATAAAATTCGGCCATTGCTTTGAAAATTTTTGGGTAAACTTCTTTTTTTTGTTTACTTTTATTGTTTTTGATTTGGTTTTGCTCTTGCTCTTCATCTCTAGGTTTGGCCCTTGCCTCCTCCACCAGCCCTTCCGCCTCCATCACCACCTGAGCATGTCACCATCAACTCCTCCTCACTGGCCACCCCAAGCCGAGCCTCCATTGTTTGATGATCCTTCACCAAAATACCAAAAAACTCCAACTACATGCCTAGCCGAGCACTACAATACAATCCACCACTTCATCACCTCTTAGCCGCCACCTACTCCACCTCCACCACCTCTAGCCTCACTTGACCCCTCTGCCTTTTCAACCTCTTGACCATACCTGAGATGGCTGTGCCCCATGAGCCTTGGCCGAGCCTTGTTTTGACTTGAAACCATGTATGTTGCCTTGTGTAGTGTTGTTTCTTGCATGCTCACCTTTGCACCATCCTAAAACATGTTTGGCCGACCCATATTCACCCACAACCTGATCCAAAGCCTTGCCTTAGACTTTTATTCCATCTATGGCCGAACCTAAAGAATGCTGGAAGAAAGTGCAAAGCATTTCAGCTTTGATTTATGCAGTTAATTCTAGCGTAATTTAATCGTTTTTGAATTGAAAGCTTATAATTGTTGTATTGTTTTGTTTGATTTGTTTTCAAGGAAATTGACCTTTGTCTCTCTCGCTCGAATCTGTGTCATGCTTTCGTGCCTCTGAAGCTCGTTGTTTGTGTGCTCGTAGTTGTCATCTCCAGCTTAAACCATTGAGTTATTCTCACCAGACAATTTGTACCTATATAACTAGTAAATTAACCACTTGTGAATCTGTAAAATGCATCACCATATTATATCTGCTATGATAATATGATGTTCACCATGCTTAAACACCTGTTATATCATATGTTACTATTATATTATGCTAATCTGTTATTTTTATCAGTTTATCACACTGCAAGTTCCCTTTAGATTAGAATCACTATAGGTTGAAATGATACATACTCGAACGGACTTTAGGGGAAAATCATTATGGGCTGAAATGATAGGCTTGAGCGATTTTCAAATTATTTCATTTACTTGGGACTGCGGGTTTGAAATGATAAAACATGGGTTTTCTTTGTAAATTACGGGTTGAAATGATATATTTCCTGTATCGCTTTACCTAGCGTAGGAAATTATATACAAACCTGTGGTTAAAATATTTTAGAAAATGTAAATATTATAATATTTGGATTTAAACTTAATTAAAAATGATTTTTGTAAAGTATTTTGATTTTTCTGAGAATTTATAAGTGAAATAGATTAATGATAAAGTGGAAATTTGAAATAAAAGTTATTTTGGAAATTTTGATTTAATTATAAATGGAATTTAAATTAAATATGAAAATATGATAAATTCATGATAATTTGGATTAAAGTGAATTTAAATTATTTTATAATATATTAATGGTTTTTAATAAAGTTAAAATGTGAAATGAATGAATATTTAAGTTGAAATTTTGAAATATAACTAAAATTGAAAATTTGTGAATTTGGTTTAAAAGTGAATTTTAAGTTAAGTAAATAAAAATGAAATTAAGTTATATTTGAAAATTTAAACTAAAGGGTTAAGTTAAATTTAATTTAGTGAATTTAAAATTTAATGTTGGAATTTAATAAGTGAATTATTATTAAATTTTAATTTTAGAATGGAAATTTAACTTTATAAAATCATGAATATAAGAGTATTTGAATATTTTAAAAGTGAAAATATGTGATTTGATAAGTAAAAATGATTTAAATAAAAATATAATGTTTGTAAAATTATATTGAATATTTGAAGTTAATTAACTGCATTTTTTTGAAATGCTATTATTTCTAATGTAAATGATATTACAACATTTGTAAATGAAATAGTTGATAATAATGAATCAAATGGCTAAATTTAATTAAAGGCTATTATAGCACTTTGTAAGTGCTATAATTGTTGAATTTAACTAAGTTTATTTGAAACTAATGTAACCCTATTACAGCATTTTAAATGTTGTCTTTTGTTAAATTGAACTGTTTTGAATGTAACTTTCTGTAGCATTTTCTAAATGCTGCGAAAGTTGAATTTTCATTGTTTTAACAAATTTAAGTGAACAAATGAATTTTGAAAGATTATTAAATATAATGACTTCATTTTTATGATTTAAAATGAAGTAATTTGTTTTGAAATATAAATCATTTGAAATGTGTGTTGAAATGGTATTTTAAATAAATGAATGTGGTTTGGAAGATATGATATTTTGATATTTTGAAATGGATTTTTGAATGATATTGAATTTTTGAAATGAAACTTGATTCGAAGTATAAAATACCATTTCGAAATAGGAATGTATTTAATTTATAATTTAACTGATCCTTAAAGGATGGGCAATCCCAAGCATCCTTTAAGTTATTGTGCATTTCTACTACAGTTCACTTGAGTTGGTTTACATTATATAAGTATATATGTCCTGACTTGAGTGTTTTTTGTTTTACTTTACACTCGGGTCAGCCTGAGTATTTACAACTTAGCTTTGGATTTCTTTCCCGGAGCAAGGAATCACTGGAGATTCTGCTTGTCTAGTATCTGTTCCTTTTCAGTTTTAGTTTTTTTTCTATTTCAGTTCTGGTATTTATAAACTGCTATGTATCTGAGATTTCTACTATATATGTTTATGAGACTGATATTATGTATTATGTTTTGAGAGTTTGTTATAGTAGCTTCATGAACTACTATGGTATTTAATTTCCGCTGTAAGTTATTCTGATATTTCTGTGTCTGTGATTGTATTTCATTTGCTCCAAATTTGTTTACAATACGGTATTTTGAGCAAATTCAAGTCCGACATGTGTGGATGCGAATGGCTGAAAATACCGGGTTGTTACAGTTGGTATCAGAGCTTTGGTTTTAGGCAAACCATAGCCTCCGGAGCAAAAAATCATTAGAGATAGGGTAGAAATACCCTAGAATGAGTGAAATCAATCTCAGAATCCTTTCTTTGTGAGAGAACGTATTTTCGAAGTATAAAATAATTTCCAAATGATTTTTTTAAAAGATTTTAAAAGATTATTTTGGTATAAAAATTTTCTTATTTTGAAATCAAGATTTTCCAAACTTCATCCCTCATGTATCCCTTGTTAGTAATCCTTTTGTTTGGATTCATTAGAATTTTATTCCTATCTTGTTGATTCGAACTCTTTGATGATAGGAAGTTATTTTGGATATGGCTAAATCGAAAGAGCAGAAAGCAGCTCGTCGGGCATGAAGAGCACTAGCCCATAAGGAGCGGGAGGAAGTTATTGAGGAGTGGGAAAAGCTGTGGAAGGAAAGGGCAGGACCTGGTCCTTATGACCATGTCATTTGTTATCGGTGTTATGAGAAGGGACACTATGCAGCCATGTGTAGGAAGATAAATGGGAGAAAATTGATGGAGGGCAAATGGTTTGGGTCCAAGATTTTCTGTTTTAAATGCCGGAAGAAGGGACACTTTCCAAGCCGCTGCCAGAAGGTGAAGAAAGTGAAATCTGCTCCCACTACATCAATTGGCCTATCAACCATTTGCTACCATTGTAGGAAGTTTGGGGATATAGCCAGAGAATGTCGTGAGAGACAACATGGAAGGAAAGCTGTGTATCCACAGTTCGAGAAGGAAGATGGGAATGTGGTGCATTTATGCCGGAAATGTAGAAGTTGGGGGCATATTGAGGGGGAGTGTTCTGGACCCGTGAAGTACCACCCGGTAGAATTAATACCGATGCTTTGTTTATGAAGGGTGGTATTCTATGGATTTGTTTGTTATCAGTAGTTGTTAGATTTCATCCATGAACTCTATTGTATCTTTTGCTTTGTTGAAGTTCTTAAACTAAGATATTTATGTTCCTATTTTCGTATGATATGAAATTTGAATCTCTGTTTGTTCTGAAATCCATCCTTGAATCATTCTTTGGAAATCTGTGTTTGGTTATATTTTGAATTTGTGCATACATCAAAATTTTTATTTTGATAAGGATAGCCATATTCTTTATATAAAAGTGAAATGTATTCGATATGGATTATATATTTTTTTCTTTGAAAAATTGAAGTTTTGAAAGGATTATATACCTTTTAAAAATGAAAATTTGAAATTTTGAAAAGATTTCAAATTTTGAAAAATTTATAAGAATTTGATTTATATAAAAAAATGATTTATAACTGAAGGCTTTTGAATTTGAATTTCGAGGACTCAAACTCCGGTGTTTTGAAATCGGTTTTAGGATTTTGGAAAATATATAATAATATGATTTAAAGATATTTCTCCGAATAAAAATGTTTCAAATATATCCGAACTAATCCCAATGATTTCGAAGTGATTTCAAAGAAGTTTCAAGAAAATAAAAAGTCCAGAAGCCACTTATGTCGCTGGAAAATAATTTCAGTGATGTATGCATGCATCATCGACATTGATTTTTGAGTTTCTAAGTGGGGGAGAGGCCACTCTAGTAGCTTTTCTATACGAGTTATTTTTTGAAACCAATTTTGATTTCGGATTTTGAAGTATAATTTGATGTTCGAAATATATATGTATGTATTTATATTTGAAATGATTTAAAGTAAGTCTGTGTTCAATCCTCGAGATTTAGATTTTGTTTTGGTATAATCCTATCTTTTGGAATTGGTTTACTGATTTGTTGGTGATTTCCAACTCTTGGATTTAAAATATGATTTCTTTGACTATTTTAAAGGTTCGGGCACTTCCAAATCAAGGATAACTTTTCAAAGTTAAGAAATTTTGAAAGGTATAGGGTATTTGATAAAGAATATAAGTTTAGTTTGGTTTGAATTGAATTAAAGTTGGAAATTTTAGATTTGGGTTTAAATTGAATAAATTTGTGAAATGTAAAGAATTAAAGGAATGTTTTATGATTTCAGATGTATGATTTCGACAAGTTATGATTTTCAAAGTGTAATGATTTCAAGTATTTTGGTTTCGAAAGATTTATAACTTTGAAAGTATTATGATTTTTGAAAGTGAGTATATGTTTGAAATGGAAATGAATTTGTTTGACATAAATTTTGTTGATTTGGAAATTTGGACTATTTTCTAAATCTATTGTTTTAAGAAACTTTGATACTGAATATATGTAATTAGGAAGAAATGATTTGGCGAAATCATATATGGTTTTGAAACTGAATTGATAATGAAAAGGAATTGAAATTGAGAACCTTGTTTTACTAACTATTGGATTTGGAAGTTATTGAACTTATATAAATGGATTTTTATAAGTATGAAGTTGATTTGAAAACTGTTGATTGGAAAGGTACTTAATTTGTAAAGTGAAAGCTTATATAATCGAAGTCTATATAAGTATGATTTGATATACTGTTGATTTTGGAAAGTATTTGATTTGAAAATGGAATCTTATATACGATGGACTTTATATAAGTATGATATTTGAAAATGATTTGAAAGGTACTATATGATACATATTTTCGAAGTAAAGATATGGAAAGTGCCTTCTGCTTGATATCCGCTTTGTGGCCACACCGTGGAGTCATTCTATCGATATTATTCTCTCTAATTTGGGTTTTCTGGATATGATACTCGAGTGTCCATCGAATTCCATGGCGATCTCCATGGTCTTATGATCGCGACTGCATAACGTAATTCACAGGGGCTGCGAGAGCCTAAGAGTACGGATGTTTCCTGGGGGATCCAGGCGTAACCATTGTGTATCTATGATCTATTAGGTCGCTTGATAGCGTAATCTACAGGGGCTGCGAGAGCATAAAGGTACAGATGTTTCCTAGGGGATCTAGGCATAAGCTTTGTGTATTTGTGGTACTACCAGTCTTCATGGCGTAATCGCAGGGTTGTGGTAGTCAGCCTACGGGTACGGATGTTTTCTGGGGTATCCAGATGTAACCATTGTGTATCCGCGATCCATGATCGACATGTTTGGTTTGGTTGATTTGTTTGGATTGTACTTTCCATATATGTTGTTTTTAAAAAGGTTTTCCATTATTTTCACTGGGTGTTGAAACAAGTCTATTAAGTACCTAAAGAATTCTAGCTTTGCGCCTGATCAACGCATGGCCAGAGTCTACAGGAACGAAAGTAAACTTGTTAAGACATCGAGTTATAAAAGTATAAAGTATTATATAAAGGATATTTTGATCATTTATTTTATTTTTCTAAATAATTTAAAAATGTTTTAAATATTGCTTACTTCAAACTAACAAATTCGAATCAAATGACTATTCATTATATTATAAAATGTTATAAAATTTTAATTGAAATTTATATGGTTTTAAAATATGGTTCATCCTTTTGCTTTCAACCTATTCTTCCTTCTAGCTATTTCAACCTTCTTCCTCTTCGAGGGTCCTTTCCCCATTATGGAAAGAGTTGGTTCTTTGGCTTATCGTTTGGATCTGCCCGAGAAGCTTTCTGGAGTGCATGATGTATTCCACGTCTCGCATCTTCGCTAGTATCTTCATGACCCATCTCTTTTTGTTCATCCTTCCGCTCTTGATAGTTGGATATTGGGCCTATTCTGACCGTTGAGAGGAAGCCACTTCGTATTGTCGACTGAGATACGAAGCAGCTCAGAAGGAGGTCTGTTAATCTTATCAAAGTACAGTGGAGTACTGACGATCGAGATTATACCTGGGAAACGGAGGAGAGCATTCGTGCTTCGAATCTGAAATTATTCGTTTCAGATACTATTTTGTTTTTCTACCTTATTTCTCTTTATTTTTCCTTTCCGTTCTTTTCGAGGATGAAAAGATTCGTGTGGGGGAGAGTGTAATAACCCTAGATTTTTGAATATAAATTTAAATTTGACTTTATTTTATTTTGAAATTATTTCAAATTTGTTTTATTTTTGAGATTTCATTTTTAAATATTTTTAAAGTGATAATAGAATTTTTCCAAAATTTATTGCATTTATTTCCTATTTTTAAAGGCTAGTTTCTATTTTTAGTTATTTTCTTCATTTAAATTATATTTAATTAAAATTTATTTATTTATTTTTGTGAATTAATTTTTATTTTAGTTTCTTATTTTTATTTATAAATATTTTCCAAGTCCAAAAAATTTTCCCAAAGTTTATTCTGTTTATTTTCAAATTTTCTAGACTAGTTTTCATTTTCTATGCTATTTTCTTATTTTTATCATATATAATTAATATTTATTTATTTATATTTTTTATTTGTTATGTTTCGAATTATAACTGAATTTATAAATGTTTTTAGTTATTTAAATTTATAAAAAGAAATCGAGGAAATTTGAAAAGGTTTTGTGACTTTTTATTTTAAAGGCTTTATGAATTCCCACCTTTTCAATTCCAACCAACATCTTTTCACGTTTTTGGCTGTATCGCCTCTTCTCTTCAGTCGACCATCATTTTTCATTTCAAGTAAACTTTTCTCACCTTATTTCTGAAAATAAAATTCGGCCATTGCTTTGAAAAACTTTGGGTAAACTTTTTTTTTACTTTTATTGTTTTTGATTTGATTTTGCTCTTGCTCTACATCTCTAGGTTCGGCCCTTGCCTCCTCCACCAGCCCTGCTACCTCCACCACCACCACTTGAGTATGTCACCATCACCTCCTCCTCACTGGCCACCCCAAGCCGAGCCTCCATTGTTTGATGATCCTTCACCAAAATACCAGAAAACTCCAACTACATGCCTAGCCGAGCACAACAATACAATCCACCACTTCATCACCTCCTAGCCGCCACCTACTCCACCTCCACCACCTCCAGCCTCACCTGACCCCTCTTCCTTGTCAACCTCTTGATCATACCTGAGATGGCCGTGCCCCATGAGCCTTGGTCGAGCCTTGTTTTGACTTGAAACCATGTATTTTGCCTTGTGTGGTGTTGTTTCATGCATGCTCACCTTTGCACCATCCTTAAACATGTTTGGCCGACCCATATTCACCCACAACCTGATCCAAACCCTTGCCTTAGACCTGTATTCCACCTATGGCCGAACCTAAGGAATGCGGGAAGCAAGTGCAAAGCATTTCAGCTTTGATTTATGCAGTTAATTCTAGCGTAATTTAATCGTTTTTGAATTGAAAGCTTATAATTGTTGTATTGTTTTGTTTGATTTGTTTTCAAGGAAATTGACCTTTGGCTCTCTCACTCGAATCTGTGTCATGCTTTCTGCCTTTGAAGCTCGTTGTTTGTGTGTTCGTAGTTGTCATCTCCAGCTTAAACCAATGAGTTATTCTCACCAGACAATTTGTACATATACAACAAGTAAATTGACCACTTGTGAATGTGTAAAATGCATAACCATATTATATATGCTATGATCATATGATGTTCACCCATGGTTGAACACCTGTTATATCATATGTTACTGTCATATTATGCTGTTCTGTTATTTTTATCAGTTTATCACACTGCAAGTTCCCTTTAGATTAGAATCACTATGGGTTGAAATGATACATACCTGAACGGACATTAGAATAGGGGAAAATCGTTATGGGCTGAAATGATAGGCCTGAGCGATTTTCAAATTATTTCATTTACTTGGGACTGCGGGTTTAAAATGATAAAACCCGGGTTTTCATTGTAAATTACGGGTTGAAATGATATATTACCGTATCACTTTACCAAGCGTAGAAAATTATGTACAGACCCGTAGTTAAAATGTATTTTTTTAAAATGTTAAAATATTTTAGAAATGTAAATATTATAATATTTTGATTTAAAATTAATTAAAAATGATTTTTGTAAAGTATTTTGATTTTTCTGAGAATTTATACGTGAAATAGATTAATGATAAAGTGGAAATTTGAAATAAAAGTTATTTTGGAAATTTTGATTTAATTATAAATGGAATTTAAATTAAATATGAAAATATGATAAATTCATGATAATTTGGATTAAAGTGAATTTAAATGATTTTATAATATATTAATGATTTTGAATAAAGTTAAATGTGAAATGAATGAATATTTAAGTTGAAATTTTGAAATATAGCTAAAATTGAAAATTTGTGAATTTGGCTTAAAAGTGAATTTTAAGTTAAGTAAATAAAAATGAAATTAAGTTATATTTGAAATTTTAAACTTAAGGGTTAAGTTAAATTTAATTTAATGAATTTAAAGTTTAACGTTGTAATTTGATAAGTGAATTATTATTAAATCTTGATTTTTGAATGGAAATTTAACTTTATAAAATCATGAATATAAGAGTATTTGAATGATTGTTTTAAAAGTGAAAATATGTGATTTGATAAGTAAAAATGATTTAAACCAAAATATAATTGTTTGTGAAATTATATTGAATATTTGAAGTTAATTAACTGCATTTTTTTTGAAATGCTATTATTTCTAATGTAAATGATATTACAGCATTTGTGAATGTTGTAATTGATAATAATGAACCAAATGGCTAAATTTAATTGAAGGCTATTATAGCACTTTGTAAGTGCTATAATTGTTGAATTTAACTAAGTTTATTTGAAACTAATGTAACCCTATTACAGCATTTTAAATGCTGTCTTTCGTTAAATTGAACTGTTTTGAATGTAACTTTCTGTAGCATTTTCTAAATGCTGCGAAAGTTGAATTTTCATTGTTTTAATAAATTTAAGTGAATAAATGAATTTAGAAAGACTAAAATTTTGAAAATTTAATAATTTAATTATTAAGTATAATGACTTCTAAGGGATATATTCTAAAAGGTAACACTTAGCCTCAAGCCTCACCAAATGGGAATGACTGAAAATCAGGGGTTATGCAGCAAGGCTAGGTGGGTAGCACCCAAGCAGGGTGAGGTGTCCCTTTTATTTCGGCTTAGTGGGCGGCTGCTGATCCCAACCGCGGGGTGATCTCACTCGAGATTATCCAGTAAGGGGTAGTTCCGGTCTTGTGTTGCAAGGGAGCGGGCGTACTCCTCGGTACTGTGATCTAGGCCATGTACTGTTACAGGTGGTACCCCAGTGCTTAGTCATTAGTTGGAAATCCATTCTCCCTACGAGCCTTGTACGAGTTTTGTTTGTATTACCCACTCTGTGGGTAGTAGATGGAATTTAATAGATGTAACAATTTCGGCTATTTTATAAGTATTTGTATATAGACCCTATTATAATATCAGAGGATTTCTATAAAAATTGTTTTAGCTATCGTAAGGTAAAAACCCGACATTTTTATTTGTGGTGTGGTCTTACAAGATGCTTTTGTTTTCAAAGGATTTTTGAAACTTTAATAATCAATTGAGTGTGATTTTCTCACGCTAGTATTCCAGACTGACTCGGGTGTTATTTAACTGTAATGCTTGGGTCAGACCGAGTATTATATGATACTAGATATGATGCTGTGGAGCTCAGGAGACGAGTTGGATGACGATACGTACCTCCGTACTTATTTATATATATATATATATTCCGCTGTGTTGAGTTATTGTGTATCCAGTTGTATGTTATTGATGTTGAGCTATGATTGGTGTACTCTGATGATGTAATATATAAATAGAGATATTTGATTTTTGAGTAAAGATTATTTATTATCTATTATATTTTATTCCGCTGCGATGGTTAGATTCTGATGTTGTTTTCTGTTTTCTGTTTTCTGTTTTCTTCTTCTACCTCTTCTTCTTTAACCCAAATGATTTGTATTTCTGTACAACTTGTGTTGATATAGGTAGAATAGTGTTGACTCAAGGGGTATGGGTTTGCGGGTCGTTACATGACATTTGATTTCGAAGTATAAAATACCATTTTGAAATTTTAACCACGGGATGTATTTAATTTATAGTTTAACTGATCCTTAAAGGATGTGCAATCCCAAGCATCCTTTAAGTTATTGTGCATTTCTACTATAGTTCACTTGAGTTGGTTTACATTATATAAGTATATATGTCCTGACTTAAGAGTTTTGTGTTTTTCTTTATGCTCGGGTCAGCCTAGGTATTTACAGCTTATCTTTGGATTTCTTTCCTGGAGATAGGAATCGCTGGAGATTCTGCTTGTCTAGTATCTATTCCCTTTCAGTTTTAGTTTTTTTCTATTTCAGTACTGGTATTTATAAACCGCTATGTATTTGAGATTTTTATTGTATATGTTTTTTAGACTGATATTATGTTTTATGTTTTGAGAGTTTGTTATAGTAGCTTCATGAACTACTATGGTATTTTAATTTTCGTTTTCATTTGCTCCAAATTTATTTACAATGCGGTATTTTGAGCAATTCAAGTCCGACATGTGTGGATGCGAATGGCTGAAAATATCGGGTTCTTACATATGTTGAATTGGACGGACGTGATTAAGGTATAAAAAAAATTGGAAATTATTATATTTTAAATCGTGTAATATTTAAAATACTATAACTTCTTCATACGAGGTCGAAATCGAATGAAACAAATTGCATTGGGATCGTATTGATGAGCACTATTTTTTAAAGTTGGTTTGGGGTTGATTAAAGCTAGTAAAATTTTTGAGTAAAATTAAACTCCTGTTTAATTTTATGCGAAATAAAACGCTGCAACATCTATTGGAACCAAAGTGAGTACAACTCACTCTTTCTGAATCACTTATATTTTTATATAAGCGAGAATAAATTTATTTTGCGTTGGTTGATGATTGTTTGGGTGATATTATATATATATATATATATATGTATATGTATATGTATATATATGTATATGTATATATATTGATTGGTTTGGATACCTGCTTATTGGAGCAGATGAGACCCTACAAATTCTCGTGTATGAGCGGATGACCCTTTGTACGAGCGGCTGCCTCGAAGCGGACATTGTACATATTTTCTCATATGTATATTTGTTGTAGGTGATAAATTGGAGGAATCCAACTGGATTCCTCACCAGTATTGATTTTTATTTACAGATATTATTTTATATGTTTTTATCATATGATATATGATGTTTGGATGTTGTGATTGATGTGAATCACCTTATTTAGTGTTGTGCAGCAATGGGCCATATTTTTGGAATTTTAAAAATAGTAAAGTGATGATTTAAAATTAAAAAGGATTTCAAAGTGATTTAGAAAATAGATATTTTATTTATTTTTGAATTGTTAAAGTAAATGGATTTATTTTAAATAAATAAAAGTTATAATTTTTATGTTATAAAAATTATGACTTTTGTGAGATAAATGAAAATGTGATTTTTGAAATATGGAGTTGACTTTTTTATA
Source organism: Allium cepa (assembly GCA_030765085.1). Taxonomy (NCBI): domain Eukaryota; kingdom Viridiplantae; phylum Streptophyta; class Magnoliopsida; order Asparagales; family Amaryllidaceae; genus Allium; species Allium cepa. Next base: position 117,671,964 of record CM060945.1, on the reverse strand, counting down.
AAGTAAATTAAAATAAGAACTTTGATTTATCATAAATAGTTTATATATAAGATTTATAAGATTTATATTTTTATAAGTCAAAATAACGGAATTGTAAACGAGTTTTATAAATGTTTGAAATGAAGTTATAATTGGATATTTTAAGTGCATAAGATTTATAAATTTATGAAGTTACTAAAAGAATGAATTTGTAAATATATGAATTATAAGTAAATTAACTTATGATCGGATTTGGCGTATAAATGAGGTATAAATTGAATTTATAAACATTATTTTATAAATCCAAAATCAACTTATTTTGATAAGTTAATATGAAAGCTTATTAAAGGAATTATATTCACGATTTTGGACAGTAGATAATTCTTTAAATTAAATATGTAGAAGTAATGAATTTGGTTAGGAATTATATTCACCATTTTAGATAGTGGAGAATCCTTTGAATTAAATGTGTAAAGGTAATAAATTTGGTTAGGAATTATATTCACGATTTTAGACAGTGAATAATTTTTAAATTAAATGAATGTTTTGAAAAGTGATCTTTTAAATGGAGTAAAATGGTTTGAAGATGTTTTAAAAGGTGTGAGCATCGAATACGTAGATTTCAACATTCATTGTTGAAATACACGTTTTCGAGAAGTAAGGAAAGCATGGACTATAACACTGTTGTTATAGTAAATGATTTTCGAAAGGAGATGTTTTGTATAGTATATGGGATATATATATATATATCCAATTATTGAATCCCTATACCAATGATTTTGGGTTGTTGTAACGATGTTTTACGCAACATTCCTTTGACCCAATAAAGTGTGTGTTGGAAAATATTAAGCTTTCCTAAAGAGAATTGTGAATTACTTATTAATAAGTATATGGAAATGTTTTCCAATATAGAAAGTTGAAATGGTTGTGGAATTATATCGTTTTAAAGAAAATTTGAAGTGAATATTTGAAAAGTGATTTTATTAATGAAAGATTAATTAAAAGGTCCTAGTGATTACTTATGGTGCTAGATATTTGTTTGTTGCTTTGATAGTTAAATAATCGACTATAAAATTTGGCCATTTTAGTTCCTCGACATGATGTGGGAACTATTTAGTTGTACATTTAATATGTAGCCATTGGTGTAGGCTTGATTATTGTTTGTGTTGTGGATGCTGATTCGTGAAGTGTGGAGTATTACTCCAATCCATCGAGCTTCCATCTTGACCGAAGGATAGCAAGTTGAAAGTTGGAGACGTGATAAGTCTATGAGACTTAGTTTCTATATGAGGATGAGAAACACTTTTGCGTTTTTGATGCGAACAGATCAGGATCGGTTTATCTGACAACCACTCCGGACCAACATATATGCATTCCATTGTGCAGGTTGTGATGATATTGATATTTAGGATTTTCATAGTGGAGGACTGCTTGTTGATTGTTTGGGGTTAAAATTCAATATACATCTAGTAGCAGTAGTCTCTTCGTTATGAAATATCCAATGCAAGAGTATTCGCTACTAAGCCTAGAGATTTTCCGAAAGGATGTGGTAGGAAAATACCTTCGATTTGTCCTGTTCTTGGACAACTGTATGGACGTTTTTATGACAATGCAATTCTATGATTACGTACATTGGTCTTTACAAACGTACATCAGTAGTGGCAAAGAAGAAAGAACTTCTCTTAGTTTAACACCCTCCTTGAGACATACGAGCTCAAGTGTTGTATTTTTATGGAAGGAAATTAATAGTCAAGGAGAATGGCAATGTGGCATTCAAAGTGATGTGATATATGATATGTGAAAGGTAATCGTTACCTCAGGCCTCATTAACCGAATAACCGAAACATGGTTAGATGCGGCAAGGCTAAGTGGGTCATTCCCAATTAGGATATAATCATCCCCTTCTAGGAATATTTCTTCCCGCTATGACGTTCGAGATGTAAATTAATGTGGTTTGTATGCTATGAGGCCCTCGAAAAAGGTCGGTAACGACCAAGGGATGATATATTCGATACTACCTAGTTATAGAGGTAGGCCAGTTGTGTATTGGTAGAGGTTCTTTTGTGATGTTCCTCGGTACATTCCTCTAGAGATGTACTGCCGGAAGGTAGACCCTTCACCTGGTTATTGGTATGAAAATTTAAATTCCACTATGATCTTACGGTTTTTTTGAATTGGCGTAATGAATAGCCCCGAAATGCTATATGGGTAACCATTTCCGCTATGATTAATATTATTTGTATACTAGACACTAGTATAATATAACACGATTTGATATGAAAGATTTTGATTATTTTAAGGTAAAAACATGTATGTGTTTATGTGTAGACACATCATACGAGATACTTTATTTTGAAAGGAAAGTTTGGTAATTAATAAACTTAGTTGGGCTTGTTTCTCATGATGGTTTACTAGACAGATCCGGGCGTTCTTTCATTCCAATGCTCGGGTCAGACCGAGTATATTTACAGGTTCATGTTAGGCGCTTTTGGAGCTTTAGCAGGCGAGTTCAAGATATTCATTTTCCTACATGTATATATATATATATATATATATATATATATATATTATCCACTGCATTATTATTGTTTATATTATCGGCAATTGTAAGGACATGTTATTATAACTGTCCAGGCTGATGATTAGTGATTGATTGTTGAACACTGATTGATGTATGCATATACAATTTCTGTTTTGTAAAGATCATTGATATGATATTATATGTTTTCTGCTGTGATTTGAGATTCTGTATTGGTCAGTTTAGTTCTTTCTTCTCTCTTTTTTCTCTTCTCTTATTCTCTCTTCTTTCTTTCTCACGACTTTCCATCAGTCTGTGCTTTTTGAGTCGAAAATGTGTGGTTTATTGTCGATTCAAAGGGTATGGATTTGTGGGTCATCACAGATGAGAACCAAGGACTACTTAAACAGTTTAATAGAAATAAGCACTCGGTGCCTTTATGTTGCGCCAATAGCAATATTTCTTAGAAAGTGGCACTTTCCCGCTTGATAGCCCGTACTTGGAGTGGTTTAGGCTTAGGCTTAGAAACTTATATGAGGAGTGAATCCTTTCTTTCTTTGTTATTATAACATGTTTTTTCTGTACATAGGTTTGTTGAATTTATGTAATTAATAATGGACGTTTATATAGATCCTTATTTGGTGCATTTCGATTATATTTGAGTCAATTTTTTTATTACTAATTAGGTCGGCCTCAATGAGCCTTTGCCTAATCCTAACGAAGCCATCGAACCCGACCTTCCTTCTATTCCTATTGTTCGTGAGTCGGATGACACAAGCATGTATGATTTTTGGGTTGGGGTGAAGGATTCTTCTACTGCCACCAAGGCTGAGGGGGTTCATCTCATCATAGAGAATGAAAGGTTGAAAGGTATTTAGAGCATGTTCATGAGGAGCTTAAAGAAGACACATATGCACTCATACATTAGTATGAATGTAATTCTAAGTTGCATACATGGGCTGTAGAGGCCAGACTAAAGTTGGAGGGAATACAGCAGTCTATGGAAGATGCTGAAAAACTTTATGGTATTGTTTATCAAAACGAGATTGTTCAGTATAGGAAAACCATTATGGATGTCTATGGAGATTGCTCACTTAATTGGAGAGAAAGAGAATTTAGAATGCGGGAAGGCGATTGCTGTAACTTGCTCAGATACGGTTCCAACTCATCTAGAGCTTGGTTTTCATTGATGTTTCTTATACCAGACTTTTGTTTGACGCTTGGTTTTCGTTTTCCCTAAATTCCTCACATACTCTTTCGAGTAGTTTGAGAAATGCATGTTTTTGTTGATGTTCTTCTAAGCTCGAGAAGATGAGTTGGATGTTTCATATGCCGTAGTATTATTATTTCTACTGCATTACTATTGTGTGTACCAGTAGTTGTGAGGAAAGGTTGTTATAACTATCCAGGATAATGATGGTAATTAGGTTTTGTAACTTTGAAATTTCTATATCTAAGTAACCTTTGTACTATTCCCATGATATTGTATTATCGTTTTTGCTTGTGTCGTGTGCTACGTGATAGGGGATTCCTACACTGGTGAACAAGTGATGAAACTTTATCTCTTACCCCTACCCGCTCCTTTACGGTTGATGTGTAGTCGAGAGCTGGTCGTAAAGGCACGAACGGGGTAACCATTTGTAGCCACCATCTAGAAAATGGTGAATCATTACACTTGGTATTAAAGCTGAGGTTAAGCGAGAACCTTAGCTTTGATGGGTACGACTAATTAAGAGATAGAGTAATAGAATGCCCTAGCATGAGTCGAGTGATACATATGATAGTGTATTTGAAATTTTTTTATAATCATATACGTTATAATTATTACTGTGAATATTAAAGATCTTATATAAGGTAACTTATATAAGTGTGAATTGTCGAAGTATAGTTTAATTAATGTAGGTGTTAATGATGTTTACCTATTATCCCTTATTGATTAGTTTAGTTATGCTCGGCTAGTTTATGGGTATTAACTATCATTTTTTATTGTTGATTTATGCTCGACCTATTTATGGATAGTTTTACCTTTTTATTACATAGGTTGGGTAGACAATATTTGCAGATGCATTGAAACTAATATCTTATGAATTGAGTTTCACGGTTTGACTATAAGCCGGTGGCAATTTTGAGTTAAAAGTTAAACTTAGTAAAAGATATTTATTTTTGATCTAAAGAAAAGATACGATATTTTAGGAATAAATGTTTGTTAATAGATTTATATAAGAAATTGATTTTATATAGCATGGCTTATAAAACATGATTTATAAACAAAATGTATTTAAATAATATTTTGAGAACTTAAATCCTGATGTCTTCGGAAATGTTTTTCAAGATTTTGAAAAAAATATTATTATTATTATTTGAAAGCAAGTATTTAGGAAATTGATTTATGAAATTAGGTCATGCTACTTAGTAAAATTACGAAGTACTTGATACCATTTTGAAAATGATTTTGTTAAGTCAAAAAATCATGAATTAGATGTATTGAACTCACTTGTGCCGCTTGAAAATAATTCTGATGGTGACTTCAACATCATCGGCATTCACTTTTAGGTTTCTAAGTGGGGAATGCTATAGAGTTATTTTAGTAAACGGATTTTAGTTTAGTTTTGAAAGTATGATTTTCTATACAAAAAGTATATGTATAAAGTATTATTTCGAAATGAGTTGAAATAAAACCTGGTGTTTAGTTCTAAAGTTTTTCTTTGGAAAAGATATTTGATATGAACTTTTATGTAGAATGTTTTATATATATGATATGTAGGATGCCCGAGTAGTAGTGGCATAACCCATAATAAATGTTGGAACTTTTCATGTTCTCCTTTTTTGGGTAAAATGTGTTTAATAAATTATTGAAATTTGTTATGATATTTTATGCACACATGTAACCTATGCATTAGGATTGTATGGTATGTGCGTTGTGTATGATATGTTGTTTGGTAGATTTCATTTGTTAACATGAAATGGAATTTTCGATGATTTTGGACGGTTAAAAACTTTCGAATCACTATAAAACTTAAAGAAAAAGTGTTTTGTGAAAATATACAAGTTAAGTTTATATAACACGTGAATCGGGAAGGCAGTGAGTCAAAACAAGTTTAATTTGTTGAACATACTTGTTAAGTAAAATGAGTTTGATATTTTGTATATACTCTTAGGATTCCATGGAGTATTATACGAGTATAAACTCAAGTTATAACCATATATAAGCTTGAAGCTCTGTTTTATGAATTGATTCATAAATGATTTTAGTATTGAGATATACTTTCTGGATATAAGAAAGTGATAAAAGATACTGGTATAGTTAATAAACGAATAGGATAAGTATGTAAGTTGTACATAGATCGTTTTTTTCGCACGACCGTTCTTGATCTAATATTCGAGTACATAATTTCGAGGTGGTTTGCATCTGTCCGGACAAAACTTTCACTAGATTCTTAACGGCGAACACTTGATATGGATTTTTGACATGATCTTGATGTTTTCTATCATAGTATATAATTATGTAAAGAGAATGGAGGTTTATAATTAAGGAATCTAATCGGAGTCTGCACTAGAGAGGTTAAGTGATCTATAATAAGTCGGAAGTGAAATTTATGTAATTTAAAAAGTGATTGAAATTAACATTGCATATGGATGGTCTATGTACATCATATGGGCTTTAGTATTTTTATACTATGTTTCATTGGCTTATGGAGAGTTTAGGCGATGACTCTTTAATTTTTTATGAGGTATTGTGAATCGTTGACTAAGTGATAACCTTAGACTGTTGAGCGTTAGGTGCACTTAGACTATTTATCATCTGTGTGCGATGAGAGGATTTTGAAATTGAGCAAACCATTATTTTTGTTTTCTATGTGATTTTGAATACTGTTATGTATTTCTATGTAATTATTTGGTTTCTATTGTTGGAATTTGGAGGATGAAATATTTTAAGTAGGTGCGAATGTAACGACTCAGAATTTCGAACACTTCATATTTAAATATCTGAATACTTAAATATTTGAATCTTGGATTAAATGTTATTAAAATGATTTAATAAGCATTCTAACCATCTTTTAAATCATAAGTAATGATGATAAACATGTTTTCGAAAAATGTTTATTAAAATAAGCACTTTGAAAAAATATCGATAATGTGATCGAAAATCATTTTATGGATAAACGGTTTTTTTTCTCAACGAAAGCTATTCAAGCTTTTTGTGCATGTCTACTTAATCATTATTAAGATAATTAGCAACTGAAAATATTTTCATGTATATCGCTAACTAAATGTGATGGTGTTATGCATGATGTAATGGAAGATATTTAAAAAATGAGCTTAAATGGAAAGTCTTAGCTCTTAAAAAAGGTTAAAGGAGAAGCGATGGGAGGTAACCCTTATATGACATAATGGGGAAGGGGCGAGAACAAGCATATGATGCACCATTTGAAGCCTATATAAGGAGGGACACGCCCTTGTTAAATAATCACTAATTCACAAAGCTTGAAATAAAGTATGAGAATTAAAAATGGTGGAATTGCTTAAGCACTAATCCACTAATTATTCTCTAATTTTTTCATGTCTTAACCAAATCATCCCTAATCTCCTTTAAACTTTGGCAATAGACCTAAAACATCGTGGAAAGCATGATTATCAAGTAAGAAGTAGAAGAAGGTGAGATGAAGAGAGGAATCTTAGAGGGGCTGTGAGCATCAGAGGAAGAGGGGAGGTGTTGCTTTGGTTTGGAAGTGCTAGAAGTTGGATCTTTAGAATTTGATGATGGAAGGAGATGGTTCTTTATTCTTGTGGGTTTATTTTAACAACCTGGAATTTTGGTTATTCGAAATTAGAATATTTAATCGATTTTTAATAATTAAAAATTAAATTTAGATTTAGTAACTTGAGTTTCAACTATAACGATTTATTGGGTAATTTAATTGTTGAATTTAATAATTAAAAATCATTTAAATAATTTAAATCTTGGACTTTGTTTGGATAAAAATGATTTAAAGGCTTATTTAATTTCTTTTGATAAGAAGAAAGATAATAAAAAAATTAATTGGATTTAAAAGTGAGTTGCTCGATTTTGAAAATAACTCATTTTAATTTATGAGTGAAAATAGCTTTCCAAGGCACGGTCTCGGATTTAGACGAAACCAGTTCCAAAAGATTCGTAATAGTGTATTATTACCGGATTTCAAATTTTGTAGCATTTAGAATTACGGTTTGGTCGTACGGGATAGAAACAAGTTGAAGTTAATATTGATAATTTAATATAATAATTGGGTTTAAAAAGCTATCTTCTCCATGCGCTCGAATTGAGGCTCGAGTTTTATTCCATTGTGTTTGAAATAGGGGTATAACCTTAGGAACGCCAGGCAGCATGCCTCGATCAGAGTCTGTAATTTATACCTAGATATTTTGGAATTTTAAATACATACATACATATATATATTTGGATTAGTATCTTTCCTCACATCAGCCACCCTACTCTGTGCAGCCACCCTATACGTCGATTTTCGTTTCCTTTGCCTTCTTATTTAAACGAGCAGCTAAAAACGGTCAAGAAACAAAAAGAAATCAGAAAGTTTCAAAAAAAATTAATTCAAATTTTACCCAACGAAAAATTCTCGAACAAATTTTAAAAATCTAGTTTTGATTAAAGCTTCGACCTGAGATGTTTTTTGAGAAGTGCAGCGTGTGTTTTGGAAATTCAAAAGTAAGGCCGCAAGCAGTTTTTGAGCTAAGGTTGCATTTTATCAACATTTGGGGAAGAATTAGGTCGAGGCGATGGTTGCAATGCATTGCTCGGGCAAAAGCGATGAGATGGTGATCATTTGGAAGCATGTGGCATCGTTAGGTGGAACACGACATTTACTATGTGCATGAGAGGAGATACAGGTTGCGAGTTGGAGGTGTGGTCGTTGGGTAAATCAAGTCACGTTTAGCGAGAGGAGTTCATCGTTGCGATTGATTATGGATTTCATTGAAAAATCCTCTGTATCACAACTCAAACGTGCATAACATTTTGGTTACTCATGCGTGTACAGGGAATGTCCATGGGGAAAAGGAGGAAGAAAGGCAGGGGTAAACTTGTAATTCTATTAAAGTTGTTTAATTTTAAGTGAAGTTTATATCAATAACTTCTAAAATTCATAACTCCTTCATATGAGGTTGGATTGGAACAAAAAAAATTGTGTTACGATCATGGAGACGAAAGCTTTGAAATGGAACTAGTTTGGGTGAATTTGGAGACAGTGGAAATTTGGGCTAAAATCGGACGTCGTCTGGTTTTTGTTCCAAACCGGAACGCTTCGGCGATAGCAAAGGATAAATGTGAGTAAATCTAACTCATTTTGGATAATTTGTTTTATTTTAAATAGTTAAATTTATTTATCGGTTGCTTGGATGAATTGATAATTATTATCAGTTGGATTTTATATTATATATATTAGTATTTGGATATATTTCCACTGATTGGAGCGGATGTGACACTATGCGCTCCACATAATAGCGGATGACCCTATATTACCGCGATATCCCGCCTCGAAGCGAGGTTGGTATTATATTTTATATAACATCTATGGTTGTAGGTAAATAGGTTGGAGGGATCCAATTGGATTCGTCAAAAATATATTGATTGTTTCATATATAGCGATATATGATATGATTGAATAATCTGATATGGATTGTTGTGTGATATGCTTTATTGGATGCTATAGTAGCACTGGCCTTAATTTTAGTATTTAAAATGCCATAAATAATATTTTTGAAATTCTAAAAAGAATTTCAGCGGCGATTTTGGAAATAATAATATTTATATTGAATTTGGATTATTTTAAAGGGATGAATTTGAATTAAATAAAAGATTGATTTTTGGAACACTATAAGTGATATTTTGAGTTTTAAAATGGATTTAAAATTGAATTTTGAAGTAATGAGTGTTTTTGGTGAAAGCTCGGATTATTTTAAAAGAAACTGATTGTATGAAATCAATGACTTGATTTTTGATTTTTACTTAACTATTTCCTAACGAATTTTAAATAGAGATTTTAAAACGATGGATAAAGCATTTGTATAATGAAAATTAAGTGATATTTCTGAAAATATGGGAAAGGAGTTGAAATCGAGGTTTTAAAATAGTTTAGAAAATATATGGATTTATAAAAGGATGGATTTATAAATGGAATTTTATAAATGAGGATATTTTATAAAACAAGTGGAACTCGAATTAATTTGTAAACAATGTTAGTAAATGAAAATGAAATGACTATCATTTGATAAATTAGGAATATAAATTCATAGTGTGAATTTAAAATGAGATATGGAAATCATGTTAGGAAGAAATAGTGGTTCTATTTTAGAATTTGGAAATAGTTATGAAATTGGAAATAGTTATGAAATTGGAAATGAAAAATCGATTTGTGATAAATCGAGAAAAGTCAAGTTTCATTTTTAAAAGGGATTTTATTATTAAACATTGTGATTTAAAAACTGTTATTTTTAATTAAATTATTTAGGAAAGTTGGTTATTCAATATTTAAGATTGGTTGAAATGAATTCTAATTTTTATAATAAGCTTTGGAAATTGATTATTATTATTTATGAATGAAATGAGAATTAGTTATCATTGTTTATTAAAAAGGGGTTGTGATATTTTAAGTAATTACTTAAATGAGTTGAAAACTTATTATTATACTTAAAGATACTATTTTATAAATATAGAATTTTGGAAATTAATTGAAGTTATTTATAAATACTCTAGAGGTATGTAAATGGCGTTTTATTCAATGGATGTGGTTTTATAAGAAAAAAATCTTATAAAGGAATTCGGGAACTTTGGAAAATATGACAAAAAGAAATTTGATACAAGGACTTCGGAGATGCATCTGAATTCATAAAGTAAATTATGAATTGTCAATTGGGTTTATAAATAAGTATAATTAGTTTTTGGAAATTTTATAAAGGAATTTATTAACAATTCCAAGCTATATGAGGTAAGTTATGAAATATTTCCTAAGTTTGATATTAAAATGATTTTGGAAAATATATTTATAAATATTTTTCCTAAGTATTGAAAAGACCGGTCTTGGAAATATTTTAAGTATGAAATGAATGGCATAGAAATATTTTTCTAAGTGCTATAAAGTGAATTTGGAATATTTCTAAGGAATGATATGGTTTGGGGATATCCCGTTAGGGATATTAGAAATTTTGAAATTCATTTCAAGCATTGAAATTATGGAAGAGATCTGAATATATATCTTTGTAAAGATATTTGAAATAAATGTTTTGAAAGATTTATAGTATGGGCCCAGTGACTGCTTATGTGTGTAATTTGATAGTTAAATAACTGACTATCAAATCTGGCCAAATTCGTTAATCATTTCAAAGAGACCGGGATTAGATTTAATTATCCAAAAACCACTTCGATCCGATTTGAGCGTTACGAATTGTGATATCGTAAAGATGGTGAATTTGGAGATTCAGTTTGTTTAGACCTAGAACAACTTGTATGGATGAATTCTATCATTGCATAATTGCCTGGAAGGTGTTGTTAGCATTCCAAGTATATGAATGCCCAATCTAAGGTAATACATAGCATCAAGCCTTATTAACTAGGAATGACTGAAAATCAGGGGAGATGCAGAGGGCAAAGTGGGTCGCACCCAAGTAGGGTATGTTATCAACTTTCTAGATACCCTCGAATATATTATAATATATAATTATGGATATCGTTGTGCATGGAAAAGAGAGCACTAGATAGGGTAGGAACACCCAAGGTGATAACAAATTTGGTACTATCCAATAAGGCGTAGGCTGGTCCTATGTTGGCAGGGATCGTTAGGTACGATCTAAGTACATTTTTCTAGAGTTGTACTATGATGGATGGTACCCCAATACCCAGGCATTGTATGGAATCCATTCTCCAATAAGCGCTGCACAGTTTTAGTTGTATACCAAATACATTGAAATGTGAGATGCAAGCATTTCAGCTATTTTATAGTTTATTTCCTATAAACACTATTATAATATTAGATGGTTTTGATGCTTATCCTAAGGTAAAAGTCTGTCGTATTTATGTGTGACATGGTCTTACGAGATACCTTTGTTTTCAAAGAATTTTGATAAGAGCAATAATTCATATTGAGTGTTTTTCTCACGTTGGTTTTCCAGACTGACTCGGGTGTTATTTTACTCTAATGCTCGTGTCAGACCGAGTATATTTTAGATTAGTTTGGATGCCTAGAGCTTCAGAAGACGAGTGGGAGGTCTAAAGACGTACTCAGGTAGATGGTTATATTTTTAGCTATATTCATTGGTGTGTTATCAGCAATTGTGAGGATAGATTGTTATAACTATCCAGGCTGAAATAGGTTAGTATACTCTGGTTGATGTTTGTGTATGTGTGTGTGTGTGTGTATTACATTTTTATTTTTGTGTAAAGACCTGTGATACATTATAGATTACTCATTCCGCTGTGAGATTCTATATTGTTTAGTTTTTCTTCTTCTCTTCTTTCTCCTTCTTCACCCCTAACAATTTGTCTTTTTGTTCAATTTGAGTTGTCATGTGAAGTTTATTGTCAGCTTAGGCTGTACAAAAAGTGGGTCGTTACAACGTGGTATCAGAGTTAAAGGTTAAGCGAGGACCTTGGCTTTGATGGGTTAACTCATTTGAGATAGTGTTAGAACCTCAATTGTTGGATTTTAATGACAACAACTATACAATTATGTCAAAGAATCTCTAAGCTAATTTGCAGGTACATAGGCATCAAAAAGAGATAATCAAATACATTTAAAATGAAGATACACGGTACAAAGAATAAAAGAATGTATATGGAGATACAAGAAGAGATTTATAAGATAGAGACAAGACAAAGGTGACAAACAAAGTATTATTAGTCATAGAGTGTCGTGTCTAGAGTTTACAAATGTTAAAATCTTCTCCAAATGGTATACACACATACATTCATATTTTAAATGAAAAATCAAGTTTTCAAAAATTGCATGGAGCGAGACTCGAACCCGGGTCTTTAGTTTAGAAGGCAAGTGCTCTAACCATTTGAGCTACGGTAATTTTTAGCTACGGGTCAAATTCAGACGTCTGAATTGACCATTTCAGATGTCTGAATCTGTAATCAAAACTGAAATTTCATACAATATTCAAACGTCTGAATTCGTAATTTCAGACGTTTGAATCTAGGCAAAAATAGCCTATTTCTTTTCTGGTTTGCACGTTTCAAATTTCATAAGTCTGAAATTTATTTTCAAACGGCTGAACTTCTTCAACTGCTATATTTTTGAAAAGACATTTCATTTTCATGAAGAGTTACAACTTTTTTACTAAGAGATGCATCAATACTCTTTCATGATAACTTTTCACGAATGATTACAACTCTTTACACTCTATATAAACATATTAGAATCATTTGTTTAATTCACCGAATTGATCAAAAGCTTTCTATTTCTATACTACACTGATTCTAACATTTTGAGCATTTAAATTTCTATATAATCATTCATTTACTTCCATATTCTTCACACACACACACACACACACACAGATATATATATATATATATCAAAAGGAGAAGATTATAGGAAGATTGTACTATCAAGAGACAAATTCGTGTTATTGAGAACACACTGTGTCATATACTTTCTGTATAAGTTGAAGTCCTGTTCTGCTGTTCAGGCAAGTGAAGTCCTCTTCGGCTGTTGAGGTGAAATCCTGTTCTACTGCTCAGGTCCCTTGTTCGGCTGTTCAAGGGTTGTTTTAAACCTGTTCCTCCGGGTTAAGTGAGGATTGTTGTTAGTGAAATTCCATAAGGAGTCTGGGACTGGACGTAGAATGGGAAGTTCGAACCAGTATAAAAATTCCTAGTGTGCTTGTTTTATTTTTTCTTATTTACTCTGCTACAGTAACTTTGTTTTATTTCCGCACTAGTATATTATAATTCCTTATAGCATGATCCGCACCACCACTTTCATTTGGTATCAGAGCCTGGTTTTCTAGAGATTGTAACAACATCCTAGAATAAATGGCCACAAAGAGATCTAGTCAAGGCAATAAGAAGAGGAAGAGCAATAAAGAAAAATCAAAGGAGCAAACAAACAAATGCTTCATGGAAAAAGATAATGAGGTTAGTGATCTAACTTTTGATGATATGATAGAAATAAATTCAGAGCGTCTAGACACTTTAAAAGGTCACAAAAGAAAATATAAGGAAGCTCTGGAAAATCAGAAGAAAGAAGAATTCGAAAGAGATATGCTTAAAGATGAGAAGAGAATATTAGAAGAAGAACTTGAGAAAATTCAAGATTCGGACAATTCTCAACTCTCTCTATTAAGTCAAGAAATAGAAGCTCAAAAAGAAAAGAATAATGCTCTAGCTTCTGAAAATCATAAGTTAAAAACAAAAATTAAAATTGTTGAGTTAGGTAACACTAGTCTCAAAACTAAGCTTGATGACATTACTAAAAATATTTCCAATTTTAATAAAGGGAGAGAAAATTTATCCAAGATTTTTGAAAATTCTCAACCCGCTTCAAATAAGAAGGGATTAGGTTATGTTAAGAATTCAAAAGCTCACAATGATAAAAGCGGTTTAGGCTATAAACAAGCTAAAAGTAAAAATAGTACTAGATATGCATTCATGTATACTAACTTTAGTGCTAGTACTAGTAATCAAGATAGTTTTAAAACCAGTTATAGTCATAATAGTACTTTGTTTAGAAATGATAGAAATTATTCTTCAAGTACTAAGCTAATGACTAATAGTATTAAGATATGGATTCCAGCTAATATGATTGATCATGATAAACAACTTTATATTAGCAACTATTATAATAATGTAATTTGTAATGAAAAGTATATTTATAAAGGTTCAACCACACCCAAATGGGTATGTTTTCCAAAGACCTAACCCCCCAGACCCTAACATAGTAAGTGAGTACCGAAAATTATTATTATTTTTTGCATGTACTCAGAGAAACAAAAGGAAAAGGATAGATTTTGGAATTTTAAAGAATGTTCCATACGTTTAATAGAATTACGTGCTTACAATAAAATATGGACTTCAGTAAATATGGTAAAATTTATTTTATTTTTCCTTCATAATTAATATTGAGTTTATCTCGTTATATACAAGATATTTTATATAATTTTATATATTCCCTCATTCTTTTTGATAATGACAAAGGGGGAGAAATTCATATGCATATTAATAGAGGGAGATATTATACTTAGGGAGAGATGTTATACTTAGGGGGAGATTTAAACATATTAATATTATTTTTATATAGAATGAATATTTTTTAAAAATTGTATAGTTGTCATCATCAAAAAGGGGGAGAATGTTAGAACCTCAATTGTTGGATTTTAATGACAACAACTATACAATTATGTCAAAGAATCTCTAAGCTAATTTGCAGGTACATGGGCATCAAAAAGAGATAACCAAATACATTCAAAATGAAAATACACAGTACAAAAGAATAAAAGAATGTATATGGAGATAAAAGAAGAGATATATACGATAAAGACAAGACAAAGGTGACAAACAAAGTATTATTAGTCTTAGAGTGTAGTGTCTAGAGTTTACAAATGTTAAAATCTTCTCCAAATGGTATACACACATATACATTCATATTTTAAATGAAAAATCAAGTTTTCAAAATTTGCATGGAGCGGAACTCGAACCCGAGTCACTAGTTCAAAAGGCAAGTGCTCTAACCATTTGAGCTATGGTAATTTTTAGTTACAGGTCAAATTCAGACGTCTGAATTGACCATTTCAGACGTCTGAATCTATAATCAAAACTGAAATTTCATACAATATTCAGACTTCTGAATTCGTAATTTCAGACGTTTGAATCTAGGCAAAAATAGCCTATTTCTTTTCTGGTTTGCACGTTTCAAATTTCAGAAGTCTGAAATTTATTTTCAGACGGCTGAACTTCTTCAACTGCTATATTTTTTAAAAGACATTTCATTTTCATGAAGAGTTACAACCTTTTACTAAGAGATGCATCCATACTCTTTCATGATAACTTTTCACGAATGATTACAACTCTTTACACTCTATATAAACATATTAGAATCATTTGTTTAATTCACCGAATTGATCAAAAGCTTTCTATTTCTATACTACACTGATTCTAACATTTTGAGCATTTAAATTTCTATATAATCATTCATTTACTTCCATATTCTTCACACACACACACACACAGATATATATATATATATATATATATATATATATATCAAAAGGAGAAGATTATAGGAAGATTGTACTATCAAGAGACAAATTCGTGTTACCGAGAACACACTGTGTCATATACTTTCTGTATAAGTTGAAGTCTTGTTCTGCTGTTCAGGCAAGTGAAGTCCTCTTCGGCTGTTGAGGCGAAATCCTGTCTGCTGCTCACGTCCCTTGTTCGGCTGTTCAACGGTTATTTTAAACCTGTTCCTCCGGGTTAAGTGAGGATTGTTGTTAGTGAAATTCCAGAAGGAGTCTGGGACTGGACGTAGAATGGGAAGTTCGAACCAGTATAAAAATTCTTGGTGTGCTTGTTTTATTTTTTCTTATTTACACTGCTACAGTAACTTTGTTTTATTTCCGCACTAGTATATTATAATTCCTTATAGCACGATCCGCACCACCACTTTCATATAGGGTTGATAGTACCCTAGAATGAGTTTGAGTGTGTGCGTGTGTGTGTGTGCACGCGAGCGCATATTTGTTAGTGATATATAAGTTCTTTTATATTGTGTTGGTTGGTCTATTGAGTGGGTTATGGATTCTGGTCAATACGAGTAATTAATGTTATTGATAGCGATCTCTAAACACTTGAACAGAGCAACTCGACATAGTATTGTTTTGAAATTGGGTAAATGAAATAGTTTTACCTTTATTATATTTTATATATGAGTGAATAATTTTCTAGATATTATTATAGTATATATGGTGTGCTTGGTTGTTAGGAAAATTATGATGTTGAACTATTATCGTTTGTTGCTTGTTGTTATGATCGAATAAAAGTTAATATTGTAATGAAAATGAGATTAAAAGTTAATAAATAATTTCATATAACAAAATGGAATTATGTAAATATGATTTGTAAATGTGATTTATAAATTGAAATAAAATGAAATTCCTAAAGTATGTTTTAAATGTGATTTATAAAGAGGATTTAAAAGCTAGGAATTCAGGAATTAAATTTTCGTTGGTTTTAGGAATTGTTTTTCGAAGTTTTGGGAAAGTAATAAAAGTACTATTTGGAAAATATTTTTGAATAGAAATATTTAAAGGGTTTAAAGGGATAGAAAGCACTGAACTCACTTCGGTCGTTGGAAAATAATTTCGGTGATGACTGCGGCATCATCGACGTTAATTTTCAAGTTTCCAAGGGAGAAATTGCTACCAATTGGAGTTTTGTTTGGTAAAACCGATTCTGGCTTTGAAATTCAAAAGAATGATTTGATATACCAATGGAAATTTATGCATGTATGAGTGTATGATTTAAAAATGATTTAAAATATTTAAGAACAATGTGTTTAGACTCTGGAGTTTTCATTTAAATGTTTTATGGAAATATGAAAAAAAGTTGATAATTTATAAATTCTGGGAATTTGTAAGTGAAACAAAGCTTTAAAATTGTTACATGTGAATGTTAAAGAAAGTAAATTTGCAATTGAACTATGGAATTAAACTTAAGTTAAGTATAAAATGAATTATGGAAAGAAATTTAGCATAAGTTGGGTTAAATAAAATAAATTCTGGAAATGAATTAAGGAATGAACTAATTTAATAAATTAATGAGTTGAATACGATTTTGGAATGGTTGAAATATTGAAATTTAACAATGGAATTGAATGAAATAAAATTGGATTTGATATAAAATGTGTATAGAATTAAGTTTTATAAAATGTTTTAAAATGAACTTAAGTAAACAAAGTTCTATGGAATGATGTTTAAGTGATAATAGTATTATGAAATATACCATGTAAAGAAGTGAATATACTAAGTAAATAAGTAATGTGAATAATGGATTATGAATAATTGATTGTAAATGAAATGAATGTGAACAAGAGAATTTGGTATAGCTAAGAATCAATCGAAATAAATAAGTAAGTTGTTCGTATATTATTTATTTGCATTATGGTTTGATCCAGACTCGAGCGCAGAATTTCAAGATGATTTATACCTATCTGAGTTAGGATTTTTCACTCAATCCTCGACGGCGAACACTGGATATGGATTTTTGGTAGATTATGGAGTTCTATATTATAGTATATGGCTATACAAGGAGAATGACGGTTTTTAATCAAGAAACCAGATCTTATTCTGCACTAGAGTGTTCGTGTGAACGATACTAGTTCAGAAGTGAAATTTGTGTGATCGAGCAAGCGATCAAATTGAAATGTGTATGCGAATGATATAGGTACATCGTACAGGCTTACTTAAAACAAACGTTGGAATTGGGAAAATACGAAATAAAATAATTATGAACTATATGATCGAATATCATTGGTAAATAAGATATATGTATCTAAAAGCAAAAATTAATTTGATGCCTTCAGTTTCATAAGTAAAACCTGGTTGCCTAACAAAAAGGTACATGTTTAAAATTGCTATTTGAATTTGATGGTTTTATGATTGAGTCACTTGGCTTTTATTTTCTTTTGCTGATTGAACCTATAGTGGCGATTTGTAGTTGTTCTGATCTAACCGTGCAAAGGAGATGCTAGCAAAAGATTTCTTAAATTAAGGCGTTAGAAAAATTTTGACAAATTTTGTCAAGATTTTATAACTAAAATTTTGATTTTGAGTTCTTACTTGGAATAAATGGATTTAATAAATGGAGTTATTAGTTAATAACCATGAAGGAAGTTAAAGACTTAGAAGGATTTGATGATCAATTTCAACAAATTGATTTTGGCGATTTAAAGGTTTAACTTGATTTGGAAAGTTATTTCAACTAATTTGTTTAGAAAAGAAATGGGTCTGGGCATTTTTCCTATCTTAGCAATTTCAAGGACGAAATTCTTTTAAGGAGGAAGAATGTAACGACCCAGAATTTTTGTTATTTGAAATTGGAATAATTTATGTTTAAATTTTAAATTTTATATTTAATAACTTGAATTTCAAATATAACAATTTATTGGGTAATTTAATTGTTGGCTTTAATAATTAAAAATCATTTAAATTATTTAAATCTTGGATTTTATTTGGATAAAAGTGATTTAAAGGCTTATTTAATTTCTTTTCATAATAATAAAGATAATAAAACTTTTAAATTGAATTTAAAAGTGATTTACTCGATTTTGAAAATAACTCATTTTAATTTGTGAGTGAAAATTGCTTTTCGGGGCACAGTCTTGGATTTGAATGAAACTAATTCCATTAGATCCGTAATAGTATATTATTATCGAATTTCAAATTTCGTAGCATTTGGAGTTATCTTTGGTCATACGGGACATAAACGCGTTGAAATTAATATTGAAAATTTAATATAATAATCAAGTTTAAAAAACAATCTTCTCATACGATCGAATTGAGGCTCGAGACTTGTTCCATTGTATTCGGAATATAGGCATAACATCAGGAACGCCAGGTTGCCTCTTTTGGAGTCCGTAATTTATACCTAGATGTTTTGGAATTTCAAGTATATATATATATATATTTGGATAAATACCTTTCTATGCATCATCCACCCTACTCTATGCAGCCACACCATGTGCTAACTTTCGTTTCCTTCCCTCTCTTATTTAAACGAGCAGCTAAACACAGTCAAAGAAAAAAAGAAATTTGAAAGCTTCAAAAAAATTAATTCAATTTTTACCCAACGAAAAATTCTCAAACGAATTTTAAAAATCTAGTTTTGATTAAAGCTTCCATCTGAGATGTTTTTTGAGAAGTGCGGCATGAGTTCTGGAAATTCGATAGTAAGGTCGTGAGCAGTTTTTGAGCTAGGGTTACATTTTATCGGCATTTGGGGAAGAATTAAGCCAAGGCGATGGCTGCAATGCTTTGCTTGGGCAAAAGCGATGAGAGGAGATCATTTGGGAGCGTGCGGCATTTTTGGGTGTAACGCGACATTTACTATACGCGTAAGGGAAGGTACAGATCGCGAGTTGGAGGCGTAGTGTTTGGGTCGAAAGAGTCACATTCGGCGAGAGGAATTCATCGGATTTCGTTGAAAAATGCTCTTATCGCCACTCGAACGTGCATAGCATTTGAGTTACTCGTGCCTGTATGGGGAATGTTCTTAGGGAAGAGGAGAAGAAAGGAAGGGTTAAACTTGTAATTCTGTTAAAGTTATTTAATTTTAAATAAATTTTATATCGATAACTTCTAAAATTCATTAATTCTTCATACGAGGTCGGATTGGAATGAAACATTTTGCACTACGATCGTGGCAAAAGCTTTGAAATGGAACTAGTTTGGGTGAATTTGGAGATAGTGGAAATTTGGGCTAAAATCGGACGTCGTCTGGTTTTAGTTCCAAACTGAAACCCTTCGGTGATAGCAAAGGATAAACGTGAGTAAATCTCACTCATCTAGGATAATTGGTTTTATTTTAAATAGTTAAAATTTATTTATTGGTTGATTGGATGAATTGATAAATTATTATCAATTGGATGTTATATTATATATATTAGCATATATATTAGTAGTGGGATATATTCCCGCCGTTTGGAGCGGATGAGACACTATGCTCCCAGCATAATAGCGGATGATCCTATATTACCGCGATATCCCGTATCGAAGCGAGGCGGGGTTGGTATTTTATATAACATCTGTGGTTGCAGGGAAACAGTTTAGAGAGATCTAACTGGATTCCTTAAAAATATATTGATTGTTTCATATATAGCGATATATGATATGATTGAATAATCTGATATGGATCGTTGTGTGATTTACTTTATTGGATGTAATAGGAGCACTGGCCTTAATTTGGTATTTTAAATACCATAAATAATATTTTTGAATTTTAAAAAGAATTTCAATGGTGATTTTGGAAATAATAATATTTATATTGAATTTGGATTATTTTAAAGGGATGAATTTGAATTAAATAAAAGATTAATTTTCCAAACACTCTAAGTGATATTTTGAGTTTTAAAAATAAATTTAAAAATGAATTTTGAAATAATGAGTGTTTTTGGTGGATGCTTGGATTATTTTAAAAGAAACTGATTGTATAAAATCAATGACTTGATTTTGGATTTTTACTTAACTATTTCCTAACGAATTTTAAATAGAGGTTTTTAAAGTGATGGATAAAGCATTTGTGTAATGAAATTTAAGTGATATTTTTGAAAATATGAGAAAGGAGTTGAAATTGAGGTTTTAAAATAGTTTAGAAAATATATGGCTTTATAAAGGGATGGATTTATAAATGAAATTTTATAAATGAGGATATTTTATAAAACAAGTGGAACTCGAATGCGTTTGCAAATTTATAAACGATGTTTTTAAATAAAAATGAAATTATTATCATTTGATAAATTGGAATATGAATTCACAGTGTGAATTTAAAACGAGATATGGAAATCGGGTTAGGAAGAAATAGTGGATTCTATTTTAGAATTTGGAAATAGTTATGAAATTGGAAATGATAAATCGAGAGAAGTTAAGTTTCATTTTTAAATGGGATTTTTTATTAAACATTGTGGTTTAAAAAGTGTTATTTGTAGTTAAATTATTTCGAAAAGTTGGTCATTCAATATTCAAGATTGGTTGAAATGGATTCTAATTTTTATAATAAGCTTTGGAAATCGATTATTATTATTTATGAATGAATTGAAAATAGTTATCGTTGTTTATTAAAAAAGGGTTGCAGTATTTTCAAAAATTACTTAAATGTGTTAAAAACTTATTATTATTCTTTAAAATACTATCTTATAAAGATAGAGGTTTGGAAATTAATTGAAGTTATTTATAAATACTCTCAAGATTTGTAAATGGGGTTTTATTTAATGGATATGGTTTTATAAAAGAAAAAAAAATCTTATAAAGGAATTCGTTAACTTCAGAAAATTTAAGAAAAAGAAATTTGATACGAGAACTTCAGAAATGAATCTGAATTCATAAAAGAAATTATGAATTGTTAGCTGGGATTATAAGTAAGTATAATTGGTTTTTGGAAATTTTAAAAAGGAATTTATTAATAATTCCAGAGATTTATGAGATAAGTATGAAATATTTCCTAAGTTTGATATTAAAATGATTTTGGAGAATATGTTTATAAATATTTTTCCTATTATTGAAAAGGGTGGTTTTGGAAATATTTCAAGTGTGAAAAGAATGGTATAGAAATATTTTTCTAAGTGTTATAAAGTGAATTCATAATATTTCTAAGCAATGATATGGTATGGAGATATCCTATTAGGGATATAAGAAATTTTAAAATTCGTTTTCAAGTCTTGAAATTATAGAAGAGATTGAATATATATCTTTATAAAAATATTTAAAATAAATGTTTTGAAATATTTATAGTATGGGCCTAGTGACTACTTATGTGTGTAATTTGATAATTAAATAACTGAATATCAAATCTGGCCAAATTCGTTAATCATTTCGAAGAGATCGGGGTCTGATTTAATTATTCGAAAACCACTTCGATCCGAATTGAGCGTTACGAATTGCGATGTTGTGAAGATAGTGAAGACAGTGAATTTGAAGATTCGATATGTTTACACCTAGAACAACTTGTATGGATGAATACAATTATTGCATTGTTGCCTGGAAGGCGGTGTTAACATTCCAAGTATATGAATACCCAATCTAAGGTAATACGTAGTCTCAAGCCTCATCCATCGGGAATCACTTAAAATAAGGGGAGATGCAGCAGGGCTAAGTTGATTGCACCCAAGTAGGGTATGTTATCACCTTCGTAGATACCCTCGAATATATTATAATATATAATTATGGATATGGTTGTGCATGGAAAAGAGAGCCCTCAATAGGGTGGAAAAACCCAAAGTAATAACATATTCGGTACTATCTAGTAAGCGTTATGTCAGTCCTGTGTTGGCAGAGATCATTAGGTACGATCTCGGTACATTTTTCTAGAGGTGTACTTTGATGGGAAATACCTTAGTGCCCAATCATTGTATGGAATCAATTCTTCAATAAGCATTGTAAGGTTTTAGTTGTATACCAAATATGTTGAAATGTGAGATGCAAGCATTTCAGCTATTTTACAGTTTATTTTCTATAGACACTATTATAATATCAGATGATTTGGATATAAAATGTTTTGGTTATCGTAAGATAAAATCCCCTCGTACTTATATGTGGCTTGGTCTTAGGAGATGCCTTTGTTTTCATAGAATTTTGATAAGAGTAATAATTCAAATTGAGTGTGTTTTCTCACGCTGGTTTTCCAGACTGACTCGGGTGTTATATTATTATATTGCTTGGTCAGACCGAGTATATTTCAGATTAGTTTGGATGCTTGGAGCTTTAGGAGATGAGTTGGAGGTCCAAAGACGTACTTATGTAGATGGTTATATTTTCCGCTATATTCATTGGTATGTTATCAACAATTGTGAGGACGGATTGTTATAACTGTCCAGGCTGAAATAGGTCAGTATACTCTGATTGATGTTTGTGTGTATATATATACATACATATTACAGTTTTTTTTTAGGTAAAGACTGTGATATATTATAGATTATTAATTCTACTGAGAGATTCTATATTGTTTAGTTTTTCTTCTTATCTTCTTTCTCCTTCTTCACCCTTAACAATCCACATTTTTGTTCAATTTGAGTTGTTATATGCGGTTTATTGTCAGCTTAGACTGTACAGAAAAGTGGGTCGTTACATTTATGTTTGAGTTTTGCATGGATCTAAATGAGTTAACTCACTATCTTGTTTGTATATATATTGTGTGCGTATATGTTGTGTTTGTATTATAAAGTCAAAGTGACATTCACTAAGTAAAGTTATAAACTTTGGACCCTTCTTGCTTTTGAAAACAAATGATAATTATGTTGTATAAAATCACTTCTGTTACCCTCTTCAACATGTGGTATGGCCTTAAACTGATATATAATTAGTTATTTAACTTGCATGCTAAATTGAAATAAGTTTAAAACTATTTAAAGCGAGAATAGTGGTTATTAGTACACTTCTGAATCCCTTGTTTTCAAGATTTTTTATAAATAAATAGGGAAGTATTCTTTCTATTTTTTTAAGTACGCTAATGGTAGTACATACTTTAAATTTTTAATTCTTAAATCATTTGTTAAAGTGGTCAAAACTAGTTACAAAAATCGTGCTTTTTCAACGTGTTCTTTATCAAGGACTTTTAACTTTATTTATAAACGCTATAGTAAGTTGCTTATGGTTTTAAGTGTTAAAAAATGATATTAAATATGGTATGTTTCTCTAATCTTTTTAGAGATGTTTTCCGTTTTTTAGTATATAAAAGTTTGTTTGAAATTTAAATATATTTTTATAACTGTGTATATTTTTCAAAGTAAAGTGGTTTAATAATATAAAACATGTTTTTGATCAAATTATCAATTAATTATTTCAAATAATATTTTACATATATATTTAAAAACTTTTTACAAGTATTTTTAAAGTATATATAAGTTTTGAGAAAGGTAATTTATTATACTTAACACTAAAAGTCAATGAGGTAGACTTCTCTATTTCTGAGAGTTAAGATTGATGTCAAATAGAGACCGAGTAATCGAGCTCTAACCTACCTGGCATCCCCCTTGAATGAGGAGTAGTTAAGTTGGAATGTCAGAAATGTATCGATCTTGTTGTTTACTTACTTGTTTAAAATGTAATTAACTTTACTTAACGCTAAAAGCCGACGAAGTAGGCTTATCTATTTGTGAGAGTTAAGATTGATATCGAGTAAGGACATAGCAATAGAGCTCTAACCTACCGGGCACCCTCTTAAACGAGGATTTGTTAAGTCAGAAATGTCGAAAATCATGTTGTTTGTTACTTATTTATGGGAATTATTAATTTTATACATAACACTAAAGAGGATGAGTATGCTTGTCTATTTATGAGATTCAAGAATGAAGTGCCTATGCAAGGCTTGAATGCAATCGGTGCTCTAACTCACCTGGCTTCACTCTTAAATGAGGAATAGTTAAGTTGAAACATTGGAAACGAGTTAAGTATACGAACAATGATTTGTATAAGCAATTGTTTAACCTAGATTATCGATTAGTCAACTATCGAACTTAACCTATTATAACTTAGATCTTTGAAAATAATATTTTAAAGATGAGTATAAGTGGAATGGTTTTGGTTTTGTTGTGACAATGTGATAATTACATTCGTCTTTAACCCATTTGATTATACTTATGAATGTAAATAGAACTTTAAAATAAATGTTTTAAAGATGATACAAGTATGGAAATTTTTTTGGTTTGTTGTGACAATGTGTTAATTAACATTCATCTTTTAGTCTTTTTGATTAACTTATGAATATAAATAGATCGTTAAAAGAATGTTTTAAAGATAAGCATAAGTGAAACGGCTTTGTGTTTGTAGTGACGTTGTTTGAGTAACGTTAGTATTAAACCTTTTGAATGGATTTATGAAGTTACTTAGATCCTCAAAATGGATATTTTGAAGGAAATTGTAAGCAAGGAATATTTTGGAAGTAGATTGGAAAAGCAAAGGTTTAAAGTAAGAAATCTTGTTAATGATTTGTGAATATATTTATACCATTTGAGATAAGTATATGAATACCTTTTGTAGTATTAAAAGAGAACAAATAAATAGTAGAATTGATAATTTATGTTTTATTAGATAAAGTAAGTTTAACTAATAAGAGTGGTTTTAATTAATAAAAGATTGATTAAACAAAAGGAGATCAGACTTCACTTATATGACTTAATCGTGCTTTGTATGACTTGATCATGCTTTGTATGTTTGCTCATTTATGAAAAACATTTAATCGTATACTTAGCACTAAAAATCGACAAAGTAGGCTTGTCAATCTGTAGAATGAAGACTGATGTTCCATCGGGATATAAGCAATAGAGCTCTAACCTACCGACCTCACTCTTGATTGAGGGATACAGTTAGATTAAAATATCAAAAACTTGATAAGTATACGAGACTTGGTTTTAATATGTGATCGCTCTCTTTATTATTGAATTACCAAATTCGTTGATCCAGCCTTGAAGAGACTAGGATTGGTAAGTGTTTTACTTATCGAAAACCACTTTAAGACTAAGATATATGTTCTATCTCTTGGAAGCGGAATTGTTCGAGGTGCTGGAATACATTCGTGGTTTCAAGATCAATTAGAGATGTGGTAATCAATTGGGGATTCATGTTCTGTTCGAGTGATGAAGACACATGTGAAAGATGCCGAACATGGCCTCGACATCGGAAATGGCTAAAGGTAGAGTAGGTTGCACAACATGGGATTTAGCTAACCCATGATAGGGTATTGTCAACTCCATATCTAGATTATGCTTATTGTGTAGCGCACGAGAGCTGATGGTACTTGGTACTACATGGTTCATGTTTATGTTTTGGCATGGGCCTTTATGTTTTCCGTATGGTATATTTTGTCTATAGATATACAATGCTCGAAATGTAACTTTTGATCCTTATGCATGGAGTTCGAATTTGACTTCTATGAAGAGATCTCTGTGGAAAATCCATTTTGTGAACATTCCTTATCGGGTTTGATTGTACCTTTAATATGATGTTGAATGCAATGAATGTAACCATTCTGGCTATGTTATACATTTATATTCTTCACCTTAGACATTATCTAATGTATGATGTTATGTACTTATTAGATGATGGTTCATTTGAGAGGATAATCGTTAGGTATACCAAGCGGTCTCAAATGTACTGTTATATATTGGCCACATATTTCTTGAGTTTCTCATATCAAACTTATGTCTAAAGCTTGGTTTTTGTTTTTCCTAAATTCCTTGCATATTCTTTCGAGTAGTTTGAGAAAGGTAGGTTTTGTTGATGTTCTTTGGAACTCGAGAAGGTGAGTTGGATGTTTCACCTACCATAGTATTCTTTTTTCCACTACATTATTACTATATGTATCAGTATTTGTGAGGAAAGATTGTTATAATTGTTCAGCCTGATGATGGTACTTAGGTTTTGTAACTTCAAATTTTTTGTATTTAAGTAACCCATTGTACTGTTCCTTTGGTACTATATATTACCGTTTCACTGGTGAGATTTTGATGTTTTGTTCTCTTTTTCCTTGTCTATTACTTTTTATTTTTTATATTTATCCTAACCTTTTGTCTTTCTAGCACTTTGGTTCTCGGCGAGTAAATATCATGGATGTATTAGTATCGACATTTGAGGGTCGGAAAGGTGTATCATTACATGATTGGTGTGAAGCATTCAATTGACATTTTCATTTACTACCCCGGCCAGGTATGATCTGACTTTCTTAGACAATTGAATGGATTATGATTTGATCCGTAGGACTATGGCGACCATTAGGCCGGTGCCAGCTATGATCTTCGTTTTACTTACAACCATGTTGCGCCCAGTCATCCATCAGTTATCATTACAAAATTGAATAACCCATCTTCTACCCTTCAATTTGAGGGCATCTCTCCTTAAAATTCCACATTGCATTCCCAAATATCATAATGCCAGGGAAGGATTATAACTAACTCTTCCTCCGAGTCTGAGTCAGACTCGTAATGCGATTATGTTTAATGAGAGTGCGCCCTTTTTTTTTGGCACCATTTGAAGGTCTTTGTAGGAATACTATTCATGTACATATAAGTGTAATATTTAGTGTATTCAAACAATATTTTAAATAATATAAGAAAGCCCTTGTTTCCGATGTTTACGTAGAAAGCTCTAAGTTGTTTTTGGAATTGTTCTTAATTTGTAGGCTGCAGTACATTCCATATTTTGTTTTTCCTTTTCATTTTCTGAATTAGCTTCTTGTGTAGTTCATAGATGCTAAAATGAGCTTTCAACATGTGTATTTTGCTGCATGCTGGGTGTAACAGCCCTAGTTTTTAGCTATTTATCTTATTTAATTATTTAATTTTGAAGTAATATTTTATACAAATTATGTTTAACAATATAAGTTTAAACATTTAATTTGGAGATATATTTTATAAATCTGTGTATGTCTATAAAATTAAATAATAACTGTGAAAATTTAAGCTATGTCTGAACTGGTAAATTTCGCGTTTGAAAGACGCATGATTTATAGGGTAAAAGTGACGTTATAAAACGTGTGTTTTCAAAATGCTAATTTTATAAAAATTTCTGATGTTTTGGACTGCGTCTGTTTAACGTAGTATGTAAATAATATTTTCAGATTTTTTTGAAGAAAATATCAGTCTGCAATTTTATAGCAAACGTTACTTTTGTTTAAATAAAGTTTATTACATACGTTTCATCCCTACATCAGTGCTAAATCAACCCATGCGCACAAATCTTATTATTGCCGTTCACATTTGAGAAATCAACTTTCCTCTTTTAAATTGCCGTTTCAGTTCAAATCTTTCTCACTGTCACGCAAGCAGTTTCTTTCTTTTGCCACAAATATTGATTCGAGCTTCACGTGACATTGCATTGGCCTTATCCACTCGAATCACATATTCACTTTGTAACTGATGTTTTAGAACCACAGCTCCTTTGATTTAGCCAAAACGTTCGAGATTGAATTTAAATGGAACGTGCATACATCAGCTTCCTTATCTTTAAATCAATGCTGCCTACGTTACCAAGAATCACGCAAAATCAATGCGTTTCCACCAGCAACGCTCGAGCATATCAAACTAGAAGTCTTCAAAATCATTAACTACCCATCTTCTGATTTGAGCATACCCTATTTTTCCCCTAATTCACGACAGCATTAATCTGGATTTTTGTATCTGAAGTTTTCTTACCTTTCTTCTTGCAATAAATCACGCACATAAAATGAACACTGGAAGTAAATCTCCCTGCATTCCTTTGGTTAATGCGGAATTTATTGCTTTATATGTATAGGCAACTCGCATCTCAGTTTGGTCCTTATATAAACTCCACCAAACTTCATCTCTTCAAAGTTTTTCCCCTTTGCAATTGCCTTAACTGTTGCGTCCAGAGCTTCTATCAGGTAATGGTTATATTGCCTTCTTTTTTTTTTCTTCCCTTATTATAGACTTTTTCCTCTTTCTCTCTTGTTCTTTCAATCCACTCGACTGCTCCACCACCTGGGCATATAGATC
This sequence comes from Allium cepa, assembly GCA_030765085.1. Classification (NCBI taxonomy): domain Eukaryota; kingdom Viridiplantae; phylum Streptophyta; class Magnoliopsida; order Asparagales; family Amaryllidaceae; genus Allium; species Allium cepa. Next base: position 117,643,260 of record CM060945.1, on the reverse strand, counting down.
ACGGCCTATAGGGCAGAGGGTGTCGTGTTACATGATTGCCATACCTTTACTGAAATACCATGTACCATAGTGAGTGTGTCTGTATAGGGACGTGCCTTGTGAAGGCCTGCATATTTTCTTCTCCCAGTGTTTCATAGTTTGCAGATCTAGTCTGGGTACAGGAATTGGTTTTAAAAAAAAAAAAAAAAAGAAGAGAATTTGAAGTATAATTCAGTTTGGTCTCTGTACCATTTACCTGTACGCCCACCTTTGGCCTAAGATCTGTCATTTTTTTTTTGATATGCATAGATATCTAGGCTATAACATACTGTAAAAGATAATTCAGGGTCTCTGTTACCATAGTAGTTGCATGCTGTGAAGAAGAAAAAAAGGGGGATTTATAGATATGTATGAATCTGGGTTTAGAAGGGAGAGGAGAATGTATAATTCAGCTGTTTAGATGCGTGTTCAGGGAGTGTTTTAACATGCATTTTGTTTTGATATTTTTGGCCAAGTTTTTGATCTGGGAGGAACTTTGTTCGCTCAGCATAATAAATGAAATTCATAAAAAGAATAGATTGATGACTAAAACAAAAACATCGCTAAAACCATGCTAAGTTATCTGGTAGCAGCAGGGGTTGTATGACACAAGAATGATAGTAATGGTTATGATGCAAAATTTTAAGAAGCAGTAACGTGTTGTACACGTGTGCATGCTTTGGGCAGAGGCGTGTTATCTAGGCTGGGATGATAGTTGCATAGAATACTTATTATTATTAGTATTATATTTTTCAATCTAGTAAAATGGGATTTGCAGATAATAAATAAGCTATATGATAATGAATAGTATTGCCAAACCTGGAAAAAAAAAAATTGGCAAAGGGAGAGTAGTGTTTTATGACTAGCCACGTTTTCTTTTGGGGTAATGGAAGGGTAATGGAACAAGTGGAACCAGAGGGAAGGCTGGAGTGCGAATGTGTGAAGCAGGGGTACAGAGGGTGGATTACTGTTGTTGTTTTGAAAAAGATTAAACGTGGGCAGTGTGCATGTTCCTTGAGAACTGGGGGGGGGGGGCTGATATTATCGAATTGAAAAGCAATAGGGAAGAAAGATAAAGAGTAAAGCTTTGAAAGAAAAAGAAAGAACTGGGAAAAGTTTGAAGAAGAAAGTAGGAAGTGCGCATAACTTGAATAAGCTGGGGAAGATTGCATGTGTGCATGTTTGGGTGTTATCTGTACACGTTTTGGTACCACGGCATATCAGTGGTAAAACGTGATTTGTGTTGTACTGGCCAAACCTGAAGATGTTGGCCTCTCAAAAAAAAAAAAAAAAAAAATTATATATATATTTTGTCTCGAAGTCTTAGCATGGTTTACCCGAAGTTTTGTCATAGCCGACTCGAAGAAGCATTCGTCTGGCTCGAAGCAAATATGTGTCTTCTCGAAGTTAGGTGGGTTTGGGGTCTCTGTCTGTTTGAGTTGCCAAGCCTGGAAAATTTTAGTTGAAGATGGATTAATTGTAAAATAACATAAATCTAAGTTAAAACTTTTAGTAAGAAATATAAGTTCAAGTGGTTGTATCTAAGTAAAAGTTTAGGCGAAAATAAATAATGTGTGTTGGCAGGAATGCAGCTAGGAATATGCACGTGTACATATGTATCACGGCGTATAGTAGAGAGACTTCCCCTATTGCTTAGGTTGTCTTTAGGAAGTTTGTCGTAATTTTAGAGTTAGACCGGTTCACGTTTTAGGGTACATTTGGCCATATGACACGGTGGAGTGGTCGAGCAAATCAAAACAATTCTTGTTCTATTTTTAAAATTCTTCTTTGACCGCAAATTCTAAAGTCGCGTTTCAATATTTTGAATTTTGTTCTAGATTTGAATCTAGGCGACATCCGAGAAATTTGATCGTATTCTCTGTCGGTCTTTACCGGTGAAACATCGTTTTGAAATTCAATTTTTCTGCAACTTTCAGGTGAGTATTTCTCACCAGACATACGTATTTATATTTTAGTAAATTATTGCAAGTGTAGGTGTAAAATTGTATTTCACTATCATCTGTCTGTAGTGTAATATAGAATGATGAACCCATTTAAATTGACACCTCATCAGTTATTATTTGTTGTATGATATTCTGCAGTTATATTACATTATTGTTTATTTACTGCTTAAATCACCACTGCAAGTTCCCTGTTATATATAGATTGTTATAGGCTGAAATGATAGGCCTAAATGATTATTATTGTTCTGTTATTCTATTGACTGCTTAACTGATAACTTGGGATTGCGGGTTTGAAATGATAGAACCCGGGGTTTTGTAAATTACGGGTTGAAATGATATAAATCCGTATCACTTGACCTAGGCTAGAAAATTATATACAGGCCCGTGGTCCTTATAATATTTTCTGAAATATTTAAAATCATTTTGGAAGTTAAATATTTGATTTATATCTTTAAAGGAATTTATATTGATTTTTAATAAGTTATAAATAAAGAATAAATAAATATTTGAATAAATTTATGGAATATAACTTATTTGGTAAATCGGGATTTTGAAAGAATAAGATTTCAGTTAATAAATGAATAAATAAATAGGTTATATTTGGAAATATTTATCAAGTTAAACAATCTATTACAGCATTTAAATGCTGTCTTTTGAAATTGGACTAGTTTTACCCATAACTTTAGGTAGCATTTCCTAAGTGCTATGGAATCTAGAATTTGATTGATCTAAAATTTATGGAATTTGATAAATTTTATTTTACCTTAAGTTTTGGAAAAACTTAAGACATAATATTTATAACTGTATTTTCCTAAATAAATTAAAGATAAATATTCTGGTATTAAGTAAATTTTGGGAAAAATTTAATGGTTAAAATTTGGAGTTTTATTTATGGAAATTGTGGGAATATTCAAGACTAAAAATATAAAACATTGATTTGTGAAAGAATAAAACCCAAACTAAGTTTTGAATAGTAAATACTCCAATTGGATATATATAAAAATTGAAATGGTTTTGGGAACATAAAGGGATATTTAAATTATGGTTAAACTTTAAATAAAGAAATATATTTGTGAAGCTATGTAAATTATCTTCTTTACAAAGTAACCATAAAGTTAACCCATTTATATATATACCGTTGAATGTCCAAACCATTGTGTTTGGGAGTTATGGATTTAAGTAAAGTTTCCAAAACATTATCCTTTGAAGATATAATTCAAATATTTGGTCTCCAGATATTATAACAGTATGGTTTTGGAAAGAATTATATTTGAATATAACGATATCCTATTGTTTTGGGTTTTAAAATGATATCGTATCTATAGTTTTGAAATAGAAATGATTATTCTAGTTTAAAGTATAAACTGTTTTTAAATGGCCACGGGTTATAATAACGATGGGTTGGCAAAGAGACCGGGATCGGATATGGACATACTCTCTGTCGATACCGAAAACCACTTTGACTAACCGTGTACGCGGTGGAGATTCCAGAATGAAGTAGGTTGGTGGTGACGATTTCTGGAAAGGTATATACGTGGACCCGACTCCCGTGAGTTGGCATAAGGTGGCTAAAACAGGAGCGATTCTCGGATTAATGAGGCAGCTCCTCTGATCGAACGCACTTCTTCGTATACCATTCTATTACTCTTGTGATTGTTTGGGTGCACCCTTTGATTTGGGAGTGTTGTTCGAGGTGGGCGGTTGCTGCGGCTTCGCGTTACCACCGGTCCGGATAGCAATTGGTATATCTACCCTGGCATTGCCTAGTTGTGCCGTGTCACCTACCATATCGAGCCTTGTACGAGTTTGGTTTTCTCCCGTAGCCCGTGTGGTATCCTCTAGTTGCTTCCCGAGTAGGAGGAGCTATGATATTGGATGGACTACTGGGACTATTACGTGTTAAGGGCTATATGGGTAACCCCTTAATGCTAAGAAATAAGTATGTTTACTTTATAAATAGACACTATTATAATAGCGCAATATACTACATAGTAAATAGTTTAACGGATCCTTAGAGGATGGGCGGTCCCAGGCATCCTTTGAGTTACTTGCTATATATTACAGTACACTTGATTTAGCTTACATTATATAAGTATGTATGTCCTGACTCGAGTGTTTTGTTTTATTGTACGCTCGGGTCAGTCTGATTTGCAGCTTCAGTTTCTTCTCCGTAGCTAGGACACTCAGTAGATCATTCGTGCTATTGGAAGTTGTTTCAGCCTTTATCCTTTCTGGAATTCAAGACTTTGAAGACTCTCTATCTGTGTATGTTAAAATTTGTATTGAGGATTATAGACAATGCAAGTTCTGTTTTGTAAAGATGTATCAGTGGCTTCATGAACCACTAAATTTTTAATTTCCGCTGCGAGATTCTGATATCTGTGTATGTGATTCTGCGATTTATTTATTGTATATTCTGAGTTTTGCCAAATTTATTCTACAACGCAGTATTTTGAACAATTCAAGTCCGACATGTGCGGATGCGAATGGTTGAAAATATTGGGTTGTTACAGCTGGTATCAGAGCTTTGGCTCTAGGCATAACTTAGAGTGTACGGTAAATTTGATTTACAGAATCACTTTCATTCGAGCTTCAATCTCTTCCTTTTGATTCGATTTCCTTTGAATTTTGGGACGTTCCCTGCGGTTCCAAAGTTCATTCGTATCCCTCACTATTTATCTACTTTAGGTTCGGGAGTGTCCCATAACTCCGCTTCGGACAATCTTTATAGTGAATTGGCGGTCTCGCCATTATTCTTATAAAGGGGTGAAACTTCTTTACCATTAGCATTGACTCACCGGAGATTTTTATTTGTCCTCGGTTTATATGCTAGTATCTTTGGTTATTCTATCTCCTCAGATCAAGTGTAGATTTACACCAACCACATCGATTTGACTCTTTAAGTCCCGGTTGACCCGATCAAGGTTGTCCGCGATTTATATATGACTTACCCAGTTTCCTTATTCTGATTTTTATCATCGGATCTTCTGATTTCAACTTATCTTGAATTCTATTTGATTTGAGTTCATCAAAATTTGAATCTCTATCCTTGTTTTGAAAAATTTATTTCTATATTTGAAAATAAAATCTAATATTATATATATAAGTATAATTTTCAGAATTTTATAATTAATTTGACTATTTGTCAAGAGATAATAGTTTTGATTTTATTTATGATTTTGTAAACCATGTGATAAATGATTAAATATAAACAATGGTTATAAATTAATTTAGAAACAGAAAGGAATTTAAACAAGAACTTGAGAATTCAATTTCTGATGATTTCAAACCTTGTGTTTAAATTTTTTTAAAGGATAGATTATTTAAAGTATTTTCAAAATAGAAGTTTGTTCCCAAAGAATTTTAAAATTTAGTGCTCTTCTCTTTGTCGCTGGAAAATAATTTCGGTGATGACTGCAGCATCATCGACATTCATTTTCGAGTTTCGAAGTGAAAAGACCATTATGTAGTCTGGCTACAGTGTTACTTTGAGATTTTAATTGATTTGAATTTCTAAAAATGACTTAATATATATAGATATATAATTTAAATTTGATTGACATATTTTGTATATATATTTATTTATCTCTAAATGGTTTGAGGGGAATCAGAAATTTAATTCTTAAAATTTTATCTTAATAAATTTCAAATAAAGGAAAATAAAATTTTGAATAAGAAAATTTCAACTGGAGATAATTGAGAGTTTTAGTTGTATAATACCCAATCTCATCTCAATATAACTTACCTTAATTTTCAGAAGTTAACAATGTAATTGGATAATATACAAGGGATTTTATAAATAAAATTTGAGTGTTTATAATAAATGTTATATACTTAAATTTAGTTATAAAAGATTAATAGGGGTAAATAGGGAAAAAGGGATTTTGGGGAATTTTATTTAAATAACCTAATAATCAAATTTGATTTAATAAGGAACCTTAAAATCTAACCAAGAGATTTTAATAAAAGTTATTTCCTGAAATGAAAATGTTGTGTAATAAACAAGGTATCTTTGAAAGAAAATATTTTGAAAGGGATATTTTGTAGTAAGGATTATCTATCTCAAAAATCATATTGATGTCTAAATGAATAATTATGATTTAAATAAGACGTATTTTAATACCACTAAAATTTATAATTGAGAATTTGTTTTAAATAAAAATTTCAAGTGACACTTATTAAAGGAATATCTTATTTACAAAATAGGTCTTTTAATAAAGTGTTAGTTTATTTGTTAAAATTAAGAGTTAAGTAAAATAAGGAACTTTGACTTAATAAATGAAGTTGGATATTCCATTCATAAAAAGTTGTTTTATAAAATATAAGTAAATGATAGCCAAATGAGTATTTCAGAAAATTTAACTAATTTGAAATACTATCATATCTACTATAGCATATTATAAATGCTGCTGTCTAAAAATAAAATGTTTTGGAAAATTTATAATTGAATAAGTGAAGATTATGTTAAAAAGTGTTATGATTTTATGGTATGATTTCCAAATGATAAATTTTGATGACTTCCAAAGTATTATAAATTCAAAGGCATTATGATTTCAAAGTTATTATCTTACTTTGTTTTAAAGCTATCTTCGAGTATCCTTGGTCGCCCTATCTGCTACAGAATGGGGAGGCTATTGCTTATACCAGTCTATTTAGAAATCTTTCTATAATCTTTGAAATTCTTTGTTACTCATCAGGACCTGAGCACCCTAGGCTGACGGTCAAGCTGAAAGGGTAAAACCGATTCTTGAAGATCTTCTTCGGGCTTCAAATCCGGAACTATCCGTTTAAGGTTCTTGTTTATCTAGCTTATCTTCTTTTGTTTCTCTTCTTTCGTTCCTTTTCGAGGACGAAAAGTTCTTAAGTGGGGGAGAGTGTAACAGCCCTAGTTTTTAGCTATTTATCTTATTTAATTATTTAATTTTGAAGTAATATTTTATACAAATTATGTTTAACAATATAAGTTTAAACATTTAATTTGGAGATATATTTTATAAATCTGTGTATGTCTATAAAATTAAATAATAACTGTGAAAATTTAAGCTATGTCTGAACTGGTAAATTTCGCGTTTGAAAGACGCATGATTTATAGGGTAAAAGTGACGTTATAAAACGTGTGTTTTCAAAATGCTAATTTTATAAAAATTTCTGATGTTTTGGACTGCGTCTGTTTAACGTAGTATGTAAATAATATTTTCAGATTTTTTTGAAGAAAATATCAGTCTGCAATTTTATAGCAAACGTTACTTTTGTTTAAATAAAGTTTATTACATACGTTTCATCCCTACATCAGTGCTAAATCAACCCATGCGCACAAATCTTATTATTGCCGTTCACATTTGAGAAATCAACTTTCCTCTTTTAAATTGCCGTTTCAGTTCAAATCTTTCTCACTGTCACGCAAGCAGTTTCTTTCTTTTGCCACAAATATTGATTCGAGCTTCACGTGACATTGCATTGGCCTTATCCACTCGAATCACATATTCACTTTGTAACTGATGTTTTAGAACCACAGCTCCTTTGATTTAGCCAAAACGTTCGAGATTGAATTTAAATGGAACGTGCATACATCAGCTTCCTTATCTTTAAATCAATGCTGCCTACGTTACCAAGAATCACGCAAAATCAATGCGTTTCCACCAGCAACGCTCGAGCATATCAAACTAGAAGTCTTCAAAATCATTAACTACCCATCTTCTGATTTGAGCATACCCTATTTTTCCCCTAATTCACGACAGCATTAATCTGGATTTTTGTATCTGAAGTTTTCTTACCTTTCTTCTTGCAATAAATCACGCACATAAAATGAACACTGGAAGTAAATCTCCCTGCATTCCTTTGGTTAATGCGGAATTTATTGCTTTATATGTATAGGCAACTCGCATCTCAGTTTGGTCCTTATATAAACTCCACCAAACTTCATCTCTTCAAAGTTTTTCCCCTTTGCAATTGCCTTAACTGTTGCGTCCAGAGCTTCTATCAGGTAATGGTTATATTGCCTTCTTTTTTTTTTTCTTCCCTTATTATAGACTTTTTCCTCTTTCTCTCTTGTTCTTTCAATCCACTCGACTGCTCCACCACCTGGGCATATAGATCACGGCCTATAGGGCAGAGGGTGTCGTGTTACATGATTGCCATACCTTTACTGAAATACCATGTACCATAGTGAGTGTGTCTGTATAGGGACGTGCCTTGTGAAGGCCTGCATATTTTCTTCTCCCAGTGTTTCATAGTTTGCAGATCTAGTCTGGGTACAGGAATTGGTTTTAAAAAAAAAAAAAAAAAGAAGAGAATTTGAAGTATAATTCAGTTTGGTCTCTGTACCATTTACCTGTACGCCCACCTTTGGCCTAAGATCTGTCATTTTTTTTTTGATATGCATAGATATCTAGGCTATAACATACTGTAAAAGATAATTCAGGGTCTCTGTTACCATAGTAGTTGCATGCTGTGAAGAAGAAAAAAAGGGGGATTTATAGATATGTATGAATCTGGGTTTAGAAGGGAGAGGAGAATGTATAATTCAGCTGTTTAGATGCGTGTTCAGGGAGTGTTTTAACATGCATTTTGTTTTGATATTTTTGGCCAAGTTTTTGATCTGGGAGGAACTTTGTTCGCTCAGCATAATAAATGAAATTCATAAAAAGAATAGATTGATGACTAAAACAAAAACATCGCTAAAACCATGCTAAGTTATCTGGTAGCAGCAGGGGTTGTATGACACAAGAATGATAGTAATGGTTATGATGCAAAATTTTAAGAAGCAGTAACGTGTTGTACACGTGTGCATGCTTTGGGCAGAGGCGTGTTATCTAGGCTGGGATGATAGTTGCATAGAATACTTATTATTATTAGTATTATATTTTTCAATCTAGTAAAATGGGATTTGCAGATAATAAATAAGCTATATGATAATGAATAGTATTGCCAAACCTGGAAAAAAAAATTTGGCAAAGGGAGAGTAGTGTTTTATGACTAGCCACGTTTTCTTTTGGGGTAATGGAAGGGTAATGGAACAAGTGGAACCAGAGGGAAGGCTGGAGTGCGAATGTGTGAAGCAGGGGTACAGAGGGTGGATTACTGTTGTTGTTTTGAAAAAGATTAAACGTGGGCAGTGTGCATGTTCCTTGAGAACTGGGGGGGGGGGGCTGATATTATCGAATTGAAAAGCAATAGGGAAGAAAGATAAAGAGTAAAGCTTTGAAAGAAAAAGAAAGAACTGGGAAAAGTTTGAAGAAGAAAGTAGGAAGTGCGCATAACTTGAATAAGCTGGGGAAGATTGCATGTGTGCATGTTTGGGTGTTATCTGTACACGTTTTGGTACCACGGCATATCAGTGGTAAAACGTGATTTGTGTTGTACTGGCCAAACCTGAAGATGTTGGCCTCTCAAAAAAAAAAAAAAAAAAAAATTATATATATATTTTGTCTCGAAGTCTTAGCATGGTTTACCCGAAGTTTTGTCATAGCCGACTCGAAGAAGCATTCGTCTGGCTCGAAGCAAATATGTGTCTTCTCGAAGTTAGGTGGGTTTGGGGTCTCTGTCTGTTTGAGTTGCCAAGCCTGGAAAATTTTAGTTGAAGATGGATTAATTGTAAAATAACATAAATCTAAGTTAAAACTTTTAGTAAGAAATATAAGTTCAAGTGGTTGTATCTAAGTAAAAGTTTAGGCGAAAATAAATAATGTGTGTTGGCAGGAATGCAGCTAGGAATATGCACGTGTACATATGTATCACGGCGTATAGTAGAGAGACTTCCCATATTGCTTAGGTTGTCTTTAGGAAGTTTGTCGTAATTTTAGAGTTAGACCGGTTCACGTTTTAGGGTACATTTGGCCATATGACACGGTGGAGTGGTCGAGCAAATCAAAACAATTCTTGTTCTATTTTTAAAATTCTTCTTTGACCGCAAATTCTAAAGTCGCGTTTCAATATTTTGAATTTTGTTCTAGATTTGAATCTAGGCGACATCCGAGAAATTTGATCGTATTCTCTGTCGGTCTTTACCGGTGAAACATCGTTTTGAAATTCAATTTTTCTGCAACTTTCAGGTGAGTATTTCTCACCAGACATACGTATTTATATTTTAGTAAATTATTGCAAGTGTAGGTGTAAAATTGTATTTCACTATCATCTGTCTGTAGTGTAATATAGAATGATGAACCCATTTAAATTGACACCTCATCAGTTATTATTTGTTGTATGATATTCTGCAGTTATATTACATTATTGTTTATTTACTGCTTAAATCACCACTGCAAGTTCCCTGTTATATATAGATTGTTATAGGCTGAAATGATAGGCCTAAATGATTATTATTGTTCTGTTATTCTGTTGACTGCTTAACTGATAACTTGGGATTGCGGGTTTGAAATGATAGAACCCGGGGTTTTGTAAATTACGGGTTGAAATGATATAAATCCGTATCACTTGACCTAGGCTAGAAAATTATATACAGGCCCGTGGTCCTTATAATATTTTCTGAAATATTTAAAATCATTTTGGAAGTTAAATATTTGATTTATATCTTTAAAGGAATTTATATTGATTTTTAATAAGTTATAAATAAAGAATAAATAAATATTTGAATAAATTTATGGAATATAACTTATTTGGTAAATCGGGATTTTGAAAGAATAAGATTTCAGTTAATAAATGAATAAATAAATAGGTTATATTTGGAAATATTTATCAAGTTAAACAATCTATTACAGCATTTAAATGCTGTCTTTTGAAATTGGACTAGTTTTACCCATAACTTTAGGTAGCATTTCCTAAGTGCTATGGAATCTAGAATTTGATTGATCTAAAATTTATGGAATTTGATAAATTTTATTTTACCTTAAGTTTTGGAAAAACTTAAGACATAATATTTATAACTGTATTTTCCTAAATAAATTAAAGATAAATATTCTGGTATTAAGTAAATTTTGGGAAAAATTTAATGGTTAAAATTTGGAGTTTTATTTATGGAAATTGTGGGAATATTCAAGACTAAAAATATAAAACATTGATTTGTGAAAGAATAAAACCCAAACTAAGTTTTGAATAGTAAATACTCCAATTGGATATATATAAAAATTGAAATGGTTTTGGGAACATAAAGGGATATTTAAATTATGGTTAAACTTTAAATAAAGAAATATATTTGTGAAGCTATGTAAATTATCTTCTTTACAAAGTAACCATAAAGTTAACCCATTTATATATATACCGTTGAATGTCCAAACCATTGTGTTTGGGAGTTATGGATTTAAGTAAAGTTTCCAAAACATTATCCTTTGAAGATATAATTCAAATATTTGGTCTCCAGATATTATAACAGTATGGTTTTGGAAAGAATTATATTTGAATATAACGATATCCTATTGTTTTGGGTTTTAAAATGATATCGTATCTATAGTTTTGAAATAGAAATGATTATTCTAGTTTAAAGTATAAACTGTTTTTAAATGGCCACGGGTTATAATAACGATGGGTTGGCAAAGAGACCGGGATCGGATATGGACATACTCTCTGTCGATACCGAAAACCACTTTGACTAACCGTGTACGCGGTGGAGATTCCAGAATGAAGTAGGTTGGTGGTGACGATTTCTGGAAAGGTATATACGTGGACCCGACTCCCGTGAGTTGGCATAAGGTGGCTAAAACAGGAGCGATTCTCGGATTAATGAGGCAGCTCCTCTGATCGAACGCACTTCTTCGTATACCATTCTATTACTCTTGTGATTGTTTGGGTGCACCCTTTGATTTGGGAGTGTTGTTCGAGGTGGGCGGTTGCTGCGGCTTCGCGTTACCACCGGTCCGGATAGCAATTGGTATATCTACCCTGGCATTGCCTAGTTGTGCCGTGTCACCTACCATATCGAGCCTTGTACGAGTTTGGTTTTCTCCCGTAGCCCGTGTGGTATCCTCTAGTTGCTTCCCGAGTAGGAGGAGCTATGATATTGGATGGACTACTGGGACTATTACGTGTTAAGGGCTATATGGGTAACCCCTTAATGCTAAGAAATAAGTATGTTTACTTTATAAATAGACACTATTATAATAGCGCAATATACTACATAGTAAATAGTTTAACGGATCCTTAGAGGATGGGCGGTCCCAGGCATCCTTTGAGTTACTTGCTATATATTACAGTACACTTGATTTAGCTTACATTATATAAGTATGTATGTCCTGACTCGAGTGTTTTGTTTTATTGTACGCTCGGGTCAGTCTGATTTGCAGCTTCAGTTTCTTCTCCGTAGCTAGGACACTCAGTAGATCATTCGTGCTATTGGAAGTTGTTTCAGCCTTTATCCTTTCTGGAATTCAAGACTTTGAAGACTCTCTATCTGTGTATGTTAAAATTTGTATTGAGGATTATAGACAATGCAAGTTCTGTTTTGTAAAGATGTATCAGTGGCTTCATGAACCACTAAATTTTTAATTTCCGCTGCGAGATTCTGATATCTGTGTATGTGATTCTGCGATTTATTTATTGTATATTCTGAGTTTTGCCAAATTTATTCTACAACGCAGTATTTTGAACAATTCAAGTCCGACATGTGCGGATGCGAATGGTTGAAAATATTGGGTTGTTACACTGGGTGTGATGTGCCCCCTTGTTCGAAATCAGTTCACGTTCATGCGCTTGGTACGGTGCATCCCGCTATTTGGAGGCAGACTGATATTTGACTATGAAGTCAGGTCGAATGTTTACAACCTTTTAAAATCATGTGCATGGTTTTTATAGATGGTTCAAGTTGTCTTATATCCTTACGTCCAGTGTGGTTATTTAAATAATATTAACATATAAGAGTTTTTATACTGGTTCGACCGTCTAATATCCCTATAACCAGTTAAGCTGAGAAAGCCAAACTATGCTTTATGCAGCATCGTTTCGATAGCTAGTTTGGGTCATCGAATACCCCTACGTCCATCATTACTATGTTAAAACAATTAACATAGAAAGGTTTTTATACTGGTTCGGGGGGCATCTAATATCCCTACATCTAGTTGCCATGTCAAAGAGATTAACATAGAGAGATTTTTATACTGGTGCAGACCGTCAAATATCCCTATGACCAGTTCATTGTATTACTATTTTCATAATAATTACAACATTTATTATATAAATAATGTAGATCATTCAGAATGAGGTTTGAGATAGCGCAGTACCAAGCATTTGTATTTTTGCAGTCATGGCAGCTGCTTCACTTTTAATTTCTCCACAAGACACCAAGTGTAGTAGGCTTCCAATCTCGATTCCTCTTCTGGCAATGGTACTTCTTTTCCTTGAGGCTTTCAAATTAGAGTGCATCTTAATCACTTTAGCTCTATGCTTAGCCAAGACGATGGTTGGCACTGAGAAAATAGAAACCAAATTTCCTAGTCTCGGAGCAAAAATGTATCATCCCGTATTTTTATACAGTTAAAATTTAACGTATAACGATAAGTAATGAAATTAAATAATTTTGGAATTATTGGAATATGGCTCTGAACTAGTACCGTTGCGTCCGGAGCGATTTTTGATCAGTTTTCATATATAACTTGTCAAAATTTGAACCAATATGAAGAAGTTATGAACGAAACAAAAACAGTAAACAGTACGAAAAATAATAATAATACATATGTACATATGGGCCAACTATATGTACATAAGTTTAAGATATATTATCGTCAGATTCCCGTTTAGAAAATTTTATTCAGTAAGTAATCATATTAATTAAATTATGTCGAATATAAGAAAACTTGCAGTTTATCTACATTATTAGTGCTTATATATTGTTTTCTGTGCCTTATTTACATCTTTTTCAACGTTATGGATTTTATGCAAGCGTTGGTTTCTTCTATCCTCTTCTTTTTCTTCGCGTATGGATTAGAATAGATTAAACGCGAATATGTGTTATATAATTAAGAAAACTGAAATAAAGGAAATTACATGTAAAATAATAAAGGCTGAGGAATAGAATTACTGTAATATATTGCACTAAGGAAAGAGTTAATTTGGGAGTAATTAATAGATTAAGTGGTTGGTTTAGAAAATAAGATACAATTCCATAACTTGGTATCTAAAAGATAACGATAAACGTAATTGCCAGAATAAAAGAAATATAAAAGGGAATTCGTGCAAAATAGAGAAAACACTGTATTTTGCACTGCTCCAAAATAGTAAAAGAGTACCTTGCAGTTACGGATTATTGTTTATAGTATTATCCAATATTAAGATATGAAAATGGATTATATAGTTTTCATAATCAACCAAATAAAATAGAATTACTTCGTAAATAGCAGACAATAAAGTAAAGTATGATTTGAAACAAGAAAATTATTAATTTAAGAATTCGAGGCTATAAAAAATTATAAGGAGCCTAAGTTTGCGTTTACTGGTTAGGCTATTTAACTAGGTAACTATTATGATAAGTGAATTATGTAATGTTGGAGAATTAAAGAAAAATCTATATCATAATAAAAGAAGGCAGACTAAAGTAGACAAGAAACGCTTGTAATTACATAAGGGACTATAAAAGAAGAAGAAAAAGTAATAACTACGAGTAGAATTATGACATAAGTTAAAATTATGAAATAAGAACGGAAAAGCTTATCATGAAACTTATAATAAATTGGTAAGCAATAATAGAAACTTATTTAAATAACTTCTATTAAGTTGATAATCAAATAACACAAAAATAATAAAAGAGGCTTATTTTATTGAACTTAGGGATTCATATATTGTCAAATAAGCAAGATAATGAATGTGGATAGCATTCCCTATTAGACCTATGGTTATCTCGCAATAGTTAGAAGTGAGACGATGACAAGAATATGCTAATTAAGTTTATATAAGTAGCCAACTATATAAGAAACAAACTAAACGCAAATTAAAAGATTAGACCTAGGGTCTAATAAAAGAATTGAAATGCGTTTGGACAAGCCCAAAGGATGAAGCGCCTAACAAAGTAGTTCATCACGGATTTCAGCAATGGAGAAGCACTTTCATCTTAGTATTTTTGGGCTTTAAAGAAGTAAGAGACTTCGATGAGACGTGATGATACTATAGGATGGCCCTCTGAGTAAGCTTAACGAAGTTGCATTTTCGGAGGCACGTCTGTAGGTGCTCCATCAAAAGAGTATGCCTTGACTGCATTTTCATTGTAGGCCCAACGAAACGGACCTTTATAAGCGGTCAGAGGGGCTTGGTGTTCGAAGTAGGGTATTCATATGTCCAGTATTTGCAATTAAGGTTAAGGATAGTCGCATGCGGTTATGGGTCAGCATCAAGACCAAGAGCGATTTTTGGAAAGACTAGACTTAAACCAACATGCTAATGATTCTTTCACTATCGAGACATTGGATGGAGGGGCACCCGCCAATAGGATGTTAGATTTTTTGCAGTAGGGCACGGCCTCTTAACTCTTTAGAAGTCTTTTGATTAGTTGTGGGGTGACTTTGTAGGGACATAGCCACGATGAGAAAGGGACAGACCAACTAGAATGTCTGTATTGTAGGCCTAACGAAGTGGTACTTTACAGATATAGAAAATCCCCGACTAAGTCCCGTATAAGGTAGACCATGTCGACGGGATTCAGAGTAGATAGAACGATTACGTAGTTCTCAATGTACGCATTAGCTGGTACATTGTAGATGTCTGATGATGTGCACGTAAATGTGCATAGTTACATCCGTTTTTATTTAAATAAATGTCATATTTGGGCATTTTAACATGTTTGAAACTAAAGTTCAATTATTTTCAAATCATCATATATTCATCTTCATTGAGGGGCAAAATGGTCATTTTTGTGCATTGTCAATTTGAGAATTTTTACTTGGACATTTTTTTATGATTTTTATAGGACATACTGACGCATATGGAAGAGGATTTCATGAAAATATATGCATGCACAAAGGAACGAAGAGGAAATAATTCAAGCTCATGATCATGGAGGACCCCACCCACTTACCTAAATTTATAACTAAAAGCTAATGGACAACTAAGTGGAGATTAAAGCTTCATACAAATTTAATGATGGAATAGCTAGTAACTAATGGCTACATGACGACCACATTTCTTAAAGGACATTTTGGGAAGCATGACGGCCACATTTCTTAAAGGGCATTTTGGGAAGCACCCTAAAAATTGAATTAGGGTTATATGCATGTATAAATAGCCCTCTTATGAATATGTAAATATCTTCTACTCTCTGAAATTAAAAATGCAAGTTGTAAGCTCTATGTTTCATGAAATAAAAATGGCTTTCTAGCCTCTTTCTCTTCTCTTTTCTACTTTTTTTTTTCTTTACTTTTATGCTCATTTTATTCTTATGTTCTCTTTCATTTCATATTCATAGTTTAGATTTACATTTATGCACTAGTATAGTTCATTTCCTTCTAGTGGTTAATCTTATTTTTCTTTGTTTATTCTATACTTTATTTTATTTTCAATGTTGAAATCTCTATGTGTTGAAATGATAACATAAAGGCGAGGTTAAACCCCTAGAGGTAATGAGGCTTTCTTTTATCATGTAGATTCAACATAATTTTTCATGTATGATCTTTTTTATGCTTCACGAGAAAATGAATGTTCATGTTTGTTTGTGTTTTATGTTGAATTTGATAGCCTATTTTGTTCATAACAAATAGACTATGCTTATCTCATTAATCACAAATTTCCTCTTCATCTAAATATGATCATGGCAATGAAGTGAAGTTTTAATAAAATTTGATGTTTTTTATTTACTAATTAATAGTAAATAGTTCAAGCTTAAACTAACTTTTGGTTTCATTTTCTATGCCATGTTTCATAAGAATTGAAAAGTAGGATTAGAGTTGTATTATAGTTTGATGGTTTAATTTGTGTTAATTAACAACTTAAATAGGCCATGCTTATGATAAATATATCACTAATCCTACTTAGATTAAAAAGAGATCATCATTGATGTTATGTTGATTTATGTGAAAAATATAAGAAAGTGGATTTGCCTTTACATTGAATTTTAATCACATAGTTTTAAATCTCAACATTTGCATAGCTTTATAGTTTTCAAAATAACCTTCATATTTGATTTAATTGATTGAGTATAAAATTTTGAAACCTTAAAAATTCCCAGTGGATCGACCGTACTCGCCATATACTAAAATTGTACATTGTGCGCTTGCGGTTATTTTAATTTGAAATTTATCGACGGTTTTCTAATCCAATAGAATATTCGTCGTTTAATAAGTTTTTGATGCTGTTGCCATGTAATTGATTTGATTTTAATTTCTATTCTTTTAATTATTTTTCGTTTGATTTTCTTGTGTGTTTGTTTTTTTAGTGTTGAATTGCATTTAAAAAAAATATGTGTCTGTTTTTTGTGTGATTTGATTTTGTGTGCTTGTTGCTTGTTTTCTAGTCTATTTGCATTTTTATTTGCATTTTTATTTCTTTTTCAGAAATAATATACATATACACACACAATTTCATTGCTAAATTTTTCCATTTCATTTTGCAAATCATTACAATTATTTTTATTTATTTTTACTACTTTCTTTTACAAACTTCCCTCTTACATTGCTCTGTTGCCATTACAAACCACTGTCCCTGCACACTGCATACCATAACCCACTGCCTCGGCACTGTTACTTCATTGTCAACACACTTCAGTTAACATATCACCTCATCTTCACATACCAACCACATACCAATAACTAGTCAGCACCATACAACTTAAACAACCCTTTGCCTCCGTTTACAACTACTGTCTCATCCTACAAAAACAATTCACCAATCCTCATCCTTGCCTGCAACTTCCATTCCAGCCATTATTTCTAACTTCCTCTTTGTTCCTTCCTGACAGTTCCACCTCCATCACAACAAACTGCCACTCCACCACATTTCACGACTCCACAACCATCTATGTCTTCCCATAGTCACAAAACAAAACCATCACCGCAATCCCAAATCAACACTTACCCTGCACATTCAACAAACAGTGCAGCAGCTTCTGCCCTCTTCACCACTGCCGCATCACAACACAAAACCAACCAGCACATTTTCATCCTCTGCCTTCATACCACTTACTCGACAACTTCCCAAACCTTACTTCACTATCACCCAACCATCCACATATACAAGTTCACCATTCACCATCCTTGCTGTCCACCTAACTTCTACCTTTCCCCTTTCCTTTATCAACACTGTCATCCCATTCAACTGCAAAGCAGCCATCAAACAGCCATCATCAAACTTCACATACTCGTACAACCACTTGAACAAACCATCCACCTTCCTTTCCACAACCATACTTGCATACTTCATAAATTTCAAAACAATATACCATCCTCGACCAAAAAAAAAAACAACCCAGTCACTGTGCCATTACTTCAACTAATTTACTTCAATCAACACTCAACTGACCATCACCAAAGTTGAGACCATAACAAACAAACCCAGACTTCAACATATCTGTCAAATAACTCCTACCATCCTCCTCAATACCACTAATACATACAAGCTTCTAGCATACGAGCTTCCTCTGATCCATACTCCTACCTCGAACGAGAACATTCAAGTCACCGTAACAAAGTACTCGCTACAGGAAAGCGCTCCTCGACCTCCACAAATTGCCGCAACCAAAAGAACTGCCTCATCCAATCGCCTCAAACTTGAACATCGCTTCACCTAGTCGTCGTGACAACGTCAACCTCTACCAGACCTCGCAAATAACTACTCGATCCCAACCGCGACACCCAAGTTGCCCCAATCTCAACCGAAGTGAACACCATCCGCTGCAAACTCGAGACCTCAACCTCGACCTCACCGCAACCCAATACCCAAATTAGCATTCGTCATTGATTTTTAATTTTTTGGAAATTCGCTTCGTACATCTTTTTGATAATTTATTTTTAAAAGTAGAAAAGGGATTTCAATAAGATTTCCGATTTTATTTTCTTATTTTTATTGGGCCGGGTTTGCTTTATGTGGTGAGGATAGTTTTGGTTTTTTTATTGTGAATATGGTTATATTGTTTTATTTTGTTTTGTTTATTTTTTTTTAAGCCCATCCTTATTAAAAAAACGAGTTGCTCAATTTTTTTGTTTAATTTTTTTTTAGTTCAGTTTAGTTTTTATCCCCTAAAAAATTAATTTTAAAATTTTTGTTTTGTTTTGTTTCGTTTTTTTGTAATTTGTTTTAGGTTTCATCCTTATATATATTAAAAAAAAATGTATATATATCTTGTTTTTTGTTTCAGCTTGCCAAAGTAGAAATGCAGGGAAAAGAAGAAATTGTTTTTCTTAGCTTGCTTAAAAATAATTACTTGCCTGCTTGCTCTAAAAAAATTGCCGCTTAAGAATAAATTGCTAATAATCTGCACACTCTAGTATCGTACCCCTTTTCCGTTGTTTTAATTTTACTTACATTGTTGTTTGCTTGCATTTTCATTTATAAAAAAAATTCAGAATCCGAAAACAAAAACAAACTTCATTTTAGTTGCATTATAAATTCACATTTAATTTTAGCTTTGCATTCATCTCATTTTATTTTCTTTACTAAGGGCAACACCCCAATTCACATAAGGTGAGGGATTTCATCACCCTTTCCTTAGCCCACAAATCGCATTTCATCGTAGAATTTGACTAATAAAAGGTTAGACATACGACTTAAGGGTGTCGCGAGCTCACTTAGGGCTTAAGTGTATCTTCACAATTGTTTTCTTTGAACAATTTTATTTCTTGATGTGTAGACTACAGCAGAGTAATAACCATTTATAAATATTACGGTGATTCATAAATATTATAGTGGTTGTTCTTCTGAAGGTAGTTAAACCTTCGGTTGCATTGCCACGGTGATTCGTGGTGCATCGATAACTCCTGTCCATTACCAGGCTGGGAAATATTTTTGTTGATTTTAGACAAAGTGTGATTAGACAATTTTAGATTAGGAGCTACAAAAGATTGAAAACTGTAATTAACTCATTTGCATTCATTTAGTTGCATTAGTTCATGCATATTTTTAAAAAAAATTCTAACACCCAAAAAAATTATGAATTTTACTTAATTTTATTTTTAAATACCAACAAGAAATCCTTTTTCCATTCCTTTGATAATTTTAAATCAAAAAAAAATTCAAAAAAATCTTTTCAAAAGAAAAAAATTAAAATTCAAAAAAAATAAATCAAATTCCCATTTTGTAAAAAAAACAAAAAAATTCCTTTTGGTAAATATTTGAAAATCTGAAAACTAAAAATAAAAATACAAAAACAAAAACATATAAAAATATTTGAAAAGCCAAAAACAAAACAAAAATCAAACTTTTCTTTTGCAAATAAATTTCACTTGGTAAACAGTTTTCTTCCTTGTAAAAAAATAAATAAATTTTTCACTTCGTTTTTCAAATCTTCTTTCATTCTCTAAACTAGATTCTAACTTCTTTCTCTTCTCGACTTTTTCTTGTGCATGAGTACTTAGACTCATGAAATAATAACAAACCGTTGGACTCACGACTAAATAACTAATCGTTTAACTCGAACAGACGGTCCTCCCGAAATGGCGAAGGAGAATGCCCCTCGAACTCTTATAGATATAATCTTTCCCGATAGAGTTTCTATTCCATCTTGCATCACGTTACCCGCCCCTACGGATAATCGTTTCGAAATTCATTCGAACCACAATGCCACGCTTTCGAAATTTGGCAACTTCGAGCACGATGACCCATAAATTTTCTTGACTAAATTTGAACAAGTTTGCACAACATAAAACTTCAACAACTTTCTGATGACGGAATCAAACTTCGATTAATCCCATTCACTCTTATGGATTACGCTGAAAAATGGTTGTACAGCTTATCGTCGAACTCGATTAAAAGTTGGGAAGAATTCATAAAAGCTTTTTTAAAAAAGTTCTACCACTTGGAAAAAACGAGTAGAATTCGAAACGAAATTGTAGACTTTCATCAATTCAAGGGAGAACCATTCGAAAAATATTTTGAAAGATTCAAAGAGCTTTTGTTAAAATGTCAACACCATAACTTTGAAAAATGGAAGATTTGCCAAATTTTATACGATGGACTCGAAAAGGGCTCAAGAGCCATGCTCGAATCAATGTATCAAGGCAACTTTCTTGCCCAACTCACGACGATTGTCACGACCCAAAATTCAGCGTTCAAAAATCGACATCAAATACCTCACTTGTATTTGATTGCCGGAGATTCGAACATCGAATCTCAGCTCGAATGGAGCTTATAACAACATTAGATGAATATAAACAGCGGAAACAAAATGAATATCATATATCAACACAGGTACAACATGGCACAATATCCAATACAACATCGATCCTAAATATCAGAGTGATACAAATATGATACAACAACAGAACTTCAACAAGTTTCCAACATACTTCAACTTCAACAAGGTCTTCAAGACTCCAACACTTCAAAAGATTTCCAAATCTAAAGCTTCCAGAAGACTTCAAATCCAAGATAGCTCCAAAATATGGATAACCCGCTTCTAGGATGCCCGTGTGGAAAATTATGGGCACCCAGAGTTTAGGAAAGGAACAATAAACTCCAGGTCAGTCATGGGACTGGTATGAGTAAACAAAAAAGTTGTTTGAAATAAAAGCAGTTTATTTTTATCAAAAGCAAACAAAAGAATTTGAAAGAAATTCGCAATGCTTTTTGAAAATGAAACTGCCATAAGGCCTACCGCCACACACACAATGCAAGCGCAAACTTGGAGGAGATTTCTCCTTATGACAGTCAAAAATGCTTAATACGAGAAAACACTTTTAAATATTATTATTAGTGCATAGTGTGAAAACATTTTCGAAAGTATAATATCAGTCTTAGCCAGCATAGACATTTCGTACTATGCCCACTATAGCTACCATCTAAAATGTGGTGACCACCATAAGTAAATGGTAGGTTATGCAACTAAAACCGTAAAGAGCTCGTATTGGATGATTGGATTTTCAACAAATGGTCGGGCAAAGGAACTTCCCACATAAAAATGGAACGCCTCTGGAGGGACGTTCCCGAGAACCTAACCGGATCTCTGTTACACAGGGCCGGATGTAACGACCCAGGTTTTTAATTAATTAAAATTTGAATATTTAATTAATTTTAAAATATTAATAAGTGAAATTTATAAGTCGAATAAATTTTAGTTCGAATAATTGGATTTAATTGAATAATTAAATCGATAATTTAATATGTTAAATTATGGAAATTATTGAAAATTGAGTTAAATATGATTGAAAATGATTTGTAAAATTTTATTATATCATATTGGAGTTAGAACGATATTTTAGAACTTTTAAAATCGAATTAAGAGTTTATTTGTGAAAATTGAATATTTTAATATTTAAATCGACTAGTGAAAATAGCCAATTTTTGAACAGTCTCAGAATTGAACGAAACCAGTTCCATTGGATCCGTAATAGTTAGTTATTACCGGATTTCAATTTTCGTAGCAATAGGAGTTATCGTTTGATCGTGGCAGCTCGAAACGCATCGAAATTGTTTTTAATATTAATTTGGCGA
This sequence comes from Allium cepa, assembly GCA_030765085.1. Lineage (NCBI taxonomy): Eukaryota > Viridiplantae > Streptophyta > Magnoliopsida > Asparagales > Amaryllidaceae > Allium > Allium cepa. The sequence continues at coordinate 117,620,770 of CM060945.1, read as the reverse complement.
GTTAAAATAGCCATTTTTCAAAAAGTCTCGGATTTGGACGAAACTAGTTTCATCGGATCCGTAATGTGATATTATTGTAAGGTTTAAAATTTCAAGTCAATCGGATTTACCGTTTGTCCGGTGCAAGCTAAAACGCCTAGAAAATCGTTTAAATCGGTTTAATTTAAATTGAACGTTTATTGCCATAACTCGCACAGATGACCGAATTAGCTTCCGAAACCTGTTCCATTGTATCCGGAACGCGGACGTCGGTCACCACGCGTAAATCGGAGTCCGAAAATTCCAAAATGAATAGTGTTTTGTTTTATTTCCTATAAATAGCCCACCTTCACAAGAAAAATAAAATAAAAAAAAACCCTAATTCTACAGCCGCCGCCAGTAACTAAACCAAAGGCCGAAAATCAATGATCTTCCTCCCCAAATTTCTTTAAATCCGTGCAGCGATTCAACAAACTTTCTAAATGAAAGATGGAGAGCATGAAGAGATCATGAAATCTATACGGCTATGATCGTTTCTAGTGCTCTGGATCAACGACAGATTTCGTTCGAATGACTGGAAATCGCACTCGTTTCTCGAGCAAAATACACGACCGAGCCTTGAGATTTTCTGGCCGAAGTTGGCTCTTGGTCGTGGCTACGAAGTGGTGCTCCTTGATCGTGTTCGTGTTGCTCGTGAAAATCGAAAAAATTAACCCTAGTTCTATGTTATGGGTTCGGTTTCACGTTGGTTACCTAGAGAGGGTCGCGTGTGTTGGGAATAAGAAGGGGACGGCCACGATTTTGCTTCAGAAATCCTACGGTCCTGATTAAAAAGTTAGGTTTAAAAAAGAAATTTTATGTTGTAATTTATAAATAAAAATTCGTGTAACTTCAAATATGCATATCCTTTTCATACGAGGTCGAAAACGCGCGAAACAGGAAGCATTGGAATCGTATGGACGAGTATTACGCTATGGAATTGGATTGGAGTCGTTTGGAGTTAGTGAGAATTTCGGGTAAAATTAAACGTCCGTTTAATTTTATTTGAAATAAATCGCTAAAACGAAATTGAAATCAAGGTGAGAACTTCTCACTCAATGGAATCGGTTTCGATTTTATTTTAAATAGTTATATTTAAAATACTTGAATGCATGTTTGAATGATGATTGTTATCTATTGATTGTTAAAATAGACATTATGCGCCGTCAGTAAGCGGATGTTATTTATTAAAAACATATACCGCGAATATTTCATAAACAGTGAAATTGGTATTATATATAATAGCAATATATATATATATTGGCATATGTATATATTGCAGTTGTTGATTTCCCGCATTGTATAGCGGATGAGACCCTATTGCGCCGTCTATTAAGCAGATAATATTTTAAATCCCATATACCGCGATAATTTCGTACTGGAACGGAATTGATATTGTGCTAACATCTTTGGATGCAGGAAAACAGGTTGGAGGGATCCTACTGGATTCCTCAACAGTATTTATTTGATTATGGATATTTTGATATTCGTTGATTATCATATACGATATATGATATCGTTGTAGTCGTGATTGATTATTTGGTGTGTAGCATCATTGAACCAAACTTTGGAATTTTAAAATGGTTTTTAAAGTGATTTTTGAAAATATACTATATGTTTGGAATTGAATCATTTTAAATAAATAAACGATATAATTTTAATGTTATAAAAATTATGGATTTTTGAGAAATATGGTTAAAAGTTGATTTTTGAAAATATAGGTTAATGATTTTATAAAATAGTTTAAATTGGGATTTTTGAGTTTATTATAAAAAGTTTAAAAATAGGATTTATAAAATTTAACTATTTTATAAATCAAAATGATGAAATTATAGAGGACTTTGAAGACGTTTTGAAATAATAATATAAATTGATTTATATAAGAGATTTATATATTGATATTTATAAATTAAAATATTTGAATTATAAAACGAGTTTTATAAGTGTTAGAATGAATTGTGAATGAATTTCATAAATGAATGAAATTAATAGAATTATAAACGGTGAAGTTATAAATGGAATTTTATAAGCAGTAGGTTTATAAAATTTGTAAAGTTATTAAAAGACTAGATTTGGGTAAATAAAGGAATCTTATAAGTTATAAGATTTATAATTGGGAAGTTTAAAAGAACGATTTCTGGCAAACAAATAAATTATAAGTATTTGACTTATAATATGAATTTCTAGTATATCATTGAGATATGAATTGAGATAGGTTAATAAAGGAATTTATAAAAGGAAGTAGTTATAAAATAAATAGAAATGGAATTTATAAACGTTGTTTCATAAATTCGCAACGACTTATTTTGATAAGTAAATTGTTGTAACTTATTAATGGAATTATATTCACGTTTTAGATAGTGAATAATCCTTTAAAATAAAATGTATAGAAAGGATGAAATTGGTTAACGTAGTATATTCACGTTTTTGAATAGTGAATAATATGTTAAAGAAATTGTTTTGAATGTGATGTTTTGAATTGAATTAAAACAATCTAACGATGTTTTAAATTGCATTAAGATTCGAAACCATAGATTTCAACATTCATTGTTGAAATAGACGCTTTCGAGAAATAGAAGGAAATGGTGGACTATAACACTGTTGTTATAGTAAATGGTTTCCGAAAGGAAATGTTTTGTATAGTATTGGGATTTATATATCTATTTTATTTTCGAATCCCTATACTAGTGATTTTGGGACGTTGTAACGAGGTTTTATGTAACATTCGTTTTGGCCCAAATAAATATGTTTAAGAGAATGATTTCCTTAAAGAATGAAATATATGCTTAATTTCGATTTAAGTATATTGAATATTTTCCAAGTGTTGAAAATAAAAAGATTTATGAATTACTTATTAAATAAGTATGGAAATGTTTTTCCAACGTGAAATGAAAAGTTTAGAGAATTTATCTTTTTGAAGATAAATTGAAAATGAATAATTGAAATCGTATATTCGTAGATATTTTGGAATGTAAATTCATTATGGAATTTATAAAGGAAAGGGGAATTTGTCTAAAAATAAATATTGATTTATTTTTGAAGTGTGAAAATTATATATCTAGTAAAGATATTTTTGGGAAATAAATAATTTGGAAAATTATTTGGAATCTGGTGATGTTGTGCATATCCATTGATAGTTCAATAACCGACTATCAATATTTACCTTTAAAGGTATTTGTTGTGATTTGCTGAATTTGAATGCTACACTTATTTTTAAATTATTGCGCTCGTTATTCGGATTACCCATTCCGAATAGTGATACGACGTAATGGATAGCATTGATGACCGGTGTTGAAGACCGGATATTTTTGAAAGCGAAAGGACAACTCGTCGATTGTCTTTGCACCGAGTAGCTACGGTATAGAGACTCCCTATGTGATGGGAAGTCCGGACGTGATTAGAGATTATCCGGATCGCAAGGACTTCTTTGTAAGTGCCTTCGGTTCTGTTCGAGCCTGGAACAGACTTGTATGGATTGTATGTCTGACATTACAAATTGAGATATAAAGCCGATTTCTTTCAAATATATTTCTGTTGGTGGCGGAGAATTTATTCTCTTAGCTTAACACCCTTCTCTGAGACGTACGAGCTCAGAGGTTATGTAGTTGAAGGTTATCAGCGATATATTCCCAATTTGGTAATGTGACATGCTGAGTGTTGCTGTGAAATGATCATTGTGTTGATCATTTGTGATAGGATCATTTGTTTGATCGTTTATCTTTGTGATCATTTCTATGATCATTTGTTGACCCAAAGCATGGCTTTTGTATAAAGTATGTTTTTGTGGACGTTACTTCGTCGAGCCACACACCCCGGAATGGTCAAAACAGGAAAGATGCAGCAAGGTTATGAGGGGTAGCTCCCTTAGGGTATGTGCATTTCCTTCTGGAAAAGGGTGGTATCATGGTATGGAGCCCAGATACTTACCCATGTTGAAACACTTTATTTATGATTGTGTGATGATGGTGACGAGCGCTCGGTTAAAGGTCCCAAAGGACCGGGGGATGGCATACTCGTGTCAGTTGTTACCCAGTTAGGGGTAACCCGGCCTTGTGTTGGCAGAGATCCGGTTTGGTTCTCGGGGACGTCCTTCCAGAGGCGTTCTCATGTGGAAATGAGAAGTTCCTTGGCCTGACCATTCGTTGGAAATCCAAAGAAACAATACGATCTTGTACGGTATTAGTTGTAGAACCTATCATTCACTTATGGTGGCGCCCCACTGTTTGGATGGTAGCTATAGTAGGCATACGATAATGGTCGTATGTTGGCTAAGATTTATATCTTTATTTTCGAAATGAATTTTTCCTACACTATGCACTAGTAATAATATCAAATGTTCTTTTTAATGCGTATCAAGCATCTTTGACTATCATAAGGGGAAATCTCCTCCGATTCTGCGTTTGCATTGTGTGTGTGTGCGGGAGGCCTTATGGTAGTCTCATTTTTAAAAAGCATTGCGAATTGACTTTAAAAATATTCCTCTATTTTGATTTTAAAGATAAATAAACTGTTTTGAGTTCTCACACCAGTCACATGACTGACTCGGAGTTTATTGTTTTCTTTCCTAAACTCTGGGTGCCCACCAATTTCCACACGGACAGTCAAGAGTTAGGTTTATCAGGATATTCAGGAGTTGCTGGAGGCAAGCTGGATGGCATGGCGTATTATTAATATATAGTATTTCTTTTCCGTTGTTTGTTGTTGTTTGATGTTGTACACTCTGATGTAATGAAATGAAATGTGATGAAATGTAATAACTGATATAGTTCTTTGTTTAAAGATTATTCATTTATTATTATATGTTGTTCCGCTGCGAATTGTGATATTCTGATATTGTTGTGTTCTGTTCCGTTCTATTTTCTTTTCTCTCTATTTTCTATCTTCTTATCTCTTCTTCTGTCTTTTTCTTTTTCTTAAAAATTGAGAATTCGTATTTCTGTTCATCTTGAATTAATCTATGGAGATTAGTGTATATTCAAGGAGTACGGATTTGCGGGTCCTAACAGGTGGTATCGGAGCATATGGTTAAGCGTCATCCATGGTTCTGTTGGGTATTTCTCATTAGAGATAGAGTCAGTAGTACTCTAGAATGAGTTTGAGTGTAATAATAGCTATGAGAGCGTATTTGTTAGTGAATATAAAATTGTTTTATATTGTAATGATTGGTTTGTTGAGTGGTATATAGATTCTGGTTAATACGAGTAATTAACATTGTTGATAGGAATCTCTAAACACTTGTACAGAACAATTCGACACAGTATTGTTTTAAATTGGGTAAATGAAATAATTTTACCTTGATTATATTTTATATATAAAGGAATAATTTTTCAGAATTATTAAAGTGTATATAAGTTGATTGTTTAGTTGTTTGAATAATCTAAATTAAAGAATAATTGTATAAGCAAAAGAATTATAAGAATTAAATTATAATTAAAGTGATTTACAATTGTGAAATAAACTTTATATATATATAAGAAGCGAAACTATATGAATATATTTATGAATATGAGTTGTAATAAAAATGAATTTAAAATTAAATGGAAATTTACTTTAGAATTGAAATATGAATTGATTTATAAGTGGGAAATTTTAAGTTAAGTAAAACCAAGTAATGTTTGAAATGAAATATAACTTAAGTGATGTTGAATGAAGTTTATTTTGGTATCAAAGTAAATTAATAAAGTTAAGTAATGGATATGTACTTAAGTTATGTAAATGAAATTCAACTTTTGTAATTGAATTGAATGAATGGATTAAATGTTAATCAATTGAATGTAAATTAAATTGATATGAAATAATGAATGTAAGTGTTAATTCATTAAAATCTAATGTTATTGAAAGTTGAATAGTTGAATGAAAATCAATTTAATTAAATCAATTGAAAGCAAAGGAATTTGGTTGTAATTAATATACATTGATTGTTATATGGTTGTTAGTTGATTGTATGTAATTCATTAAGTGTTAATGAAATTGAAAGCTAAAGAAATTGAAATTCAATTGCAAGTTAAGTGAATCTTAAATAGAATTGAATTTGATTTGGAAGTGAACCAACTTGAATATGAATTAGTGAATATAAACTAATTGAAAATGAATGTTAGTAAAAACATCCACTGTTAATGAATCAAATGTGATTTAAATTGAAAACCCATTTCGTTGAACATTAATGAGAATATGAATGAATATTTATTGGTTATGAATTTGTTGGATGATAGTTGGTTGATGTTGAATTTATTGCTTTTACTACATTTGCTATGTTGGCATATATAGTTATTATGTTGCTATATGTTGTATATCGATACTATTGTCTATATACATGTTTCTCATGTTGTTTGTTGAGTGTTTAGTAGGTGCGGATCGCGTTTGCTTCGCATTTGGAGCTCGCTTTCGCGCTATATTAGCCGTATATGCTCGCTAATAAAATATAAGGTACATATCTCGGATTAAATATCGTACTTTTACACTTTTTTCCCTGCGGTATGCCTCATTACTTGATGAGATGTATATTTGTGATATATATACTGTCATTTTTTTTTGGATCGAGCCGCGCAAAGGAGACTATGGCAAATTTTTTCGAAAATTTAAGGCGTTAGAAAAATTTGGGAATTTTTGGGAAAATTTTGAAAACTATAACTTTGATTTGGAATTGAAAGTTAAACAATAGTAGTTGTTTTTGAAAAGATAACTAAGTATGATTTGAAAACTTAGTAAAGAATTGTAAGAAGTTTGACTATGGATTTTGGAAAATTAATAGATTCTATAACTTTTCTTACTTGATAATTTCGAGGACGAAATTCTTTTTAAGGGGGGAAGATTGTAACGACCCAGGATTTTAATTAATTAAAATTTGAATATTTAATTAATTTTAAAATATTAATAAGTGAAATTTATAAGTCGAATAAATTTTAATTCAAATAATTGGATTTAATTGAATAATTAAATCGATAATTTAATATGTTAAATTATGGAAATAATTGAAAATTGAGTTAAATATGATTGAAAATGATTGGTAAAATTTTATTATATCATATTGGAGTTAGAACGATATTTTAGAACTTTTAAAATCGAATTAAGAGTTTATTTGTGAAAATTGAATATTTTAATATTTAAATCGACTAGTGAAAATAGCCAATTTTTGAACAGTTTCAGAATTGGACAAAACCAGTTCCATTGGATCCGTAATAGTTAGTTATTACCGGATTTCAATTTTCGTAGCAATCAGAGTTATCGTTTGATCGTGGCAGCTCGAAACGCATCGAAATTGTTTTTAATATTAATTTGGCGAGTTAAAATAGCCATTTTTCAAAAAGTCTCGGATTTTGACGAAACCAGTTTCATCGGATCCGTAATATGATATTATTGTAAGTTTTAAAATTTCAAGTCAATCGGATTTACCGTTTGTCCGGTGCAAGCTAAAACGCCTAGAAAATCGTTTAAATCGGTTTAATTTAAATTGAACGTTTATTGCCATAACTCGCACAGATGACTGAATTAGCTTCCGAAACTTGTTCCATTTTGTCCGGAACGCGGGGTAAACACTAGACACGTCGGTCACCGCGCGTAAATCGGAGTCCGAAAATTCCAAAATGAATAGTGTTTTGTTTTATTTCCTATAAATAGCCCACCTTCACAAGAAAAATAAAATAAAAATAAAAACCCTAATTCTACAGCCGCCGTCAGTAACTAAACCAAAGGCCGAAAATCAATGATCTTCCTCCCCAAATTTCTTCAAATCCGTGCAGCGATTCAACAAACTTTTTAAATGAAAGATGGAGAGCATGAAGAGATCTTGAAATCTATACGGCTATGATCATTTCTAGTGCTCTGGATCAACGGCAAATTTCGTTCGAATGACTGGAAATCGCGCTCGTTTCTCGAGCAAAATACGCGACCGACCCTTGAGATTTTCTGGCTGAAGGTGGCTCTTGGTCGTGGCTACGAAGTGGTGCTCCTTGATCGTGTTCGTGTTGCTCGTGAAAATCGAAAAACTTAACCCTAGTTCTATGTTATGGGTTCGGTTTCACGTTGGTTACCTGGAGAGGGTCGCGTGTGTTGGGAAGAAGAAGGGGACGGCCACGATTTTGCTTCAGAAATCCTACAGCCCTGATTAAAAAGTTAGGTTTAAAAAAGAAATTTTATGTTGTAATTTATAAATAAAAATTCGTGTAACTTCAAATATGCATATCTTTTTCATACGAGGTCAAAAACGTGCGAAACAGGAAGCGTTAGAATCGTATGGACGAGTACTACGCTATGAAATTGGATTGGAGTCGTTTGGAGTTAGTGAGAATTTCGGGTAAAATTAAACGTCCGTTTAATTTTATTCGAAATAAATCGCTAAAACGAAATTGAAATCAAGGTGAGAACTTCTCACTCAATGGAATCGGTTTCGATTTTATTTTAAATAGTTATATTTAAAATACTTGAATGCATGTTTGAATGATGATTGTTATCTATTGATTGTTAAAATAGACATTATGCGCCGTCAGTAAGCGGATGTTATTTATTAAAAACATATACCGCGAATATTTCATAAACAGTGAAATTGGTATTATATATAATAGCAATATATATATATTGGCATATGTATATATTGCAGTTGTTGATTTCCCGCATTGTATAGCGGATGAGACCCTATTGCGCCGTCTATTAAGCAGATAATATTTTAAATCCCATATACCGCGATAATTTCGTACTGGAACGGAATTGATATTGTGCTAACATCTTTGGATGCAGGAAAACAGGTTGGAGGGATCCAACTGGATTCCTCAACAGTATTTATTTGATTATGGATATTTTGATATTCGTTGATTATCATATACGATATATGATATCGTTGTAGTCGTGATTGACTATTTGGTGTGTAGCATCATTGGACCAAACTTTGGAATTTTAAAATGGTTTTTAAAGTGATTTTTGAAAATATACTATATGTTTGGAATTGATTCATTTTAAATAAATAAACGATATAATTTTAATGTTATAAAAATTATGGATTTTTGAGAAATATGGTTAAAAGTTGATTTTTGAAAATATAGGTTAATGATTTTATAAAATAGTTTAAATTGGGATTTTTGAGTTTATTATAAAAAGTTTAAAAATAGGATTTATAAAATTTAACTATTTTATAAATCAAAATGATGAAATTATAAAGGACTTTGAAGACGTTTTGAAATAATAATATAAATTGATTTATATAAGAGATTTATAAATTGATATTTATAAATTAAAATATTTGAATTATAAAACGAGTTTTATAAGTGTTAGAATGAATTGTGAATGAATTTCATAAATGAATGAAATTCATAGAATTATAAACGGTGAAGTTATAAATGGAATTTTATAAGCAGTAGGTTTATAAAATTTGTAAAGTTATTAAAAGACTAGATTTGGGTAAATAAAGGAATCGTATAAGTTATAAGATTTATAAATTGGAAGTTTAAAAGAACGATTTCTGGCAAACAAATAAATTATTATAAGTATTTGACTTATAATATGAATTTCCAGTATATCATTGAGATATGAATTGAGATAGGTTAATAAAGGAATTTATAAAAGGAAGTAGTTATAAAATAAATAGAAATGGAATTTATAAACGTTGTTTCATAAATTCGCAACGACTTATTTTGATAAGTAAATTGTTGTAACTTATTAATGGAGTTATATTCACGTTTTAGATAGTGAATAATCCTTTAAAATAAAATGTATAGAAAGGATGAAATTGGTTAACGTAGTATATTCATGTTTTTGAATAGTGAATAATATGTTAAAGAAATTGTTTTGAATGTGATGTTTTGAATTGAATTAAAACGATCTAACGATGTTTTAAATTGCATTAAGATTCGAAACCATAGATTTCAACATTCATTGTTGAAATAGACGCTTTGGAGAAATAGAAGGAAATGGTGGACTATAACACTGTTGTTATAGTAAATGGTTTCCGAAAGGAAATGTTTTGTACAGTATTGGGATTTATATATCTATTTTAATTTCGAATACCTATACTAGTGATTTTGGGACGTTGTAACGATGTTTTATGTAACATTCGTTTTGGCCCAAATAAATATGTTTAAGAGAATGATTTCCTTAAAGAATGAAATATATGCTTAATTTCGATTTAAGTATATTGAATATTTTCCAAGTGTTGAAAATAAAAAGATTTGTGAATTACTTATTAAATAAGTATGGAAATGTTTTTCCAACGTGAAATGAAAAGTTTAGAGAATTTATCCTTTTGAAGATAAATTGAAAATGAATATTTGAAACCGTATATTCGTAGATATTTTGGAATGTAAATTCACTATGGAATTTATAAAGGAAAGGGGAATTTGTCTAAAAATAAATATTGATTTATTTTTGAAGTGTGAAAATTATATATCTAGTAAAGATATTTTTGGGAAATAAATAATTTGGAAAATTATTTGGAATCTGGTGATGTTGTGCATATCCATTGATAGTTCAATAACCGGCTATCAATATTTACCTTTAAAGGTATTTGTTGTGATTTGCTGAATTTGAATGCTACACTTATTATTAAATTATTGCGCTCGTTATTCGGATTGCCCATTCCGAATAGTGATACGACGTAATGGATAGCATTGATGACCGGTGTTGAAGACCGGATATTTTTGAAAGCGAAAGGACAACTCGTCGATTGTCTTTGCACCGAGTAGCTACGGTATAGAGACTCCCTATGTGATGGGAAGTCCGGACGTGATTAGAGATTATCCGGATTGCAAGGACTTCTTTGTAAGTGCCTTCGGTTCTGTTCGAGCCCGGAATAGACTTGTATGGATTGTATGTCTGACATTACAAATTGAGATATAAAGCCGATTTCTTTCAAATATATTTCCGTTGGTGGCGGAGAATTTATTCTCTTAGCTTAACACCCTTCTCTGAGACGTACGAGCTCAGAGGTTATGTAGTTGAAGGTTATCAGCGATATATTCCCAATTTGGTAATGTGACATGCTGAGTGTTGCTGTGAAATGATCATTGTGTTGATCATTTGTGATAGGATCATTTGTTTGATCGTTTATCTTTGTGATCATTTCTATGATCATTTGTTGACCCAAAGCATGGCTTTTGTATAAAGTATGTTTTTGTGGACGTGACTTCGTCGAGCCTCACACCCCGGAATGGTCAAAACAGGAAAGATGCAGCAAGGTTATGAGGGGTAGCTCCCTTTAGGGTATATGCATTTCCTTCTGGAAAAGGGTGGTATCATGGTATGGAGCCCAGATACTTACCCATGTTGAAACACTTTATTTATGATTGTGTGATGATGGTGACGAGTGCTCGGTTAAAGGTCCCAAAGGACCGGGGGATGGCATACTCGTGTCAGTTGTTACCCAGTTAGGGGTACCCCGACCTTGTGTTGGCAGAGATCCGGTTTGGTTCTCGGGGACGTCCTTCCAGAGGCGTTCTCATGTGGCAATGAGAAGTTCCTTGGCCTGACCATTCGTTGGAAATCCAAAGAAACAATACGATCTTGTACGGTATTAGTTGTAGAACCTATCATTCACTTATGTTGGCGCCCCACTGTTTGGATGGTAGCTATAGTAGGCATACGATAATGGTCGCATGTTGGCTAAGATTTATATCTTTATTTTCGAAATGAATTTTTCCTACACTATGCACTAGTAATAATATCAAATGTTCTTTTTAATGCGTATCAAGCATCTTTGACTATCATAAGGGGAAATCTCCTCCGATTCTGCGTTTGCATTGTGTGTGTGTGCGGGAGGCCTTATGGTAGTCTCATTTTTAAAAAGCATTGCGAATTGACTTTAAAAATATTCCTCTATTTTGATTTTAAAGATAAATAAACTGTTTTGAGTTCTCACACCAGTCACATGACTGACTCGGAGTTTATTGTTTTCTTTCCTAAACTCTGGGTGCCCACCAATTTCCACACGGGCAGTCAAGAGTTAGGTTTATCAGGATATTCAGGAGTTGCTGGAGGCAAGCTGGATGACATGGTGTATTATTAATATATAGTATTTCTTTTCCGTTGTTTGTTGTTGTTTGATGTTGTACACTCTGATGTAATGAAATGAAATGTGATGAAATGTAATAACTGATATAGTTCTTTGTTTAAAGATTATTCATTTATTATTATATGTTGTTCCGCTGCGAATTGTGAGATTCTGATATTGTTGTGTTGTGTTCTGTTCCGTTCTATTTTCTTTTCTCTCTATTTTCTATCTTCTTATCTCTTCTTCTGTCTTTTTCTTTTTGTTAAAAATTGAGAATTCGTATTTCTGTTCATCTTGAATTAATCTATGGAGATTAGTGTATATTCAAGGAGAACGGATTTGCGGGTCCTCACACCGGATTACCTCTGTGACTAGGTAACAACTGACACGAATATGCCACCTCTCCGTCGTTACCAACCTTTATTTGAAGCGCTTCTCAACCGACAACCACAAAGCAATAAGTTTGCAGCAACTACAAAGTAAGTATCTGGGCTCCATACCATGATACCACTTATAATCCAAAAGGAAATGGACATACCCTCAAAGGACGCTACCCTCAAATAACCTTGCTGCTACGATTCCTGTTTCGACCATAATCGGGTTGTGAGGTTCGACGAAGTATCGTCCACAAAGCTACGCTTTTCACAAAAACCATGCTTTGATCAACAAATGATCAGCAGCACTTCGTATTCCACATTACTAAATTGGTCACTGGTAACCATCAATTACATAACCTCTGAGCTCGTACGTCTCAAAGAAGGGTGTTAAGCTAAGAGAATAAATCTCCGCCACCAAACAGAATTGTATTTGATAGAAACCGGTTTTGCACCTCAAAGTCTAATGTCAGACACACATCCATACAAGTCTGTTCCGGGTTCGAACAGAACCGAATGCACTTCCAAAGAAGCCCTTGCAATCCAGGCATCCTCAATTCCGATCGGACTCCCCATCACATATGGAGATCTCTATACCGGAGCAACTCAGTGCAGAGTCATTCGACAGGTTATCCTATCGTTCTCGAAGACACCCGGTCTTCACCACCGTCTTCAATTGCTATCCATTTACGACATATCACATATTCGGAATGGGTTTCATGACACAAAGGTCCTCTCCCGGCTAAACCGAATAGTGAGCGCAATATTTAAAAACCATATGGATATGGGATTTCAGTTAAGTCACAACTTAAAGCCCAAAAACTTTCATTCAAATGGTTAAAACAAATTATTATTCCCAATCTTTTAAACAAAAAGATTCATTTCAGAAACCTTCAATGGTTTAAACAATTGCCACATTTAAATCTTTTAAACAAAAGATTCACTTGTAAGACCCCTTTCAATTTTAAACAAAGTTCACCAATCTTTGACAATGATTCATTTATAACCTTTCAAAACAATTTCATTTCAAGTTGGATTAACTCATCCAGTCTTTAAATCAAAGACTCTTTTCATAGCTTTTAAAACAATTTTAGAAGATTCATTCATAACTTTCAAAACAATTCCCGTTTCAAATCTTTTATATATAAAAGATACACGATTAAAAAAATCCTCTTCAATTTCAAAATAGGGTTCAACTATCTTTCAAAAGATTCAATTATAGCTTTCAAAACCATTCAATTTCAAATTTGAAATCTTTTCATCATAATTATTATTTGAAACCACTTGTTTCCGTTTCGGAAAACCCGGTTTTATTTGCTCGAGTTTAGGCCTTTCAAATATAAACTTGGGTTAAATTCAAATTCTCAAAACGATACTTTTAAAATGGTTTAAAAACCATATAAACACATTTATAGTTCGTATAACCTTTTATAAACCCTAGTTCCCAAACCGTAGAATTCAATTTCAAATATTGAATTCAAATTTAAATCAAATTATTTATATTTCAAAACTCAATCAAGTTATTCAAAATAACTTTTATTTTTTTGAAATTCATTTTTCAAAAGCTTTAATTCTATTTCCAAAACTATTTAAGATTCAAAAATTCAATCTTTAAAACTATTTCAAAATCTGTGACTTTACCCGTTTCCACGTGCAATCCATATTCGTGTGTGTATAAGTGTGGTCCAGGGGTTTTACACAATAAAAGTGCCACATCATCAATCAACACAGATTCAAACACAGCAATATATTTGATAAGCGGTATAAACTATAACGCTTATATTTGATAAGCGGTAGAAACCAATTGTAACGATTATCTTCCATTCACAGATCACAGATATATATATCACAGATAATAGATTACAGTAAACATAGCTCAAATCAAAGCAGAACATATCAGGGTATCAAACAATTTCAATCATCCAATAGAATCCAAACACTCATAAGTAACAGCAGTTAGTTATCTGATTAACTCAAATCAGATCTAATTACCTATGAATTACTAATCCTGGTTAATTAATATTAATGAATTACAAATCAGTTTGATTAATTACTCTTTAATCGTTTATCTAATTAACCTTTAGTAATGAATTAATTAACCTTTAATTATAATTCATCAGCCTTAAATTATTAAATAATTAACCTTTATTTATTTAATTCACCATTTAATTAATTATCTTTAATTAATTGATTAACCCTTAATTAATTACCCTTTATTAATCTCAAAAATAAATTAATCCTTAATTAATTTCATTAATTACTTATCCCTTAATTAATTAACTTGAATTATTAATTTATTAACCTTAATTCCTCTCATTTAGTATTTATTTTTAAGTAATTAATTAACTGCAAATCATTAATTGATTAAGGATAAGTCTTTTATCTTACTTAATTAACTTTAAACATTATCAAATTTTGAAAACTTGAAATTGATTCATTATAAGTTAAATTAAGATCTTTTATTAAAATTAACATCTTTACCTTTAATTTCTCACTCGATCCAATTTTTTTTTTTAAAACAACGTGTTTATTACAACTTTTGTATAATAATTGGATATGGATTTTGTTTTACTTAAAAATCAAATTCTTTATTAAATTTTTTTTTTAAATTAAAGCAAAACTCATCAGACCCGAAGCCCACAACTTAAAAACAAATTAACCGCACCTAACTTTTACCAGCCAATCGGGCCGAAGCACAGATCCAAGAAAAACTATCTCCTTCCAAACTTCATCCCCTCTTCTCATCTACCAAACGAAACCAACCCACAATCTATTAGAAATTGTCGCCACAAAAAACCGGAGTGGATACTACTCTGATCAACCAAATTACCATTCGAACATCAACGCGCGCGAACCACCCTACCTGGAACGAAGCTGTCAATTCACTCAGCATCGAAATCCTCTCGTGCACACGGTGCACGTGCACGTCTTCATTAGAGACCGACTCACCGCTGTGGCACCGCGACCAAGTCCTATTCTACCCCCTAATTCAGTTGCCCATCATCGATGCCAGAAATCGCCTCTGATCAAAAAAACGACCTTCGGCTCCACCTAATTTCCAAAACCAGAAACCTACAACCACCCCAAATCGAACTACCACATCCACGTCCGACCACTACCTCATGCACCACTTACCTCGATCGAAAGCCCATACCTACGGTCGCCCTCGTGCCAAGATCCATACGTTCCGATCATGCCACGCACTCCCAAATTGATCGTGAGTACACCACAACCGAAGCCAACACTAAACCCTAAAAACGCGTCGCTTGATCACCACAATGCACTGGAATTCTTTCCCCTATTTTTCCACTAATCCTTGGTCTACAAGCTACCTCCAGCGACGATTTTGACTTCCCACTCATCGTCGCTTATCAGATATGGATGAAAGTGCCCAAATTGATAAACTCGAGAATTCCCCTTTTATACGAATTTAAAAACCTTGAAACCATTACCTAAATTCATTTTTTTCCATACAATTCGGTTTACGAAATCCAAATTCAAAATTAAAATGGTTGATTTTTATCATTTCCAAAGATGTTTCCTGTATATTCTAAGTTTCCAGTTAATTTCTTACTAAAACTTCTTGAAATTATTTTTAAAATTTAAGCCAAGTAATTATCAATATTTTGCTTTTAAAGATCATTACCTAAATTCCTTTTGATTCTGACATATAAAAATTTACTTGAATTTAGTTAACCTGTTTCCAAACAGAGGAATATCCAGACATATACAGGCATGCACAAATACTTGAAAATATATTCGTATACATGCAGAACACATTTACCCATATTCAATCATAAATCATCACATCAATTCAGAGATTAGATCAAAAGTAAGTTTGCTCACATTTTTTTCCTGAAGGCCGAAGGTTTCAGAAAGACAGAGCTTTGCCTGTATAATTTTTCCTTTAATTTCTTTGATCTGCAAAAGTTAATTAATACAATTTTTTTTAATTTTCTGTTGTATTTGTTTACTTACTCAATAATAACAAACAAAAGAATCTATTTACTTACATTTTTTTTTGAATTTGTTTAAAGCTTCAAACTTGTTTTATTCTTTCCAGGCTGCAAACTTCAATTTACATTTGCTTTCCAGTTGAATCTGCATTTTTGATTTTGTTTCAACTGTTTTAAATTTATGCTTTATCACTGATAAGCAACATTAAATTAAAAGCTTTAAGAAAATTTACTTACCTTTATTTAATCCCAGAGAGAACTGCACTGCTCTAATCTATTTTAGGTTGAAGCTTTTGCATTCTGGAATTTTTAACTGCAATTTTATTTTCTGGTTTCCTTTTCAGATTTGTTATTGTTTTTAACTGGTTTTGAAGATGAAGAATTTGAGGGTGAAGATAAAAGAAAACATGCAACCTAGTTTTACTCTTTAATTCATATTATTTATGTTTTGTATGATTTTGATATTTTAAATTTTTAAAAGAAAATTTTGTTTTGCAACATGTATTCTTTGTTAACATTTGTAAAATGCATGTCTCAATTCTTGTACACTTTTTTAAAATATGTATTTTTTATGTTTAAGCCCTTAATTTTAATTAATTTATAAATTTTGTTCAAACCTTTTATTCAATTAAATTTACATATGTATATTATGTAGTTTTAAATATTATACTTTAAAAAGTTATTTTTATATCAAAGCTTGAATATTTATGTACATATAAAACTAACTAATTTATTAAATCTTGTTTATTTTTAAACCTTCTTTTATTTTTATTTATTCACATACACATTTCCCATTATTTTATTTTATACAACTTTTTAAATAGCTTTTGTAAATTTGTTTATATAGTTTAACACTTGTAAATACAATGATAATTTAAGTAACACATGTATTCTCACATATAAAAAAATGTTTACATTTGTCAATGTATTTTGGTGTTTAAATCCCTTACTTGATTTCAATTTATAAAACATATTTACCTATATATGTAAGTTTTAAAGCCTTCATTTAGAATTATATAATTTATACAGGAAATGAATTGAAAACAATTTATAAATAGTCATACATATATAATCCTTAATTATATATAATCCTTAATTAATAAAGCTTTTTAAATCTTATTTTATTTTTATTTGTTCTAAAAATTTCATATTATTTTACCAATAATTTCATAATTTAATTACAAAAATTAAATTAATTATCAAATTAAACTTGGTAAAAATTCGGGAATGTTACAACGATGCTTGGCAATTTCTTGAAACCTTAGCCGAAAAATCATCCCAACTGAAACATTCGAATGAAAAATCAATTTTCTCATGATCGAGTGCACACTCGACAGGTTCGTCTTTTGCTTTGGAAGCTAAGACTGAGGCATTGATTAAAAAATTTGATAATGTTTTCTCATCGAATCAAATGAACCAAGCTTTCCATATGTGTTATAAATGCAACGATCCTAACCATTTAGCCCATCAATGTCCCAATTCTGTCGAACAAATCAATGCTTTCAATAAAGCCAAAAATGACACATTTTCTCCAATGTACAATCCTGGTTGGAGAAATCATCCGAATTTTGCTTGGAACCAAAACAATCATCCAAATTTTCAAGCATTTTCGAATAATGCTTCGAATCCTCCCTTTTAGCCCAACAATTTTCAACCAAACTTTACGGGTCCGCTTCATAATCAATCGCAACAAACAAATTTTCAACCAAATTCTACTCATCCTCCTCAAGACGATAAATGTTTAAGTTCGCTTAAGAAAACTCTTGAAGCGTTGGCTAAAGTAACTACTCAAAGCCTTCAATCAAACAACAATTTGCAAAATTTATTGATCTCATATATGCAATACACAAACCAAACAATTTCAAAGCTGAAAATTAAAATGAGTTAATTAGCCACGCCTGTAAGTGAACGCGAATGAGGAACATCCCAAGTCAGCCCATTCCAAATCCCAGAAATCAAAATGCAAATCCAAACCAAGCCCATTGTTCAAGATAGCGATGTCACCCAATTGAATGCTATCACAACTCTACGTTTCGATAAACAAACCGATAATCAAGTCGTTAATCCAAACGATTTACCGGAAACCCCTCTCGACGCTTCTAAAACAATGAATGACTCTGAACAAAATGGGGAGCCAATCGTCGAATTGAATGCCAATCAAAATTCTTCTTCTACTACTCAAGTAGACCCGCCTACTGAGTATCGTGTTCCATTTCCACATCGTCTTCGATGAAGGAAACACTCAAACCAAATGGAAAAGATGTTGAAATTTTTTAAACAAGTGAAAGTAAACATCCCTCTTTTTGACATCATTCAGCAAGTCCTCACTAAAGCGAAATTTCTTGAGGACTTGTGCACCCAAAAGCGACACACTCAAGTAACAAAAAAAGTATTCTTAGTAGCCAGTTTGAGTGAAGTCTTGTCCCAATCCATGCCCATCAAATACAAAGATCCTGGCTACCCTACGGTTTCGTGTACAATTGGAGATAAGGCGATTAACAAGTGCTTGATAGACCTAGGAATAAGCGTCTACTTGATTCCATACTCCATGTACAAACAATTAGGCTTAAGAGAGCTCAAACCCACAAAAGTCATGCTTCAATTTGCCGACCGCTCGATTAAGAAGCCCGTGGGAGAAATCAAGAACGTGCTTATTCGAGTAGGGCAATTCATATTCCCTGTTGATTTTATCGTTCTCGAAACACATACCGTGAAAAATCCCATGAGTCAAATTCCATTGATTTTAGGCCGACCATTTATAGCCACCTTAAAAGCTTAATCAATTGTCATAACGGATCGATGAAAATCCCTTTTGGAAACATGACTTAAGATCTTAACATTTTCAATCTTGAAAGCCAACCGAATGAACATCCTGACCAAACTTTGGAAGTTAATGCCATTCATAAAAACTTTGAAAATGAGACGATTGAACATGACGATGAACGCGAGGCCGAGTACGAAAAATTGTTTCATGAAATTCCCAATGAGATTGAATACACTCTTCCTTTTGAATCACTTCTAGTTGAGTCCAAATCTCAACCCAATTCTTTGATCGAAAAACTCCCAAAGTTGGACCTTAAACCACTTCCCGATCACATTAAGTACGCATTCTTAGGTGATAACGAAGCGTTGCCCATCATAATTTCCGCAACCCTCTCCCTTAATCAAGAAAACACCTTACTTTCTATTCTTTCGAAAAACAAAGAAGCAATTGGGTGATCCATTACCGATATTGAGGAAATTAGCCCTGCTATTGTTCAACATCACATCCATTTAATTGACGATGCCAAGCCTGTTCGTGACGCGCAACGAAGTCTTAATCCAAAAATAAAGATGGGTTAGCCCAATTCACGTTGTACTAAAAAATTCTGGGCTAATAGTTGTCAAGAAAGATTCAAATGAACTTATACCAACTCGTACTCAAATGGGTTAGTGTGTTTGCATTGACTATCAAAAACTAAATGCCGCAACATGTAAAGATGACTTCCCTCTTCCTTTCATTGACCAAATGCTCGAACGTTTAACCGACCATGAATTTTACTGCTTCCTTGACGTTATTTCGACTATAACCAAATTCCAATCGCTCCCGAAGATCAAGAGAAAATGACTTTCACATGTCCATTTGGTACCTTTGCTTATCGACGTATGCCATTCGCACTTTGTAATGCTCCTGCTACTTTCCAACGATGCATGGTTGGCATCTTTTCTGACATGACTGAATTCTTTCTAGAAGTTTTCATGGACGATATCTCTATCTTTGGTGATTCTTTTTCTGAATGTTTTCATCATCTCGAGTTAGTTTTAAATCGATGTAAAGAAAAACGTTTGACTTTGAATTAGAAAAAATGCCACTTTATGGTCAAACAAGGAATGGTCCATGGACATGTCATCTTAAATAAAGGCATTGAGGTAGATAAACCGAAAGTTGATGTAATTGCAAACCTACCCATTTCCAAATCTGTTAAGGACATTCGATCATTTCTAAGACACATTGGCTTTTACCGACGCTTTGTGAAAGACTTTAGCAAAGTTGCTCGCCCTTCGACAACTCTTCTTGGAAAAGACATTCCTTTCGATTTTAACGCTGATTGTATCTCTTCTTTCGAACGTCTCAAAAGCAAACTCATTTCTTCTCCAATCATTTGCGCACCCAATTGGAATCTTTCATTTGAAATAATATGCGATGCTTCTAACTTTGCGGTTGGTGCTGTCTTACGATAACGCATCAACAAAATCCTTCACGTTATCTACTACGCTAGCATGACTTTGAACGATGCTCAACTTAACTACACAACCATTGAAAAGGAGCTTCTAGCGGTAGTTTTTGATCTCGAAAGTTTTTGACAAATTTGATTGGGTCACACATTACTGTGTACACTGACCATTCTGCGTTTCGATATCCCTTCGCTAAAAAGGACGCTAAATATCGCTTGATTCGTCGGGTCCTTTTACTACAAGAGTTTGATCTTACAATCAAAGACAAAAAAGGATCTGATAATGTCATAGCCGATCACTTGTCTCGTCATTTGATCGCACCATCTTCTCCACCAATTAATGAAAACTTCTCTGATGAACAACTTCTTTTAGTTTCTATTGAACCATGGTAGCCTAATATACTGAACTACTTAGTCACTAAAGAAACTCCCTCATCTTAGTCCAAACAGGACAAATACAAATTCATGTCCTAAGTGAAATATTTCTAGTGCGACGATCCATGCTTGTTCAAGTATTGCCCCACCAAATCATCCGACGTTGCATTCCGGATAATGAGATCAACAGTGTTCTTTTGTTTGCCATGACCAAGCGTGCGGTGGACATTCCGATCCTCGAAAAACTATGGAAAATGTGCTTCAGTGTGGTTTCTACTGGCCTTCTCTTTTCAAAGACTCATTCGAATTTTGCAAAACTTGCGATCGATGTCAAATGCTTGGACGAATTTCTCGATGAAATATGATGCCTCTAGACCCCATTTTTATGATCTAAATCTTTAATATTTAGGGTATCGACTTTACGGGACCTTTACCCAACTCTTTTGGAAACGTGTATGTCCTTCTCGCTGTCGATTACGTCTCAAAATGGGTCGAAGCTGTTCCTTGCAAAACCCACAACCATAGATTCAGTGTGAAATTTCTCAAAGAAAACATCTTTTCGAGGTTCAGCACACCTCGCACAATAATCAGTGAAAACGGAATCCATTTTTGCAATCGATCTTTTGAAACATTAATGAAGAAATACTCGATAACCCCAAGTTATCCACTCCATATCATCCTCAAACTTGTGGACAAGTTGAAGTTTCAAATCGTTAAATAAAACAAATCTTGGACTAAACTGTCAACAAAAATTAAAAAGATTGATCTTTGAAATTGACCGAGCGCTTTGGGCTTACCATACCACTTTTAAAACTAACCTTGGAAGGTCCCCATTTCGCTTAGCTTACGGGAAAGCTTGCCATTTACCTGTTGAAATTGAACACAAAGCATTGTGGGCAATAAAGAACTTAAACTTTGATCTTGAGAAAGCTGGCGAAAATCAAAAACTACAACAGAAGAACATAGGAACGACGCGTATGAAAACCAGAAAATTTATAAAGAAAGAACAAAATTTTTTCATGACAAGTCAATCCTAAGGAACACTTTTTCGCCTAACCAGAAAGTCCTTTTATATGACTCAAGACTTCATTCATTCCCTGGGAAACTTAAATCAAGATGGACCAGACCATTTGTGGTACGAGCTATTTTTCCATACGGTGCCATAGAAATACAAAACCCTAGGGATGGATCGATTTTAAAAGTCAATAATCATCGTTTGAAACCTTTCTTGGAATTGCCAAGTAACCAAGAGGAGGAGCTCATGATTCTTCATGAGCCTTACTACTCTGTAGTAAGAATGTTAACCCTCTTTTGTAAATATGTACATACTTTTTTCCCATTACACTCATTATATCGTGCATTGACTGTGGAGACACCATCAAAATTAAGTATGGGGGGAGTCTCATTTTCATTTTTTAATTTTCATGGCATTTTTGAATTTTCATTTTCTTTTAACTCAAAAAAATCTCAAAATTTCTAGATCTCAAAAATATTTCCATTTTAGCATTTTGATTTATTTTTAAAGAAACAATATAGGATAAGTATAAGTTTTGGTTAATAAATTGAATTTTTTGAAAATTTATTTGTCTTAACAAAAATGAAAATGAAGTTTGATTACAAATAACAATGGTTTAACTGGTATATAGGAATTTCATATGTGTTAATTATGAAGTATATTCTAATTAAAAATCTTTGTTTAAATAAAAGTGGTAAATTTAAAGTAAAGGATATAACATTTTTATCTTCTAAGTTAAATGGTGCTAAGATGATTTTGCAAAACTCTCTCTTTCTAAAAAAATAAAAAAAACACAAAAAATATATAAGTAAAAAAAACATTATATATATATAACACATAGAGTTAGTTGTTTACACTCGTGTGTTCATTCGCCATGCTCTGTACCCTTCTCACGTACGCACGAAATGCAGTGCACGATCGGTATATCTGGCCTCAGTTTGTCTGAGTTAGGTGTAGGTATATAAAAATTATTTTTAATAATGCCCATAGTTAATAAGTGTTCACACTTGTGTGTTCACTCACCATGCTCTGTATTCCCCTCACATCAGTCCGTAAGGCAGTGCACGGGTAATATATCTGGCCTCGGTTTACCTAAGTTAGGCATATGTAAATAATGCTAATATCAATAATATTTTCAAATAAGAGAAAGTAAGCAATTGAAATCTAAGCACTATTTTTACTTGTTTGATTTAACTTGTTATTGAAAAGAAATGAGAATACCACTTTGACAAACTTTGATAATCAACTAAGGATCCATTTTATAATTACATTGTGTTATCAACCCAAAACAACTAGCTAAACTACAGTCTATCTATCATGACAACTTAATTTTTGTTGGAAATTTTGACAAGTAAAAGACTTAAATTTCTTGATTATGGGCAGAACTTATATTTAACTTACTTGTGTCAATTTGAAAGTAAATCCTTCATTTGTAAATACTTTCAAAAACTTGCATTCATCCTATTGTAAATAAATCTTGTATTTTGTAAATGTTTCCACTTTGCATTTGGATTTTGTGGGTAGTATCCGCTGAAAACCCTCACGAGACAACACTCGTTCTACTGGGGACACCCGGAGGTTTAATGGCTTGGTGCATACGCTCAATGCAATCATGCTTCTTATAAAAACAGATTTATCTTAGTTTTCCATTATTCGAGGACGAATAAAAAGATAAGTATGGGGGTATTTGCTGTGCAAGTAAACGTGCATATATTTATATCCACATTTTATCCGTTTTTATTTAAATACATGTCATATTTGGTCATTTTAACATGTTTAAAACCAAAATTCAATTATTTTCAAATCATCATATATTCATCTTCATTCAGAGGCAAAATGGTCACTTTTGTGCATGTGTCAATTTGATAATTTTTACTTGGATATTTTTTCATGATTTTTATGGGAAATTTTGATGCACATGGATGAGAATTTCATGAAGATATATGGATGCGCAAGGGAATACAAAGGAATAAAGTGGAAATAATTCAAGCTCATGATCATGGAGGACCCCACTCACTTACTTAATCTACAATTAGAAGCTAATGGACAACTAAGTGGAGGTTAGAGCTTCATGCACATTTAATGATGGATTAATTAATGGCTAATAGTTACTTGGTGGACACACTTCCAAAAGGGCATTTTAGAAAGCACCCTAAAAAGTAAATTAGGGTTTTATGCATGTATAAATAGCCCTCTTATGAACATGTAAATATCTTCTACTCTTTGAAATTAGAAATGCAAGTTGTAAGCTCTATCTTTCATGAAATAAAAATTGCTTCCTAGACTCCTTCTCTTCTCTTTTCTACTTGTTTTTCTTTACTTTTATGCACATTTTTATTCTTATATTCTCTTTCATTTCATGTTCATAGTTTAGATTTACATTATGCACTAGTTTAGTTCATTTCCTTCTAGTAGTTAATCTTCTATTCTCTGTTTATTCTCTACTTTATTTTATTTTCAATGTTGAAAACTCTATGTGTTGAAATGATAACACAAATGAGAGCTGAATCCCTACAATTTAAGGGTAATAAAGCTTTCTTTTATCATGTACATTCAACATAATTTTTATGTATGATCTTTTTTTGTGCTTCATGGGAAAATGGATGTTTATGTTTGTTGTGTTTTATGTTGAATTTGATAGCCTACTTTGTTCATAACAAATAGGCTATGCTTATCTTATTAAATACAAATTGCCTCTTCATCTAAATATGATCATGGAAATAAAGTAAAGTTTTAATCAAAATTTGATGATCTATGTTACTAATTAATAGTAAACAGTTCGTGCTTAAACTAGATTTTTGTTTCATTTTCTATGCCATGTTTCATGAGATTTGAAAAGTAGGACTAGAGTTGTATTATAGTTTGATGGTTTGATTTGTGTTAATTAATAACTAAAATAGGCCATGCTTATGATAAATACATCACTAATCCTACTTAGATTAAAATGAGATCATCATTGGTTTTATGTTTATTTATGTGGAAATTATAAAAAAGTGGGTTTGCCTCTAAATTGAATTTTAATCGCATAGTTTTTAATCTCGACATTTGCTTAGCTTTTTAGTTTTCAAAACAATCTCCACTTTTGGTTTAATTTGATTTAGTGGAAAACTTTAAAATCTTTAAAATGCCCTACGGACAGACCAATACTTGCCACGTATTAAAATTGTACACCGTGCGCTTACGGTTATTTTAATTTGAAATTTATCAATGGTTTTCTAATTTGATAGAAAATTCATCGTTAAACATCCGAGCATTGGTATAGACTAGTGTGAATGTGATCTACGTTTTCATAGTAAGTAGTGGAGCATCTGTATTGTAGGCTTTACGAAGCGGTCCTTTACAGATATAACTATGGAGCAAGATGGTAGAGCATCTATATTATAGGCCTTATGAAGCGGTCATATACAGACGTAGTTACAGAATGCTCTCGAAGCCGGAAAATAGAGCTCTTTTCGAGGAGGAATCGGAAGGTACCATGGATGGTACCTAGGACCAATGTAGTCATTGGTCATATAGCTACATACATGTATATATTAGTTATTAGTCTTTTATCTACTATGAAGTAGATGGGCACGGTTCAAGAACAGATGCGAGAGTATTGTAACCAAATGAACCTAATATAAGAGTAAATGGAAATAAAACGATATATGTAGAATTTAGCCCAGAGGCATATAATTTTTAACATCCTGGTTAAGTAAATGGCAAAGACTTCTCAGCTTTACGACACTTGCTTAGAAAGTGTTATTATTTGGGTGAGTATTTACTTAATATTATATTTTAGTCAATTTCGCTGTGAGATAATTAATTGACTTCGATTATTTATCTTTGCCTATTTTCAGGATACAAGATACCCAACTCGGGCTTCAGTGGACTTAGTTTTGAGCATTTTTGCAAAAAATTTGGACCGCTGGAATTCGGATTATTATATTTGGTATCAGAGCCTAGGTTTAGATCCCTAGGTAGATAGTGAGTGAACGTATTTGTATTTTTAAAATAAATATGTATATATGTATACACACACACACTCCTAAAACCCAAAGAGAAGTCTGTTCTTTCAAGTAAATCAATATTTGGAGAAAGTTTGGAAAACAATTCGGTATATCAAAACTTGGAACGGAGAAATTCAGAAAGCTAAAAGAACTCATATGGCAAAGAATTTTGGATTCAGTAAGGGATATTTAAAAAGGTGGTAGTAAATTAAAAAGCCACTTTTAGTCTAGCCCAGCAACTAAACTCTTAAGAATTTGAAAAGTTATGGAAGATTTTCAAGTTTTAACTTTAGAAGTTTACAGCTTGATAATTGTATTATTTTAAATATGGGGAGTCAGGGAGAAACAACGTTAGAGCATTTTTGAATTCGAAAATAGAGAAACATACAGTTTAGAAAAATATAGGTATCATTAACTTTAATTAAAAACTAGTATTTTGAACTGCAGTGACGATGTTTTATGCGACATCTGTCTTAGCCAAGTAGAAATGTATTTTGAAATCCTTATTTAAGTACGAAAAGGTTTATAAGTACATAAAAATATTCTTTTAGCTGTAAAGAAATTAAAAATGTTTTGAAAAAGGATTTTTATGGGTTGGCCAAATTAAGTGGTTGGATCAAGTTTATGGACATTAATGTAGATTCAGTTGAAGTATGGACAACGTCAAGACTCCACTCGGAGGGTAAAGAGAGGGCAACGATATTTAGCCAAAGTCGTAACCATGACTCAAATAGCCGATAATAGATAACACTTACTTAGGCTTGAATTAGTTAGGAGGAGACGGGCAAGGCAAGCATGCCATTGAAGTGAAAAAATTTGGGGAAGAAGGGGCGCGAGGGTCGATAGGCCGGTCGAATGCACGGTTGATCGGTGACCAAGGCAGGTCGACCATCCTGGTTTGTTTGCACGCGTATAAATGCATGCCCCTCCCCTTCGTTGTTTTCACTTCCTCCGCCTCCTCGAAGGCAGTAGCCGCACCCAAAAACCACCCCTTCCAACCAACCAAACTCCACCGTTTCGCTTGTGGTTAGTATCGAATTAAAGCATGTCACGAGATCTACACGGATCCATTCTCCATTTCCATAGATTTGAGAGTTTTCGCCATGCCTCCAATACCCTCTTTAGTTCACCTTTTTCCCCACCTCATACCACAAAAGATAGCTTGGTGCTAGAGTGATAGGCAGATAGTACTGTCTTACTCCAATACAGCCGCATACCAGTTTATTCAAGGAAGGGCAGTGAAGTTTACTGCCAGGGACACTTTAGAGCAGCTCTTCTTAGACATAGGGCTGCGACAGATTCTTAGCCATGAGATGTTTGAGCAGCGAGCATATCCCAGGTTAGTACGTCATTTTAATGCAAAATTACGTACTAGCGATGAGAATGAGGGTTGGCCTTCCAGTCGAAGGTCAAGGGAGTTAGGATAGTTTTCATCGAGTCTCGGTTAGCTATAGATATTAGAGGTTATGGCTTAGAGGTAGGGTAGATTGAGATGACAGACATGGCCGTTTTGAAGCAAATTCTTTTAGACCCACAACACCCTGACTAGAGCGCTGGTAGTTGGTTCCATTGGCTAGGTTAGTTATCCGCATTCTACGGCATAACCTTTTCCTCAAGATGGGGAGTTTTGATCAGATATACCCTACTGTGAGGCTGGCCACCTACGCTATATTCGAAGGATTGTAGGTGAACTAGGCTAGGACGATTATGGCCTAGTATATGACAACAATCGGACTTCATTGATCTACTATGATTTACTGTTACCTTTGGACATGGGTCTTCAAGTGGGCCGAGGTTTAGATGGAGAGAGTGACATAAAATGAGCAGGCCCACCTATGATAGATTCATCCACTCTGAGGAGAATGTGTAAAGGGTTGGCCCAAATTCAAGCTCCATAGGAGGAGGAGGAGCAGGAGCACAAGCAGCAGCCATTACCACAGCCCTCACCACATTGGTAGGCACCCCAGTACTTTCATAAGCATCAGCACTTCCCCTTGCCACCGTATAGAGGTGGCATAGGACATACCAAGTCTCCATGGCCTGCTTGCCATCTGAGCCCACGACACAGAGTACGTGGGGATATGGATCTTGAGGAGAGGAAGTAGGACCCTCTTAGCCCCCTCCACCGATGAGCTACGAGGACCAATTTAGGACCCTTGCCGAGAGGCAAGAGCGGCTCGCTAGGGGGTACGCAGATGTTCTTCAGGGGCAGCAGGAGGTGGTTAGGAGACATGATGAGTTAGCTAGGTCTCCGCGTGGGGTTGAGGTGAGCACTAAGCGGTAGGAGGAGCGCCTAAGTTGTTTGGATTCCTTTATTAAAGCCTTCTTGTGTCAGGGCGTACAGGGGCATAGGCCTCCCAGACCGAGATGATGGCTATATTGGCTTACGTATGTCATATATCTAGTATCGTATTGTATTAGGGTTTGTTTTCTCTTTTTAGTTATAAAATTGTACTCTTATGTATGCATTTATGGTAATATATCCGTATTGATGCTTTTTCTCTTTATTTTTGTGATGTTCATAAATGGAGGATAAGGACATAAGAACGTTATTATAAAAAGTAAGAGCAGAAATAAGAATAACAAAAAGGAAAATAGCAAACTAAAGAAAAGAAACGGAAACATCAACAAAAGACTTAAAAAAGCTATTTACTTATGTATACTATGCTTGGGAAAAATAGAAAGGGATTTTTATAGGATAGCAACCCAAAATCCCGAGTACAGGGAAAGATGTGCATAAAAGAGAACTGGAGAAATATGAAGCTTCTCTGTTTTCTGTCTTCTTTCTAACATAAGAACTTGAATTCAGAAAATTAGATTTCACTGAAATTTGAGTAAGAAAAGTTGTGTGTTAGGATTTGGATGAAAAATTTGTTGAACTACACTAAGAAAATTAGATTTTTCTGAAATTTGAGTATTAAAAGTTGTGTGTTAGGATTTGGATGAAAAATTGGTTGAACTAGACCTCTATTCAATATGGGTGTGGGAAAAATTGGGTGAAAAATGTTTTAAGTTTTCGAAAAATCACGTTCATATAAAAATTGCAAGTATATTTAGGTTGTGCGCATCATGTTTTACAAAATAAATTTTTAAATAAAAACATTCATATAGAAGGTAACGCTTAGAAATTAATATATATACATGCATTTTGTTTTAAAAAACACTTTTGCACAAAAACACGGATGGTAGCAAAATTGGATGTACACGAATTGGTTGTGATAAACGTAAGGATTATATAAATTTTACCCTTGTCAAATTTCGGGTCGGAATTTCCTAAGTGTGGGAAAATGTAACATCCCGCATTTTTATACAGTTAAAATTTAACAGATAACGATAAGTAATGAAAGTAAATAATTTTGGAACTATCTAAACATGGCTCCAAAACTAGTACCATTGTGTTCGGGGTGATTTTCTGATCAGTTTCCATATATAACTTGTCAAAATCTGAACCAATATGAAGAAGTTATTAACGAAACAAAATGATATATATATATATATGTATGTATGTATGTATGTACATATGGGTCGACCATAGGTCGAACCAATTGGTACACAAGTCGACCGCATGATCGACCGGTGCTTAGAGGCGGTGGACCCACATGCGACCTGGACGAATTTTCGTCCAGGTACGTACGTGACGTATTTTCTAGTTTTACGCCATCCAATCCAAACGTTTTTCGATCCTATGGCTTTGAATGACCCTGTGACATGGTGGCTCCAGGTTCAATATAAGAATCAGGCGGTCTGAGCTCCCCATGCTCCAATATAAATTGGAACTTAGGCCTAGCTATCTTCTCATAATTAGATTTTCTCCCATAGGTTAATTGCCCAAGACTGAATCCTAAATAGAAAATATTTCTTTGGGTTCTTGACCTAAGGCTGAACCCTAAAAAGAAAATAATTTCTGGAAAGAAGATCTTCTAAATTAAATGTTATACACCTTGGAAGAAGGGGATCCAGAAGGATTGTGGAGCCAAGCGGAGCACAAGCGAAGCTAAGTGCGGCAGATGAGTGGATTTATTTATATATCTTTTAAGTTTAAGATATATTATCGTTAGATTTACATTTAGAAAATTTTATTCAGTTTTAATCATATTAATTAAATTATGTTGAACTATAAGAAAACTTGCAGTTTATTTACAGTATTACTGTTATATATTGTTTTCTATGCCCTATTTACATCTTTTTTGTTGTTTCGAATTTTATGCAAGCCTTAGTTTTCTTCTATCCTCTTCTTTTTCTTCGCGTATAGATTAGAATAGATTAAACATGAATATGGATTATATAATTAAGAAAACTAAAATGAAGGAAAGTAGATGTAAATTAATTAAAGTTTAGGAATAGAATTACTGTAATAAATTTCATTAAAATGGGAAGAGTTGATTTGGGAGTAATTATTAGATTAATTGGTTGGTTTAGAAAATAGGATACAATTCCATAACTTAATATCTAAAAGATAACAACAAACCTAACTGCGAGAATAAAAGAACTAAAAAGGGGGAACTTTTTATATTTTACACTACTCCAAATTAGTAAAAGAAGGGCCTTGCAGTTAGGGATTATTGTTTATAGTGTTATCCAATATTAAGATATAGAAATGAAATATATAGTTTTCATAGCCAACCAAATAAAATAGAATTACTTCCTCAAATAATGGATAATAAAGTAAAGTATGATTTGAAACAAGAAAATTGTTAATTTAAGAATTCGACGCTATAAAAAATTTTAAGGAGCCTAATTATGTATTTACCGTGCAGGCTATTTAACTAGGTAACTATTATGATAAGTGAATTATGTAATATTAGAGAATTAAAGAAAATTTGATATCATAATAAAATAAGGCAGACTAATGCAGACAAGAAATGCTTAAAATTACATAACAGACTACAAAAGAAGGAAAAAATGTAATAATTACGAGTAGAATTGCGGCGTAAGTTATAATTATGAAATAAGAATGGAAAAGCTTATCGTGAGACATATAATAAATTGGTAAGCAATGATAGAAGCTTATTTAAACAGTTTATATTAAGTTGATAAGCAAATAACATAGAAATAATAAAAGAGGCTTATTTTATTGAACTTAAGGATTCATATATTAAGTCAAATAAAAAAGATAATGAATGTGGATCATACTAACAGCATTCCCTATTAGACCTATGGTTATCTCACAATAGTTAGAAGTGAGACGAGGGAAAAAATATGCTAATTAAATTAGAATAAGTAGCCAACAAAATAAGAAAGCAAACTAGATGCAAATTAAAAGATTAGACTTAGGGTCCAATAAAAGAATCGAAATGTGTTTGGAGCAACCCAAAGGATGAAGAGCCTAACGAAGCAGTTCATCATGAATTTCAGCAATGGATAAGCACGTCCAGCTTAGTATTTTTGGGCTTCAAAGAAGTACGAGACTTCAACGGGACGTGAGGATACTCTAGGATGGCCCTCTAGGTGGGCCTAACGAAGCTGCATCCCCAGAGGCAGGTCTGTAGGTGTTCCATCAAGAGAGTATCCTTGATCTCATTTGCGTTGTAGGCTTAACGAAGTGAACCTTTGTAGGTGGTCAGAAGGCTTGGTGTTTGGGGTAGGGTATTCGTATGTCCAGTACTTGCAAGTAAGGTTAAAAATAGTTGCATGTGGATATCGGCCAACATCAAGACCAAGTGCGATTTCGGTAAAGACTAGAGTTAAACTAACATGCCAATGATTCTTTCACTATCGAGACATTGGATGGAGGGGCACCGCCAACTGGATGTTAGATTTTTTTACAATAGGGCATAGCCGCTTAACTCTTTAGAAGTCTTTCGATTAGTTGAGAGATGGCTGCGTGGGGCTATAGCCATGATGGGAAAGGGACGGATTAACTAGAATATCTGTATTGTAGGCCTAATGAAGCGGTCCTTTGAAGATATAGAAAATCTGTAACAAACCTGGCTTTGGAGATTACCTGTAAATATTTAATTATAATGGTAGTTACAATTTAATATTGTGAATTAAAATAAAATTGGAGAAATTAAATTGTTTATTTGGAATAAACAATGAATTTTGGGAAATAAAATGTGAAAATAAAGTTTAAAAGCTTTATTTTATTTGTTTGGGTTAATAATGAGTGGAAAATAATTTTTATTTAGAGAAAATGCAATAATTTTATTAATTATTGCCAACTACTTCTTTTAATAATTTTTTAAAAGGAAGTATTTGATTTTTTTTAAAGGCTGTTTATTTAAATAAAGGTGGAAATTCGTTTAAAATGAGTTTTAATTATAAATTTGAGTTTAGAATGGTTGGTTATATTTTTCTAAGCAAGAAAAATATTTTTGTGGAATTTTAGAAGCTAAAAATAAGGATTTATGCATTTATTTGTGTAAATTGTGCATTTTTGTAAAATAAAAGATTTTAATAATAAAAATGTTTTAAAAACAAAAATATTATTTTTATATGATGTAAAATATTTTATTTAACACGTATGTATGTTCACATAAATTATTTGGGTTGAAATTTGAAGGAAAAATGTCATTTACTTTATAACATAAGTGTATATATTTGGTTTAGTGTTAATGCATTTACATAGCTTATTTATTTTCTCTAATTTGGGCCCAAAGCCCATTAGTTCACTAAAACCAGAAATTAAGAAGTGAGAAACATTACCTGTACGTACTTCATCTTCTCCAAATAGCCAGAAACCAGAAACAATGAACTTGAAACAAACTCCACCAATTTTTCAAATCTAAAGCTTTTAATCTCCAATTTTCTTCAACAAGTTGCTATTTTAATCAATCTAAAGGAAAATACAACAGGTAATCGCTTCCAAAACACAATCTTTTCATCAAAAATCTTAGCTTGTGAAATGAATTGTCTTTTAATGGCTTTTCTTCTTTTTGCATGCATCTACTTCTCACTTTTACAGGTTTTTGAAGCCAAAACTTGCAAAAAACTTCCGCCTTTCAACTCAAATCCAAGTCTATCCATTGTATCAGCAAGGCGAGTTCCTAAAACTCACAAATGCTAGCTAAACAAAGCTTAAATCGCTCGAAAATGTGAAATTCGCTGCTGTACAAAATTTTCTATGGCTGATTTTGCATGTTCATAATCTAGTTTTTGTTGCTACTTTGGACCCTTATAACTTTTGATTCCGACAATGAAATGCTGTCATATTTCTTGTGTTTCGTAGCTTGCATGTTGAACTTCATTTCTGCAAAGTTTGGGTAAAAAATATTGTCATTTGAGTGTTCAAACCGTTGTTGCAAAATCAACAAAACAGTTTTTCTGCCTGTAGAAACTGTGTTTTGTTGCTGCAAACATGGCCTGAGTTCATGTTTGCGATGTCGTAACATTTTCGTTTCTAAGGGAAATTGCGTGATTCTTTTTTTGTTTGAAAGATGGTGTCTTCTACTATAGTCATACCAAATTTCAGGTAATTTTGATCGATATAGCATATAGAAATATGCTGCCGAACTTTGGTTTGGAGCATGTTTTTGCCCAGATTTTTACAGTGAAAACACTGTCTGGGTTCAATTTCAAGACATCATAACTTTCTCATATTTTATCCTAATTGCATGAATCTTTTTTTTTAAAAGATGTTGTTCCCTTATACGTGCTTAAAAATTTTGAGCACAATCCGATGTAATTTAATTCTCGATTTTATGCCTGGAAGTTGAACCGAGAGTTGATTTTTAAGCCTGGGCACATCCTAGTTGAACTGTTACAAACATGGTCTGAGTCCATGTTTGTGACAGCATAACTCAATGGTTTTAAATCAGATTTGCATGATTCTTTTTTAAAATTGAAGTAGGAGTGTTGATTTATATTCCTTTAAAGTTTCATGAAAATCTGGGTTGGTTTGCTATTTCTAAACGGCTATCAAACTTGTACTCGCAGCTTGCTGTAATTCAGTATTTTAAACTTTGTTTTGGTCCGAATTTGAAACGACGCGGATTCTTCGTTTCAAATCGGATTTGAATGATTCTTTTTTCAGATTGAAGTAGGAATGTTGAACTACATTCCTACCAAATTCCATGTCATTTGGACTCGGTTTGCAGGTCCAAACCTGCTGTCGAACTTGGGTTCGCAGCCTGTTTTCACCGGGTTTTTGTACTTAGAATAATTTTCTGCTTTTTCTGATATTTTCCGATTTCTTTTAGATTTTTCTCTAGATTTCGTACACAGGTTTTATAAAGCATTAAAAAGTTTTTTTTCAAGCAAATTGACTTTTAAAATTATTATGTAATATTATTTTTAAGTATTAAATTAGTTACTCCATAATAGGAGAATTTCAAATGCAATTTCTAAAACGATTTTGAAGCGTTCCTAAAACTTGTTTTCTTCAATTTAATTTCTATATAAAACACTCAATTTTGCACTTCGAGCGAAGAGAGAGGAGAATTAAATGATTGGATAAAACGCGTGCTATGAACACGTGCGTTTATCTTTTCAGTTAATTCATAATCTATTCGTTTGATCGTTTTGGCCTACGGGTCTAGTTTACCGATGATACGAGGTGAACCTTTTACTGCTTTAAGTGTGAAATTTACTAGCGATTAGTAAACCGTTTAGTGCAAACGGGTGGTATGGGACACACGTTAACACTTTTCGGGTTCCTTTCCGAGAGTTTATGACCCATTTGCATGTTGGCGTGCCAGTACTGGACCTTCGGGTCATTTGCCATTGCGGCGTATTTGTCTTCGGACGTTTGCCATTGCGGCGTATTTGTCTTCAGACGTTTGCCATTGCGGCGTATTTGTCTTTTGACGTTTGCCTTTGGGCGAGGTACCTATTATATGAAACAGTACTCGGCAAAAATAGCACGTGCAAAACCTTTTTGAGATGATTTCTACCCTTGTGTTGTTATTTTGGAATCGGTCCTTTGAACCATTCGGTGGCGATTACTTTGGGATTTTTGGACTCTTTGGAGTTCTTTTGAGATTTTCCTTGCCTACACTGGCGTGATGAAATTTGCCTTTTAGCGTATATATATATTGAGATTGCCTATTGGCGTTATTTATGAGATTTGTCTTTTGGCGTTGTATGAGATTTTTATTTCTTTGTCGACATTTGCCTTATGGCTTATGTCGAGATAGCTTTTGCTTATGTTTTTCTTGGAGTTGCCGATATGGAGGGTTTGGGAATTACTCTTTTAGGAGTTTACATTTTACTATTTCCTAAACCATTCTTATTGATTTATGATTGCCGATGATATGAGGCATGCTACATTTTAGCGATTCATGAGATTTTGTGTTTTATGCGTATTGAAGCAATAGTGTTTTGTCACTTCGTATAACCATATATGCCATACATGTTCTGTATCCTCCGTATAACCATAGTTAGCTTTCTTATGGTTTCTTCTTGTTTAAGAAGAATATCACTATGCTCTTATGCTCTATTATTCTACTATCACCTTTTACTGATTCGTTTAGCTAGACTGACCCGTGTATTTTATACTCGGGTCAGACCGAGGTGTTTCAGGTTAGGTACATTCGGACTTAGCCTATTCTGCTTCCGCATGGGCTATTCTGCTAGCTACTTTTGTTATAGCTTTTTGTGTAGTCCTTTTTGGTTGTAACTCTGATATGTATATTCTTTCGACTCATCTGTATATTGTGGTTGCTACGCCACTTGACATGTATCATTTTGTATACTCTATGATGTATCTGTATATGTATGTGATGATCTACTGTTCTGTGATGTGTTTACATTTGAGTTGTTATATTTTGTTCTGTTATATCTTATAGCCATTATAGTTTTGTATTAAGTATCTATTGGATATGTCGATCCACCAAAAAAAAATGCTGCATTTATCGACGTATACAGTAGATAGTTAAGACAAGGCTATAGATGGTCGCTCCTATCCAGCTCTATTCTCCGTATTAGCAGACAGTATTACCTTGTAATACTCTTTGCTAATATGGGTCTCGGAGTGGGGCGTTACAGCTTGGTATCAGAGCTGAGCTCAGAACAAAATATGATAAACACGGAATTGAAACACATATTACAGTACATCATAGTATAATGCAAGTGATAACGTAGTTTCTCACTATCGTATTCCTCAATCGTGCCTTTAGTCTTTTTATTTTCTTAGAATGGATAATAAGTTTGAAAACATTATAAGGGTTTTAAATATCACTATTTTTAAAATAGTAAAAATTAGACCTCTGACATCTTAGATTTAAGTTATGTGTTTTGATCCTTAGTGATTAGTATTGCGCAGCGAAAATGGTGTGACCGTTTTCGCTGGGCACATTTAGTGTTTTGTTTTTAATAAATGCTTGTTTGGTTGAAAATTGCATGAATGTGTGTTAGCATAGTAATTGTTGAAATAATATTGAGTAGGTGATATAATTGAGAGTTAGAAACCTACTCAATGCAAATGATAAGAACTTGTGGTGTCTTCAAGTTGTAGCTACCGCAAGAATTATTAGAAGGATTAAATTTTGAAATGAAATTTAATACATAAGTGGTATTTAACCAAAGGTTAAAATGAAATAAAAATTTAATGTTTAAGAATTTCATGGATGCATTTTAAAGAAGTAAAATTACTCAAAGAATTTTTGAGAAAGAAAGCATCCATAATGAATGGAAAATCTTTCTAACAAGAAATATACTTATGTATATAACTTGATTGTTTTATGAATTGATTGTATAGTTGTATAATTAGAAAATGTTTTATGTTTTGAAAATAAACGTTGTTACAACCAAGTTTAAGATTCATTAAGAAATTAAAAAAAAAGGTTTTATAATTTCTTGTGTCAATTGGCTAATAAGTATTTTAAGAATTCTGGTCGATGCGTCTGATCAGCGTTATCGATAGGGATTCCTAAACGCTTACGAGGCGATGTGATACATGCTTTTGAAATGGCAATAAACAATATTTACTAATATGGATGTTGAATGCAAAAATATATAAAGATATTGCAAAATTTTTGAAAATTCAAAATTGCCATTTGAGATAAGTATTTTATATACATACATAAGGACTTATGGAAATAGTGTGACATAGAGGGCAATGGAGAGGCAATGTTGATCTTGGTCAACTTTGCAGTCCTTGATAATGTCATTCACTATGAATTTATTAGTTAGATGTTATCATTTTATAAACTGATAATTGGAAAATTTGAATATGGTTTCATTTAAATAAATTGTATTCATTATTGGATATAGTAAATGTTTGTGAAATTTTACATACATGGAAAATTTAGAAAGCTTAAGTAAGCTTTTGGGTAAAGTATTTTGGAAAATATTACCTTATGCTAATTCATTTATATGGCAAATAATTTCAATTAAGAAAATTCTTTAATCGGATGAAAATATCATGTGATAGTGATTAATAAAACAAAGTATTCAAATTAGGAAAATGAATGTTTTAGAAAAATAAATTTGATCTAGAATTATGTAGTGTGGATTTAATTATGGTTTGAAAATTTTGACAATAAAAGGGTCTTGTGTCAAAAATTTTTGATTAAAATATGCTGTTTAAAACAGCGATAACTTATGATTTACAAATCAAAATGAGTCCATTCTTTTTGCAAAAGAGATTACTTTCAGTAAGATAGAAATCATGTTGGTATCATTTTTGAAAATTTTACAGTTTCGTTATTCAAAAATGAGTTTTAAAACTGATGGACATCTCTGTCCTCTTTTATAATTTCTGAGTTTAAAGCTGAAAGTAAATTGAGCATAACTTTCAAAGCGTAAATCCGATTTTCATGATCTTTATATCGCTAGAAAGCATGGACTGAGTAGAATAACTTTTATTTTATGAGTATTTTCAGATTATGAGTTTTACTGTGTCAAAAGACTGAGTCTTTCTAGCAGGCCTGAATTTGAAAATTTTGAAGGTTTGAGTTGTTGTCTTATTTAAACTTTGATTTTAATGGTTCATATGTTTATAAGTGCATGCTAATATGTTTCAATAAGTTAAGTGCAGGTGAAAGAGGATATTTGAATGATTAATTAGAAAAATAGTAAGTATAAAAGTAGGCATGCTCACATTTTAAACGTTAAAAATGAAAGGTATGAATTGCAAGGTGTTTGTGTTAAATATATATATTATGTTCTGACCTTTTGGTCGATGTATATCTATAATTCATACTTATGAAATTGTAAAAGGCTCTTCATGCAAAAGAGACCCTTCCAAATTTTTCGAAAAATTAAAGACTTAGAAAAATTTTGAGAAAATTTAATTAGTGAATATTTAGAGCCATCAATGAAGGGTCTAATAAGTTTCTTTTTAAATCATAAAGTAAAATGGTTTAAAACTTGATATATTCAGTGGAGAAAAAAAAATTGCTTATTGTGGTATATTTATTTTTGGAATTGGAGTATGGAACAACTCCAATTTAATTTACTTTAAATTTAATGTAAAGATGATCGAATTGAAAATTTAAGTAAGAGACTTTAAAAATTTTCAAGTATTGAAGTTTGAGTTTTGTGTATTAATAAAAATGGATTTGAGTGAAAACTCTTATAACAAATTTTTTGAGAAAATTTCTTTTAATCCATTCTTGTGTGTCTTGCCTTAATGTGATTCTTGTGATGACTTGCATTCATGTAGTCATGTGTTATGGTGGCAGCTTGAAATACCACCTATCTTTCGTTGAATCCTCTTTTTATGATTGTGTTTATTTGTGTTACCCCTTTAAAGGAGTTAAATGCATTTCAGTATATTTGGAAAGTTGGCTCCTAGTTATATAGGACCATCTACTATTACTGAACGTCTCGGTTCGATTGCTTTCATACATCGTTTTCTATTCAGTTATGGGTATTCATGATATGTTCCAGGTAACTCAATTTCATTGTATCTTTAAGATTTAATCTCGATTGTTAATTCTCTTGTGTTGCATGATCACGAGTCTCACCGACTTGGGTATTATGCCGAATTCTATTCGTGTAGTTGTTTCGAAGATTAACACCTTAGAAATAAGAATGTTCCACTTATGAAATTCTATGGTCCGCTAACCCTAAGTATTGTACTTGAGAAACCACAGGATTTGCCGAGCAAACTTGTCCTGATCCTTTCATTCTCTGTTGAGGGAGAATATCTATGATCCTATCTTTTGATTTGAATCTTATAGATGTTATAGATAACTTCCATTATAGAAATTGCGTGGACGCAATTTTGTTAAGGAGGAAGTCTGTAACAACCCTGGTTTTGGAGATTACCTGTAAATATTTAATTATAATGGTAGTTACAATTTAATATTGTGAATTAAAATAAAATTGGAGAAATTAAATTGTTTATTTGGAATAAACAATGAATTTTGGGAAATAAAATGTGAAAATAAAGTTTAAAAGCTTTATTTTATTTGTTTGGGTTAATAATGAGTGGAAAATAATTTTTATTTAGAGAAAATGCAACAATTTTATTAATTATTGCCAACTACTTCTTTTAATAATTTTTTAAAAGGAAGTATTTGATTTTTTTTTAAATGCTGTTTATTTAAATAAAGGTGGAAATTCGTTTAAAATGAGTTTTAATTATAAATTTGAGTTTAGAATGGTTGGTTATATTTTTCTAAGCAAGAAAAATATTTTTGTGGAATTTTAGAAGCTAAAAATAAGGATTTATGCATTTATTTGTGTAAATTGTGCATTTTTGTAAAATAAAAGATTTTAATAATAAAAATGTTTTAAAAACAGAAATATTATTTTTATATGATGTAAAATATTTTATTTAACACGTATGTATGTTCACATAAATTATTTGGGTTGAAATTTGAAGGAAAGATGTCATTTACTTTATAACATAAGTGTATATATTTGGTTTAGTGTTAATGCATTTACATAGCTTATTTATTTTCTCTAATTTGGGCCCAAAGCCCATTAGTTCACTAAAACCAGAAATTAAGAAGTGAGAAATATTACGTGTACGTACTTCATCTTCTCCAAATAGCCAGAAACCAGAAACAATGAATTTGAAACAAACTCCACCAATTTTTCAAATCTAAAGCTTTTAATCTCCAATTTTCTTCAACAAGTTGCTATTTTAATCAATCTAAAGGAAAATACAACAGGTAATCGCTTCCAAAACACAATCTTTTCATCAAAAATCTTAGCTTGTGAAATGAATTTTCTTTTAATGGCTTTTCTTCTTTTTGCATGCATATACTTCTCACTTTTACAGGTTTTTGAAGCCAAAACTTGCAAAAAACTTCTGCCTTTCAACTCAAATCCAAGTCTATCCATTGTATCAGCAAGGTGAGTTCCTAAAAATCACAAATGCTAGCTGAACAAAGCTTAAATCGCTCAAAAATGTGAAATTCGCTGCTGTACAAAATTTTCTATGGCTGATTTTGCATGTTCATAATCTAGTTTTTGTTGCTAATTTGGACCCTTATAACTTTTGATTCCGGCAACGAAATGCTGTCGAATTTCTTGTGTTTGGTAGCTTGCATGTTGAACTTCATTTCTGCAAAGTTTGGGTAAAAAATGTTGTCATTTGAGTGTTCAAACCGTTGTTGCAAAATCAACAAAACACAGTTTTTCTGCCTGTAGAAACTGTGTTTTGTTGCTGCAAACATGACCTGAGTCCATGTTTGCGATTGCGTAACATTTTCGTTTCTAAGGTAAATTGCGTGATTCTTTTTTTGTTTGAAAGATGGTATCTTCTACTATAGTTATACCAAATTTCAGATAATTTTGATCAATATAGCATATAGAAATATGCTGCCGAACTTTGGTTCGGAGCATGTTTTTGCCCAGATTTTTACAGTGAAAACACCGTCTGGGTTCAATTTCAAGACATCGTAACTTTCTCATATTTTATCCTAATTGCATGAATCTTTTTTTTTTTAAAATATGTTGTTCCCTTCTACGTGCTTAAAATTTTTGAGCACAATCCGATGTAATTTAATCCTCGGTTTTATGCCTGGAAGTTGAACCCAGAGTTGATTTTTAAGCCTGTGCACATCCTAGTTGAACTGTTACAAACATGGTCTGAGCCCATGTTTGTGACAGCATAACTCATTGGTTTTATATCAGATTTGCATGATTCTTTTTTCAAATTGAAGTAGGAGTGTTGATTTATAGTCCTGTAAAGTTTCATGAAAATCTGGGTTGGTTTGCTATTTCTAAACGGCTGTCAAACTTGTACTCACAGCTTGCTGTAATTCAGTATTTTAAACTTTGTTTTGGTCCGACTTTGAAACGACGCAGATTCTTCGTTTCAAATCGGATTTGAATGATACTTTTTGCAGATTGAAGTAGGAATATTGAACTACATTCCTACCAAATTCCATGTCATTTGGACTCGGTTTGTAGGTCCAAACCTGCTGTCGAACTTGGGTTCGCAGCCTGTTTTCACCGGGATTTTATACTGAATAATTTTCTGCTTTTTCTGATATTTCCTGATTTCTTTGAGATTTTTCTCTAGATTTCGTAC
Source organism: Allium cepa (assembly GCA_030765085.1). Lineage (NCBI taxonomy): Eukaryota > Viridiplantae > Streptophyta > Magnoliopsida > Asparagales > Amaryllidaceae > Allium > Allium cepa. Next base: position 117,579,485 of record CM060945.1, on the reverse strand, counting down.
ACGGGTTTTATAAAGCATTAAAAAAAAAAATTTCAAGCAAATTGACTTTTAAAATTATTATTTAATATTATTTTTAAGTATTAAATTAGTTACTCCATAATAGGAGAATTTCAAATGCAATTTCTAAAGCGATTTTGAAGCGTTCCTAAAACTTGTTTTCTTCAATTTAATTTCTATATAAAACACACAATTTTGCACTTCGAGCGAAGAGAGAGGAGAATTAAATGATTGGATAAAACGCGTGCTATGAACACGTGCGTTTATCTTTTCAGTTAATTCCTAATCTATTCGTTTGATCGTTTTGGCCTACGGGTCTAGTTTACCGATGATACGAGGTGAACCTTTTACTGCTTTGAGTGTGAAATTTACTAGCGGTTAGTAAACCGTTTAGTGCAAACGGGTGGTATGCGACACACGTTAACACTTTTCGGGTTCCTTTCCGAGAGTTTGTGACCCATTTGCCTGTTGGCGTGCCAGTACTGGACCTTCGGGTCATTTGCCATTACGGCGTATTTGTCTTCGGACGTTTGCCATTGCGGCGTATTTGTCATTGCGGCGTATTTGTCTTTTGACGTTTGCCTTTGGACGAGGTACCTATTATATGAAACAGTACTCGGCAAAAATAGCACGTGCAAAACCTTTTTGAGATGATTTCTACCCTTGTGTTGTCATTTTGGAATCGGTCCTTTGAACCATTCGGTTGCGATTACTTTGGGATTTTTGGACTCTTTGGAGTTCTTTTGAGATTTTCCTTGCCTACACTGGCGTGATGAAATTTGCCTTTTGGCATATATATATATTGAGATTGCCTATTGGCGTTATTTATGAGATTTGCCTTTTGGCGTCGTATGAGATTTTTATCTCTTTGTCGACATTTGCCTTATGGCTTATGTCGAGATAGCTTTTGCTTATGTTTTTCTTGGAGTTGCCGATATGGCGGGTTTGGGAATTACTCTTTTAGGAGTTCACATTTTACTATTTCCTAAACCATTCTTATTGATTTATGATTGCCGATGATATGCATGCTACATTTTAGCGATTCATGAGATTTTGTGTTTTATGCGTATTGAAGCAATAGTGTTTTATCACTTCGTATAACCATATATGCCATACATGTTCTGTATCCTCCGTATAACCATAGTTAGCTTTCTTATGGTTTCTTCTTGTTTAAGAAGAATATCACTATGCTCTTATGCTCTATTATTCTACTATCACCTTTTACTGATTCGTTTAGCTAGACTGACCAGTGTATTTTATACTCGGGTCAGACCGAGGTGTTTCAGGTTAGGTACATTCGGACTTAGCCTATTCTGCTTCCGCATGGACTATTCTGCTAGCTACTTTTGTTATAGCTTTTTGTGTAGTCCTTTTTGGTTGTAACTCTGATATGTATATTCTTTCGACTCATCTGTATATTGTGGTTGCTAGGCCACTTGACATGTATCATTTTGTATACTCTATGATGTATCTGTATATGTATGTGATGATCTACTGTTCTGTGATGTGTTTACATTTGAGTTATTATATTTTGTTCTGTTAGATCTTATAGCCATTATAGTTTTGTATTAAGTATCTATTGGATATGTCGATCCACCAAAAAAAAATGCTGCATTTATCGACGTATACAGTAGATAGTTAAGACAAGGCTATAGATGGTCGCTCCTATCCAGCTCTATTCTCCGTATTAGCAGACAGTATTACCTTGTAATACTCTTTGCTAATATGGGTCTCGGAGTGGGGCGTTACAAAATCCCTGATTGAGTTTCGTATAAGGTAGACCTTGTTGGTGGGATTCAAATAGTAGATAGAACGATTATGTAGTCCTCGATGTATGCGCTGGGTGGTACATTGTGGATGTTCGAGCACTGGTCTAGACTAGTGCGGATGCAGTTTAAGTTTTCATAGTAGGTAGTGGAGCATCTGTATTGTAGGCCTTACGAAGCAGTCCTTTAGAGATATAACTACGGAGTAAGACGGTGGAGCATCTGTATTGTAGGCCTTATGAAGCGGTCCTTTACAGATGTAGTTACAGAACGCTCTCGAAGTTGGACGATGGAGCTCTTTTTAAGGAGGATACAGAAGGTACCATGGGTTTTACCTAGGACCAATACAGTCATTGGGCATATAGCTACATATATGTGTATATTAGTTATTAAGTTTTAATCTACTATGGAGTAGATGGGCACGGTTGACGAATAGATGCGAGAGTATTGTAACCTAATGAACCTAATATAAGAGTAGATGGAAGTAAAACGATATATGTAGAATTAAGCCTTGAAGTATATAGTTTTTTCATTAACCAGAACTTTTGTTTTGACCCCCTTCTCATAACATCCTACATATTAGTTAGATGGCAGAGACTTCTCAGCTTTACGACATTGCTTAGAAAGTGTTATTATTTGGGTGAGTATTTACTTAATATTATATTTCAGTCAATTCCGTAGTGAGATAATTGATTGAGGTCTGATTATTTATCTTTGCCTATTTGCAGGATACCAGATACCCAACTTGGGCTTTGGTGGACTTGTTTTTTAGCATTTTTGCAGAAAATGCAGCCATTGGAATTCGGGTTGTTAGAGAAAGTGCAAACACCTTAATGATTTGACCGTAGTAATGTTTTTCCAGATCCTTTCATAATGGAAAGGGGTTCTCGGTATTTGGCCTTCGAATGGACTTTATCCCGTCATCGAAATCACTGTTTGATTGGAAATCATTGGTTGATAAAAGTGGATAATTAGGGAGGAAGAGAAGGAGACCCGGGAAGACGAGACGTCTAAGGGTGTTGAGGGATTTATGGGAACTAAGGTTATTCCTCCCCCGTTGTGGTGTTATCTTAAGGACATAAGGGTCACCTAGATTTCAAGACTTTCCTGCTTGTTTTCTTTATCTTCTTATTAGCAGGGAGCTTCATATCCAAAGATACCCAGGGGATTTCCATGATAAAAGGAGTAGTAGGAGGGAAAAGAAAACGAGCCTCTAGTTGAGAGCAGATCAAGTCGTCCTAAAAGGGTAAGGTAGCACTGTCATTGTTGAGGGTAGATCGAACTAGCTTTTACCTTTGTGGCAGGGTTTCAATAATGAATTACTTGGTTTTGACACATATGCCAGTCTCATCGTTCTCATTTTTTAGAGTGCCTTTATCACTCACCTACTGCATAGTTAGCATATTTAGTGAGTGATGGTGGTGGGTTGTGGATAGTGGTGAGGCTGTTGGTCGTAGAGTAGTACCTTTAGTCGTCGTTTCTCTTATCCCCTTCATTGATTGGTCTACCCGTGTAACAACCCACATTTCAGAAGGTTTAAATTGACAATAATCCATACATGCCCAACCCAAAAAATCCGAAACATAAGTAATCAATAGGATTAATTGAGAAAAATAAGAAAGGAAGAAGGAAAACAAATACAGAATCTCGCAGCGAAACGATAAAATATAATAATATAATAAACAGTTCATGAAGCTGTTTATACTATACATTTGATTATAATTTATACAACATTTATAAGAGTTATATATACAACCGGGATAAATAAAATAATGAAGCAGACAACATGATGCAGGAATAATAATAGTAATAATATATCAAATCTTCGTCTTCGTCCCCCATAAAATGATCTTCAATGTGCTGAAAAACTCAGGGTCGACCTGAGCATAATGAAAAGACAAAACATTCAAGTCGGGACTAAAATATCCTTATGAGAGTCAAATCGATATCACATAACATGAGTATAATAATGTCAGATATGTTTATGGGGTTTCGTATCTCTTATCCAGTGTATAACGTGTAGTAAGTCAAGAGATGTTATGGGATTTTCCATCTCTTAAGGATTCGTCAAAAGTTGATATGTAGTAGAATACGCTACATATATAATGTCTAATCAGTAAAATAAATATTTTTATTAGCATTAAGGCTTTGCATTAATCCCCCTTAGCGAGTTTTTAAGCATTGGCGTATAGTTTGCATATAATGCCCCAGTAGAACGTCGGGGGATAAGAATGCGCCATGATACGAAAATACTAAACCAAAATCATAGTGGTCTCGTATAGGGATATAAGTATGATAAGGCACGTGAGGCAATGCTCAAGGTAGGATACTACCAATTCGGGTCGTAGGACTGGTCGTAACGCATTGTAGCCACGACCGCCCACTACATCCATCCATTCCATATCGAGTCAAAGGGAGGCTATCTCAAATCAACGTGCCCCAATCGAAACCAACAACAAGATTAATAATATGGACCATGTCTAAGAAAATCGAAGAACGGATGTCCGCTAAGGGTAGCAAGCCCGCTTGGCCATGTGAACTTCCTATTATAGTCATTTCAAATTGGCACAAGTGCCGAAGTTTGTCCATCATCGTTCTCTTTCTTCAAATCCAACAGACGACACTAAATCCAACCACTTCGTTCTAGAGTCTCCTCCACGTGCACAGTTACTAAAGTGCTTCCAATATTGACAAAGAATATGCCAATAAGAGGCCCCGGTCATTTTAACAACCAAACATCGTTTTACACATCAGTTGGTACTTTTATATTTCGAAACAATTCATACTTGATACCAAAATATCATATTCGCTTCAAAGTCAAATTTTTTTTGAAGTCAGCATACTTACTCAAAATATACAATTTCAATTCAAAATCACTTTCGCCTTAATATCACAATTTCGCTTCCAAAATTGTTTTAAATTTCAATTTAGGTTAAAACTTCATTTTAACCCAATTCCTATTTAAATCAAATATAAACATTCCAATCATTGGCCAGTTTGAATTGTAGAAAATAGTTTGGAAAAAAATTAAATTGATTAAAAATAGTTTAATAGTTTAAATAGTTTGATCTAAAATGATTTAAGTATTTAAAATGTTTTATAAAATAAGATAGTTTAGAAAATCAAAATAATTTGAATATTTAAAAAGATAAACTTTAAATAGTATATATTAAAATAATTTATTTGAAAATAGTTTCAAATTCAAAATGATTCAATTCTAAATTTTCCAATTCAAATCAATTTCAATTTCCATTTCAATCTAAATCGATTTATTTCCGATTTCAATTCGAATTAACTTCGATTCCCATTTCAATTCAAATCAATTTGGAGTTCGGTTTCAAATTAATTCAATTTCAATTTTAGTTAATTTCAATTGAATTCCAATTTGAATTAATTTCAATTCAATTCTCAACTTTGGACTATTTCAATTTATAGAAATTCGAGTTTTGCTTCAAAGTATCGATTTAAATCACTTAAATAAAATTTAACTTCAATATTCAATTTAAGATTCAAATCTTCAAAATAATTCAATTCTGAGCTCAATTTTGAAATATTGTTGTAAATTACGTTCACTGGCAATATTTCAAAGTTCAAATAAAAATTCAAATCCTTTAAACAAATCAATTTCCTGACTCTAATCAAATTTCGATTAACTTCAAAAATCTCAAATTTTATTTTTAAACAATTTTGTTTCATACATTTTGATTCCATAATTTGAGCTCAATTTCAAAAATAATCCAATTCCCATAAATTGGATTTAATTTCTTTAAATCAAAATTATTTAAATAATTTAAAATCAAAGTTCTGAAATCATTTAGTTTAACTAATCCGGTGTCCGTATATAATTTTCTACCCTCTGTCCAAGTGATCAGTTATTTCGATTTTAATTTCAGTGATGGATATATATCATTTTAATCCAAAATAAATGTCATATGTAACGACCTGAAATTTTCGACCTCGAAAATTCGACACTAATTTGTCCACTATAAAAGTGCCGAGCAATCGAACGCCGAAATTCCATATTGTTAAGGTAAAGAAGAAAAGAGGTAGAAGAAGAATCAGAAACAAAACACAGAATCTCACATTCGCAGCGGATCAAAATATAATATCAAAATAATAGCATTTACAAAGAAAGCTGTAATTGTTACTTTTACAACAATACATCAAAGTACAATCAATTATACATAAATTGGAAGTTGTAACAACTTGTGCTATTACATTATCAATACATACTATACAGTCTCTAATACACAGCGGAAAATACTCCATACGTTTCTGCCATCCAGCTCGCCTCCTGAGCTCCAGAACATCCTAACCTGAAAATCTGTAATACTCGGTCTGACCCAAGCATTACAATAAAGTAACACCTGGGTCAGTCAAGAAACCAGCGTGAGTAAACTCATAAAATTTGAAATACCAAGCTATAAACTTATTTGAAAACCAGTGTAACACGTACCTTCTACAAGTTCTTCACTTGTTAAAGTCAATCACTTATTGCAAAATAATATCGAAGAACTATTACTCAGTTTAAATGTCCATATTACTTAATTATTCCATTCCAGCCTATTTGATTCTAAACTCAAATCTATAAAGAATCGAAGTGGTTTCGGCCATTTGCTGATACCCGACCTTGGTCTCTTCGAATCCAATGTCCTCTTAATCCAAGTTGTTTAAGTGAAAACAATTCAATTAACTAAACATGATGTCAGTTTACACAACATTTCATCATAGATAGATAACTTACATTATCACAGTTCAACCAAGCATTGCATATCATAGAGCATCACACTTTAATCAATTCAAGGAATTCAACATAACGTAATCATCCAAAAGCAAGATTAATTAATCTCATAATTAATTTAACTCAAATAAATTTATTACCTAACCTTGCTTAATTAACATTAATTACAAACCATTTGTTATTACTTTAATTAATAAATGAAATTAATTAATCATCCTTAATTATCCATCTTAAGTAATTATCCTCAATTACTTACAGTAATTAATTATCCCTTAATTAATCTCATAAGTTAATTACATTAATTACTTATCTCTAAATTAATTATATTAACAAATTAACCCTTTAATTTCTTACATTAATTAATCTTTAATTAATCATATTAAGTAATTATCCACTAATTAATCACCTTGATCAATGACATTAAGTAATTAACTATCCTTTAATTACTTCCATTAAGTAATTATTCTTTAATTACACTAAGTACTTATACTTTATTAATTACATTAAGTAATTATACTTAATTAATTTCGATAAGTAATAATCCTTTTTATTAATTAACCTTTAATTTATTTCATTAGGTAATTAACTAGCCTTTAATTACTTAGATTAATTTAGCCCTGAATTAATTTTATTTCAAAAATATTTGCATTTGTAATCTATACATTTGAAACTTGTTTGAAAACTTGATCACCTTTGTTTTGAAATCTAGTTTAATATTTTACTTTGAAACTAGTTCATTTCCTTTTTGCTTAACAAAATTACCATTATTTAAAACTTAGCTACCACAATTTAAACTCGAGCACAACTCAAATATTCCCGAGCTAACGCCGAGCCTAGACCAAAATTTCCCGAGCAAACACTCGAGCACTCCATCCTTCAAAAATCTCACGAACAACCTGAGGAAATTTCCACGCAAACCCGAGTAAAAGACTTCTTCTCCGATCCTCTTCAAACAACATCAGACATGACCGTTATTGTGCATGTGCACGCCGTGCCCAAACCCCTCCGACCAACGTTTTGATCATCAACATGCCGCCGACGTTCCACTCAAACGACTTGACCACCCAGGACAACCCATCTCCCCTGAATTCAGAATCGAACGAGTCAGCACTACTAGGAACTCAACTGATTGCTGGAAACCACCCCGCGCTGCCACCACCAGCCACCAGGACCCTCGTCTATTCGGCAGAAGCTTCGCCAATCATCCCTCTACCTTTTCCCCCTCCATCGATCCACTCCGGTGCCACAACGACACCGCAAAATGCCTGGAACCAACCTTCACCGAAACGAGTCCTCAAACCCTACATCACCGTCTACGTAACACCACAGTGATCGAGAATTTCACCAAGCATTTTTCCCGAGCCACCCACCTCTGCAGCTACCTCCAGGCCTAAAATCGACCTAACCATTAATTTATTCACCAGGATTTGGCGAAAACAAGCTTTACATTCATCTCGCAACTACTGCCCAAATACTCACCTAAAAATCTTGATATTATCACCAAAATTCATTATATCTAAGCACGATTCAGATTATTTGATCAAATTGTGAAATTTAGATAATCAAATTTTCCTTCCCAAGAATGTTTTTGTGTCATTTCCTTATTTCCAGTAATCCTCTTGTTAATTATACTAAGTACTATTTTTTAAAAATCAATTCTTGCTATTACAAACAAATTTCCTTTAAAGATCCTAACCTAAAACTGTTTGTAAAATGAGATTTAAATTTTAGAAATGAATTCCAGAGCCTGTTGATCATAATAGAAACTTGTAAATATATACACAGACATGCACACACAGTAATCTACTAAAATACTTACAAACAACATTTTAGAACTTGACATTAATTATTTATCGCATGCACCATAATAAAAAAAAACAGAATGTGCTTGAGAAATAATTATTTACTCACCTTAAATGTCGAACAGAGAAACACAGATGTTTTGAAGTTGAAAATTGTACTTGAAATTGAAACAACAGGCTTGTTTATCTTGATTTTAGTTGATCTTGAACTTGAATCTTGCTTTAAGTCTTTTGCTTTGAGTTTGATATGATATGATCTTGGTTTTGAGATTGAATTGATCTTTTGTTTTAAGCTTCAGTTTTGAATTTAAAATTTGCGCAAGTTTGTTTTGTTGATTTTAGTTTTGAAAATGTATAAAAAAATGAGAAGAGAGGAAGTAGATGTATTTATAACTTGTTTCCTCTTTATTCATTAATTTCAAAAATAAAAAGAGAATAAATCAAACATGACACTTGTTATTTTTGCATGTTAATATTGTTACATTTGTTTATTTCATGTTTAAATTACTTACACATGTCTTTGCATGCTAATTAATGTTTTTAATATGTTTATATTAATTTTATATTATAATTTCACTCTATATTCTTAATTTAGTTTTATATATTTTTATTTTTAATTAATTCATTTCCTTTTTATATTAACATATGTAATTTTTAAAACAAGGAATTTTAAACTTTTCATTAAATTTTATTTTAAATAAAGCTATTATACTATTAAATTCAAAATATAATTTCCAAATTACTATATATATACATAATACACACACACACACACACACACATATATATATTAAAATTAGAAAACAAATTTTTATTAATTTTAAAATATAGAGTTTTAAGTCCAAATTATTTATAAGACTTTTACCTTTGAATTTCAAATCCAAATTTTATTTACAATATACTTATATATATATACACATAAACAAATACATATCTTATTTGTTTTTGAAAAGATAAATTTTGCCAATTTAAATGATTATATCAGGAGATTATCAAATAAACATTTATCTAGATATAAATATTTATTATCAGATTTATTTGTTGAACTTAAAAAAATCAGTGTTGCAATAGTAAAAATCAAATAATTATCCAATTACCTGATGCCCACAAATCTGGGTTATCACATTCCTCCCCCTTTTAAATCTTTTCGTCCTCGAAAAGAGACGAAGCCAGAGTTTTATTAAAACGATTATTATCATTTAAATTACCCTTTAAACATTTTTAACTATAAAATCCTTTTTATTCAAAAATTTAAAAATGCTTTAAAATCTACATAATACTATCAAAATAGCTTGATAAAAATACTTTTTTATAACTTGATGTCTCAACAAGTCAATCCTCGTTTTCACAGAAATTCGGTCATATGTTGATCAGGCGTAGGACTAAAAACCTATAAGTACTTGATAAACCCATTTTCAACACCCAGTGAAAATACTTGGAAAATATTTTGGTGAAAATATAGAAATCATTTTTGGTGAGAATACTCTGGAAATTATCACCCCCTCCATGGTCGCATTTCAGCCGATGATTACGTTGTCATCTCGGAAAAATCCATAGATAACTATAGGCACTACGCTCCCCTCGATTACACCATGGAGCCTACCACAGATCGCAGTTACACCCAGGATTTACGTCACCATCACGGCAAAAAACCATGTATCTGTAGGCATCAACGCCCTCGAATTTCGCTGCCAAATGAAACTTCACCACTCCTACATAGATTGCAGACTACATCAGTCGAGTCCCAATGTAGCCTGTAGGCACTCACTGCCACACGACTTTCTCTATGTCTTCATAGATCACAATCTACTGATGTTACATTTCCATCATGACAAAATCAACCGTAGACTGTTGGCTCTCACGGCCACACGACTTTCGCTACGATCCACAGTAGATCGCAGTGACATCAAGTTACACTATAATCACAGCATAACCCAAATGTCTCTGTAGGAATCAGCGCCCTCAACTTTCGCCACCCACACACACAATCCTTAGGAACTTCAGTTTGTCCGGACTTCCTCCCATGATCAAATTTAGAGCTTCCCCCTTAAGGCTCAAGGCAGAACCACCCCGTGGATCTCCTATGAATTTCCTTTAATAGGAGCGCCTTTTTCCCCAGAGCCAATCTCAAAACATTTGATACTATACACTTATGGTATCTTTCAAATTATACTCTTTATGATTCACATAAATCCCCTTTACACAAAATCGTTATCTCAAATCGATTGTTCCAAACTTGGCTTTCCAAATTCCTAAAATTGATTTTTCCCAAAAATCAAAAGCCTTTCCAAAATCCATAGGTTCCAAAACCTTTTTCTAAAATCATTTATATATATTGAGATATATATAATCTTGAAAAATCTTTGGATCACTTCATACTTATATAAATTCCTTTTTTATACTTCAAATCTTTTCAAAAATCTTTTCATCTGGCTATAGATTCAACAAGGGGAGTTTATTATATGTAACAAATATATATAACTTTAGTTATACCAAATTAAATATTCAATATTGATTTCTTTATAAAGTTGTTTACCATATTACTTACTCTTCATAAAGTGAATTTTAATCATATAAATATCCAACTTCTACTTTTATTCACATATAATTCTCAAAATATATTTTTCTTTTCACAAATCATCTTTACATTCTTTTCAAAATCTATTACATTTAAGCTTATACGATGTACATATACCATCCGTATGCTATATCAAATTTGATCGCTCACTCGATCATAAAATTTCACTTCCGAACTAGTATCGTCCACCCGACTTCCTAGTGCAGACTCAGATTTGGTTTCTTGATCAGAAACATTTATTCTCCTTGCATAGCCATAACTATGATAGAGAATTTTGAGAAACAATCAAATCCATGTCCAGGGTTCGCCGTCGAAAATCGAGTGAAAAATCGCAACTCGGATCGATATACTATCTCGAAATTCTATGCTCGAATCTGGATCAAATCATTCTATGAATAAAATAATATACGTACATCCTACGTATTTATCTTCATTGATTATTAGCTAAATCAATATTCTTTATACTTCACATTCATTTTGATTTCTATTCACTTATTCACAATTGCTTCAATTTCCATTTGGGTTATCACTTCAACTCTAAACAGTTTGCACTATGACCAACTTGAATTTAGAAAATGCTTGAAAAGTTTAAAATAGATAATTAGTTGTAAAATAGCAATTAGTTGTAAAATAGCAGTAAAATAGTTAAGTAATTATAAATAGTTGTAAAGTAGTTAAATAGTTATAGAATAGTTAGATAGTTGCAAAAATAATTGTAAAACAGTAATTAGTTTGTAAAACAGATGTAAAATAGTAATTATTTTCAGAATAGTTGTAAAATAAGTATAAGATAGTTTAGGTTTTAAAAGAAAAGGTTGTATAGTAAATAAATAGGAAAATAGATTTAAAACGGTTTATATTAAAACTGTTATTCAAAAATAGTTTCAGAGTCAAGCTGGTTCAATTTCCCAATTTCTCATTTCAATCACTTTCAATTTAAATTTCCACTTCCATTTAAATTTAAATTTCAATTCAAATTAAATAATCTTTAATTCCTTTCCCAAATTCAAATCAAATCCCATTTGAATTTAAACTTATTCAACTTCAATCTCACTTCCAATTAATTCAAATCAAATTCAATTTGAGCTATTCAATCTCAATTTTACACTATCTCGAATTACATAAATTTGAGTTAAATTTTTTTATTATTGATTTAATCCCTTAAATCAATTAACCTTTACTTTTAAATTAACAACCTAAATCTTTAAACAATTTAATTCTGAGTCTAAATTTCAAAATTCCATTTAAATTACCTTTACTTTACTTATTTCAAAGTTCAAATAAGAGTTTAAAACTTTTTAAAAAATTTAATCTTCAGAATCCAATTTATTACCCAAATTTAACCTTGAAACCAATTCTTAACAATTTCAGTTTACAAGTTCCTTTTAAACTTTTAAACCTTAAATTCAAAGTGATTCCCTTATCATAACTACAATTTCACTTAAAATAGTTCCAACATAAGGTTTTATTTCCATTTTATTTCAGTAATGGATGTTTATTGCCTCAATTCTTTTCTTAATTCATTTAAAATAATCCAATTCTCAGTTTCATAGATTATTAATAACAATAGGATGATACCAGGATAAGTCAAAATAAATAAATATCCGAATTATTTAAAACATCCATCCATAGCATCCATTATTCACTTCCAGATCTCAAACCCATTTTGAGATTACACATAACTCCCATTTCAAATCAACCCATTTAACTTCCTAAGTTAAATCTCAATTTCATTTTGAAATTTCAAATTCAGGTTGTTCATTCTAAACTCATTTAACTTTCCCAAAGCTAAATTCAATTCATTTAATCCAGTCAACTTAACCCAATTTAAATTCCCATTTCAAATTTTAAAAATCTTCCCACTTATAAGTTCAAAAACTAATTTCACTTTGGGTTTTCACATTATATTCCAAGGAAAAATTTAAAACTTCGACACTTAGAGTTTCCTTCAAATCATCTTTGATATTATGTATATCCCATATGTATACATATATATTTCCTTTGCACACCAAGTCATACTTTAATGTTTTTAAACCATTCTGGTTTTTAGATTTAAAAAAATTTCTTTAAAACATTTCTTGTTTTAAAATAAGATTCCTATATTCAAAAATATTTATTATTCCTTTTAAAATTTTGAAACAAATTTCAAAATTTCAGGATTTAGATTTTAAAACCTCACAATTTATGTAAATGTTATTTCCTTAAAACATTTCATTTTGCTTTATCATTAATTATTATTAGAAAACAACATCCCACAATCATTCCAACATTATCATATCTGGAAACCATTATATATTATCTCATTTCGAAATAGTTTTACAAATTTCAGGATTTTAATTTCAGTTTGAATCCATTTTTGGCTTATCTTATTTGTATATTTTAGATTTTCCAACTTTTATTTAGTTGTATTTTTACTACACCTTAATTCTTATTATTACATTTAATTCAAATAATCAACAACCAACTATCTTAGTATAATAATTAGAAAAACCATTGCTTTATCTCAAAATATAATTTTTTATAAAAACTAATTTTAAAACCGTTTAAAATCTTTATATAAGTAACAAATACGCTCTCATATATATTACACTCAACTACTAGGGTACTACTGACCCTATGCTTAATGAGTAAACCCACCAGAGCCAAGGTTCTTGCTTAACCTTTGCTCTGATACCAAAATGTAACGACCCGAAATTTTCGACCTCGAAAATTCGACACTAATACGTCCACTGTAAACGTGCTGAGCAATCGAATGCCGAAAATTCTAAATTGTTAGGGTAAAGAAGAAAAGAGGTAGAAGAAGAATCAGAAACAAAACACAGAATCTCACTTCACAGCGGATCAAAATATAATATCAAAATAATAGCATTTACATTGAAAGCTGTAATTGTAACTTTTACAACAATACATCAAAGTACAATCATTTATACATAAACTGGACAGTTGTACCAACTTGTCCTATTACATTATCAATATAGATTATATAGTCTCTAATACACAACAAAAAATACTCCATACGTTCCTCACATCCAGCTCGCCTTCTGAGCTCCAGAACGTCCAAACCTGAAAATCTGTAATACTCGGCCTGACCCAAGCATTACAATAAAGTAACACCCGGGTCAGGCTGGAAACCAGCGTGAGTAAACTCATAAAATTTGAAATACCAAGCTATAAACTTATTTGAAACCCTGTGTAACTCATACCTTCTACGAGTTCTTAACTTGTTAAAGTCAATCACTTATTGCAAAATAATATCCAAGAACTGTTACTCAGTTTAAATTTCCATGTTACTTAATTATTCCATTCCAGCCTATTTGATTCTAAACTCAAATCTATAAAGAATCGAAGTGGTTTCGGCCATTTCTGATACCCAACCCGGTCTCTTCGAATCCAATGTCCTCTTAATCCAAGTTGTTTAAGTGAAAACAATTCAATTCATTAAATAGGATGTCAGTTTACGCAACATTTCATCACAGATAGATAACTTATATTATCACAGTTCAACCAAGCATTGCATATCACAGAGAATCACACATTAATCAATTCAAGGCATTCAACATAACTTAATCATCCAAAAGCAAGATAAATTGATCTCATAATTAATTTAACTCAAATAAATTTATTACCTAACCCTGCTTAATTAACATTAATTAAAACCATTTGTTGTTACTTTAATTAATAAATGAAATTAATTAATCATCCTTAATTATCCATCTTATGTAATTATCCTCGATCACTTATAGTAATTAATTATCCCTTAATTAATCTCATAAGTTGATTACATTAATTAATATCTCTTAATTAATTATATTAACAAATTAACCCTTTAATTACTTACAATAATTAATCTTTACTTAATCAGATTATGTAATTATCCATTAATTAATCACCTTGATCAATGACATTAAATGATTAACAATCCTTTAATTACTTCCATTAAGTAATTATCCTTTAATTACACTAAGTACTTATACTTTATTAATTACGTTAAGAAATTATACTAAATTAATTTCATTAGGTAATTATCCTTTTAATTAGTTAACCTTTAATTTATTTCATTAGGTAATTAACTAGCCTTTAATTACTTAGATTAATTTAACCCTGAATTCATTTTATTTCGAAAATATTTGCACTTATAATCTGTACATTGAAATTGTTTGAAAACTAGATCAACACCTTTGTTTTGAAATCTATTTAATATTTTACTTTGAAACTAGTTCATTTCCTTTTTGCTTAACAAAATTACCTTTATTTAAAACTTAGCTACCACAATTTAAACTCGAGCACAACTCAAATATTCTCGAGCTAACATTGAGCCCAGACCAAAATTTCCCGAGCAAACACTCGAGCACTGCATCCTTCGAAAATCTCGCGAACACCCCGAGAAAATTTCCACGCAAACCCGAGTAAAAGCCTTCTTCTCCTATCCTCTTCAAACAACATCAGACATGACCGATACTCGTGCACGTGCACATCGTGCCCAAACCCCTCCGACCAATAATCTGATCACCAGCATGCCATCGGCGTTCCATTCAAACGACTCGGCCACCCAGGACAACCCACCTCCTCTGAATTCAAAGTCGAACGATTCAGCGGTACTAGGAACTCAACTGATCGCTGGAAACCACCCCGCACTGCCACTACCAGCCACCAGGACCCTCGCCCATTTGACTGAAGCTTCGCCAATCATCCCTCAACCTTTTCCCCCACCACCGATCCACTCAGGTGTGACTACGACACCGCAATATGCCTGGAACCAACCTTCACCGAAACGAGTCCTCAAACCCTACATCACCGTCTACACGACACCATGGTGATAGAGAATTTCACCAAGCATTTTTCCCGAGCCCCCACCTCTGCAGCTACCTCCAGGCCTAAAATCGACCTACACCATTAATTTTTTCATCGGGATTTGGCGAAAACAAGCTTTCCATTCATCTCACATTTACTACCCAAATACTCACCTAAAAATCTTGATATTATCACCAAAATTCATTTTTTCTAAGCACGATTCAGTTTATATGATCAAATTGTGAAATTTAGATAACCAAATTTTCCTGCCCAAGAACGTTTTCCTGTCATTTCTTTATTTCAAGTAATCCTCTTGTTAATTATGCTAAATACTATTTTTTTAAAAATCAATTCTTGCTATTACAAACAAATTTCCTTTAAATATCCTAACCTAAAACTGTTTGTAACATGAGATATGAATTTTAGAAATGAATTCCTAAGCCTGTTGATCATAACAGAAACTTGTAAATATATACACAGACATGCACACACAGTAATCTACTAAAATACTTACAAACAACATTTTAGAACTTGACATTAATTATTTATCGCATGCATCATCATAAAAAAAACAAATTGTGCTTGAGAAATAATTGTTTACTCACCTTAAACGTCGAATAGAGGAACACAGATGTTGTGAAGTTGAAAACTGTATTTGAAATTGAAATAGCAGGCTTGTTTATCTTGATCTTAGTTGATCTTGAACTTGAGTCTTGCTTTAAGTCTTTTTCTTTGAGTTTGATATGATATAATCTTTGTTTTGAGATTGAATTGAACTTTTTTTTAAGCTTCAGCTTTGAATTTGAAATTTGCACAAGTTTGTTTTGCTGGTTTTAGTTTTGAAATGTATTTAAAAAAATGAGAAGAGAGGAAGTAGATGTATTTATAACTTATTTCCTCTTTATTCATTAATTTGAAAAATAAAAAGTGAATAAATCAAACATGACACTTGTTACTTTTGCATGTTAATATTGTTACATTTGTTTATTTCATGTTTAAATTACTTACATATGTCTTTGCATGCTAATTAATGTTTTTAATATGTTTATATTAATTTTATATTATAATTTTATATTATATTATCAATTTAGTTTTATATATGCTTTATATTTTTATTTTTAATTAATGCATTTCCTTTTTATATTAACATATGCAATTTTTAAAAGAAGGTATTTTAAACTTTTTATCAAAATTTTATTTTAACTAAAGCTACTATACTATTAAATTCAAAAATAACTTCCAAATTACTATACACACACACACACACACACACACACACACACATATATATATATATATTAAAATTAGGAAAAAAATTAGTAGTTTAAAATGTAGAGTTTTAAATCCAAATTATTTATAAGATTTTTGCCTTTGAATTTCAAATCCAAATTTTATTTACAATCTACATATATATATATATATGCACAAAAAACAAATACATATCTTATTTGTTTTTGAAAAGATAAATTTTACCAATTTAAATAATTATATCAGGAGATTATCAAATAAATATTTATCTAGATATGGATATTTATTATCAGATTTATTTGTTCAACTTAAAAAAATCAGTGTTTCAATAGTTAAAATCAGATAATTATCCAATTACCTGATGCCTAAAAATCCAGGTTATCACATCATAGGTATATATCATTTCAACCTATTTCTTAATTTATTTGAAACAATCCAGATAATAGTTTATATACCGTCAAATAATTCACAGGGTGATAACAGGATATATATAAAATAATTAACATCCAACCATCAAATATATCAACCAATAGCATTCCATTTCAAGCAACATCCAAATCAACCAATAATTCACAACAATTTCATAGTTATAAATATCGAGTATTTTACTGGCGAATAAATTTCAGTTTCAAATTTAACTGTCGATTTTAATTTTTAACAATCTATTCAGATGCCAATTTAAATCACCAAACAACGGTTAATAAAATTGATTTACTTCATGATATCAATTTAACGAACATAAAATATTTTAGTACGTTGTGAGCATTATAAAACACTCACATTTATTTGAAACTAAAAATATTTTAGCTTCAAAAAAATTCCAATTTCCACTATGTGCCGTAGATGATGCTGATACGGTCCAAACGCCACCCGTTTCGCTCGAAACGGATCTCATAAGCAAAAGTAATATGATAATTAACATTTGAAATAGTTAAACTATTATTAGCATAATTAATAAATAATTAAATTAATTACCTACACAAACCCTAATCATCTTCCTCAATGCGGTCTATCCTTCTATGCAGCAGCAAAGCAATTGTTTTTAGACTTCGATTGCTTGCTGCTCATTGCTTTCAAGCGAACCACCACAGACTCGCCACCACCACTGTCTACATGCCACCGTCCAAAGTGCTAGCAGTCGCCATGCTCACGTCTCGAGGAGAAAATCACGACTCTCCTAGACGGCTGTAGACGAAAGCTCCCATCGCCCTCTTGTGTGCTCCACCAGCGCCGCTCCTTTCGTCGCGCGTTCGCGTGCACTATTTTTTCCTCTTTTGTTCCGATCGATCTGAGAAGATTTAAAACGATAGAGAGGATAGGGGTACGAGGGTGACAAATTGGTGGCTGTATGTACGAATGGTCATGGGTGAAAAGAAAATATAAATAAAATAATTAGAAAATATCTCGCCCGATCGACCCGCGAAATTCCGAAATCCAAATGAAGCGTTCCACCTAACGTTCATAATATTTTACCCCTATTCCAAACACAATGGAAATAGTTTCGAGGCTTAATTCGAACGTATTCAGAAGATAGCTTTTCAAATCAATTAATTTTAATCAAATTCCCTAATTTAATTTCTATGCATTTCAAGCTTGCATGGCCAAACGACAAATCTGAGCTCTATGAAACTTGAAATCCTACAATAATTCACTATTACAAATCCGATAAAAATGGTTTCGTCAAAATCCGAGACAGTGGCCAAAATAGCTATTTTTACTCATTACTTAAAATGAGTAATTTCCAAAGTTTAATTTAATCGCTTCAAATTCCGTTTTAAAAGTTAATAATCTTCATTCATATTTAAATAAAATTTAAATCAATTTTTGATGCCATTTGCACTCAAATTAATCCAAGATTCAATTATTTAGATAATTTGCAATATTAAATTTAAATTTTTTGATTATTCGGTAAATCACTATATTTTGAAATATAAGTTATTGAACTTATAAAATTTAACCTTTAAAATGTATTCAAATTATAGAACAACTATTTCCATTTTAAAGTCATTCAATATTTATTATTCAATTCTTGCTATTGATTATAACCAATTAAATACATAGGATTTCATTTCAATACTCGTTATCGCCAAAATCTTCGAAATTAGTTATTTCAAAATTTTATTCAAGTTCATATTCTACACTAATAAATCATTAAGTATTTTATTTCTAGATATTTTATTCAATAATCATATTAAATTCAATAATTTAAAATAGTTAAAAGTATGGATCGTTACATTCTCCCCCACTCAAAACTTTTCATCCTCAAAAAGGAACTAAGTACAGAATTTAACACATGATATATTTTATTCAACATAATCAACTTATAAACTTTAAAATCTTATTAGAAAATCTTTACTATACTTCTACTATGCCATTCCGATCGGCTTATAGAAACTTAGTTTACATAGAAAATAAGTTATAAAATTTTAAAAATTCATAAAATTTCTGACACACCACTACAACAAAATTCACTACTTATTACGCCAATAAATAGCTCGATATGGTAAAGCGCTATTAATGCGGTTAACTCTCATCCAACTCTCTACTGACTTAATCAATTTCCTAACCCAAAACCTAAGTAACGCTTTGCAAAAGAGAGCCCGCCCCCAAATATACATTTCCCTCCATCACGCTTCATTTCCTTCCATCACGCAGACGTTGTTTTAATCGATTTCATTCCAAATTTCCAACCCTAAATTCGATCTCTCCTCTCACGGCCAGATTTTCCTCCATCTGCTGTTCGATCTCTCCTCTCACGGCCAGAGGCGACCGCGTTCCATTATATTCAACTAGCCGCGTTCCCTGTATTCAAGAAGCGTCGCGAGGAGGTGAGCGCTCGATTTTATTTTTTGATTTTTATAATTGGAAGAACATCATATTGAGCAGTTGATTGTAGAGTTGTTTGATTCTGGAATATCTATTGAGCTATGTTCTTCACATTAATTAGTTCTAGACTTCCAGTACTAGCTATTTCACTTTTTACTTCCTTATTTTTCATTTTATTACTATCTCGAATTAGCTAAGTATTTTTATTAATAATCCTGGGTTATGAAATTAAAGCTAAGGTGATGTAAGATATGAGTTGCGATATTAAATAAATGATGAAGTAGTTGCTTTCCATTTCTTGATGTCAATGAGAATTCAGTTTGGTGTTTGCTTATTGTCATGTAATGTGATGATGTAATACGTGTGTCTGTGTTTCAAGTCTAAAACCTTGTTATGTACTTTGAATTTGCAGTTCTTAATAATAAGGGGTTCTGAGATCTAGTATGCTTTAGTTGTGGTATTTTGTGCTCATGGACAGTTGGTTAAATCATCTTTGCCACGTTTCTTAATTAGAGGAAATTGATAATGTTAGAAATAGGCTTACTTGGCTTATGATACCTTAAGAACTGTCTATGTTGTTGTTGTGCATGCGTTTTCAGAATTCAGGAGTGTAAACATAGGTTCTTAGGCCTTCGAAAAGTAATTGTGAACTATCCACCAGAAATAATTTGATGGTATGTTTGTCTAGTTGAAATTTGCAAACTGGACATTGCATTTCCATGTTATCTTCACGATATTTCATCTAAACAACCCATCACATCACCAGAAAACTCACACATCACCATGTATCCTATTTGTTCACCTGCCAACACCTTACTGCTATGTGAAGACTGATTTTTAAATATCGTTGTTTCTGTACTAGATTTCATTTTCATGTACGTACGCGAGTGAGGTACACAAGATTTATTTTATGATAGATGATTGTATAAATGCATCCTTTGTAAAACTGAGAGGTCTAATATTGAACTTTTGTCTCTCTGACTTTATTCGTCACTCCTACACGCTCTCGATGCTACTGTATTTTAACTTTGTTCATGTTGGAAGTAGTGATTTTGGCGAACGTGTTGTAGATTAAAATTTTCTTACTATTTGTACAAAAGGATTTCCTTTATGTTTTAGTTTGTTATAATGTGCATTGCACGTGTATAGTTATTTATGGAAAACTTCGCACTGTTAAACTCAGGAAAAAAAATCAGTTGCCTGATTACAATATCATAAGGGTTGGTCATTAATTGTTACCTGTCAGTTGTAATTTGTAGGAATATACTGAAAAAAAGCATTCTCTACTTAAGCTTGAAATAAGATAAATATTTGTATCTTTACAAGTGAGATGATTCTCCACCATATAACACAAATTTCTAGCAGGTTGAAGTCACTCCTGTTTTTCATTTGCAAATTGCATCAATCTATAATTCCATTTTTATTTTTCATTAGTTTAGTGCATGTAACAACTTGTAAGGCATGTGACTTACACAAACCTGAAAGGACCTTCCTTAAAAAAAATATTTTGGAAAGTTGCAACGCATAGACTCTGTAATACTATTTTCAATCTTCTTTTAAAATAAATATTCATGATGATATGTCTATTTCCTGCTTTCCTACTTTCCTTGTAAGAAATACAAACATATTTCACATCATCATATAGAAACTCCCATCTCCTATCATTCATCTTTATATAACACAACATTTCACAACATATTTGATTATTAATGTATATGCTTCATATTCTAGAAACTTGCTTGTTTCCACATTATGTACGCTGATGGAAAAAGATTGGGTTCATTTACACAGGTAAATAGATAATACAATATTTAAAATGATGTTTAATTTCAAAAATAAAAATATATTTGATATTAAATATTAATATTTATGTCTTTATATTTTTCATTGAAGAGCAACTAAGGAGTACGAGCAAGGGGCTAGGTGTTTTGTTGATGTTGCAAAGAGAAAGTTAAGAAATATGGAGAAACTTTTATGCCCTTGTGTGGATTGTCGGAATCTTAGTCGACATCATGATGACATTATCGTTGATCATTTGATTATAAGAGGGATGGATCTTAAGTACAAGAGCGGTAGGTGGTATAATCATGGCGAACAAGTCAATGTAGGCAACGAAATCAAGTTGGATAATACATATGACTTACTTAAAGCCATTCAGTATGAAGATAAAGATTTTTTGAATACTACTTTTTTTCCGATGATAAAGAGAAGGAGGATGTGAAGAAACGAGAGGATGATTTAGTTAAAAATTTGGAAGATGCAAAAACCCCTTTATATCCTGATTGCATAGATCAAACTAAACTATCTGCCATAACTGCTTTGTACAATCTTAAATGCGAGACCGGATTATCCGATAATGGGTTTGATAAGCTTTTGGCCTTGTTACAGTTGTTGTTACCAAAGAATAATGTACTTCCTAAGACTACATATGATGTAAAGAAATTCCTCAAAGTATTTGACATGGGATTCGAAAAGATTCATGCTTTTAAGAATGATTGTTGCCTTTTCAGAAATGAGTACCAAGATTTAGATAGTTGTCCACAATGCAACTCTTCAAGATGGAAGATAAATGATGACTCAAAGGATATTATGCTAGGGGTTCCATCTAAAGTGTTGAGATACTTTCCAATCATTCCAAGATTTAGGAGAATGTATAGATCTCAAAAAATGGCAAAAGACCTAAGGTGGCATTTCAATAATAAAAGTAATGATGAAAAAATGCGTCACCCTGTAGATTCTGTAACATGGAATGTAGTGGATGAGAGGTTTAAATCATTTTCATCCGACCCACGCAATCTTAGACTTGGTCTTGCCATAGATGGTGTTAATCCATTTGGTTCGATGAGCTCCAAATATAGTTGCTGGCCAGTCATGCTTGTGACATATAATCTCTCACCTATGTTGTGTATGAAGAAGGAAAATATTATGCTAACATTACTAATTCCTGGTCCAAAGCAACCCGGAAATGATATAGATGTATATTTGGCACCATTGATAGAAGACTTGAATCATTTATGGAATAATGGAATTGATATTTATGATGCGTTTAGTAGAACCGTTTTCAATTTAAGAGCAATTTTACTATGGACAATAAATGACTTTCCGGCCTATGGAAATCTTGCAGGATGTTGTGTGAAAGGTGAAAAAGGTTGTCCATTATGTGGTGTCAATACGCATCATCGATGGTTAAAACATAGTCGAAAGATTGTTTATATAGGACATAAAAGATTTCTAGATCCTTCACATCCATGGAGGAAACAGAAAACTTGGTTTGATAACACCGTAGAGAAAGGCAGCAAGCCTAGAATTCTCACGGGAAGAAACATTTCTGTAATTTTGAAAGGCTTTCCAAATGTTTTTGGAAAAGATAAGAATAGAGAAACCAAAAAGCGGGAGACCAAGAAGAAGTTAAATATGAAGTTGAATAAGAAGATAATAAGTAAAAAGAGGAAGAGTAAGCATAATAGAAAAGATGATGAGCAAGATGAGTTATTAAGGTGGAAAAAAAGATCAATCTTCTTTGATTTGCCATATTGGGAGGTTAGTATTTAAATTATACCTTTTTCTCATTAGCCTAACAATAATTTTTTTATCTCATTGAAGTGTTATATTATTGATATTTATAGGAACTTCCCTTGCGGCATAATTTAGATGTAATGCATGTTGAGAAAAATGTTGCTGAAATCCTATTAGGCACAATATTGCACGATAGTAAATCGAAAGATGGAACTAATTCTAGAAAGGATTTGGAGGATTGGGGTATTCGACAAAGTCTTTATGTACAACCTCGTGGGAATAGAACATATCTTCCACCAGCTCCATATACATTGTATTTGTCTGGAAAAAGATTATTTTGTAAAAGATTATATGATTTTAAGGGTCCTGATGGTTATTGCTCAAATTTCAAAAGATTTGTTTCATTAGAAGACTGCAAAGTTAGTGGTTTGAAGTCACATGATTATCATGTTATAATGCAACAATTGTTATCCGTTGCAATTAGAGGATTACTTCCAAAGAAAGTCAGAACAACAATAATCCGTCTATGTTCTTTTTTCAGTAAAATATGTCAACGTGTTCTTGAACAAGAGAAGTTACGACATCTTGATGATGAGATTGTTGGAATTTTGTGCGAGCTTGAAAGATATTTTCCACCCTCTTTTTTTGTTATAATGATACATTTGACAATTCATCTTGGAAGAGAAGCGCAATTGTGTGGTCCAGTTCATTTTCGTTGGATGTACCCATTTGAAAGATACATGAAAACACTTAAAGATTATGTGAGGAATTATGCTCGACCTGAAGGGTGTATTGCAGAATCTTATCTTGCAGAAGAGTCAATGAGATTTTTTGGTGAATTTCTAAAAAAGAAAGTATAATTGGAGGAGAGAGAAGTTCGAAATGAAGATTACGAGAACAATGTGATACTCGAACGACGTCCACTTTTGAAATCGAAGACAATAGAATTGTCATCTAATGAAAAAGATATTGCTCATTTGGCCGTGTTAATGAATATGGATGCGGTGGAACCATATTTAGAGTAAGTACATATTATATTTTGATTCTATTTTTTTGTGAAATTATATCGTTAAACATTACTTAAAACAATTTTTTTTCAACATCAGTATGCATTTGGAGGAGTTACAAAATTTGGATAAGCGTTTAGAAAAAAATGCTACATTGCTTTGGAAAAAAAATACAGATAATTTCTCCGATTGGATTAAAAAAAAGGTTAGTTTAATTTTAATTTATCATTTCATTATCAAGAAAACATTTTTTTCAAAATTTATATTTTATGAATTTTTTGTAGATACCTTTTCACTCAACGAGCGATGAAATATTAAAATGGATTGCCTTTGGTCCGAGTAGTAATGCATTGTCCTATAAAGGGTATGTAATTAACGGACAACGTTTTCACTTAGAAGACATCGAGAGAGAAACTCAAAATTATGGGGTGACTTATGATGTGACTACCATGTGTAGGGCAAGTGCAAAAGATATTTCTCAAAGAGTCGATGTGGTCACTTATTATGGGAAAGTGACTGATATAATCTTGTTAAACTATCATGTTTTTTATATTCCCGTATTTAAGTGTCATTGGGCAAATATAGGAAACGGGGTGAATGTTGAAGACGGATTTACTCTTGTCAATTTACATCAAAGTCAAGCTTCATTTGTAAGAGATACATATATTCTTGCATCTCAAGCGAAACAAGTTTTTTATTCAAGAGAGAATGATAATTCTAATTGGTATGTTGTAATGAAGGCAACGCCAAGAGGTTTTCATGAATTAGAGACAGATGATCATGTCACGGAAGTTAGCTTTGTTAGGGAAGATTGCGAAGAAACTGATAATGATATTGATTCCATGGAAAATATTAGTTATGTTAGAGAAGATTGTGAAGGAATATTTGAGTAAATTTCGAAGTATGAATCTTTTGTTTAAAATCATGTTTGTTAGTCTGTCTGTAATTTATTTTTATTTTTTTGAATTTTAACTGAAAAAAAAATTGACAGCTGTTGCGTTTTGTATTTCTATTTCAATTGTTTTGGATTTCTTCCAGTTTGCTCATTGATTTACATGTAATATTGATTGTACGTTCCATTTTAAATTTGATGACATTTTGAGCATAATTTTATATGCTTGCTTGCTAGGATTACAGAATTTTATATGCTGCATTTTATTGCTGTCGTACCGTAATGTGACCTGGATTAAATCTATGCAGCTCCAGCACTGGTTCTATTTCGAAATTGCATCACTCTTTCATTTGACATAATAAACATTGTTAAATTTATGACTAGAATTCATGAATCTTAACATGATCAATTTGTATAATAGAAAATGGGCAGGACTATGAAAAAGAGAAAGCGCACTGACAAGCAAAAAGAAGTCAAAGACCCCAGATCTACACCAAACAAACGCATTGCAAGAGATAATGAGATTCATAATGAAGACAACCCACAGGAATTGGAAAATTATTAGTTGCAAAACGAACAAAACAACAATGCTCAACTACATGACAGCCCACAAATTGTCGAAGACAATGCAATTCAGCCGGAAGAAAATATTGAAGGTGCAGTGAATGATGAGAGACATATGCAAGGTCGCGATGCATGCCTAAATGGGGGAAAAAAGAGTAGAGGACCAACTAAAGTTAGAAGGCTTCCATTCAGCTCTCAGGAGGTAATCGAAGTTGAATTTAATGGTGCAGGTGAAGCAATAGGAGATGGGTCAATCAAGTTGTCTTCCTTTCTAGGACCGCTTGTACGAGAAGTGGTTCCGGTTACATTAACTGATTGGAGGCAGCTTGGTGATGATTTGAAAGATGTTCTATGGGAAAGCATTCAGGTGGCATATATAATTTTATCTACAGCTTATTTAACTAATAAATGTTTTACCTGAAAATATGTTTTAATACCAGTTTGAGTCAAGCTGTCCATTCTGGTCATGGCATTGATATGTCATATTCATGATGCAGTTTCCTTGTTATTTAGATAGTATTGTGATTAGTATTGAATAAATGAGTGCTTTTTCAAATATTGAATAAGTAGCATTGGCAGTATATAGTTGAGAACTTGTTTGCAGTGTTGCTGTTTAAAACTTTAAATAGAACCTGATTTATCATGGTTTCGCAAATAAATGAGAAGTAGTACAATTGATTCTACAGCAATTTTAGCCTTGAACTCCTGAATCTATGACACTTTTAATGTTTTGTAATATATTTTGGTATGAAATATTTCTTATTTCATTTCATTACCATAGTGATACGTTGCATGACAGAAATATTGGAAGGGACAGAAATATTGGAAGGACAGAAAATATTGGAAGGGACAGAAAAAATAAAACGAAAATATCTAGGTTTTACAAGAAAACATAGTCTGTAGAACATCTGGAAATCGTCATGTCACTATTCGTCATGTCTGTATAGCTATTCATCATGTCACTTTGCCATGATGAATTCCTTACACTTTGCCCCTAAGCTTGCAGATTGATTTGCAAACATCTTTCCTCAATGGAAGATCAACTGTTGAAAAGTATTTGCACAGAATAAGTAAACTTCATTCAAGTCATAAGGTAAGAAAATCAGAATGTCATAGTCCAACAGAATTTGATCAAGTCACTGAACAAGATGTCCCCATGGAACAATGGTACACGGGATCGAATTCCATTAACAGTAATCAACCAATATTCAAACAAAAGATAAAGTTAATCAAAAAATTAAATGAACATCGTTGAAGTGTTGCATAATGCATAAAGAATTTCAACCTTTCCTTTGAAGTCTTGATGCTTTATTCTTCCAATAGTGCAAGCTTTTAGAATACATAACAGATATCAGATATATACCATTTATAATAGACGTACAAAAAAATATGTTATATTGTTGCAGGCGAGGTTTAAACTGGATGCAGATTGGCAAAAAACATTGATATTTAAGCAACTGGGAGGTATTTGGAGGGCGTCAAAATGTAGACTAGTTCGCCAAATAGTAAAAGCAAAGTCCATGGAGGAAAAACTTCAGTTGAAACCAAGTAACATCAAAAGTATGACTGAATGGAAGAAATTTATAAAGTCAAAAACAAGTGTGGAATTTCAGGTATTTTTTATTACTGTTATCTATTTTTTTTGTAACAGTTTAAGAACATAAACGATATTGATAATGTATTTAAATCTCTTATTTCAGGCATTAAGCATGAAGAACAGAGCTATTAGAGGCAAACAGTTGCCACATACATGCAGTCGTAAAGGAATGGCTCGACTTGCTGAAGATATGGTAAAAAAAGAGTAATTTTATTTACTGTAATATTTGCAAACTTCTTAGTTAATACGTTTGTTATTTGATGTTCTTTTGAATGCAGAAAGAGCAGAGTGGCTATTGCTCTTCCGTCACGAGAAGTCAAGTTTGGATCAAATCTCGCACACGGAAAAACGGTGAACCAGTGAATATGACTGTTGCAGATACTATAGTATGTTGATAAAAACTTGTGTTTATAGCATATATTTAAATGTATTTAAAAGCATTCAGTTTCAAATATCTTTATTTTAAAAGTGTGGAGTCTCCTATATGACTAGTTTTTTTTTTTGAACTGGTACTTTATATACAACAAATCATTGGGACAACATATCCCATGTCAAATAAACGTTCAAAAGCAAGTTTCGAACTTGTGACATCCTGTATGACTAGTTTGCATGTATAAATCTGAAGTATAGTTTTACATAAAGCAATTTCCATACAAGTCTATAATTTTCTATATGCAGTCTATAATATTGTATCGAGTTTATCATCCTCACTTTGCCCATAGCGTACATGCTCTTAATCGAGTTCAGTGCTTCTTTTCCTCCATATGCTGCTATGTACAGCTGCACTATGTACAAATGAAAGTGGTTAAAGAAAAGAGATAGTACAAATGATATTGTGATTTTCCATACACAATTAAATGATATTTTCTTTATGTGAAATGATATTTTCTTTATGTTACTTAAATGTAGGGCATACTTATGGGATTTTCCATACACAATATTTATAACTATGTGCGTTAACTTTTGTAGAAAAGGATTAAACAAGTTGAAACTGTTCCACAATCGAGCTCGGTAATCAATTACAAAGAAGATGCACTTTCTCAAGTATTGGGACAAGATAGACCGGGTCGATTAAGAGCGATGGGAAGAAATATGACCATCAGTAGGGCAACTTTAGCACAGGTTAAGGATAAGCATACAATGCAACTCGAAAGAAAATTTTTGGAGTTAGAGCAGAGATTTCTCGGAATGGTGAAAAATCAGGTTTGTTCTCACTTGTTTAAACTTATTGTTCAAGTTCAAAAATTTATACGTTTAATTTGTGAAGACCATGGCATGCCTTCCATTTTTACAGCAAAAATCACACCAAGTCATCAAAAACATAGATGCTGCTTAGCTAATACTTGTTTAAACTGTACCAAACATGATGTGAACTTTTTAATTCATGATCTACACTTTACTTCGTCCTCACTAAGTTTTCTACCATATGTGCACTACAGTACAAGCATATACAAAGGTTATATACAAGTGCAATTGGACAATTAAATATTATACTTTTAATTTCTCCACATTTTAAAAGTATATACCTATTTTATCTGTATATACCTATTTTATCTGTATATACCTATTTTATCTGTATATATGTGCAATTGGACAATTAAAATAAAGTAGATATTATATATGTGCACTATAGTACAAGCATATAACGTGCACAGTTATTCCATCAGTGAATGATTGAGAAAGATCACCTACCAAATATAGAAAAATTATATCAACCCCTGAAACACAATGAAGTTTAGGGGGCTAGAGGTTCGACACCAAGCTCTATCATGATTATTCAAAGTTTTAAGCATTAGAACTTACTGTGTGGATAATCTAAAACACCACGTCGGATCCATAACATTCATCATGCACAATTGTTTCCCATAAATAGTTAGTTTTATTTTATTTTTACAAAATAGGAGTACCTGCATTAAATTACTTACATGGAACAAATTTTTTCCCTTAATGACACCAGATACAACAAGCATCAAACATTATTATTTTAAATCCTGGTATTGGAAGCAAAATAGGTTCCTGCTATTACTATGTTTTTCTCTTTTGCAAAGTCAAGTGTGCACGCTTTACTGTCTATGCATCCCTTTCTTAGGAAATATCTGTAACATAAACTTGTTTTAAATGCCCTCGTTGATTGATTTATATAAAAATATATTCATGGATCAAACCATAAATCCAGAAATTATTTTTCCTGCAAATTTGTTTCTTTTATTACTTTTTTCTCTTTCTGTTTTATCCATCTTTCTCAAATTAAATAGATATTCCTGAAAGCTAAAATCAAAAGTACACATTTGACTAGTAGCCATGTCGCAATTGATTTATATGTTACTATTTTAAGATTTCTCTGTTTATTTTCAGATATCTATTACAGGAAGCAACAATAGATATTATATATGAGAATGTAATAACTTGCTTAAATAAAAAATTATACAGATAAAATAGGTATATACTTTTAATTGTCCAATTGCACTTATATACAGATAAAATAGATATTATATATGTGCACTACAGTACAAGCATATTACATGACAGTTATCGATTAGAGGTAGCAAAACATGTTGTATATACTTTTAATTTCTCCACATATTATGACATTGAGTTTCCCAATTTGCTGTATTTATAAAATTCAAACAGTTTTGATATTAATAGCCAGTTTTTTTAAAATGAAAAATAGAAAATAAAACTGTGCAGGGTCTAATAGGTGCATGAAATATCAAACTCTAAAGAGCTAATGATTCTTTATTCTGTACGAACGAGTTTTACTTCAACAGCTTTCCTAATCATATTTCATATTGTAATATGCTTGTTTGACTATCCTTTGGGTCATCTTTCGAACTTTTATTCTTATGCTCTGGTTTTTGCATATGTAATCCCCTTTTTTTGCATTTATTTGCAGTATTTTGCATTTTATTTGTAGTTTTCTGCATTTCACGTGCAGTTAGTCAATTTTATTATGCAAAATTTCCTTTTCACGATGCAGATTTAGATTTTTGTGTGCTGTTATGCATTTTGGGTTGCAGTTTTTACATTATATTGCATTCCAAATTAAACTTGCATTAAAAACTTAACGCTATGATTCCTTCAATGATATTGCAGGGTAGAGACAGCTGGACAGAAGTAAACGCACCTTCTGTACGTTGTATTATTGATCTCACATCATTTTTATTTAATTTTTTTCAGTAATTAATACCTTTTTCTTTTTGATTAATTACAGTGCAAGTATGATAAAAAACTCCAGAAATGTGATTTATTGGATTGGCGAGGGAATGAAGATATTGTTGCCGAAGGAAGAGTCGTGTCGAAGGATCCAAACAACCTTGTTAATAACATTCCTTTAGGACCGGATGCTATAGTAATTCTAATAGACTTACCAAAAAAGGCAGATGTTTTTTTATGGAGACCTACATCTATGTTCACACTTATTGGGGAAGCAAAGGATGCTTTAGTGGCATGGCCAGCGAATAGAGTTGTTTTACATCCAAGTGATCACCTTGAAGAAGAAGAGGACGTGGTAAACAATTTTCTTTAGGATTTGATATATAATTTTAAAATATACAACTTTTACTGAGTAAATCATTTTTCTCTAATAGAGTAAAAGTGGCACCATAGAATGCGAATGCAAAATTTATGATTGGGGAGGGAGTAAAGAATTAATGGCTGAAGGGCGATTACACTCGAGTGACTCAAATGAAATTATTAATGATCTTCCACTTGGACCATGCGCCGTGATTGTTTGGATAGATAAACCAATAAAAAAAAGATGCTTTTTTGTGGAGGCCAGCCCCTGCAATGATACATGTTGAAGAAGCTGTTGGTAGGAAGGTAGCATGGCCTGAGTCCCAAGTAGTTGTTGAGATGGTTAATGTATCAGCACCTATTACGCCTCAGACCATAGTGCAAACATTTATGGTACTTGATTTTTATGCACTGTCATGTCTTTTAAATTATGTTTTTATAATTAACATATCCTTTTTGTTAATTTACAGACGGCAAATTCAAGAACGAACAATAGATGCAAACTGATGGATTTATCAAAAAAGGAAAAAATAGTTGCTGTAGGACGTGTAGAGTCGACTGATCCAAAAGCACTGGTCCATTTCAAACCACTGGGACCAAATCTAGTCAAAGTTTGGATAGAGGTTGTCAAAGAGCCAACTGCTGTGCTATGGAGACAAACATCTGAATTACAATACATGGAAGACGCCATTGGTTCTATAATAGCTTGGCCTGCTGCACACGTTGTAATGACATGAATTTTCAGTAAGTATAATCTACTTTGTTCTGTCATTTAAATAAATTTCCCATACTCTGAAATGATATTCCTGCAAACAAATTTTTGGGATCACTTTACATTTGCTCTTATTGAAAAGGTTCTCATAATACACAACTGCTTTCTCACCAAATTCATCTGGATTGAACTTTACCATAAACTGTTATACTGTTATTCATTTGTAGTGAAGTCTGTGTAAATGGTTTTTGGCAGTGAATCAGGTAAAATGTACAGCAATTTTCGGGGAGAGGGTAATGGCAGATTCTTGTTGATTGGCCACTGGTTTGTTTTATGATATGGTGAAGTAGTGATGTGGTCGGTAATGGTGGCAGTATGTAGTGATACAGCTGGAGACTTAGAAGTGTAGATTGGGAGTAGTTGCAGTTTAGAAATCAGGAAGTGCACTTCTTTGTTTAATAGATGTGGGTTGAAACTGGTTGCGTGCAAGAGGATGTCAGGTGCACTGTTTTGCTTAATAGACAGTTGAGATATCAGTGAAGTGCAAGAGGTTGATTTCTTGTTTGGCAGTGAGTTGGTCGCGGTTTGAGATTGGATTTCGATCTGCGATGGGTTGTTTGATTGTGGTTGCTATGCTAGGCTAGTAGAGATGGTCGTGACTATTGCGGCTAACAGAAGCACAAACGCAAATGTTTTGTTTGATGATTGTCGATTTAAGGTAGGGTTTTTTTTTCTTTCTTTCTTTTTGGTTCGTGGTTTGGTGAGTTCTGGTCAGCAGTGTAGGCAGTAGGAATTGTGTAGTTTTGAAGAAGTAAGGTTTGTAGTGTTTGCCCTGTGGGTTGTTGGTGAAGTTGTATGGTCGGTTTGTGGTGAAAAGGAGCGTTTGAAGTGTATGGTGAGCAAAGGTTTGTGGGAGATGAACTGAATTGAAGAGGGGTGTTGTAGTGACAGGGACAAGGTGTTATGGTTTGTGAATGTTGTATGGATTTGAAGTGTAGGTAAATGGAAGGTTGATGTTGCAGATGTATGTAAGTGTGTGAAGCGGGTCTGGTATGTTTTAGAAGTGGTTGTAGGGAGATGCACAGTCGAACTGTCAGGCGATGTTGTGACTGTTGAGGTAATGTTCGGAGAGCACCATTTGCTTGATGTCAGATGTATGGAAGAGGTTAGTGATGCAGACAATGTGTAGTGGGGTTTTATTGCAGTGATATGTAAATGACTGTGGTTGTTCGGTGGTCAGGTGGGCAGTTTTTAGTGGCAAGGCAAGTGAATGTTGTATATGTCAGTGGAGTTTGTATGTATTTTGGTAATAGTGGTATGGGTCTGGGTGTTTGCAGTGCTACTAGATATATTTTGGACTGCTGTGTTGGTGTTGAGGCAAATCAGTGGTTGAACTGTTGAAGAACTGTGCAGTGAATGGAAAGTGTGGCTTGCTTGTATGTGATGAGCAGATGAGGCTGGGGTGAAGTGGTTTAGGAGTTAAGTTATGAAGTGAGGCAGTGATACAAATGGATAGTAACTTAGAGTTATAAATATATCTTGGTTTACAGATGTTGTTTCTACCTATGATTATAAAATGAATTAGAGGCTGATGAAATGAGAGTTTCAGGCAACAATTTAGATTTAACATTTGAACAATTTAGGTGTATCAACCTTTAGGTTTAACTTATTTGCAGGTGTATTTAGGTTTAACATTTGAATAATTTAGTTTTTTGTTACATGTAAAAACATCTATCATTAATTATGTATCGTTCTTAATGTAATTATTTATCTTATTTGCAGGTGTTTGCAGGTGTGTGAAATAAGAAGATGCTAAAGTTGTGATCTTCATTTTAATGCAAACAATCAAATATGCACTTTTTTTTTTGTTAAACTATGCTACTATTTTTTGGGGTGTGCTTAAAATATTTTGCTACTACGTTTTGATATGTATAAATATTTGGTATGTTTAAAGTAATGTGTTACATCTCTATATTTATTATCTTTTATGATTATTATTGTGTTTTTTGATATTGGTATTTAATACTGCAGTTTATTAGTAGGATGTAGAAAATTTCTGGAATTGTGAAATTAAATTATAGCACTTCAAAACCGCTATACTATTTAATAGCGCCTAATGGCCGCTATCAAATCTGTTAGTATTAAAGATGCAGACCATAAAAAGCGTTATGGTATTACAAAAAGCGCTATAAATAATGATGAATGATAGGTCAGATAAGCGCTATAAAATAAGATATTATAGCAGAGTACAAGCGCTATTGTAGCTGACTTTTTATAGCGGCATATTGGAGTTGTGACAAGTCACCGTCTACAATAACCTGTTCAAATACAGCGCTAATAATTCGCTATCACCACTTTCTATAGCGCAATAATAGTGCTATCTTAGAAAAAACAAAAAGTATTTTGTGGCTAATAACGAATTTCATAGCGGGCTAACATCGCTGTGATATTAATCAATAACGCCAACTTTGCCGCTATAAAAATAAATAAAATAGCGCAATATTTGCGTGAAGAAATTAACAATTTTTATAGCGCTATTTTTGCGCTATATAATGTTGGTTGTTTTTAATCACATGTCGTTATACAGCGTTTATCGAACCGCTATAATATCCTTTAATAGCATTTTTCGGGCGCTATCATAGGGTCTTTTTGTTGTAGTCCACGGATTTACGAAAAATTTCGATAGAGTCTCCTTTGCGCGGCTCGATCGGAAAATTCTTACAATATAGTATATAACCCAAATATATGTCAAATGTATCAAATATACATCTCATCTCAATGATGAGGCACCCCGTAGGGAAAAATATAAAAGTGCGGTATGTAATCCAAGATGCATACCTTATTATTATTAATACGAGCTTGTTCACTCATATTAAGCAAGCAAAAGCACATAAAAACACGCGTATACATCCAAACAGTCTTCGTATGTACCTATCTCAACTCAAATTAGACTATTAGTTACTTATAATAGGATATAAAACAAATATATGTTTAATATAGCCATATAACATGAATTTTGGATCGAAACCACGAATACAAGCATAATACATACCTATAACAATAATATGCAATTAAAATAGTTAAAACAATTATTTACAATAAAAGAAACCATTCAACCATCAATATTCATCCAATTAACTGAATTAATTCATAGCCATCCGAATTTACGTTATCCATTGTCTATATTTAATTTATAAACTTCATTTCTTGTTAACATTCAATTTTCATCAACATTTAATTGGGTTGTTTCAAATTTATTCACATCTATTTCATTCACATTCAATTTATTCAATTCAATTTGTTAAATTTCAATTGTTTCATTCGTGTTTGGCATAGTTCATATAAATTTATTTCTGAGCCATTTTATAAAATAATTTCATTTAACTTTATTTAAATTAAGATTAATGTCACTATCACTTAGTATATTCTTTTTAATACCAATCTCATTTATAAACCATTTAAGTCTATTGCTACTATTTTATAAAATGCACTTCATATTTATTTTTCATAACTTAAGTTCGTATTAATACGCCGATTCACTTCATTGGTTCATTTCATAAATTCAAGTTTATATTAATAATTTTACTTAATTCGAACTTATATTAATAAATTTTATTTTCATCAAAATTAATTTCATTCAATTTATTAAGTTAACTTCATCTTATCATTCATTTTGTTAACTTATTCCATATTAAATTAGTTAACATTCAATTTTATTGAAACTCGTTCCATTTGCATTTAATTTATTTACATCCAATTTGAATTAAATTCAATTACTCATGTTAAATTTTTCTTACATGCATTTATTTTTATTCAATTTCTTTCATACCTAAATTTCATTTAATTTTATAATTCAAGTTTGTATTCATTTTATTAGTTCATTTTATAACCTAAGTGATATTAGTTCACTTTACTAATTCATCTGGTTCAATTCAAATCCAACTCAATTCATTTAATTTTTATTAAATTAAACTTTATTTCATTTAATTCATTTCTCAGTTTATTCAACTTTATTT
Organism: Allium cepa; assembly: GCA_030765085.1. Taxonomy (NCBI): domain Eukaryota; kingdom Viridiplantae; phylum Streptophyta; class Magnoliopsida; order Asparagales; family Amaryllidaceae; genus Allium; species Allium cepa. The sequence goes on along the minus strand of CM060945.1, from coordinate 117,543,919 downwards.
AAGTTTGACTTTTTTCTTATCATTCACATTCAACAAATTTAAAATTTATTTTTAGCTTAATATCTCTCAAATTTATAAGTTATACAAACTTATTCATTTAAAATTTCATTTTATTATTTTATTTAATTCATTTCAAATACAACTCACTTTTATTTAAGCTTATTTTATTTACTTCATTTCACTAAGTAGATTAATTTAACATTTCTCGGGTTGATTATTTTATTTCATATCTCAATTTCAGATTTCTTATGTTTGCTTAACCAAAATGTTCTGTTCAAATTTATAAGTTTTAAACTTATTTTTATCTACACTATTTTCCAATTATAAGTTCAAAACTATTTTCATATATTTATCAAATCATACTTGGAATATTTTCACAATAAAAACTTGTTTTAACCGAAAATGATTTCTTTTGGTAGCAATTCCCACTCAAAAACTTGAAAATGAATACCGACGATGCTGTAGTCATCCCCAGAATTATTTCTCAACAACCAAAGCAAGTTCAATGCTTTTATTTCTTTTAAATATCTTTTCAAAATGTATTTCTCGTCAAAAAAATTTCAATAATAATGTTATTAATTTTGAAGGCTTTGAAAATAATTTTGAGAAATCAACAAGATTTTAAATCGTAAAATTCTCAGCTTTTAAATATTTTCTATATATAAGCTGTATTATAAATATCCTTATACAAATTTCGTTACCTTATTACCAAAATATTTCATTAATTTAAAACTTTGTTACTTTAAACAATTCTTATTGTAATTGATTTCAATTCAATTTAATTATCGAACGCTTGGTAAAATAAAATTCATAAAGTATTCGTTTTCTTTTAATTCAACCAATAATCAATGATAACTAACAACAACATCCACTAAAGTTTTCATTTTGTATATAGAATATAATTTAGGTGAAATTATTTTATTTACCCTATTTTAAAACAATATTATGTCGACTTGCCTCGTTAAAGTATTTAGAAACCTCTATCGATAACACGGTATCCCACGCATCGGTCAGAATTCATAAACAACTCAACAGATAAGTAAACACAATATAAAACATTTTATATGCAACGACCCAAAATTTATAGTTGTTAATTTTGAACATTTAATTCATTTTAAATGTTAAATGTGGATTTTGAATTGATTATGAAGTAAGAAGGTTTTGGTTAAATTAATAGAATTAGTTAAATTTCAAATACGGTAATTTAATCGGATTTGAATAATAATTATTTAATATTTGAAAATTGGGATAATTTGTGAATTTGGAGGTAAATAGATACGAAATTGGTTTCTAAAATCTATTTTAAGTTTTTTTAGATTTAAGTAATGATGTTGGACTTTTAGATGGAATTAAAAGTCGATAAGCTAAATTTGAAAATTTTATATTAATTTAATAATAGAATTTAATAATATAATAATGCAAATAATCAGATTTCGATTTAAATTGAATCAGAATGATTTCAAATATGATTAGAAATTCTGTATGATTTATAATAAAGTTGGTAAAGTTTTAAAAGTGGAATTTTAAGTGATTTCGACGATTTTGGAAATCGCTCGAATTAATCGACGAGTTAAAGTAGCCTTCCGGGACACACTCTCGGAATTCGATGAAACTAGTTCCATTGGATCCGTAATAGTTAGCTATTATCGAATTTCAATTTTCGTGGCAATCGGAGTTGTCGTTTAACCCTGGCAGCTCAAAAACGCATAGAAACTATTTTAATCGATTTAATTTAAAATTGAACGTTTATTTCTGTAACACGCGCATATGATCGAATTAGCCTCTGAAACATGTTCCATTGTGTTCGGAATGTGGGGAAAACATTATAATCGCCTGTCGGCACGCATTGTTTGGAGATCGTTTGAGAAAATTGTTTAAAAGTGAATTTAATAATAAAATAATTGGGTTATACGTGTATATATATACGTTTAAGGGGCCGAAACCCTAATTTTTATTCAACGGCCGACACTCTCTACCATTCAATGGCCGATAGTCTATCCTATTTCCCCTAAATTTTCTCGAAATCCATGCAGTTTTAGCCGAAGCTTCCAACTAAGAAGGTGTCGAGCTCGTCGATGGCTTTAAAACCATATGGGTTTGATGGCGTATGGTGGGAAGATGCAGCGGCGATTTACGCTCAAAATGTGTGCGTTCGAGCGCGAATACCATGGTGTGGTGGCGACCGAGCTTCGCAATTTTCTAGCCATGAGTAGAGGCAGCGTGGGGCTTCAGAGCGGTGGGTCCTGATCGTGTTCAAGTTGGTCGATGGAGGAGCGTTTGGAGCCCTAGGAGCTGACGTTGATGGGTTTCTTGCATGAGTTCGCGAACGAGGGAGAAAAGAAATCTTATGGCCATGATTTTCTATTGTAATCATGCGGCCAGGAACTTGTTTGGTATTAAAAAAAAATTGTTTTAAAATGTTATACAAACTTTATTAATTCATATCTTTTGCATACATTATCAGAATTCGACGAAACTGACGATGTCGAAATCGCGGCGACGAGCACTCCGCAATGGAGAAATTCTGAAATTATTCTGAGCAAGTAAAAATTTAGGTTAAATCGAATGCCGTTCGATTTAATTTAAAATTTAAACGCTCGACGAAACTCAAGGTGAGTTTAACTCATTCACATCTGGAACGCTAGTTAGTTTAAATAGTTAATATTTAAATGATTGCTTGATTGGTTGAATATGACAATTATTATCAGATTGGATCGATATTTATTTATGTGCTAACATCTGTGGACGCTGGGAAACAGGTTGGAGGGATCTAACTGGATTCCTCACAATGTAGAAATTATCTTCATTATCTGTAATGTACTTTCTTTATTATACCGTGGTAGTTTAATTTGAAAATTCAGTTATGTTGTGATATGGGTGGATGAATATAATCTGGGATTTTAAATTTAATAAAATAAATTGGGATTAAAAAGGGATTCTTAAGTAATGAATTTAAGGAAATTAAATTCAAGAAACTGATTTGGAATTTGTTAAGAGTTTTTGAAATTATGATTTAAAAAGGAATGAGAAATGGAAATTTATAAACTGGATTTATAAATGAGATGGAATATTTATTCGAGGGATAAACTTGAAAGCATAAATTTTCGGTGGGAACTTCTATAAGAAGGTGCAAATTGTTTTAAAAGTAATAGTGGGATTATTTTTAAAAGATGGAAAGTGTATTTTTCCTGAAAAACAAATTATGTTTTCAAAGAAAAGCTTTCGAAATATAAACTAGAAGTTTAAAATGTGTTTTTATAATGTTTTAGAAGAAAATACTATTTTAATTACTTTTAAGTGAAAGTAAATATTTAATCAACTAATTATGGTATTTAATTATTTTAAAGATAAATTAGTATTATGATTTCTAAAGGAAATTTTATTATAAGTATTTGATATAATAACTTTACATTAAAAGGACTTTTTTGATTTAAGTTACCCAAGAAACCTATATAGATTTTCAAAAGTATATTTTGAATAAAGATTTTAGTAACTTATTTTTAAATAAGTTAAGTATATATTTTGAAAGTGATTTTCCAGGAAATGGGAAATGTATTAAAAATAAAAAGGTTTTTATTTTTAAAGTGTTGGAAGAAATTTACGGGATTTCACCATAAATTTGAATTGGGATGAATCTAGCAGGATTTATAAAAAAGGTTCTTTGGTTTATTCTGAAATGGAAGTGTAGTTCCCTGAAAACCAAGTACGTTTCAAAGCAGATTTTCAAGTAAAGATTAAAAAGTTTGAATTTGTTTTTAAAGGAATGTTTTAAGAAATTATTATTTAAGTTGTAAAAATTTCGAAAGTAAATATTTAATAAATTAGTTATAGAAGTAATTATTTTAAAGGGTTAATTGGTATTATGGTTTAAAAGAATATTACTAATATTTATATTTCATAAAATGGATTTATTTTAAAGATAGTTTGGTTGAAGTTTTATTTGAAACTAGTTTAGGATTTTGTAACTTCTCTTTTAAAATTTAGTTTGAACTTAACTTTTATTTTAAATTAGCTTATATTTTGTAAAGTAGTTTTCTTTAAATATTTTAAAATATATTTGAATAAAATGTTTAAGTAGTTTAATTTAAATATTTTATGGTATATTTAGAATAAAGTGATCTAATGTTTTAAAATCTAAAGTATGTGGACTTGGTTATTTTCAGAGGAAATAGAAAATGTTTGGGAAAATTTATTCTGTAATAAGGAAGAGGGTTTGGAAACTGTTTTCAAAAGGGGTGAAAATGAAAACATATCTTGCGAAGATATTTTGAGGTTAATAAATAATTTAGGAAATTATTTATTATTGATGGATGTTTATGAATGTTAATTGATAGTTAAATCACCGACTATCAATATTGGCCAATGCGTTGATCGTTTCGAAGAGACCGGGATCACGATTTATTTCTCAAAAACCACTTCGATCTGGTTTGTATGTTTTTGTGGGAAAAACGAGTTCGGAGTCGAAGATGGAGCAGTGAAGTGCAAGGGCTAGTCGCTACTAATCCTGAGAATGTTTCCAAAATGGATGTAGTAGGAGTAGTGCCTTCGGTTCCGTTCGAACCCGGGACGAACTTGTATGGACGAATGCTTTCGGAACATCGTCAGGTGGACGATAGGCATTCTAAGTGAAACGTTCTAAAGGGTAACGCTTAGCCTCAAGCCTCATCAACCGGGAATGACTGAAAATCAAGGGTTATGCAGCAAGGCTAGGTGGGTAGCACCCATTAGGGTAAGGTCATCCCTGTCTAGATGTCCCTTTTTATTCGGCTTAGTGGTGCGGTTGTTGATCCCAAACGTGGGGTGATCTTACTCAGAATTATCCAGTAAGGGTAGTCCCGGTCTTGTGTTGCAGGGGATCGGGAGTGGTCCTCGGTACGGTGATCTAGGCCACGCACTATGACAGGTGGTACCCCAGTGCCTAGTCATTAGTTGGAAATCCATTCTTCCTACAAGCCTTTTTCGAGTTTTGTTTGTATTACCCACGATTGTGGCTAGTAGCTGGAATTTAATGAATGTAACAATTTCAGCTATTTGAATAAGTATTTGCATATAGACCCTATTATAATATCAGAGGATCTTATAAGAAATGTTTTAGCTATCGTAAGGTAAAAACCCGACATGTTTATTTGTGGTGTGGTCTTACGAGATGCTTTTAGATTTCAAAGGATTTTGAAACTTTAATAATCAATTTGGGTGTATTTTTATCAGCTGGTATTCCAGACTAACTCGGGTGTTATTTCATTATAATTTTCGGGTCAGACCGAGTATTATAGATTACAAGATAGGATGCTGTGGAGCTCAGGAGAGGAGCTGGAGTCTGAGACGTATTATCCGTGCTTGTTTATATCCGCTGTTGTTTATTGTTGATGTTGTCAGGCTGGTAATTGCTGTTTGTTTGAGATATACTCTGATGACATATTGTATAAAACAGATATAGTTTTCATTTCGTGTAAAGATCTGTTATGTAAAGATCTGTTATTGACTATTATATTTTGTTCCGCTGCGATTGTGAGATTCTGTTATTGTTTAGTTCCTTCTATCTTCTTTCTTTTCCCTCAACTATCTATCTTTTCCGGCACTCGATCGTCGGCATATTACACTGTGGCGTATTTTGTGTCAATTTTCGAGGGTCGAGAAGGGCGGGTCGTCACATAGCACTAACAAGTACGTGCTCTCATATATATACGCTCAAATAGACTCATTCTAGGGTATTACTACGCTATCTCAAATGAGTCAAAACCCACAAAGCTAAGGTTGTCGCTAAACCAAAGCACTGATACCAACTTCGACAACCCACATTTCGAAAGGTTTAAATTGACAATAATCCACACATTGTTCTAAAGTCTCCTCCACGTACACAGATGTTAAAGTGGTTCCAATATTGACAGAAAGTATGCCAATAAGAGGCTCCGGTCTCTTTAACAACCAAAAGTCGTTTTACACACCGGTTGGTACTTTTACATTTTGAAACAATTTGTACTTGATATCAAAATATCATATTCGCTTCAAAATCAAATTCATTTCGATGTCATCATATTTACTCAGAATATACAATTTCAATTCAAAATCATTTTCATCTTAATATCTCAATTAGTTTCCAAAAAAATTTCGAATTTCAATTTAGGTTGTAAATTCATTTTAACCCAATTTGTATTTAAATCAACGATTTAAATATAAACATTCCATCCTTTGACCAGTTTGAATTTAAAAAAAAGTTTGGAAAAAAATTAAATTGTTTAAAAATAGTTTAAATGGTTAAAATTGTTCGATATAAAATGACTTAAGTATTTAAAATGCTTTATAAAATAACATAGTTTGGAAAATCAAAATAATTGAATATTAAAAAGATAGAATTTAAATAGTTTATATTAAAATAATTTATTTGAAAATAGTTTCAAAGTCAAATTGATTCAATTCCAAATTTTCTAATTCAAATCAATTTCAATTTCAATTTCCATTTCAATTTAAATTGATTCGATTCCGATTTCAATTCGAATTAACTTCGATTACCATTTCAATTCAAATCAATTTGGAAGTCGATTCAAATTAATTCAGTAGCGATTTCAGGTCCAATTAGTTTCAATTCAATTCCAATTTGAATTAATTTCAATTCAATTCTCAACTTTAAACCATTTCGATTTACAAAAATTCGAGTTCTACTTCAAAGTATCGATCTAAATTGCTTAAATCAAATTTAACTTCAATATTTAATTTAAGATTCAAATCTTCAAAATAATTCAATTCTGAGCTCAATTTTGTAATATCGTTTTAGATTACATTCATTGGTAATATTTCAATGTTCAAATAAAAATACGAATCCTTTAAACAAATCAATTTCCAAACGCAAATCATATTTCGATTATAAGTTCAAAAATCTCAAATTTCATTTTTAAACAATTTTGTTTCACACATTTTAATTCCACAATTTTAGCTCAAGTTCTAAAATAATCTAATTCCCACAAATTTGATTTTATTTCTAATCAAAGTCATTTAAATATTTTCAAATCAAAATTATGAAATCATTTCATTTAACCAATCCGCTGTCGTATATATAATTTTCTACCCTATGGCCAAGTGATCGGTTATTTCGATTTTAATTTCAGGGATGAATATATTTCATTTCAATCCAAAATAAATATCACAGGTATATATCATTTCAACCTATTTCTTAAGTTATTCAAAATAATCCAGATAACAGTTAATATCCCATCAAATAATTCACAGGGTGATAAGGGGGTATATATAAAATAAATAAACATCCAACCATCCAATATATCAACCAATAGCATTCAATTTCAATCAACATCCAAATAAGCCAATAATTCACAACAATTACATAGTTATCAATATCGGGTATGTTACTGGCGAATAAATTTCAATTTCAAATTTAATTGTCGATTTTAATTTTTAACAGACAATACATATGACAATTTAGATGTCAATTTAAATTTTCAAACAACGGTCAATAAATTGATTTACTTTATGATATCAATTTAATGAACACAAAATATTTTAGTATGTTGTGAGCGTTATAAAACACTCATCTTTATTTGAAAATAAAAATATTTTAGCTTTAAATAAATTCCAATTTCCACTCCGTGCTACAGACAAGGCCGATACCGTCTCAACGGGACTCCTTTGGTCTGAGTCAGGCCTCATAAGCAAAAGTTATATGATAATTAACATTTGAAATAGTTAAACTATCATAAGCATAATTAAATTAATTACCTACACAAATCCTAACATCTTCCACGACTTATTCTCTCCTTCCAGGCAACAACAACGTGATTTTTTTTACATCTCGATTGCTCGTTGCTTACCGCTTCTAGGAGAACCACCGCCGACCTTCATGGACTCACCGCCGCCACTCTCCATCCGCCAGCGCCCAAGTGCCAGCAGTCGCCGTGCTTGTGCCTCAAGGAGAAAATCGTGACCCCCTAAATGACTGCAGACGAAAGCTCCCCTCACCCTCTAAAGCGCTCCGCCAGAGCCGCTCCTTCCATCGTGTGTTCACACGTACTTTCATTATTTTCTTTCTCTTTCGTTCTGATCGATCTTAGAAGATTTAAAACGATAGAGAAGATAGGTTATGGGGGAGACAAATTGGTGGCTGTATGTACGAATGGTCGAGGGTGAAAAGAAAATATAAATAAAACAATTAGAAAATATCTCGTCCGATCGACCTACGAAATTCCGAACTCTAAGCGAAGCATGCCACCTGGCGTTCATAATGTTTTACCTCCATTCCAAACACAATGGAAATAGTTTTGAGGCTTAATTCGATCGTATTCAAAAGATAGCTCTTCTGATCAATTAATTTTAATCGAATTCCTATTCTAATTTCTATACGTTTCAAACTAGCACGGCCAAATGACAAGTTCAATCGCTACAAACTTGAAATCCTACAATAATTCCATATTACAAATTTGATGAAACTAGTTTCGTTGAAATCCGAGACAGTGGCCAAAATGGCTATTTTTACTCGTTAATTAAAATAAGTAATTTCCAAAATTTAATTTAATCGCTATAAATTCCATTTTAAAAGTTAATAATCTTCATTCATGTTTAAATACAATTTAAATCAATTTTTGATGCCATTTTTGTTTACATTTATTCAAGATTGAATTATTTAAATAGTTGTAATATTAAATTTAAACAATTTTGGTTATTCAGTAAATCACTAATTTTGAAATATAAGGTATTAAACTTATAAAATTTAACATTTAAAACGAACTCAAATTATAGAACAACTATTTCAATTTTACAGTCATTTAATATTTATTATTCAATTCTTGCTATTGATTATAACCACATTAAATACATAGGATTTCATTTCAATACTCATTCTCGCCAAAATCTTCGAAATTAATTATTTCAAAATTTTATTCGAGTTCATATTAATATGCTATACTAATAAATCATTGAAAATATATTTCTAACCACTTTTATTCAATAATCATATTAAATTTAATAATTTAAAATAGTTAAAAATATAAGTCGTTACAGCGTGATTAAGAATGTTTGAATCATGGTTAGGATAAGATATATAGAGGCTTCGTCTGAGGACTTCATTTTAGCATATGTGTTAAGGCTATAAGTGGCATCTTTTAGATTTTTTTTTGAGACCATGGTACGCGAAGGGGAGTGTCGGTAGACTAGAAGGAAATAGAAACTGGGAATGGAGGTTCAAGCCTTCCTTCTAGCACCAAAAATGTTGTGAGATTTTTCATCTCACAACACCTCAGGTGATCGTGAAATAATTGAAGCTTTAATTTATCCTATAATTTTGGATTCGACAGATTAAGTGATGTTAAATTTGCCTTTAAGCAGTAATTATGTTGCCGGAAGCTTACAGAATCTAGCGGTTGTGTAACGACCCAGGATTTTTATTAATTAAAATTTGAATATTTAATTAATTTTAAATATTAATAAGTGAATTTATAAGTCGAATAAATTTTATTTCGAATAACTGGATTTAATTGGATAATTAAATCGATAATTTAATATGTTAAATTATGGAAATAATTGAAAATTGAGTTAAATATGATTGAAAATGATTTGTAAAATTTTATTTTATCATATTGGAGTTAGAATGATATTTTAGAACTTTTAAAATTGAATTTAAAGTTAATTTGTGAAAATTGAATATTTTAATATTAAAATCGACTAGTGAAAATAGTCAATTTTTGAACAGTCTCAGAATTGAACGAAACCAGTTCCATTGGATCCATAATAGTTAGTTATTACCGGATTTCAATTTTCGTGTCAATCGGAGCTATCGTTTGATCGTGGCAGCTCGAAACGCATCGAATTATTTTTAAATTTAATTTGGCGAGTTAAAATAGCCATTTTCCAAAAAGTCTCGGATTTCGACGAAACCAGTTTCATCGGATCCGTAATGTGATATTATTGTAAGGTTTCAAATTTCAAGTCAATTGGATTTACCGTTTGTCCGGTACAAATTAAAACGCCTAGAAAATCGTTTAAATCGGTTTAATTTAAATCGAACGTTTATTGCCATAACTCGCACAGATGTTCGAATTAGCTTCCGAAACCTGTTCCATTGTGTCCAAAACGCGGGGTAAACCCTAGAAACGCTGGTTACGGCGCGTAAATCGGAGTTTGGAAAATCGAAATGAATAGTGTTCGTTCAAAACTCTATAAATAGCCCTTCACTTTAAAAAAAATAATATAAACCAAACCCTAATCTAAACGTGCAGCCGCCACTTGATAATGGATGGCCGAAAAACATCAGACTTCTCCTCCTCTTATCTCTTCATCCACTCAACGATCCAAGAAACTTACAACCAGAAAGATGTAGAGCACGTTGAGATCCTTATATTCAACGGTGGAGATCGAGATTGGAGTTGTATTTTGTGAGATTTTTAGCTGCGTTCATCTGCAGTTCGGCCTCGAATTACGCGACAAGGAGGTGGCCGAGCTCATGGTGCTTGGGGCCGCAGATAGCTCTTGCGAAGGGCGTTCGAATGGAAGTGGTTTGATGAAGTTTCGTCGAGCGATGGAGTTGCAAAATCAAAACCTGATTTTGCATTCATGGGTTCATGGTGACGGCCTGGAAACGTGAATGAGGGGAGATGGAAGAAAGACGCGTACGGCTATGATGGCATGGGCTTGGATCCAGTGGCTAGGAATTTGTGTAGGTTTAAAATTAGTTAAGTATGTGTAAATTTGTGTATATAAAAAATCGTGTAATTTTCAAAATGTTATATCTTTTTCATACGAGGTCGAAAACGCGCGAAACCAGTCGCGTTGGAATCGTATCGTCGAGCACTACGCGATGAAATTGGTTTGGAGTCGTTTGGAGTTAGTGAGAATTTCGGGTAAAATTAAACGTCCGTTTAATTTTATTCGAAATAAATCGCTAAAACGAAATAAAATCAAGGTGAGAACTTCTCACTCAATCGAATCAGTTTCGATTTTATTTTAAATAGTTAGATTTAAAATATTTGAATGCATGTTTGAATGATGATAGATATCTATTGATTGTTAAAATAGACATTATGCGTCGTTAGTAAGCGGATGTTATTTATTAAAAACATATACCGCGAATATTTCACAAACAGTGAAATTGGTATTATATATAATAGCAATATATATATATTGGCATATGTATATATTGCAGTTATTGATTTCCCGCATTGTATAGCGGATGAGACCCTATTACGCCGTCTATTAAGCGGATAATATTTTAAATCCCATATACCGCGATAATTCCGTACTGGAGCGGAATTGGTATTGTGCTAATGTTTGTGGATGCAGGAAAACAGGTTGGAGGGATCCAACTGGATTCCTCAACAGTTTTTATTTTATTTCAGATATTTTGATATTTGATGGATTATCATATACGATATATGATGTCGTTGTAGTCGTGATTGACTATTTGGTGTGTAGCATCATTGGACCAAATTTTGGAATTTTAAAATGATTTTTAAAGTGATTTTTGAGAATATACTATATTTTTGGAATTGATCCATTTTAAATAAATAACGTTATAATTTTTTAATGTTATAAAAAATATGATTTTTGAGAAATATAGTAAAAAGTTGATTTTTGAGAAATATGGGTTAATGATTTTATAAAATAGTTTAAATTGGATTTTTGAATTTATTATGAAAAGTTTAAGAATGGGATTTATAAAATTTGATTATTTTATAAATCCAAATGGTGAAATTATAAAGGAAATTAAAGATGTTTTAAAGAATAATATAAATTGATTTATATTAAGAGATTTATAAATGGATATTTATAAACTGAAATATTGACATTATAAAACGAGTTATTATAAGTGTTTGAATGAAGTGAAAATGGATTACGTAAATGAATGAAATTTATAGAAATATAAACGGTGAAGTATAAATGGAATTTTATAAGCAGTAGGTTTATAAAATTTATAAAGTTATTAAAGGAATAGATTTGGGTGAAAAATTGAATCTTATAAGTTATAAGATTTATAATTTGGAAAGTTCAAGGAACGGTTTTGCAAACAAATAAATTTTAAGTGTTTAACTTATAATATGAACCTTTAGTTTATAATCGAGTTATAAATCGAATAGGTTAATAAAGGAATTTATAAAAGGAAGTTGTTATAAAATAAATAGAAATGGAATTTATAAACGTTGTTTTATAAATTCGCAAACGACTTATTTTGATAAGTAAATTGTTGAAACCTATTTATGGAGTTATATTCACATTTTTGACTGTGAATAATCCTTTAAATTAAAAAGAATAAAAAGGATGAAAAATTGGTTAACGAAGTTTATTCACATTTTTGAATAGTGAGTAATATGTTAAAGAAATTGTTTTGAATGTGATGTCTTAAATTGAATTAAAACGATCTAACGATGTTTTAAAAGGTGTTGAGATTCGAAACCATAGATTTCAACATTCATTGTTGAAATAGACGTTTTCGAGAAATAAAAGGAAATAGTGGACTATAACACTGTTGTTATGGTAAATGATTTCCGAAAGGAAATGTTTTGTATAGTATTGGGATTTATATATCTATTTTAATTTCGAATCCCTATACTAGTAATTTTGGGACGTCGTAACGATGTTTTACGCAACATTCGTTTTGGCCCAAATAAATATGTTTAAGAGAATGATTTCCTTAAAGAATGAAATATATACTTAATTTCGATTTAAGTATATTGAATATTTTCCAAGTGTTGAAAATAAAAGATTGTGAATTACTTAATAAGTAAGTATGGAAATGTTTTTCCAATGTGAAATGAAACGTTTTGAGAATCTATCTTTTTGAAGATAAATTGAAATGAATAATTGAAGTCGAATATTCATAGATATTTTGGATTATAAATTCACTAAGGAATTTATAAAGGAAAGGGGAATTTGTCTAAAAAATAAATATTGATTTATTTTTGAGATATTGAATTATATATCTTGTAAAGATATTTTTGGAAAATAAATAATTTGGGAAATTATTTGGAAACTGGTGATGTGTGCATATCCATTGATAGTTCAATAACCGACTATCAATATTTCCCTTTGAATGGGTATTTGATGTGATTTGTTTTGAATTTGAATGCCACACTTATTTTTGAATAAGCGCTCACTATTCGGGTTAACCGGGAAAGGACCATGGGGTCGTATAACCCATTCCGAATATGTGATACGTCGTCGTGAATTGCATTTGAAGATCGGTGTTGAAGACCGGATCTTTTTGAAAGCGAAAGGACAACTCGTCGATTGTCTTTGCACCGAGTAGCTACGGTATAGAGACTCCCTGTGTGATGGGAAGTCCGGACGTGATTAGAGATTATCCGGATTGCAAGGACTTCTTTGTAAGTGCCTTCGGTTTTGTTCGAGCCTGGAACAGACTTGCATGGATTGTATGTCTGACATTACAAATTGAGATATAAAGCAGATTTCATTCAAATATATTTCTGTTGGTGGCGGAGAATTTATTCTTTTAGCTTAACACCCTTCTCTGAGACGTACGAGCTTAGAGGTTATGTAGTTGAAGGCTATCAGCGATATATTCCCAATTTGGTAATGTGACATGCTGAGTGTTGCTGTAAATGATCATTGTGTTGATTATTTGTGATAGGATCATTTGTTTGATCGTCTATCCTGGTGATCATTTCTATGATCATTTGTTGACCCAAAGCATGGCTTTTGTATAAAGTATGTTTTTGTGGACGTGACTTCGTCGAGCCTCACACCCCGTGAATGGTCAAAACAGGAAAGATGCAGCAAGGTTATGAGGGGTAGCGCCCTTTAGGATGTGTGCATTTCCTTCTGGAAAAGGGTGGTATCATGGTATGGAGCCCAGATACTTACTCATGTTGAAAACACTTTATGATTGTGTGAATTGATTGCGAGCGCTCGGTTTAAAGGTCCCAAAGGACCGGGGGATGGCATATTCGGTCAGTTGTTACTCAGTTAGGGGTAACCCGGCCTTGTGTTGGTAGAGATCCGGTTTGGTTCTCGGGGATGTCCATCCAGAGGCATTCTCATGTGGCAATGGGAAGTTCCTTGGCCTGATCATTCGTCGGAAAATCCAAAGAAACAATACGAGACTTGTACGGTTTTAGTTGTAGAACCTGCTTCCTCAGGAAGTAGCTATAGTAGGCATATTATAATGGTACCTATGCTGGCTAAGATTTATATTCTACTTTCGAAATATCTTCTACACTATGCACTAATAATAATATCAAAATTGATTTGATTTTAATGCGTATCAAGCATCTTTGACTAACATAAGAAGAAATCTCCTCCAAATCTGCGTTTGCATTGTGTGTGTGGCGGGAGGTCTTATGGTAGTCTCATTTTTAAAAGCATTGCGAATTGACTTTAAAAAAAATATTCTTCTATTTTGATTTTTAAAGATAAATAAACTGTTTTGAGTTCTCACACCAGTCACATGACTGACTCGGAGTTTATTGTTTTCCTTCCTAAACTCTGGGTGCCCACCAATTTCCACACGGGCAGTCAAGAGTTAGGTTTATCAGGATATTCTGGATATTCTGGAGTTGCTGGAGGCAAGCTGGATGGCATGGCATATTACTAGTATATAGTATTTCTTTTTCCGCTGCACTGTTTGTTGTTATACACTCTGATGATGATGTAACGAAATGTAATGTGATGTAATGTAATAACTGATATAGTTCTTTGTTTTAAAGATTATTCATTTATTTATTATATGTTGTTCCGCTGCGAATTGTGAGTTTCTGATATTGTTCTGTTGTTTTCTTTCTGTTCTATTTCCGATTCTCTTTTCCCTCTATTTTCTGTTTCCTCTCTTCTTTTCTACTTTTTCTTTTTCTTAAACATTGATAATTCGTATTTCTGTTCATCTTGAGTTAATCTATGGAGATTAGTGTATATTCAAGGAGTACGGATTTGCGGGTCTTCACAGGTTGCACTTTAGTCGTTTGTTAAAATGTCAAATTAGACTTATGTTCTACTTGCGAATTGAAGTTGAGAGGAATTATAAATGAAATAACTAAGTAACGGTGCATAAAAAATAAAACACGAGAATTTTATGTGGTTTGAATTCTTTTGAAATCCTTCGTCCATAGGTTAAATCTTTGATTATATATTTCCTCCTTGATACAATTTTACATGGATGAGAGCAAAGATGAAAGATATAATTCTTTTGATTTTCCCAAAAAAGAGGATCCCTTTTCCATTCCAAACTATCTCCTATTTACAGTATAGAAGATGAACATGGAATCCCGCAATCACTCTTCTTCCACTACTTTAGTTCCTACCATTGGAGCATGCCATGTGTCATGCATCCGCATCGTTTGTTTGCTAGGCATAGATCATTGACATGTCTTTGGCGGGAAACCATACATTGAGCGGTTAAATTCCAGGAGCTGGCGGGAAGTTTAGAATCGAGGTGGGAATATCTGAACTTGAAGCGGGAATGCTTTGATTTTTGAAGGGAGGTTCCAAATTTGAGTGGGCTATGAATTCCCTCTCTTCGAAGGGTGAATGACCCTGGAACTACCTTTGAGTGTGAGTATGGCATGTAGCCATCCCTTTTTTCTTCGGCGTAAACAATGACTCTTTTATTACTTTTGCTACAAAGGATGGTTGCTCCTTTGGTCTACCCTGAGTATAGGTGATACTTACAAGGTTGATTAAGGTGATCGGGCCGCCGTTTGTGAAGGAAATCGCTTTATGCGACTATGTGTCGAGCTACTCTAAGTGTTGGACTGTGCAGGTCATAGATGTGGGAGACTTATGTCATTACCATTTACTTGTAAGCATGGATTTTTGCTAGTGCACTGCTTGAGTGGTCTTGTATGAAGCCTTGGATTGCTTTTGACTCTGTGTGGTACTACGTAGGTGGCTCTAGTGAGTGCCATGCATATCTGTTCTTAGAAGTGTTATCAATGCACAAGCTTTGCAAATGATATTGGGGTTTATCTAGTCCTTTGAGTGCAACATAGTCCCCTCTCTACGCTCATGTCATAATGGCGACACGTGGTGTCACTTCACCCTTTCCAAGTATCAAAAGGAAATGGAGGCAGTGTATCCCAGTTTTCATTCAATGCAAGATTGTTAGCACAGTTCTATTATCCGTATATATTAACTTATGAGTGCAGTATGTTGTTGATGGCATCTGTCTATTCTAAGTGAAGTGTTTTATGTTTTGACTCCATCTATATAGCTCCTTGTATCGCAACACAACATTTAACATTTTACTGTTATTTTAGGATTTTAGTTATGCCGCAATTCCGCATATCATAGTTATAGTCATTTTACTGCAACCTGTGGCTGTATTTGGTTTTGGACTGGGTATTGTAATGTACTATTGGGATTAGGGGGATCCGTGCAGTTTGAACCTTTGCCTTTGTTTTGTAGTTTCCAAGTACGGTATTCTTTTGACTTCGCTTTATTCTTTGCTTTTCCTTTTCATAATCCAACTTTTATTGTAAGATCAACCCGTTTTGATCCTGGTGTTATGTCACTTTGCCTTCAATGGGGTTTGGAAATATGGATATAATAGTATCCATCGCCATTACCGAGGTTCAGACTCATGACCTCATATCACCAAACTCCAAATCTTACTAATTAGGTCAACATGTTAGGTTTATGTGATTGATACCTTTTCTGAAATTAGATACTTAGATGGTAGTATATAGTTGTACCACAAGTCTAGGGTATAACATACTATAAGTCAACATATGTTTGGTGGTTCGAATCACGTGCTACTGTTTTATGGCCTTGTGGATCAAAATCAGAGTGCCTATGTATTGGGATAGTGGTGATGGACTTTGATTAATTTCCTTAATTTCTCATCTGCCATTCATAAGCTTAATTTATATTTGATTCACTTAAAATCAAGGTATGTATTTTGGCACTATTTAATCACAAATATTTTCAATTAAAAACTTTCACATTTTTATTTGGAAATGCATGTGCATAAATTTGCATAAAAGAATGTTAGTCACGCATGATGCACTCACTGAAGATATATAAGTTCGATCAACACTACGTTCATTAAGTCTATGTATATTCAGGATGTGAGAAGACATGCTAAAAGTGGGTTTAGAAATCATGGGCATCATGGGCTTTAAAACTACAATTTGGTTCACCCGTTTAATAGATAAGTAGTATTTGACTAATTTGTCCAAAATTAAAATAGATATCCCCTAAGAGTGTATCATTCCCCATTTTGAGTCTCGAAACTAACTACTACAGATGTTGCAGTCATCTATAGTACTAATTTGCGATGACAAAATGCGATCATGATAATTGTACCATGACATCAAAAGCACA
Organism: Allium cepa; assembly: GCA_030765085.1. Classification (NCBI taxonomy): domain Eukaryota; kingdom Viridiplantae; phylum Streptophyta; class Magnoliopsida; order Asparagales; family Amaryllidaceae; genus Allium; species Allium cepa. The sequence goes on along the minus strand of CM060945.1, from coordinate 117,526,648 downwards.
GGAATATGAAATTGTCATAAACACGATTTCAAAACAAACTTTCAAATTTCATTTTAAAGATAATATTTCGTATTCATTAGATAATCGCAAACATTACCCGGGTTCAGGTAAATATAATCATTATAAAATACTTCAAGTGCGACATATGAAGATGCCCCATTGGTTGATCAGAGTAACTACTAGATAGTTATAATATCATATTCCAACAAAATGCCATCACACAACGGACAAATTTTTTAGATAAGTTCCCACGTAGCTAGTTTTGCCTCCTGCATGTTTATGAAAGCTTTATTCGCCAAAACCTTCATAACTTGAAAATCTTATTCTCAAACCACTAAAATGAGCATCCGAGAGTTAAAGGGGAAAAACAAAAACTTCATATTGAACAAAAAATCGGATGTGATTAATAATATGCCATCTCGGTTACTGGATATCTAGTGAGAGCACGACGCTGAGAGGAACATATTTTCCCCTCACTAGTATCCTCTAAGTATATGTCTTTTCTAAATCAAGCATCTACAACCATAGTAGTTAAACTAGACAATATAAACAATCATATGCGTGCATGCAACATGGGCAATCAGACCAATCTATCAAAATTAGTGGACTATCTAACCCAACATCATTTTTTTCATATGGTAACTACAAACCTATATGACTGACTCAGGCCTATCAGATATATCAAATTTTCTAACTTGACATTAAAAGAAAACTAGATGGTCTATTTGAAATTTACTATTCCTAGGGCCACTCTGATCCTTATGATTTTGTAGGCTAACCAATAACCTACCTCATCTTTGTGTATTCCTTTCTGTACATAAACGTGCTTATCATCTTATGCACGACAAAGCCCTACACACTAGAATTTTGATCTTATATCAGCCACGGGCTAATAGCTAAAGTACAGGACACAACCCTACACGAGTCTATGGTTTTCTAATCTCTAAGTCAATTATCCTATTATAATTTATCCAAAGGCGATATGTACAATAATTCAAGTAAAATTCTTGGCCAATTATCCTTTTTAATCCATTGAAAACATAAATCTTTATAAATGATTTAGCCTAAAATCATACTTAGAACAAGGAAAATTATAGACTTTACTTTTCTCAAAACATTTGTGCCAAGATATGTGCTTTTATAAAATGACATTGATGAAGGTCGATATCACTTAGAGGTTGTCATACCTCAAAACTATAGGTTATAAAGCCAAACTTAATAGAATCGTTGTATTGATGGAATTCAGCGTTAATATCGCCATCAAGGGTTATCGCATTCCTTTTATAAAAAATCATGTGAAAGCCTTTGATCTATAAAGTATAGGGCCAAACAATAAAACCATGTATATTGACAAAATGTAGCATGCATATAGCCGAAATGGGTCATTACCACTCTTCAATATCAGATTATGTTTAAGTCTTTGATTAAGAAATCACAAGGCTATATGGTCGGTAATAACTATATCGTTTATATAGTATAGAGTTTCATAGGTTTGCATAGTATAAAGTCTTAAACTTAAAGTTATGCGAATATTGGGACTAATGTTAGGTGGCATCATCACCGTACAAAGTCGACATTGAAAGTAATAGTATATAAGCGGCATCCCTATCTAGCCAATATAGAAACCAGTGGCATCATCATTGTTAATAAGAAAATAAGTGGCATCACTGCCTTATAGGGTTGGCGACGTTACGGAAGATTGGCGACACCATGCCCTTTTTACGTAAAATGCAGCACTTAAGTCATGAGACATCATTAAGGTCACTGTAAAGCATGCGGTAATATTAACATCGATGATAAGGATGTCGACCTCAAACTTCTTCAACCATAGCTAATTCACTTCATACCAACCCTGGTTGATATCATATGCATCGTTATTAATGGACATCGAGAGTGCAACTGTGACTTAGTTGAACAGTAGTATCGATAATACTAGCATGGCATAATAGCAATTAACATAAAAATTACTTTATTACCATTAAAAGTAATTCCTTTTCCACCAACTCCTATCCTTTGTCAAAATCTCATTGGTTAACTAGTATTTTATCAAAATTCTTTTTAGAAATCTACCGTAGACCAGAAATATCATTCCCAAAGCATTTGTAAACTAATAATTTTTATGTTATTATTTTAATATAATTATTAAAATTTTCTAGCCAAATAAATTTATAATAAATCATAAAAACATGGGAAAGTCCTTAAAAAGCATAGTCACTTAGATTTTATATATTATTTAACATATAATAGTTTCGGAGCTAGAAACATTATTTAATTATGTTTAATAATTAAAACTCGAAATAAACCATTTTATTCACTTAAGAAAATCATGAAATATTCATACTTAATCAAAAAATTATGAAATTAAAACCTACTTCTAAAATAAAGTTTGTAATATTATGTCTAAATTTCATGTCATTTGGGTGTTATATGACAGGTTTTCTTACTCAAACTTATTAATTAATTCCATAAATAAGTTCCATAATTCAACAATAAGCATATAATCATCCAAACACTCAAACATGGCATGGCACCAATCATATTATTTTGGGTTGAATACTGAAACCAAAAGTAAACAAGCAATTATGAGATGGGTATCATTATTCACCTTGATTGGTTGGTGAGACTTTAGATTTGAATTTAGAGTTGATTTCCCCTAAGCTTTCCTTTAGATTTCGTAGCTTTACTTCTTCTTAGATTCTCTAGCGATCACCGACCTTGTTTGCTATTTTATTTTGATGAATGAAGTGGTAATGAGTTAGTACGGGTGAAAGGTTTTAATTGAGAATGAAACCTATTCCTATTTTATCCTTATCATAAATCTTTCTTCTTATCTATGTTATAACCTCATTTATTAACTTATTAATTTAGGCATGACCTATTATAATTATCAAATCTCAATTTCTTCGTCTCCATACATTTTCTAATTGAATTTGTCTAATTAAATATTCTAAATAATGTTAATCAAAGTTAGGGGTGTTATCGACTCTCATCCTTAAAGAATTTCGTCACCGAAATTATGATGAAGTACACACATCAAAAGATATAAGCATATATGTAAAATGTACAATCAAACAAATCAAGATAAGTGTCTCTAATCTTATCCTCTGTCTTCTAACCACAACCTCTCTTGTCGTCAATCCACTGCACTTTTACTAATATGATTGTCTTGTTTCTGAGCTTCTTCTTCTCACCTTAACTACAATATGAACTGGTTGCCTAATAATAGTCATGTCTGGTTCCACTACTATGTCTTCCAATGCATTCAGAGTGATAGTAATTTTTGGAATACGAGCACACTTCCTAAGATGATAAACATGAAATACCTTATGAACACCTATCAAACTGTTTGATAACTCAATCATTTAAGAGTTTATTGATCCTTTTTATAATAGGAAATGGTCCAACAAATCTAGATGTCAATTTCCATGACTTTCTGAATCTTACTACACCCATCATTGGTGATACTTTGATAAAAACCTGATCTCCAACTAAGAACTATAAGTCTTACTGTCTTTTAGCTGCATAACTCTTTTGCCTAGACTGGTCTACCTTAATTTTAGCTTGAATCAACTCAATCATTTTTGTGGCACATTTCACTAAATCTGGACCAAGAATTAATCCATCTCCGATCTCTAACCAATACATAGGTGAGCATGATCTTCCATTTAAAGCTTCAAAACTTATACAAGTGTGATAACTATAGTTATAGGGAAATTCGACTAAGTGCAGATGGTCTTCCCATAATCTTCCAACGTCTAATACACAAGCTCTTAAAAAATCTTTCAGGACTTTGTTAACTCTTTCTGTTTTCCCGTCGGTCTGTAGATGGTATGCGGTACTCATCTTGAGCTTACTACCTAAAACCTCCTGTAGACTCTTCTAGAATTTGCTAGTAAATAAAGAATCCTTGTCACCGACTATACTACTAGGAATCGCATGTAGTCTAAAAATACCCTTCATAAATAACTTAGCTAAAATAGGTGTCATCCTTGTTGACTTAATGGGAATGAAATATGCAGTCTTCATCAGTCTATCCATTATAACCCAAAAAATTTCATTTTCCTTACTCAAACTTGGCAATCCATCGATGAAATCCATAGATATAGAATCTCATTTTCACACTGGTATATCCAAAGGCTGAAGTAATCCACTTGGCTTCTGATGCTTGGCTTTTACTTGCTGAGAATTCAGGCAATTCTTTACCCACAAGCCTACATCTCATTTCATACCCTCCCAGAAGGAACTTCTCTTCATACCCTAGTGCATCTTAATCCTCCCAGGATGAATGGTAGATCAGTGAAACTCACTAAGAGCTCCTTTCCTTAGGTTACCAACATCTTGAACACATATCCGTTCTTTCTTCCTTTACCATCCGTTGTGATTAAGGAAAAAGTCTTTCAAATCATCAATCTTAGTTCCACCTTCCAATCTTTTAATTCTTTCAGCTAGCAATGGATCATCTCATTTCTTAAAAGCAATCTTTTAGATCTAGTCAAACTTCCAAGCAAGATAACATTGTGGCACTCCAACTAGAACTAGAAGTCGATCTTAACTGCGCAATATAAGTAGTCAACCCTTCCAAATCCTCCCATTCAGTCAAACATTTGATAATATTGCATTCTGATGTTTCCTACTAAGCGTGTACTCAATTCCAAAATTATAAACAGCTATAAACTCCAACCACCTCTTTTGTCTCATATTTAACACCTTCTGAGAGAATAAGTATCTTAAAGACTTGTGATCCGTATACAACTCGAATACCTCTCCCAAAAGGTAACATCTTCACACCTTCAAAGAAAAATTATAGTAGCCAATTCTAAGTCATGGGTTGGATACCTAACTTTATACGGTCTGAGCTATCGAGAAGCATAGGTAATCACTTTACCCCTTTGTATTAACACGACTCCTAATTTTGCTCCACATGCATCAGTATACACCACCAAAATTTTGATTTCCATCTGGAACAACTATCATAGGTGTGTTGGTTAATAAATGTTTCAGCTTCTGGAATGCCTTCTTACATTTATCGTTCCAAACATACTTCATGTCCTTCCTCGTTAGTTTAGTCATCGGTGCTGCTATACGAGGAAAACCATTAATGAATCTCCGGCAATAGCCAGCTAATCCAAGAAAACTCTATATCTTATTCATTATCTCGAGTCTCTTCCAATTATTAACAGCTTCTATTTTAGATGGATCTTTTTGTTAGAACCTTAATTTGAAGTTTTAATGATGACAACTACATATATATATGGATATCATACTACAGCAAGCTATCAACCAAAGAGACAAGTAGATTGCTAATGAAGGATCATCAACACTTCAAGAAGATCAAGATATGAATCATCAAGAGTGAAATGTATGTATATTATCTTAGAATATGTTGTAAAATCTCCTTGACAATTCACATGCACATATACAAGAATCAAACAGTGAAACACAAAATGAAAAATCAAAGCTATATTTTTAAAACTATTTTAGCCTAGTTCAGTCGACTTGCCAATAGCCTCAGTCGACTGAGTGCAATCGACTGAGTCCATTGACCAGTTGACTGAACCTGCTTGATTTACCTTTTTAAGTATATGTTTTGAATTTTGATATAAAACGACTTTTTTCTGTTTCAGTAGACCGACCACTACATTGTTAGAAATAAACTCTATAACGGCTATTTTTTTTAGAAGTCATTTTTTAAAGGTTGTGTCCATGCATCGCATCTCTATGATCTCCTAAGGTTTTTATGAACAAATGCATCTCTTTAAAGTCACTCTTTAATTACTATAAATAGAGTTTAACATTTCTTAACAAATCAACTCATTCTTTTGTAAATCTCTTGAACTCTATTCTCTTGTGTTCACTCGAATCTTTTGTGCATTCAATTCTATTATTCAAGATACTCTTGCTGTAATTCCATAAATCTATGCACACACTTCATGAATCATCATGGAGATTAAAAGAAGTCTTGTACTATTAGTCAGTATCTATATTAGTAGAATACAAGATTGTCAAGCAAACTCCTTTGTAAAGAAAAGTCAAAATCTAAGAAGTGCTCATATAGTTCGAATTATAAACCTACTCCTTTGGGTCAAGCGAGGGAATTCACAAGGAAATACCTAAGAGGTGCTTAGAGACTGGACGTAGAAGAGGTGCTCTGAATCATTATAAAAGCTCTAGTGTAATACTCTTTAACTTTATTGCTTTACCTTATTTTGATATTAGTTTAGCTATTTTAGTTATTAGATTAGTTATATACGATCATATAGACTTTTCATACGGTATCAGAGCAAAGTTCATTCAAAATCACAACACTATTTTGAATAAATATGAATTATAAGGAAGGTCAATCAACTGCAGATCCACCATATTTCACTGGGTCTAATTATATATACTGGGCTACTCGTATGAAAGTTTTTACGGAATCAAGTGGGCTTGATATCTGGCTATCTACTCAATCCTGTTATGAAGCACTTACTACTGAAATGAGTACCTAGACAGGTGCTCAAAAGACTGCTATTTCTAGTAATGCTAAAGCTATGAATATATTATATTATGGATTAGATAAAAATGAATTTTTAAGAGTCATGATGTGTAAAAATGCTTATGATATTTGGCATATGATGCAATATACTCACAAAGGAACGACCAAGGTAAAACAAACCAAGGTTGGTTTATTGAAAATTCAATTTCACATTTAAAATGAAATCGAATGAAAGTATCATAGAACTCAAGGTTTCAAACGATTCAACATGACCTTATGGCTCTATGAATAATATTTACCAATTTTGATCTAGTTTCATGAATCCTAAATGCTTTAACTAATGAATGGGAAAGTTCAAGTTCTTGCTATAGAAGAAGCTAATGATCTTCCTACACTTAAAGTAGAAGAATCAATTGGAAATTTGATGTCTTATGATGCAAATTTGCGAGCTAGAAAAGTTCTAGGCCAAGTAAAATGAAGTATTGCTTTTCAGGTAAACAGCGACAGTAATTTGGACCTTGATAAAGAATATATAGTATTTTTGGCCAAAAACTAAAAAAAATTCAGAAAATTCAACAATATGATTCGAAAATAGAAACCTGATAACTCAAAAGACACATCTTCATTCAGATGCTACGAGTGTGACAAATTTGGACATACGAAGAAGGATTGCCACAAACTAAATAAAGATAAAAAAGCTTCAAAAAGAACTTTAGGAATGAAAAATTCTCAAAGAAGGACAAGCGTGCATTTCAAGTGACATGGGATGACTCTTCAAGCTAAAGTAATAGTGACAATGATAGTGATGGGGAATAAGCTAATGTATGCTTCATGGCAACCAAAGATGAGGTACTTTTTGATTTATCTTTTGAAGATGTATTAGAAATACGATTAGAATCAGATGATAAATACAAGAATCTAAGAAAGACTCATAAAGACGTTCAAAAAAATTAATAAATCAGAGTTAGAAAATGAAATGCTAAAGGATGGAAAAATTATTTTGAAAGAAAACAAATTAAAGTTACAAATTCTTTGTAAATCTTGTGACGAAAATAATATACACATTTTGAAAGAGGAAAATTCTACTTTATCTAATGACAACTTAAATCAAAGAAAAATTATTGATGTTTTAGGAAATCGGATAAAAAATTTAAGTGAAGATAAAAACATATTAGAAAAAAGGTAAATGACTAATCTATGAGTATTTCTAAATTTAATAAAAGAATGGAGAATTTATCTCACTTAATTAGTATATCAAAACCGTCTAGGAACAAAAATGGTTTACAATTTAAAAAATCAAATAAACTAAAGGTACAACCCAAGTATGCTACTCTCTATTCCATGTTTCAAAAGCCAATAAATAGTCAATCAAAAATACATGACAAAAAGATTATCAAAATATGGATATCAAAAACTAACAATAATTTAATTAGACAAAAGCATATTGATAAATTTTTGAATGATGTACATTTCAATAAAAAAAATTGCTTCAAAGGATTTACAAACCCTCCTGGATATGGTTACCTTCTACCTAACCCTCATAACCCTAACGGAGGAAGCAATTACCATTAAATATTGTCTATTTTTTGTAGGTACTCTGACATAAACAGGAGAAATGGATTCTTAACAGTGGATGCTCTAAGCTTATAACTGGAAATGCTGAAATGCTAACAAATATATCGTGTAAAGATAGTGGAACTGTCACATTCGGAGATAATTCGAAAGGCTATGTTATTGAACAAGGAGATGTCGCTTCTATCGGTATATCTAACTCTCTTTTAGTTTTTAATGTTTATTTAGTAAAGAATTTAAAACATAATCTTTTAAGTATTAGTCAATTATGTGATAAAGGTTTTAGTATAACTTTTGAAATGGGAAAATGCAACATGTTTGATAAAGATAATGTAATTTTTGAAGGAAATAAAAAAACATAATATTTAAGTTTTAAATATGAAAATCGAACATAATAAAGATATGTGTTTATTAGCAGATATTTATGACCCGCTGATTTGGCACAAACATTTCTGTCACGTTAATTTTAAAAATATACAAAAATTAGCTAAAAATAATATTGTTCGAGGATTACTGAAAATTAATTTTAAAGCTAATAATTTGTGTGACGCATTTCAAAAAGGGAAAACTTAAAAAATCTTCATTTAAAGCTAAAAATGAAATTTCTACCAACCAACCTTTAGAACTTCTATATTTAGACTTATTTAGTCCAACGCTAATAAGATCGTTCGACCACAATAGATTTATGTTTGTTATTGTTAATGACTATTCACATTATAACTGGATGTTATTTTTAAAACATAAGAATGATGTATTTGAAACTTTTAAAATATTTGCTAAATGTTTTCAAAACTTAAAAGATTTGAAAATTAAAATTATTAGAAGTAGCCATGGAGGAGAATTTGAGAATGAATTATTTCAACATTATTGTCAAAAAGGGAGTAAGTCATAATTTTTCATTTCCTAGAACACCACAATAAAATGGTGTTGTAGAAAGAAAAAACCAAATTCTTCAGGAATGTGCAAGAACTCTATTAAGTAGTAGTGACTCATCTCAAAAAATTTGGGCAGAAGCAGGAGTTATCGCCTGTTATGTTCTTAATCATGTATCATTAAGACCATTAACTAAAATTACTCCATATGAATTGTTTTTTAAAAGAAAACCTAAGTACTCATACTTTAGAATATTTGGTTCTAAATGTTTTATCTTAAATATTAGTAAACCTCTTGGAAAATTTGACCCAAAAGCTGAAGAAGGAATTTTTGTAGAATATTCGGACCAAAGTAAATCATACCATATTTTTAATACAAAAACCAAAATAATTGAAGAAACATTGCATGCATCTTTTGATGAAAACTTCAATATCAAAATGGATGATGATGATAACACTAGCGTACCATCCAAATCATCTGTTAAAAATAATTAAATTGAATCAATAATGAAGAAAATAAAGAACTAAAATCACCACTTAAAACACTAAAAGATCATCCATCAAACAATGTAATTGGTGATATTAATACAAAAGTTTCAATATACAAAAGTTTCAACTCGAGGACAATTAACTCAAACGGGTCATATAGCTTTTATATAAGATACTGAACCAAAGAATGTTAAAGAAGCATCTGCAGACGATTATTGGATTAAAGCTATGTAAGAGGAACTCAACCAATTTGAACATAACAATTTATGGAAAGTTGTACCAAGACCCAATGATCAATCGATTATTGGTACTAAATAGATTTTCAAAAATAAATTGGATGAAAACGGTAGTATAGTTTGAAATATAGTAAGACTTGTAGCTTAAGGATGTACTTAGGAAGAAGGGATTGACTATGAAGAAACCTTTGCTCCTATAGCACGTCTTGAAGTTATAGGAATTCTCTTGGCATTTGCTTGTCATCATAATTTTATACTTTTTCAAATGGACGTTAAAAGAGCATTTTTAAACGGTTATATTTAAAGAAAATTTTTATGTTAAACAACCACCATTAGTTATTCATGAACAATATCCAAATCATGTATATAAATAAAGAAAGGCACTTTACAGTCTTAAACGAGCACCACGTGCTTGGTATGATAAACTAAAAAATTAACTTTTAGAATCTGGTTTCCAAATTGGCAAAGTTGATACTACTATTTTTATGAATAGAAATGAAAATGATATTTTAGTTGTATAAATCTATGAAGATGATATTATTTTTGGTTCAACAGGTAAAGATTTATTTAATGATTTTTCTAATGAAAAACGAATTTGAAATGTCTTATATGGGAGGGTTAAATTATTTCTTAGGATTACAAATTAAATAATTAAAAGAAGGAATAATTATTTTTTAAGAAAAATACTGTAAAGATTTAACTAAACGGTTTGGAATGGAAAAAACAAGTAGTAAAACAACTCCTATGAGCACCAGTATTCACCTAGATAAAGATGAAATTGGAAAAGATATTGAACAAAAATTTATAGAAATATGATAGGATCTTTATTATATTTAATAGCTTGTAGATCAAAATTTTAGTGAGTGTTTGTTTATATGCTCGATTTTAAGCTAGTCCCTAAGAAACTCACTTGTGAGCAGCTAATGAATTTTTCGATAATTATCCAATACTAAAGATTACGGACTCTTTTATCCGAAATTTTTTCCACTCGAATTAGTATCATATAGTGATGCTGACTTCGAAGGCTGTAAATAGGATCAAAAAAAAGTACAAGGGGTACTTGCCACTTCATTGGTCAATCTTTGGTATCTTGGTTCAGTAAGAAACAAAATTGTGTTTCGCTATCTACTTGTGAAGCAGAGTGTATATCTGTAGCTTTATCTTATACTCAAGTCATATAAATGCAACAAACATTACATGATTTTGGAGTAAATTTATTTAAATCTCCTATTTTTTGTGATAATACTAATGAAATTAATCTATCAAAAAATCCTATAAATCGCTTAAGAACTAAACACATTGACATTGAACATATTTTCTACGAGATAACGTCGAAAAGAATAATATATCATTAGAATTTGTTAATACAGAAAAACAAATAGCAGATATATTTACTAAACCACTTTGTGAATCTACATTCTTAAATTTATGACATAATCTAGGTATATGTTAAATAAAGGATTTAGGTACATAAGTGATAGTCGCTATTTTAAAAAAAACTTTGTAAATACTAAAATTAGCTACTCAGCAACTACTGGTGTATAAATTGGTTTTGAAAAATAACCAAATAATGAACGATAGAAAAATGTTTCAAATCTAACGTAAGCTAAAATTCTAAATTTTTCAGTAATTATCTTTTCTAGAAATAGTAAATTTTATTTATATAAAAAGAGGACTATTGTAATTAAGGTCAATTCCAAAACATTAAAACCAATCTCCTATCCAAAAATGCCAAACTATATACTCCTCAATTGATTTCAGCTTCCTCCTCATATAGCGAATACGCTTTGCTGAGTCATTGAACTCCTCCTTCAAGCAAATCACCATCTGTGCAAATCATTCCTTTTCCATTGAATCATACTGGATTCTCACCTAAAGGTAAGAAAATTAAAAGATCTATCAATTTTGAACCTTATACTAATGCTAAAATTGACGAGATCCATCACTACCAACAACGAAAGATGGGTTCCCAACGAGAAATGTACTATAAATAAAAGCGCCAAGGAGCTCACTTAAATTTCCTCGAGCATTGTGTGCTTGTTATATGTGGTCATTCACCAACTAATAAAAGCATTCGTCAAGAAATCCCTCGTATTTCTGAAGCTCCAATCATTATCGACAATACTCCTCCAAGAAACTCCTGGGAATCATGACCATCCAATGCAAATTGGAACAATGCTCTAATTCACGCAAACAAATAGTCTCCACTAACTCCGTTGAATGACATACCAAATTGGTTCGAATTTTTAGGAGCATATTCCGAACAATAATTTTGATTGCTCGAAAAATAGTTAAGTCCCTTAATATTTATAACATTTAAATTTTTTTTATAATACAATACATATGTAGTAGAATTATATAATAAAATGTCAATATAATAATTTTCCACAAAATAAAAAACTTATATAGGTTTATAAACGCAAATATTCTAGCCCAGTCGACTTAAGCCTAGTTCAGTCGACTGACCTATAATGAAAAATATAATTTAGTCGACTTCAATTCATAACTCTAGTCGACTATATCCCAACCTGCTAAGGGGTTCAAAATTAACCTAGTTGTTGAATGAGTCCCTCAGTCGACTGAACCTGGGTAATTATTTAATTATCTCTAATTTAGTCGACTAAAACAACCCAGCTCTTTGTCTTAAAACATGCAAATTCAATCGATGAACTTCTGATTCAGACGACTAATCGGGCCTGAAACCGTCTATTAAAAATCAATTTTCTGCGTATCTTTTCATTATTCCACCTTCTTCTCCAAACTCAAACCTCTAAAACGATAGATCCACTCCAATGCCCCCCAACCAGAACTTCCATTCAAAAAAAATCAACCTCGCAAACGAAAAAAGGCAAGTCTCCTGCTACTCCATCTCATTTGGAGTTTGCATCCGATGGTGAGATCCTCGAATGGCTCAACGGGAGTCCAAAAGCTCTCCAAATTTCCAATGAACTCTATGATAAGAGAATTTTCCAGGAAACATTTTGCAAATTAAGGGATTTTGGAACATTCGATGTTACATCCATCGTTACAGAGCAGGAATTCATTTCCTTGATTGATGATCGTCGTAACAAGGTAAAAATTTATCCATTCCTTGTTGAATTGTTCTATGAAAACTTGTCTGGAAATTTTTACTCACCTCACAACAACTATGACAATGGTATCTTATGGGGTAAAGTTTTGGGAATAGATATTGTACAATCTATCAGAGATTTGGGTATTATTCTTGGTTGTTCTAACATCGGAATTGATCTTGATGACACTGGTCACCATAACTTTTCTTTGGATTCCATTAGCTATCTCTTTCATACTCCAAATACCAAAAACACCGCAGTGAATTTACGTCCCCGAGCTCGTATTTAAAAAAATGATCATTCATACCATCTTGCCAAGGACCAAAACGTATAAAAAAAATGTATGACAATAATTACAAAATTATATATGCCGTTCATTCAAAACAAAAGTTAAATTTGGCATGTATTATTCACAAGGAAATTAAAAGCTTTCACGCACGATTTAGAGATACCATTTTCTACGGTTCTTTCTTGACAAAAATATTCACCTGCAATGGAATTAATGTTGATTAAATGCAATATTTCATTCTTCCAAAGGCTATGGATCAAAAAGCTATTGTTCTTATGAAGCTACCCTCCACAATGGAAACACGTCTACCATATAGTGTTTTCTTGTCTAGATTTGTTCTGGAAAATATAGCTCAATCATCTTCCCAGCCAACTCTAGCTAATTTTTAACCAAAAATCGAAGAAGAAATCAACTGGTCCACAGGTGGCGATCAAAGTATCTCTTTAATGCAACCTTCAAGGACTATCTCTTTAATCACTTGTTCTAAGGAACTAAGAAATAATCTTCAAGCAACAACAAACTCTTATGAAATGGCAGATATCATTTAAAAAATCTACCTAGGGCTTTTTAGAGAAAATTTGGAGCAAACTTACCTCATGTTCTCGCTCACCTTCACCGGCTAACTTGGACCAGGAATCATGAACATCTCAATGAAGGTGATTTCATAAGTATCTTTCTTTATGAACTTTGGTATATGTATCTCTAGTTTGTTGTGTATCTTAAACATCTGTCTTTTCATGTGTTCTGTTATTGTACATTTGTTATGTTGTGCTGATGTATCGATCCTGATTTTTATGCTAAATTTAAATTGGTAATTAATTTAATTTTTTAGTTTAATTGTGAATTAATGGTGAGTTAATTTGAATTATGGGTTGAAATTCAAATAATATTTATTAATAACAATAGTAGTTCGAGATAATATTGGATTTGAAAATAAATATTTTAAATAAATTGGGTTTGAAAGAAAAACTCTATCTTTTAAAATTTATAGAGATTTGTTTCCAAATATATAACATACATATGTAATATGTATTTTGAAAATATATTTGAATTCAATATGGTAAATTTCTAAAAACTAACCCAATATATACGTATACATATTTATTTATTTATATATATGAATAAATACTTATTTAAAAGTACAATAGTTTGAAATATAAATAAATTCACAGAAAGTAGTTAAAAGGTTAAAAATCAAATGTATACATATCTTTTGAAAAATTAATAAGATTTGAATAAAGTAATTATAAAACTAAATTTAGAATATAATGTATATGTAAAATTGGTTGGTAAATTTATAAAACGAGATTTTAAAGAAATTATTTCTAATTTTATTTAAACTATGCATTATAATTTAAAAATGAGTTTTGAATATGATTTTAAATTTTTAAAAGGGTTAATTAAGAATTAAATTTTTTATTCATGAGTAATTGAAATTTTCCTGTGAAAATAAATAAGAAAACATGATTTGTAAGTAAAAACATAAAAGAAGGTTTAAAACAAACATTAACAAAATAATTTACATTGGGGACTTAAATATAAATTTATAAATAAATTTATGGGAAAGGATTAAACATAATTTAAACAACAAATGACATTTGTAAATATTAACTTAAAAGCAATAGACAAGTGTTAGTTAATTTAATTTAAAATATAACAAGTGTTGTCCTTAAAGACAAGTGGCATTTTAAATTATTTCCTTTTAAATTAAAATGTAAATAACATACAAAAGAAAAAAAATCAAGTTTCTAAATACCTTTCAGCCCCGAACAAAACAAAGATGTAAAAATCTAAAAACCACAAAGCAATTCAAAGAACATCATTTTCAGTTTTCTTAACCTAAAACTAAGATCAAAATCTGGAAAGGGAAAAAAAGATCGGTGCAAATTGCAGTTCTTAGATTTGAAAACAAAAGCCTGGAAAACAATTTTTGGATACAAAACTGAAAACAGAAATCTGGGAATCAAACTCAAGTCAAAACAGAGGCATTCAAGATGATTTTCAATTCAACTACAAGTTTCAGCATTTTAAATCAAAAGTTTTAGGGCATGCAAGGATTTCAACGGAAATAAAAATTTTAAAAAACAAAACTTGCTCTGCCTTGTTCAAAGAAAATGGTGAGCAAACTCTCTTACATCTGCCTATGTCTTTGATATTATGATCTTTAAATTATGCTATGAATGGTGATATGCATGTTGGTTTTATATATGGGTGTGTTGATATTTGGAGGTATGTCTGGAAACAGGCAAAACCTAGTGTGTGTTCACCCCAGGTTTTGAAAGCTTATGTGAAAATTTAAATTATTAAAACACAAAAACATTTTTAGCTGTTGTTTGTTGAGTGAAAGAATGTTCACATGAGGATAACATCAGTTATAAAATTATAAATAAGTAAAATTAACAATGATTATTGGAAACTAAAACTTACAGCTAAAAAAATGCATCTCTGTTTATATCACAGGTTTTGCAAACCTTTTCAAAAAAAAATCCATACCACTCAGAAGAATCAATATCAGGTTTTGATTTTTTTTTTAAAGGAAACTGGTTTGTACTTGCCAAATTCAAATTTTAAAATTAATTTCAAGTTTTTTATTTCAACAAATAATCAGAGAAGAATGGAATTACAGTAATAATAAATGTAATGTGGAAAATCAAACTATTTAATTTCAAATTTCAATTATACGAACAGATTCGCACTTCGAAATAATGATTTTTGAATATCATTTCAGATTTTTTAATTCATTAAATTTTGAGAAAATTTGAGATGAACGGGATTGACATTTTCGTCAATCTCTAGTGATCGCCGATAATTCTAGGGTTATGTTTTGTATCAAAGATAGTTCAGAGATTGATGAATCTAGGAAAAATACTCGTTTGAATTTGAAGCTACTATGGTGGCTGAACGATGTCCATATAGGGTTTTATACCCAAATTTGCCAGTCGAAGTTAAAGAGGAAGTTCGTCGGCGAGAGGGGACCGGAAGGGGCCGGAACTGGGGGAATGGAGCTGGAAGTTATGGCCATACTCTGGCCGGAGTTTCAACGTCCCTGATGGTCTGAAGCGACGTAAAGTGACGTTTGTAGGTGATTGAAGTGGTTGCAGGTTGATGCTTGGTAGTGAAATTTTGAATTTTGATGGATCTCGATGATCTAGATGGTCTGACGATTCTGGGGGCTGGTTGTGGACATGAGGATAGTCGCGGCAATCATCGAAGTAGATTGGAGCATTTGTACATGTGCACGACATATCTTGTATGTCAGAATTAAAGGCATGGAGAGGGGAAGAAGAAGCTTACTCGAGTTTGCTCGCAGGGATATGGATGTTTGGCTCGAAGCGAATTCATCTGATAATGTTTTGGGTTAAGTTTTTGAAAACGGAAGAGGTGTGGGGTTTCGCTCGAAGATATTGGGAATGGGCTCGGGTAATAAAAGAAGAATTTTTGGGTTACAGGTTTTTTTTAGAACCTGTCAGTTTTAAAATTAAAAACTGAACTTTAAAATGTAAAGTGGGAATTTAAACTGAGTTTAAATCAAAGATTTAAACTGGATTCAAAATCTAATTTGTATCCTAGTTTTGAAATAAAAGAAAGTTTTTAAAATTTAAAATGTTTTAAGCAACTTTAAGTGTATTTTAAAATGGGTTTGATCTAAAAAAAAGGGAATTTGGTTTAAATTCTTTTAAATTGCTTTTATAAGATATACGTATTCCTTAATATGTGAATTTCAAAGTTTAAATTGGTTGTAAACTTTGTTAAAAAAAATATAAATTGGTTTTCCATTTTAAAACTTGAATTTAAAATGAAATTTGAAATAAATATCTTCAAATGTATTTATGAATGATATTTTAACCATAGATAAGAAAAGATTTTATCTTAAAGTAAATTTAGAATTTAATTATTTGTAAATTTCATTTAATTATTTGGGTAATTAAATGGATAATTATTTATTTGAATTAATTAATGGAATGGATAATAAATTAAGGTAATTAAGGGTTTTAAATTATTAATTAAGGTTTAAGATTAATTAATTAAGGATAATTAATTTGTAACTAAGGATTATTAATTAGAGATTAATTAATTGATATCAAGTAACTAATAAAAATTTCAATTAATAAAATAATAATATAATAATTACTTAATGAAAGTAATTAACAATTTATAATTGATGATTAAAGATTAATTTAAATCAAGTAGGGATTATTAAATAAAGGTAATTAAGGCAATTAATTAATTAATTAATGGTTAGTTAACTAATAAAAATAATCAATTAATGGTAAAAGTTAATTAAGTAATTAGGGATAATTACTTATTTTAAATTAATTAGGATTAATTAATTAATGTGATAAATTAATTAAAGGTTAATTAATTAATAAAGGTAATTAAGGGGTAATTATTAATTAAGGGTTAATTAATTATTGTAATTAATTAAGAAAAATTTATTAAATGGTTTATGATTAATTAACATTAATTAGCCAAGGTCAGTGACTGCTCTGATATAAATTTATCGGATAATCAATTAATATTACCTATGGATGTTTGTATTAGATGATTTAATTGTTTGATATCCCGGATATATGATGCTTTGCGTTACGTATTATCCTGATTTGTGTCGTAATCTGTGATGTAATTTATTTACCTGTGATGTAATTTATTATCTGCAATCAACTTATAGTATTCATCCATGATCTGTAAAAAGAGATAAGCGTTATAGATTATACCGCTTATTGATATTTCTGTGTTTGAATCTATGATGTGATGATTGTTGTTGCACTATTGTGTGTAAACCCCTGGACCACACTTATACACACACAAATATGGATTGCACGTGGAAATCGGTTAAGTCACAGATTTTAAAAATAGTTTTGAATTTGAATTTTAAATTCAAAGGGTTTTGAAAATGAATTGGGTTTAAAGTGAAAAACTTTTGAAAAGGTGTTTTTAAAAAAAGAATGAAAGTTATTTTGAATAACTTAATAGAGATTTGAAATTTAAATCATTTGATTTAAATTCGAATTCAATATCAGAAATTGAATTCTATATTTGGTTTTTATGATGTAAAAAGGTTATACAAACCATAAATGTGTTTATATGGGTTTTTAAACCATTTTGAAAAGTATTTTTTTGAGAATTTGAATTTAAACCAAGTTTATATTTAAAAGGACTTAACTTGTGCAAATAAAATCAGGTGTTCCGAAACAGAAACAAGTGGTTTCAAATAATTATGATGAAAAGATTTCAAATTTGAAATTGAATGGTTTTGAAAGCTTAAATGGAATTTTTGTGAAAGATAGTTGAACCCTATTTTGAAATTGAAGAGGAATTTTAAATGATGTATCTTTTATATATAAAAGTTTGAAACGGGAATTGTTTTGAAAGTTATGAATGGATCTTTGGGAATTATTTTGAAAGCTATGAAATGAGTCTTTAACTCAAAGACCAAATGAATTAATCCAACTTGAAATGGGATTGTTTTGAAAGGCTATGAATGAATCTTCGTGAAAAATTGATGAACCCTGTTTTAAAATTGAAAGGGGTTTTAAAAGCGAATCTTTTGTTTAAAAGATTTAAATGTGGAAATTGTTTAAACCATTGAAGGTTTTTGGAAATGAATTTTTTGTTGAGAAGATTGGAAATGGTATTTGTTTTAACCATTTGAATGAAAGGTTTTGGATTTATAAGTTGTGACTTAACTGAAATCTCATATCCATGTGTTTTTGGTATCCTTTGGAGACATTGGATATTGAAGTATCTTGTTGGGATGACGGACCAGTCTTGCTTAGCTTGGTGAAACAAGATGGGGGTTCGAGCTAGTGGTTTGGAGTTTTGGCTTTGGAGCATTGGATTGGAGTTGCAGTTCACTTGGAGTTATCTCATCTATTGATATTTTTCCGCTGTAGCATTTTTATCATGTATCTCTGATATTGATTCATATTGTATCATTGTTGTATCGAATATTGTATATAAATGATATTCATTTCTTTTTCTTCCACTGTGTTGTTATACTTGATGTGTTATAAGCTCCGGCGAACCAGATTCGACGTTTGGATCTGCGGCATTGGAATACAAGTGTCATATTCGGTGCCAATTTTCGAAGTTCGAGTCAGGGTCGTTACAGTGGTATCAGAGCTGAAGGTTGAAACTTTAGCTCAGGAGTATAACACATTAAGTAGCTCATTAGAGATAGGGTGAAGTAAACCCTAGAATGAGTATATCTCTAAGATATCCGTCTGAATGCCTCAATAAATTCTCTTACTATCCACTGATTGTGAGTATGAGTGCAAGAAGAGGACGAGATAGGGGACAGGGAAGTATGACTACAAATGGTCAGTACCCTGCAATAATGGAAATAACTTTCTCTGTCAATCTCTTTTGATTCGTCTTTTCAATTCTTTAATGATTCCTGGTAGTTCTAGGAAGAAGCTTTGATATATTTGCATAGGACACAAACTCCGGATGGGTCAGAATTGTTTGCTTTGGTTGCTATGGTTGATAGGTATATTTTGGTTGTTTGAACTAAAAGGTTTGGGATTGTATCTATATATCTGTTTATTATATTGGGTCCAGGTATATTCTACGAGGGGTTAGTTATCCTTTGAACTAACCAATACCTCTGTATATTTCGTAGTTCTGGCGACCCGAGTATCTTGATTAATTCTTATATCTATTATTGATATTCTGATTTGGTAAGCCAAATGCAGAATAAATATTCAATTTTATCGGAAAGATATTTCTCTGTCTTTCATCTATCCTTTGTTGTCTCCCTACTTTCAAATTTCGAGAATGAAATTTTCTAAGGGGGGGAATCTGTAACGATCCTGATCTTTATGCTAAATTTAAATTTGTAATTAATTTAATTTTTTAATTTAATTGTGAATTAATGGTGAGTTAATTTGAATTATGGGTTGAAATTCAAATAATATTTATTAATAACAATAGTAGTTCAAGATAATATTGGATTTGAAAATAAATATTTTAAATAAATTGGGTTTGAAAGAAAAACTCTGTCTTTTAAAATTTATAGAGATTTGTTTCCAAATATATAACATACATATGTAATATGTATTTTGAAAATATATTTGAATTCAATATGGTAAATTTCTAAAAACTAACCCAATATATATGTATACATATTTATATATATATATATATATATATATGAATAAATACTTATTTAAAAGTACAATAGTTTGAAATATAAATAAATTCACAGAAAGTAGTTAAAAGGTTAAAAATCAAATGTACACATATCTTTTGAAAAATTAATAAGATTTGAATAAAGTAATTATAAAACTAAATTTAGAATATAATGTGTATGTAAAATTGGTTGGTAAATTTATAAAATGAGATTTTAAAGAAATTGTTTCTAATTTTATTTAAACTATGCATTATAATTTAAAAATGAGTTTTGAATATGATTTTAAATTTTTAAAAGGGTTAATTAAGAATTAAATTTTTTATTCATGAGTAATTGAAATTTTCCTTTGAAAATAAATAAGAAAACATGATTTGTAAGTAAAACATAAAAGAAGGTTTAAAACAAACATTAACAAAATAATTTACATTGGGGACTTAAATATAAATTTGTAAATAAATTCATGGGAAAGGATTAAACATAATTTAAACAACAAATGACATTTTTAAATATTAACTTAAAAACAATAGAGAAGTGTTAGTTAATTTAATTTAAAATATAACAAGTGTTGTGCTTAAAGACAAGTGGCATTTTAAATTATTTCCTTTTAAATTAAAATGTAAATAACATACAAAAGAAAAAAAATCAAGTTTCTCAATACCTTTCAGCCCTGAACAAAACAAAGAAGTAAAAATCTAAAAACCACAAAGCAATTCAAAGAACATCATTTCCAGTTTTCTTAACCTGAAACAAAGATCAAAATCTGGAAAGGGAAAAAAAGATTAGTGCAAATTGCAGTTCTTAGATTTGAAAACAAAAGCCTGGAAAACAATTTTTGGATACAAAACTGAAAACAGAAATCTTGGAAGCAAACTCAAGTCAAAACAGAGGCATTCAAGATGATTTTCAATTCAACTACAAGTTTTAGCATTTTAAATCAAAAGTTTTGGGGCATGCAAGGATTTCAACAGCAAGAAAAATTTTTAAAAAAAAACCTGCTCTGCCTTGTTCAAAGAAAATGGTGAGCAAACTCTCTTACATCTGCCTATGTCTTTGATATTATGATCTTTAAATTATGCTATGAATGGTGATATGCATGTTGGTTTTTATATGGGTGTGTTGATATTTGAAGGTACGTCCAGAAACAGGCAAAACCTGGCCTGTGTTCACCCCAGGTTTTGAAAGCTTATGTGAAAATTTAAATTATTAAAACACAAAAACATTTTTAGCTGTTGTTTGCTGAATGAAAGAATGTGCACATGAGGATAACATCAGTTATAAAATTATAAATAAGCAAAATTAACAATGATTATTGGAAACTAAAACTTACAGCTAAAAAAAATGCATCTCTGTTTATATCACAGGTTTTGTAAACCTGTTCAAAAAAAAAATCCATACCACTCAGAAGAATCAATATCAGGTTTTGATTTTTTTTAAAGGAAAATGGTTTGTACTTGCCAAATTCAAATTTTAAAAATAATTTCAAGATTTTTATTTAAAAAAATATTCAGAGAAGAATGGAATTACAGTAATAATCAATGTAAAGTGGAAAATCAAACGATTAAATTTCGAATTTCAATTATACGAACAGATTCGCATTTCGAAATAATGATTTTTGAATATTATTTCAGATTTTTTAATTCATTAAATTTTGAGAAAATATGAGATGAACGGGATTGACATTTTCGTCAATCTTTGGTGATCGCCGATAATTCTAGGGTTGTGTTTCGTATCAAAGATAGTTCAGAGATTGATGAATCTAGGAAAAATACTCGTTTGAATTTTAAGCTACTGTGGTGGCTGAACGATGTCTATATACGGTTTTATACCCAAATTTGCCAGTCGAAGTTAAAGAGGAAGTTCGTCGGGGAGAGGGGACCGGAAGGGGCCGGAACTGGGGGGAATGGAGCTGGAAGTTATGGCCATACTCTGGCCAGAGTTTCAACGTCCCTGATGGTCTGAAGCGACGTAAAGTGACGTTTGTAGGTGATCGAAGTGGTTGCAGGTTGATGCTTGGTAGCGAAATTTTGAATTTTGATGGATCTCGATGATCTAGATGGTCCGACGATTCTGGGGGGTGGTTGTGGACTTGAGGATAGTCGCAGCAATCATCGAAGTAGCTTGGAGCATTTGTACATGTGCACGGCATATCTTGTATGTCAGAATTAAAGGCAGGGAGAGGAGAAGCTTGCAGGGATATGGATGTTTGGCTCGAAGAAAATTCATCTGATAATGTTTTGGGTTAAGTTTTTGAAAACAGAAGAGGTGGCTTGAGTAACTCGAAGAGGTTTGGGGTTTCGCTCGAAGATATTGGGAATGGGCTCGGGTAATAAAAGAAGAATTTTAGGTTACAAGTTTTTTTAAAACCTGCCAGTTTTAAAATTAAAAACTGAATTTTAAAATGTAAAGCGGGAATTTAAACTGAGTTTAAATCGAAGATTTAAACTGGATTCAAAATCTAATTTGTATCCTAGTTTTGAAATAAAAGAAAGTTTTTAAAATTTAAAATGTTTTAAGCAACTTTAGGTGTATTATAAAATGGGTTTGATTTAAAAAAAGGGAATTTGGTTTAAATTCTTTTAAATTGCTTTTATAAGATATAAGTATTCTTTAATATGTGAATTTCAAAGTTTAAATTGGTTGTAAACTTTGTTTAAAAAAATATATAAATTGGTTTTCAATTTTAAAACTTGAATTTAAAATGAAATTTGAAATAAATATCTTCAAATGTATTTATGAATGATATTTTAACCATAGATAAGAAAAGATTTTATCTTAAAGTAAATTTAGAATTTAATGATTTGTAAATTTCATTTAATTATTTGGGTAATTAAATGGATAATTATTTATTTGAATTAATTAATGGAATGGATAACAAATTAGGGTAATTAAGGGTTTTAAATTATTAATTAAGGTTTAAGATTAATTAATTAAGGATTATTAATTTGTAATTAAGGATTATTAATTAGAGATTAATTAATTGATATCAAGTAATTAATAAAAAATTAAATTAATTAAATAATAATATAATAATTACTTAATGAATGTAATTAACGATTAATAATTGATGATTAAAGATTAATTTAAATCAAGTAGGGGTTATTAAATAAAGGTAATTAAGGCAATTAATTAATTAATGGTTAGTTAATTAATAAAAGTAATCAATTAATGGTAAAAGTTAATTAAGTAATTAGGGATAATTACTTATTTTAAATTAATTAGGATTAATTAATTAATGTGATAAATTTATTAAAGGTTAATTAATTAATAAAGGTAATTAAGGGGTAATTATTAATTAAGGGTTAATTATTTATTGTAATTAATTAAGAAAAATTTATTAAATGGTTTGTAATTAATTAACATTAATTAGCCAAGGTCAGTGACTGCTCTGATATAAATTTATCAGATAATTAATTAATATTACCTATGGATGTTTGTATTGGATGATTTAATTGTTTGATATCCCGGATATATGATGCTTTGCGTTATGAATTATCCTGTGATGTAATTTATTTACCTGTGATGTAATTTATTATGTGCAATGAACTTATATTATTCATCCATAATCTGTAAATAGAGATAAGCGTTATAGATTATACCGCTTATCGATATTTCTCTGTTTGAATCTATGATGTGATGATTGTTGTTGCACTATTGTGTGTAAACCCCTGGACCACACTTATACACACACAAATATGGATTGCACGTGGAAATCGGTTAAGTCATAGATTTTAAAAATAGTTTTGAATTTGAATTTAAATTCAAAGGGTTTTGAAAATGAATTGGGTTTAAAGTGAAAAACTTTTGAAAAGGTGTTTTTAAAAAATGAATGAAAGTTATTTTGAATAACTTAATAAAGATTTGAAATTTGAATCATTTGATTTAAATTCGGATTCAATATCAGAAATTGAATTCTATATTTGGTTTTTATGATGTAAAAAGGTTATGCAAACTATAAATGTGTTTATATGGGTTTTTAAACCATTTTGAAAGGTATGATTTTGAGAATTTGAATTTAAACCAAGTTTATATTTAAAAGGACTTAACTTGTGCAAATAAAATCAGGTTTTCCGAAACATAAACAAGTGGTTTCAAATAATTATGATGAAAAGATTTCAAATTTGAAATTGAATGGTTTTGAAAGCTTAAATGGAATTTTTGTGAAAGATAGTTGAACCCTATTTTGAAATTGAAGAGGATTTTTAAATGATGTATCTTTTATATATAAAAGTTTGAAACGGGAATTGTTTTGAAAGTTATGAATGGATCTTTGGGAATTATTTTGAAAGCTATGAAATGAGTCTTTAACTTAAAGACCGAATGAATTAATCCAACTTGAAATGGGATTGTTTTGAAAGGCTATGAATGAATCTTTGTGAAAGATTGATGAACCCTGTTTTAAAATTGAAAGAGGTTTTAAAAGCGAATCTTTTGTTTAAAACATTTAAATGTGGAAAGTGTTTAAACCATTGAAGGTTTTTGGAAATGAATCTTTTTGTTTAAAAGAATGGAAATGGTATTTGTTTTAACCATTTGAATGAAAGGTTTTGGATTTATAAGTTGTGACTTAACTGAAATCCCATATCCATATGTTTTTAAATATTACGCTCACTATTCGGTTTAGGCGGGAGAGGACCTTTGTGTCATATAACCCATTCCGAATAGTAATACGACGATATGGATAACATTTGAAGACCGATGGTGAAGACCGGATACTTTCGAAAGCGAAAGGATGACCTGTCGAATGTCTCTGCACCGACTGGCCCCGGTATAGAGATTTGAGCACCCATTGTCATGGGGAGTCCAGACGTGATTAGGAATTATCTGGATTGCAAGGGCTTCTTCGGAAGTGCCTTCGGTTCTGTTCGAACCCGGAACAGATTTGTATGGATGTGTGTCTGACATTACACTTTGAGATGTAAAACCGGTTTCTATCAAATACATTTTTGTTTGGTGGTGGAGATTTATTCTCTTAGCTTAACACCCTTCTCTGAGACGTACGAGCTCAGAGGTTATGTAGTTGATGGTTACTAGTGATACATTCCCAATTTGGTAATGTGGCATACGAAGTGCTGCTAATCATTTGTTGATTAAAGCAAGGCTTTGTGAAAAGCGTAGATTTGTGGACGAGACTACATCAGGACTTCACACCCCGGAAATAGTCGAAACAGGAAAGATGCAGCAAGGTTTCAGGGGTAGCGCCCCTAGGGTATAACCATTCCTTCTGGAAAAGGGTGGTATCATGGTATGGAGCCCAGATACTTACTCATGTGGACATTGTAGTATATTTATTACCGTGTGATGTTGTTGTTGGAGAGCTCTCGGATAAAGGTCCCAAAGGACCAGGGGTGGCATATCTTAGGTTTTATTCCCCAGGAAGGGGGTAGCCGGCCTTGTGTTAGCAGAGAACAGGGATGGTTCTCGGGGCGTCCCTCCAGAGGCGTACCCATGTGGCAATGGGAAGTTCCTTGGCCTGACCATTTGTTGGAAATCCAATCATCCAATACGCGCCTTGTACGGTTTTAGTTGTAGAACCTGCCATTCACTTATGGTGGCGCCCTACGGTTTGGATGGTAGCTATAGTAGGCATAGTACGAAATGTCTATGCTGGCTAAGATTAATATTATACTTTCGAAATGTTTTCCACTATGCACTTATAATAATAATATCAAATGGTTTTCGCGTATCAAGCATTTTTGACTGTCATAAGGAGAAATCTCCTCCAAGTGTGCGTTTGCATTGTGTGTGTGGCGGGAGGCCTTATGGAAGTTTCATTTTCCAAAAAGCATTGCGGATTTCAAATTTTAATTCTTTTGTTTGTTTTAAAATATAAACTATTTTTGTTTGCTCATACCAGTCCCATGACTGACCCGGAGTTTATTGTTCCTTCCTAAACTCTGGGTGTCCACTATTTTCCACACGGGCAGTCTAGAGTTGGGTTTTTCAGATAGTAGATATCGGTTCAGTAGCTTTCAGTTTTCTCTTTGGTATTCTTTGGAGACTTTGGATATTGAAGTATCTGGTTGGGATGACGGACCGGTCTTGCTTAGCTTGGTGAAACAAGATGGGGGTTCGAGCTAGTGGTTTGGAGTTTTGGCTTTGGAGCATTGGATTGGAGTTGCAGTTCACTTGGAGTTATCTCATCTATTGATATTTTTCCGCTGTAGCATTTTTATCTTGTATCACTGATATTGATTCATATTGTATCATTGTTGTATCGAATGTTGTATATAAATGATATTCATTTCTTTTTCTTCCGTTGTGTTGTTATACGTGATGTGTTATAAGCTCCGGCGAACCAGATTCGACGTTTGGATCCGCGGCATTGGAATACAAGTGTCATATTTGGTGCCAATTTTCGAAGGTCGAGTCAGGGTCGTTACAGCTGATGTAATACATTATTGTGTTGCAATATGATATGTTTATCCTATGATGTGTGATTTATGTTTGTCAACTTTTGATTGTTATCTTGTCATTTTCTCTTTTATTGATAACTTGTTTAATCTTTTTATTGATGCCAAAGGGGGAGAAATATTGATAGAGGAGCATTACATTATAAATATTTTTTGTATAGTTGTCATCATAAAAAAGAAGGAGATTATTAGAAATTTAATGATGATATATATATATATCACACTATTCAAAAAATAGCAAGATATCAATCAAAGAGACAAGCAGCACACTAACGAAGGATCACCAACACTTCAGGAAGATCAAGTTATGAATCATCAAGAGTCAAAAGTATGTATATTATCTTAGAATATGTTGAAAATCTTCTTAACAATTCACATGCACACACACACAATAATCAAAGAGTGAAACATAAAACGAAAAATCAAAGCTATTTTTAAAAAATTGTTTTAGCCTAGTTAAGTCGACTGACTAATAGCCTCAGTCGACTAAGTGTAGTTGACTAAGCCAATTGACCAGCCGACTAAACCTGCTTTATTTACTTTATATGTGTGTGTGTGTGTGTGTGTGTGTTTTTGTTTTTTTGAATTTAGGCACAAAACGATTTTGTTCTTATTAAGTAGATTGATCACTACGTTCAGTAGACTGAATCCAGTAACAACTACTTTTCTAAAAGGACATTTTTGAAGGTTGCATCCATTCGTGGCATCTCTACGATCTCGAAAGGTTTTCTATGAACAAATCAACTCACTCTTTTCTACATCTCTTGAACTCTAGTCTCTTGTGTTCACCCGAATCTTTTGTGATTTCAGTTATATTATTCAAGATAATCTTGCTATACTTCTATAAATCTATGCATACACTTCATGAATTATCAAGGAGATTATAGGAAGTCATGTATTAACAGTCAATATCTATATTAGAAAAATACAAGATTTTCAAGCAAACTCCTTTGTAAAGGAAAGTCAAAATCTGAGAGGTGCTCCAATAGTTCGAAGTGTAAACCTATTTCTCCGAGTTAAGTGAAGGAATTCGCAAGGAAATACTAAACAGGTGCTTAGGGACTGGATGTAGGAGAGGTGCTCCGATATAAAAACTATTGTATGATTACTCTCTAACTCTACTGCTTCAGCTTACTTTAACATTAGTTTAGCTATTTTAGTTATTAGATTGGATATATACGATCATATAGACTTTTCACTTTTGACAACCCTTCTTCTGAGACTACACGACCAAGGAACTACACCTCTTTCTTCCAAAAGTGGTACTTTGAAAACTTTGCTTTTAACTAATGTTGTCTTAAGTTCTCAAGCATTATTCTAAGATGAATCTCATGATCTATTTCATCCTTAGAATCTATCAAAGTGTTGCCTAGAAATACTTACATGGATCTACCCAAATGCTCTCAGAAGATCGGTTCATTAAATCTACGAAGAAAGTGTGCACGTTAGTTAGTCTGAATGGTATTACTAACCACTCATATAAATCAAATCTTGTTCAAAAAACCGTCAAAGGAATATTATCCTCTGCTACTCCTAATTGATGGAACCCTATCGTTAAATCCAATTGGGAAAACACTTTGGCTCCATTCAACTGATCAATTGTTGTCGATTCTCGGGAAGGGATATCAGTTCTTTATCGTCTTTTCATTCAACTTACGATAATCGATATACAATCTTAACAACCCGTCGATTTCTTTACGAATATCTCGGCCGCTCTCCAAGGCGAACTACTTGGCTTAATAAAATATTTCCCTTCTAAGTCAGCTAGTTGCACCTTTAACTCCTTCATCTTGGTAGGTGTCATCCTGCTACATGGTCTACTAATAGGTTTAGCTCAAGGTACAAGGTCTGTCTGAAACTCAGTAGCTCAGTTCGACGATAGTCCTATCATTAGCTCAAAGACATCGATAAACCCCCTAACGACAAAAACTCAGTTCAACTCGTCTTCCTCCGCATACAATAAAGCACAAACATCAAATTCGAGTTCTCTATTGAGTATATAATTTTGTTGCTACTATTAGTGCGTCTTAACGATATTTCCTTATACCGGCAAAATATCCTAGCGTCATATTTACTTAATAAATCCATACCTAAAATAAGCACAAAGCCCACACAATCAAACACATGCATACTGCAAGAAAATACATCATCTAATAATTTAAACTCTAATGAGTCACATCTCATCCTAAGAGTTGCATATCCTCTTATTGAATTACACCTAATTTTTTCAATTCGGTAGTTCGATCTATGATTTTTCATTGACAGATGTTTATAAGGTCTTTCCATTTAGCAGCACAGGATGGCATAGCCTCAACATTTAAGGCGAGGTTTAAATAAGGAAAGGCTTATAGTGGATATCTATGCACCCAGAGATGAGGAAGGGCATAATAAGCGACGAAATGCTTTGGGGATTTGAAAATAAGCATCACAATGCTTAAGGAAGTAACTAGGCATAATGGTACTAAATTTAGCTTATCTTCCAAATAATGAGTGACAAACAAATGTAACGCACTAGTACCAAACAGTACTCTAACAGGTATACCATGTATCAAAAGTGTGCCTCCCATCATAGCCTTTCCCTTTCCTCTGCTAGGGGTCTCGAGCCAGATGGTTCCAAATCAAACACTTTTCCATTCTCCACTTCAGTTCATTCCTTGGACTAATTATTATAGTGTCTAATTTGGTCACAGTTAAAGCACTTGATGCTATTTCTCCCAATCAACTTCTTTCCATTACTGGAATGACATTCATTTGAAAAATGCATTTTCTTGTCACACTGCTGGACTGGACCAGCCCGCAGCAGAATATATGGGTGAATTTCAATAACAATTATCCTATAGGTCCTTTATTAAGCCTATAAAGTCTAATTCATTTAGAATGTTTCTAAATTTAGTTTGAATAAAATCATTTATTTTATTTAAATTTGTAAACTATAGTTTGAAATTTATTTGTATTGTTTTACTTTATATATAAGCATACATATGCATATGTATATGTGTGTGCATGTGTAACATGATATTCTGTTAAGGTATAACATGTCTACATATAAATGTTGGGATTTACATCGTAATGGATACATTAGCTCATCTCAATCAACCAATCAATCAGTCAACTAATCAACCAATCAATAAGTTGATTGATCAATCAACCATTAATTTATGTACCTTAAACTGATTCATATATATTATGAAATTATTACACACACACCCCACACACACGTATACATATATGTAGCAACCAAATAATTATACATATATTTATATTTTATGGAATTATTAACATATGCATATATATACACATACATACGTGCATACATACATATATAGTAAAGTAACACGATTGTATATACACATGTACACATTTATAAATTAAAATAAATATATATAGTAATATTTTTAAACATACTATATCAAAATACATTATTGATCAAAAAACTATTATAACTTTATGTTGTTAATATATATGTTATTAACCAATAAATCATACTACAATAAGAAATTATAAAAAAATAATTATTTGTAAAATATTTCAAATTTTATATTTTTCAAAAAACAAGAATGATATTTTATAACTTGTGAAATTTTTGCAGAATTTTCTAAGTTAAAACAATATTTTAGTAATTAATTATTTGTCAATCGAAAAATAAAAAAAATTTAAAAATATAAAAAATGATAAAAATATCTGAAATTCTTTTCAAAACTTCTATGATGACGATTTAATTTTAGAATATTTAAAATTGATTTTTCAAAATAGTTTATTTTATATGAATTTATTACTACATACAATGAATAAATATTAATAATAATTATCTAATTATTTGCAACATTTTATTTTCAGATACTAATATTCATAATTAGTGAAAATATACATTTTAAAATTATTTGATCAAATAATTATGCAATGGAGATATACATACATTAATATAATCCATACAAGTCAATTAGTTTACATATTCCAAAACACACACATGGAAAAAATAATATTAATAATTAAAATCATAATATCTTAATAAAACATGTTTTTAATTTGATAAGCTTATATGCACATAACCAATCAATATTGTGAGAACATTATTACTTACAAAAATCTTACCTAACTAACAATACAAAAATAATAATATAAACATTTATAGAAGTAATGTACAATTATATGAAGTTATACATCTTATATAAAATAAACGGTTACTTAAAATTAATGCCCACAAGTCCATGTTGAATAGTGAATTCTCTTCCTTCGGATTTGACGGATTGCTAGTCCTAAACCACAGACCTTTACTACCAAATAGCTACTGATTTGTATTTGATTTGCTTCAAGAATTAATAGGGTTAAGAGTGGTTTGGTTCGGCCATTTGAAGGAAGGAGGAGGCAGCAGCAAAATCAAATTATAGGTTAGGGTTAGAGATGCTTTTATAATGGTTGAGAAAGAGAAAAGAGGATCATATCTTTTTTTTTTATATAGTTTCCTCTATCTATTCTAAACCGTTATTGCCTCCATTTTTGGCCGTTCATATCATATAATTGTAGCCAAAATCTCTTCCAAATCTATTGATTAATACCCTATTTTAGCCCAAACAAATATGGAAATTAAATCTAATTTAATTTCTTATCAATATCTGATACTAGTTTAATTCCTTATCCATATCTGATACCGATTGACATATTTATAACTATTATAAATATACACACAATATTTTTTTCTCAAATTATATTCAAATTTCATAATTAATATTTGATAAATATTAATTAATTTAATGTATTTATAACAATTGTAAAATATTTAAATCATTCAGTCTAAAGATAATTCACTATTTCGGTTATGCGGCTCTTGGGTGTAAATTCGATCAGTGGCCAATATTAAACTATTCGAATGTTAACATTAACACGTCACTTAGCAGCTGGTGTAATACTATGGCCAAATTTATCACTTACACAATTTTGATAAAATCCAATTTTAGTTTAATAAGCGTTACCTAACTACCACATTTATTTACACCAGTTCTCTTCATCAAAACTATATCACTTTGGACCTACGGAATTTGGTAATGGCCAAAATTCCAATATCATCCACAGTCAACTCTATAGTCCAAACATAAAGTCTTTGGTTTAATAATAACAATTATTATTAACCTAAATGCTCTGGCAAGAGACTTTGATTTTGAGTTGACTTGAGTTGACCATGATACTAACCCCATATAACCGGGGAGACGAATCCTTTCTTGAATTGTGCTTCACTTCCAATACTTCCACTCGACCCAACTATAGTTACTCAATAGACGGCATGCCATGATTTGACTCTAATCAAAGTGGAGCTTTCATATTAAAGATCCATAATATTTCAAGTTGAGAGAACTATGTAAATCAATCATATCGATATTGTCTGTTTGACCTTAGTTATATTAACCAACAGAAAATTATTGAGTGAGTTGCATCATAACTGTAACAACCCGCATATTTTACGATTATATATTTAAATATAGCATAGTTAGTTGAATTTAAAGTCCGAAATGTGACTTTTTGTAAACAGACGAATCCTGACTCAAGATCACTTCCATCGAGTTTAAAACGATGTTTTCAACTTGTTTAAGTATAAACATTGATATGTCTGGAGTTGATTAGAATTTTGGTATTTTCATTTGGGTTTTGGGTTGGGTTCTAGCCCATTAACCCAGTAGGCTAACCCAAACTCTTCTACCATATCCCCTAACTTCTCTCCCCTTCATTCATTCTACTCATAACAATTTCTATCACTCAAACGAAATGAAAAATGGGGGAAAGATAGGAGATTAGAAATTCCTAAGCCCTAGTTCTTTTAGGAGATTCAAATTGAAGTGCCGAAAATCAAGGAGAAGCTTAGGTAAGCATCATCTTCTCCATCTCAATCCCTCTTTAATTCTTGATTTTTCCTATAATCTAACTTAGGAAAAACTTTGCAATTAATAATAGATTGAAGATTCTAGAGGTGTAGTGAAAAGGAATTGGTCTTGCTTTGTCTTAGAGCTTCTCATTCATTGTTTTTAAGTTTAAAGGCGAGATCTTGATCTCACATCTATTTTATAGCTTTCATTGTTGTTATGTATGAATTCCTAACATCTATTTCATGTTCAATTGCTTTTGATTTGAATTGGTTTGGTGAATTTTCTAATTTTTGGTTTTGAAGTAAAAATTTATGAAATCCTAGTATAGATGTTTGGACATGTTATTAGGATGTATCGAAGAGCCTATAGGACTAGGTTGTCGCTTGGCATAAACCCCTTGCCTCCATCGCTCGTTAGATCGCCTCCGAATTGATTTGGCCATCATTGGCCCAAGAAAATACTGCTTAGGCTCAGGCAACCAAACGTTTGATAAGGGCTTTTGGAAAAATTATAAAACAAAAAAAAAATAAGATGGCAGAGCCGGATGTCAGACGTTTGGTCAAACCAAACAGACGCCCTATCCCATTGAGTTTTGCCGGTTTTGCCTGTTTTTGAGTGGATTTTCAATTTTTCTCGATTTTTGTTGATCCAGTTAGTTGTTGTCATTTATTATCGAATTTGATGACTTCTTTTCTAGATTTTTGGGAATATCCATTTGATTGAATTTGATATCTATTTTTATGGTTTTAATTCACGTCGTCGATTGTGGGTTTTTGGTGATAGATTGTTGTTACAATCAATTCTATGATTTGTCACTTTTAAAATACAAAGGTTTCTATACTAGTAGTAAATAATCAAACTCTTTCACAAAAATGATTTCAACATTACTTTTAATACAAAACTCATTTTTAAAACCATTTTCCTACTTATTAGTATAAACAAACCTTTACCTCGTTCGTATGAGAAATCCAATTAAACCGCTTAGCAAAACAAGTGGTACGAAACGCTTGTATTTACTTTGTCGGTTAATTCTTGGACTTGTTCGATTGAAATCTCGTGAAAATTTTCAAGTGAAAATCTACAATCTATTTGTAAATATTTAAGTTAAGCTAGTGGTTATGGGATATGAAGCTAAACTCATTTATTTACTAGCTTAGTGTAATTTACACTTCTTTTTGATCAATGATGATCATTTTGTGATTTAAATAGCGATGTGTAATGTCTCTTTGTCTGCGTGGGGACTAAAACCCGTTTCGGTGGAGCTTTGGCTTAAGTTTGTGGGGTAGCGACCGATGATCTTCGGGTCGTTTGTGAAGCATCGGCTCAAGTTTTATGGATTAGCGACCATGGGATAGCGTCCCGTTTGTGATACACATGTTGGTGAGGTTTCATGCTTCCGTTTGTGATAGGCCTCCCTCTTATTATTTTCAAGATTCTTATTATTGATTTCTAGAATTCGTGTTTCACCATTTTTTGTGATTTGCATTGATATGTTTTGTCAATGTTTGAGGTTTGGTGAATAATCCATAGAATATGATATTCTTTTTGGGTGTTTGAGAAAATTAAGATATTGTATGATTTTCATTGCTATCAAATATATACTTTTCACAATATGGCATTATTGTCATCATATACTTTTGTCATATCTCTTATCCTATCTCATCTTTTATGATATTTATAGGTAGATTGATCCATTTATTATTTTTCTTCTTAAACAATACTCAGGTCGGACCGAGGTGTTTCAAATGATTCCACTTGACTTCTTAGCATGGACTATCTTCTGACTTTTGGCTAACTACTTTAGCTTAGTAGTTTTTGTCTTTGATGTATATGAGATAGAGAGTGCTTGTTGTATACATATTCTTTTGTGTAGCACATGTACCTATTCTTTTGGCTTGTAGTGGATCTTGTATGACCACAACTTTGATGTACACTTCTATGTGTTATATTCATATTTGTTTCCGCCTTAGTGATATGAATATCTATGACTGATTTTGTGTTGTGCTTATTTTATATTTATTTCCAAAGGCCACATAGCCACTGTATAGTAGCTTTGAATTTGTATTTGATATGTCGAATTTCCTCTTAAAATGAAATGCATGACAACTATCTGACATATCGGTACTCATGCAGAGCAATTACACAGATGGTTGCTCCTCAACGGCCATTTTCTTCGCGCTAGTCGACAATATTACCATGTAGTTTCCTTGATTAGTGTGAGTATAGAGGTAAGGCGTCACAGCATAGTATCAGATCCAAACTTCGGAACAATATAGAATAATCTAGCAAAGATCATTGTCCTAAGTCTCTCTTAGGAATCATGCCTTAGGATTTAATTCGAGTCTTAGGACATGTTCTATCCTATTTCCTTTTATGATGCCTTGTTTTATCAATCAAGTTTGTTTGATATTCATTCTGAGAATAACCTTTTTCATCTTCTTTCTTTCTTAAAGAAAAGAAATGGATTGACTTAGCCGTCCTAGCGTCGTCAATTCAGTGCTACTCCTAACGGTGGCGTATTCATGTTTTCCCAATAGCTTTTGGATCTTGGAAAGAATGCCCAGCAACCGGACCCATTCCAAATCCTACTCGTCCAAAATCCGGGTTCGCACACTTATGCGGCGATTATACCGAGTTGGGTGGAAGGCCATTCAGGGGTTCCGAAAGTTTTATAGAAGTCCAAGTTTGGCTTAGAACATGCGACCACATCTTTTCTCGCATGAATCTTGTGGATCTACATCGAGTCCAAGTGGCTTCTAGCATGCTCCAAAAGAGAGCATTAGATTGGTATGAGCTTTTGATTTCGAAAATTGTTGAAGCGGATCTTACTTGGAAGCAATTTTCGAAAAGCTTCGAGTTGAAGTTTGTGTCGGAGGCTGAAAAAGTAACCTTAGCTCGACGTTGTATTGACCTTATTCAAGGTAAATCTTCTGTTATAGATTATGTCGCATTCTTTTTGTTAGTCCTTGAGCTGAAGGTTTCGACGACAACAACCTTAGGACTTGTTATAAAATATAACTACTAACATTATAGTTTAGATATATATGTATACGCAAGATATAAACATGCAGGTACCAAGAATGAAGACTGTACAGTTTAGAGATTCAAGACTGAAGATATCAAGATTGAAGACTCGTGAGTATCAAGAGTTCAAGATTTCAAGAGTACAAGATAAGTATTGAGTTTAGAATTATATTAAAACTTCTTGAAAGAACTTACATCTTTATTCGAAATTTATTCGTGGAATGGAATCCACTTCGAGCTTGTTAAAGGGATGGAACCCTAATGGGATGAAACCCACGACAATATCTAGTGGAACATATAGTGGTCATATTTCTATATCCACTAATTTTATGAAAATGCTTTTCAAAAATATATCTTTTATTTTAAATGTTTTCAAAACCTTCTTTTCGAAAAGTCATCTCTCTTGTTTGAAATATTTTAGCCTCAAAATTATCTTTATCATTTTTAATATTTTGATTTCAAAATTTTCCTTGACTTTAAACCATCTCTTGTTTTAAATATTTTAGCTTTAAATATTTATACACTCAGGTTTTAAATCACTTTATAGATTAAGATTATATATATTAAAAATTACTTTCTAAACTCTTTTATATGGTTAAAATATATTCAAATATATTTACAAAGTTTAGAAATTGTTTTGACAAATTATGGAAACCAATTTTAATAACAAAATCTAAACATCAATTTTTGCCTTGAGCATGTCGACATGCCTCAACCCTCCATGTCGACATTGTGTTCGTTAAATTCAAAATTTAAGTTTTCAAAAGAAGTGTCTGTAGGATCGATTTCACCCTAGAGGGGGGGTGAATTGGGTGATACTATCAATTATAAAAATTAATTGCGGAAGCTTATAAAAAATAATTCAACACAGATCACAGAATAATAGCATCACAGATAATAGCAGAATAATAAATGCTGAAATAGAACGACGCAGAATTTACCCAGCTTCGGCAAAACCCTGCCTACGTGCTGCCCCCAAGGTTTCTACTAGAAATTAAGTAGTCACACGCTTACACACGTAAACTCGCGACACCCGCTACTGACTAACCTAATCTACGCTCAAAACCCTACCACAACTCAGCCACAGAGTTGCGAATTCTCAAACTATGCCACGTAGTTTGTGCCATAGTCACACGACTAGAAATTTCAACAGTTTAAAAAGAAAATTACAAATTAAAAACAATTTAAAAATTAAAACAACCCTAATTCTAAATTAAAAAGCCCTTAAAATCTTTACAAAAAGCCGGCCCCTTTTATATTATTTGGCCCGATCCCTTTTTTTGTTAATGGCGGCTTTGTTCTCGTTCGTTCCTCCTGATTAAAAGTTAGGGCTTTGCTGCCGATAATAGATGCTCGATCGAATGATGATTTAGGTCCTTGCTTTGTTGATCAACTGTCTCTTTGAGTTGCTCACGGCAGCTTCTATTTGATCGAGTTCGACATTTTGCTTCGGTATGTAATTTATCCTTTTTGTGCTTTAATGATTTTCGTACTTGAACTCGATGATTGTTTGATCTGCCAATGATGTTGCTTATATATAATTCGATGCCCTTGAATTTTTGTTCGTATCTATCTGATTGAATGCGTCACTTGAGTATTCTCGGCCATTTGATTTTTTTTAATGCTTTGGATATTTCTGACTTGTTCATATCGTATCTTTCCCTTACTTTACTGTCACGGTTTTAGCTTGAAACCGTTCGATCCTTCCTTGATCATTACGGCAGCTACTTTTCTATTTTATTTGGATTTGATTTTTGACTTTTTCAATTTTTACACACACTTGATTTTTGACTTGGTCAGCTTCGATGTTGATTTGTGAATTCAACTTCGTTTTTCTGAATGACTTCAGCCTTGACACTAATCATGTTTACTTCGGCCATTATGATTTTTTAAACTGTTGGATATTGTTCGAACTGTACACTTGATTTTGTGATGAAAAAAAATTGGACTTGATCTACTTTTGCCATGCTATATACTATCTCTGGTACCTTGCTCGATTTTACTTGCTATACACAGCCATTATGTCTTTACTGCCATGTGTATACATACACCTATGTATGTATATATGTGTTGTATTTGCTGTGTCCTTTGTGCATTGTTGTTATACTTGACTTGAAACTGCTTCGATTTGAGTTTGCATTGTTTTGACCTTGCATATTTGAGTTTCACTGTGCACTGCTTCGAGTCGGGTTGCATTGTCACTGTTGTGTGTTGTGCCATTGCTTAGTTTATTTCTTTCTCACCATGGCATTTGTTTTGGTACAACTCCTTTATGTGTACACAGTTGGCTCACGATGTTTGATGTGTTTATTGTTGGTATTGCTGTTAGCTTCGGTTTGGACTTGCAGTTGATTTGAGTTGCAGACTTCATGTTGCCTTGACTTTGGTTGTTGCATTTGTATCACTTGAGATTGTATGTAGCTGTCTTGACCACTTGATTGCATTTGGACTTGTTTTTCGAATTACACTTGAGTTGAATCCAGCTTGTAGCTCGGATTTGACCTTGTGCTGAAAGTTGTGACATTATTTTATTGCTCTTGAGTTGAATCCGGTATATTTGATTTGACCCGTGCTTACTTGTCCCTGTGAATCAAACAAGTGTATATTTCGATGTGCACGGCCTTGTGGCATATACAGTGATATACTGTGTATGTCACAATTGTTCATGTACGATGGATTCAAAATTAAATGATGACGAACAACCCGAATAACTGAGGCAAATATTATTTTCAAAATCACATTTTATTTTATACTGCAAAAATATTTCCTTTTCAATTTTACTGCGTCAAAATTTATTTTTGCAGATTGCTCAGATGATGGATTCAATTTGGAATGAAGTTGAAGATAAAATACGAGTTGAGTGAATGAGTGATATGTAGTGAGGTCAGATGTAAAAGTGAAATTGTGATGTAACTGAATTTGTATTGTAATCAAAATTGTGTATGTATAGTGAGAGCTCGAATTTATACTATTCAAAATTGTAATAAATATTTGTTTGAATAAAATTTCTGTTTGAATTCAAATTCTGTATTATTTATTTTTATTCAGCAAATATTTATTTAATCTATGAAAAATAAAATAGTACATTACCAAATACATTTACACGAATATATATATATATATATATGTATGTTTATTATCATCAAACAAAAATCATATAATCGCATATTCAACAATCTCCCCCTTTTGATGATAACAAACATATATTTAATATTTTGAATATGTTAAATGTATTTGATCATAGATATACTCTAATTGCTCCCCCAATTTAAATGCTTCCTCTCTACACAAAGCTCCCCCTACATATATGCATACAAATAAAAATATGCAAATGAGACTAGATGCAAATGAAAAATATTTGACCTTTGCTTGATTTTATTTGACAAAATCTTAATTTTTCTCTCCCCCTTTTGTTATCAGCAAAAGAGTAATCGTGTTAGAGAAAATAGCAATAAAGTGATCGATATTAATTCAACATTAAAAACTTAATTGAATATAAATATTATATTTCAATAAAAAGTCAAACAAAAATCTTAAATATTTTGTTAGGCGCATATTCCACTTTTAGAATGATGGGAATTATGTCATCATATAAAACCATACAGTTGTGTCTATTTGTTATATATTTATATCAGGAATTTGAATATCTACTAACCTTGCATAACCGTTAGGACTTTTAAATGAGATTAGTAGTATTCCAATTTTATTTAAAAAAATAAATTCAAGTATCTTCTAACCATGCATAACCGTGAGGACTTTTAAATGGGATCAGAATCAACTTGTTTATTTTTTTAAAAATCAATTTTTGATATGCGTTCCATACATGCATAACCGTGAGGACTTTTAAATGAGCATGGAAGCACATAGCAAATTCCAAGTAATTCACCCATGCATAATCGTGAGGACTTTTAAATGAGAGTGAATACTTTGGTATTTATTTATTATTATTAACCTTTTTTTTACTATATAAATTTTTTTATTATTTAAAAAAATGCAAAATGAAAAACGAATGATACCTGTTTAAAGTACCACATATTGACAAACTATGTAGAATTTTGATGAGTGATGATCGTTAGAAATATGATAGAAATAGAGATGGTCATGAAATTTTTACCAACAAAAAGTTTTATTACTCTTGTTTAAATTTCTAAAGAAATTTACTAATTATACCATCTCGAGTTATAAAGTAAGATTAATATTAACACTCATCACTTTTTCAATTACTATTCATCTTTTCGATAAGCATTAGGGAGTCAGATTAGTCAATGTAATCATTTAAAATCAAATTCAAAAATAATTATAGAATCAATTTTTAAAAAAATGACCAATCTGAAAACAAGGTCAAAAATGATTTTCTGGAAGGGGTTTTATAAGAAAATTTTCTGCTATTTGAAAATTATTTGAAATGAAAAATATGCAGATATTTTCTTTGAAAAAATGCAGTTACTAAATGTCTCAGCAAATCACGTTTCACTAATAATTGTTCTATCAACTAGGTTACTAGTGTAATCTACATTTGAATTTCTTTTTCACTCAAATTATCACTAATTGAATTTGATAGACCAGATCATGAAGTGTGCACCAAAAATTTTAAACTCAATTTTAACAGCATTTTAAATGACATTCTCTTGAATTTGAATTGAAGCCGTGTAAATAATTAGAAACCGTGAATATAGAGTTAGCCGTATTATAACCAAATGTATTATCATCCAACAAAACACTATTTTTAATCCAAACTAATGTATATGAAGTAATTCAAAGAATCTAGAGATTTTTATAGTGTTTTTGGCATAAGAATATAATTGGCCAACAATTTTGTATAAGTCAGAATGAAAATCATCATTTTTTCAACATCACATTATTGGCTGATTTAGTTCAGAATACGGTGCAGATTATCACATTTAATATATCGTTTAAATAAATATACCATTACCTGTTTTACCTTTACGATATTTTTCGTTGTTGTCCATTGTGAGTCTGTCACCTTTATATTAGGCTAAGGAACTTTGCTTTATCACCCATTGTGTTTCTGGAACAGCCAAAATCCAGAGAACACTGTTGTTGTTCCTTAGCCTGCCACCACACCTGCATGATGAAATATTTTTGTGACCTATTTGTTTTTATAGGTCCATGATTGTTAGTGGCAGAAAATTTTGAAAAACAATTTTGTGGGGACCCAAAACTATTTATAATTGTTCCCTTCGGCACCCAAATTTGTTTAACTTTGAGAGATTTTATATTTTGCCTTTTGGAACCCAAATTGGTATAGTTTTCACGTGTTTGGGTCTATACCAACAATTATTGTGATTGTGTCCATATTTTCTACAAATTGTGCACATTGAATTTACTTGATTAATCTCATTTCTAACATTTTTAGATTGATTATACCCAAGTCCTTGTCTAACTGTATTAACAGTTTGTTTCCCTAAGAGCATATTCAACGATTTTTCACTTTTGGAAAATTTATCTAAAGTCGTTGATAATTGTTGGACTTGTGTTTTGATAGATTCATTTTCGTTTAATAATTGTGTGCACTTTTTAATAGAATTTTCACTCCTAGTATTTTCACTTTCTTTTAGAATCAGAATTTCATTTTCAAGTGATTTTATATTTATTTCTGATTTTTTAATTTCTTCTTCGAATGTTGGACACTTATCACACTTAGGGATCCTACTTTGATAGGGTTTAACTAATTAGTCAAGTTGTTCATTTAGTTCTATCAAAGTGTCTTATTGTGATTCAAATTTAGCGTATTTTTCCCTAAGTCGTTCAAAACAGGCATTTACTTCGTGGAAATATATAAGTAATTCTGAGTGAGTGAGTTTTGATACCTCGCTTGGCTCGTCATCGTCGCTATCAGTTATATTTCCATCAAGGCACATATCTGCTTTCTCACTCTCACTACTAGAACTTTAATTATCTTCGTCACCTGTATTCTACGTGGCTGCAAAAATTTTCCTTTTTGATTTCTTTTTAAAGTCGCGTTGATTTTGAGGACAATTGGGCTCGATGTGTCCGGGTTGGTTGCACTTATGACAGATGATCTTCTGTTCTTCTGAGTAGTCTAGTGATTTGGCTATTCTGCTTTCCAAGTTCTAATTTCGAGCTGGATTTTCATATCCGTGGTTCCACTTTTTGAATATCTTTATTAGTAGTGCTAGCTCTGCTGCTCCATCATCATCGTTATCATCATCACTTTCGGTTGTTCCTTTGAGAGCTATTGATTTCTTTCGGGTATCTCCTCCTTCACGCTCTTCCTTGAATTTCATTTCTAGCTCATAAGTGGTGAGATTTCCGATGAGTTCTTCAACTTTCATTTGTTTTAAATCTTTCGATTCTTGAATGGCAGTCACTTTTGCGTCAAATCTTCGTGGAAGGACTCTGATGATTTTTTGGACTATTTCCAATTCCGTGTATGATTTTCCGAGAGCTTTTGATTTGTATACGATTTTGGAAAGTCGTCCATACATCTCTTTGATATGTTCTTCCTTCGCCATTTTAAAGTTCTCGTATTCTCTGCTTAGCATGGCAAGGCGAGATTCTTTGACTTGAGATGTCCCTTCGTGAGTCACTTCTAATGTGTGCCATATTTCATGCGCAGTTAGACAATGTAAGACACGATTAAATTCAAATTGATCTAATGAACGGATAATAGAATTCATAGCTTTAGCATTAGAATTTTGTAATTTATCTTCTAGTTCTGTCCATTGATCCTTTGGTTTCTCTATTTTCTGATTATCTACAGTTATAGTTGGTGTTCTATAACCTGTCTCAACAATATTCCAAGCGTTAATGGTTTTTAGAAAAATTTCCATCCTATTTTTCCAGTAAGCATATTCATCATTGAACATTGATGGTCTAACTATGGATTGACCCTCAGCAAAAGCAGTATTAAAAGAAGCCATTTTAAAAATTCAAAATTTTAAAACAAAAAATTAGTTTTTGTAAAATCAAATTTTTAAAACAAAAACGGCTTTTGCACCTAGAATCTGATACCACTTGTAGGATCGATTTCACCCTAGAGGGAGGGTGAATAGGATGATACTATCAATTATAAAAATTAATTGCGGAAGCTTATAAAAAATAATTCAACACAGATCACAGAATAATAGCAGCACAGATAATAGCAGAATAATAAATGCAGAAATAGAACGACACAGAATTTACCCAGCTCCAGCAAAACCCTGCATACGTGCTGCCCAAAGTTTCTACTAGAAATTAAGTAGTCACACGCTTACACACGTAAACTCATGACACCCGCTACTGACTAACCTAACTCTACGCTCAAAACCCTGCCACAACTCAGCCACTGAGTTGCGGATTCTCAAACTACGACACGTAGTTTGTGCCCTAGTCACACGACTAGAAATTTCAACAGTTTAAAAAGAAAATTACAAACTAAAAACAATTTAAAAATTAAAACAACCCTAATTCTAAATTAAAAAGCCCTTATAATCTTAACAAAAAGTCGGCCCTTTTTATATTATTTGGCCCGTTCCCTTTTTTGTTAATGGCGGCTTTGTTCTCGTTGGTTCCTCCTGATTAAAAATTAGGGCTTTGCTGCCGATAATAAATGCTCGATCGAATGAAGATTTAGGTCCTTGATTTGTTGATCAACTATCTCTTTGAGTTACTCA
Organism: Allium cepa; assembly: GCA_030765085.1. Taxonomy (NCBI): domain Eukaryota; kingdom Viridiplantae; phylum Streptophyta; class Magnoliopsida; order Asparagales; family Amaryllidaceae; genus Allium; species Allium cepa. The sequence continues at coordinate 117,483,586 of CM060945.1, read as the reverse complement.
CACCAGCTTCTATTTGATCGAGTTCGATGTTTTTCTTCGGTGTGTAATTTATCATTTTTGTGCTTTAATGATTTTCGTACTTGAACTCGATGATTGTTAGATCTGCCAATGATGTTGCTTATATATAATTCGATGCCCTTGAATTTTTGTTCGTATCTATCTGATTGAATGCGTCACTTGAGTATTCTCGGCCATTTGATTTTTTTTAATGCTTTGGATATTTCTGACTTGTTCATACCGTTTCTTTCCCTTACTTTACTGTCACGGTTTTAGCTTGAAACCCTTCGATCCCTCCTTGATCGTTACGGCAGCTTCTTTCCTATTTTATTTGGATTTGATTTTTGACTTTTTCAATTTTTACACACACTTGATTTCTGACTTGGTCAGCTTCGATGTTGATTTGTGAATTCAACTTCGTTTTTCTGATGACTTCGGCCTTGACACTAATCGTGTTTACTTCGGCCATTATGATTTTTTAAACTGCTGGATATTGTTCGAACTGTACACTTGATTTTGTGATAAAAAATTGGACTTGATCGACTTTTGCCATGCTATATACTATCTCTGTTACCTTGCTTGATTTGACTTGATGTTCACGACCATTATGTCTTTACTGCCATGTGTATACATACACCTATGTATGTATATATGTATTGTATTTGCTGTGTCCTTTGTGCTGTGTTGCTATACTTGACTTGAAACTGCTTCGATTTGAGTTTGCATTGTTTTGACCTTGCACATTTGAGTTTCACTGTGCACTTCTTCGAGTCAGGTTGCATTGTCACTGTTGTGTGCTGTGCCATTGGTTAGTTTATTTCTTTCTCACTATGGCATTTGTTTTGGTACAACTCCTTTATGTGTATACAGTTGGCTCATGATGTTTGATGTGTTTATTGTTGGTATTGCTGTTAGCTTCGGTTTGGACTTGCAGTTGAGTTGAGTTGCAGACTTCATGTTGCCTTGACTTTGGTTGTTGCATTTGTATCACTTGAGACTGTATGTAGATGTCTTGACCACTTGATTGCATTTGGATTTGTTCTTCGAATTACACTTGAGTTGAATCCAGCTTGTAGCTCGGATTTGATCTTGTGCTGAAAGTTGTGACATTATTTTATTACTCTTGAGTTGAATCCGGTATATTTGATTTGACCTGTGCTCACTTGTCCCTGTAAATCAAACAAGTGTATATTTCGGTGTGCACGGCCTTGTGGCATATACAGTGATATACTGTGTGTGTCACAAGTTGTTCGTGTATGATGGATTCAAAATTAAATGATGACGAACAACCCAAATAACTGAGGCAAATATTATTTTCAAAATCACATTTAATTTTATAATGCAAAAATATTTCCTTTTCAATTTTACTGCGTCAAAATTTATTTTTGCAGATTGCTCAGATGCTGGATTCAATTTGGAATGAAGTTGAAGATAAAATACGAGTTGAGTGAATGAGTGATATGTAGTTAGGTAAGATGTAAAAGTGAAATTGTGATGTAATTGAATTTGTATTGTAATCAAAATTGTGTATGTATAGTGAGAGCTCGAATTTGTTCTATTCAAAATTGTAATAAATATTTGTTTGAATAAAATTTCTGTTTGAATTCAAATTCTGTGTTATTTATTTTTATTCAGCAGATATTTCTTTAATCTATGAAAAATAAAATAGTACATTACCAAATACATTTACACGAATATATATATGTTTATTATCATCAAACAAAAATCATATAATCGCATATTCAACAGTGTCTATTCGTCGTTACCTTTCGCTAAGAGATATGACAGTTGCTCTACTATATATACCTGTTGTTTTGAACGAATTTTAGTCAGATTTCACTTGTTTTCTCTCCTCTTCATCTTCCACATTTATTCTAAAGAATCCTAAACTATACTCTGCCGAAATACCAAGCGAATCAAACTTGATTATCTCTTGTTTGATTCTTTGCCACTCTCTCCATAAGATCTCAATGCTATTCAGAGTTACAGAATCTTTTGTAGATCAAATTATTGAGTAAAAGGTACGGTTAAGCCTCAAAATCAATTAGGTGATCTTATAGCCTGGTTAAATCAAGAGAGTTGTCCTAAACTCGAATATAGGAGGGTGTACCTCGTAGCCTTGAAACTGATGGTGTAATCTGGAGATTATTTTGATAAGAAATATGTACGATTGTACGAGGCTGGATGTAGGTAACTCCAAGCCAGTATAAAATTCTAGTGTGTTCTTTCCTTTACTGCTTTTATTTAGTATTTGCATCTGTGTCTGATTCTGTGATTATATCAATGTTTGTGAATTGCATGTTTTGGTGATTAAATTACATAAGTTTCAAAAAGATTTATAGAATCCATAAAACACTATTCACCCCTCTCCCCTCTAGTTTGGTTCCAGCCTTAAGATCCGTAATGCGCATTTCTCATATTTCGTATCAGAGCATTGGTTTTCAAAGTTTTCATGATCTAAATTTTGAAAATTTTTAAAAATGGCTACCAACACCAGTTCTGTTAACACTATCACTAGTTCATTTGTAGAGGGCCAGTCTACTGCCAGACCACCACTTTTTAATGGTAGTAACTATGCATATTGGGCATGTAGAATGAAACTATATTTACAGTCAATTGGATTAGACACTTGGAATATCACACAAACTGAATATTCTGAACCCATAACTTGTTATGCATAGTAGACTACTGAGCAAAAGACTATTGCACAAAATAATTCCAAAGCCATGAATATTTTATTTTGTTCACTTGGTAGGAATGAATTCAATAGAGTATCTGTTTGTAAGTATGTACATGATATCTCGAAAATTTTGCAAGTTACTCAAAAAAGAACAAGCAAAGTCAAACAGACCAAAATATCCATACTTACAAATCAATTTCAATTATTCAAAATGAATTCTAATGAGTCTATTTTAGATATGTATAGTAGATTTCAGGATATTATGCATTCTCTAATATCATTGGGAAAAAGTTTTTCCGAAGAAGATCAAGTCAGAAAAATTCTAAATTCTCTTACTCCGGAATGGGATCAGAAAACTCTTGCAATCGATGAAGCAAATGATATCAGTACTTCAAAGATTAAAGAATTTAATGGAAATCTAATGTCATTCGAAGTACAAATGCAAGGGAGAAGAGACAGCAAAGCATTCGAAAAGTAGTCAATTGCATTTAATGCATTGACAGATGGATCAGACTCGGGAAGTGATGATGATGAAGAAATAGCTTTCATGACAAAGAATTTTCGGAATTTTTTGAAATACAGGAAGATGAACAACTTCAAAAAGAATGATCATAGGAATTCTAGAAATCATGATGAAGTATCAAACCGCGTCAAATGTTTCAACTGTGACGAACCAGGCTATCTCAAAAGAGACTGTCCGCATTTTGATAAGCAAAAGTTCCCTACAAGAAATGATTATACAAAGAAAATGAAAAGAGCGTATACCGCTACACTAGATGATTCAGACTCAGAATCATCCTCAAGCGATGATGATTAGAAGATGGAAAATTCAAATATGTGCTTTATAGCTATTCATGATTCCGATGATCTTGGAGATACGAAGCTAGCAAAAGGTACACGTTTATAATATATTGGTTGAAATTGTTCGCTTAAAATTATTTGATTGATTTTTGAAATTATGTGTTGTTTGAATTTTAAATTTTTTTATTTTTATTTTCAATATTATAATATTTTTATTAAAAGAGTATTATTTATTTAATATTACTCCAGAAAATATATAGACATTAAAAATAATACAAATATATATATATATATTAAAGTATATAGGAAAATATAGGTCACATGAATTCTCTGACCCATGTCGACATGGTCCTACCCATGATGTCGACATCCCTGTCAGAAATTTGAAATTCAAATTTGAATTCAAATTTTGAACTTCCCTCCACCTTTTCACCAAATCCAATGTTCTGGAAAGGTACCTCTTGACCAAAGAACATGTCTATTGAATATCTATTTATTGCCATTATCTTATCATACATTTTCACTTTCATTTTAAAATTCAAACTCTCTTTCACTCTTTCAAACTTTTTACTCTCTTCAAAAATGCTTCTTCGAGCACTCCATCGACAATGAGGCTGTCTAAAACTATTAAAGAGAATCTCTATAATGATCCAAAAGCAATCAAGGCTTATATAAGCTATGCTAATTACGGAAAAGTTCATACGGGAAAGTTTACTATCTTTAGCGATTTCTCTACATATGAAATCAATACTCTTCTTGAAGAGAATCATATTCTTAGTCTTTTTTACAATTCTGAAAATGTTTTTGTTTGTTACCCAAATCTTGTTATGCGAATTTGAATCGCAGTTTTGATGAAGGAAATGAAAATTAAATTTGGAGTAGTGTTAAAGGCACTAAAATTGTTTTAAATTGTGAAATTTTGGGAAACATTCTCAATTGCAAGAATTCAGGAATGGATTTTTCTACTTTTAACATTAATGAACATGATCGTGAAACATTTCATCACATTTTCGAAGGAGATGACAACTTTGAATTTAAAAATCGTAACTTTCATCCGAAAGCACGTATTGTCAATCTTCTTTTGCAACATACTATCACTCCTAGATCGGGATATTTCAATAACTCAACTTTAAAAGTTTGCAAAGCCCTTTTTCTATTTTTGGTCACTATGACATTAATTGAGCGCAAGTGATTATGGATGAACTTCATTCTAAGATTTTGGAAATGGTTGAGAATACATTATATCATGGAATCTATCTCACTCGGATTTTTAATTATTTTGGCGTTGATTACAAAAGGGAAGAATTTGTTTCAAGACAAGTGTTTAATCATGCCAAGTTCTCTCATGAAAATTCTTGTCATATTTCAATAGTATGAATCTCTTGCCGAAAAGGATAAAGATTGGCACATGAAGATATGGAGGAAGAAATTGAAGAAGAAGAAAAATGGGAGGAAATGGAAATTGAAGAAGATAATGAAGAAATCTCCTTGGAAAGTATTGAATATCCTACCAATACTAACAATCCTTCTAACAAAACTCTCCTCAAAAATCAGAAATTATAGTGGAAATCAATGGATTCTCAAAAGATCCGTTAGTAAGAAATTGGATAAAATGTCCACTAATATGAACAAATTCTTTACTAAAATTGGTCGAAAACTTGGCTTATCATCATCCTCCTCATCATCTAGCACATTCTAAGAACTAGGTTGTGAAAGATAGTCTGAATTTGAATTTTAAAATTATGTATCATCGTTACTAGTAGTAAATACTGAAAACTCTTTCACAAAAATGATTTTGACATTACTTTTAATAGAAAGCTAGTTTCTAAAACCGTATTCTAGTCTATTAGCATAAACAAACATTTACGACATTCGTATGAGAAATCCAATTGAACGGCTTAGCAAAACAAGTGGTATGAAACGCTTATGTTTACTTTGTCGGTTAATTCTTGAACGTGTTCTATTGAAATCTCGTGACAATTTTCGAGTGGAAATCTACAATCTATTCGTAACTATTTAAGTTAAGCTAGTGGTTATGGGACATGAAGCTAAAATCATTTATTTACTAGCTTAGTGTAATTTACACTTCGTTTTGATCAATGATGATCATTTTGAGATTTAGACTAGCGATGTGCGATGTCTCTTTGTCTGCGTAGGGGACAAAACCCCGTTTTGGTGTAGCTTCGACTCAAGTTGGTGGGGTAGCGACCAATGGTCTTCAGGCCGTTTGTGGAGCTTCGGCTCAATTTTTATTGGTTAGCGATCATGGGATTACGTCTGTTTGTGATACACATGTTGATGAGTTTTCATGCTCCCGTTTGTGATAGGCCTCCCCCTTTATGTTTTCTGGATTCTAATTATTGATTTCTAGTATTTGTGTTTCACCAATTTTTGCGATTTGCATTGACATATTTTGTTAATATTTGAGGTTTGGTGAATAAGCTGTAGAATATGATATTCTTTTTGTGTATTTGTAGATATTGTATGATTTTCATTGTTATCAAATATATACTTGTCACAATATGGTATTATTATTATCATATATTTTTATCATATCTCTTATCCTATCTCATCTTATATGATATTTACAACTAGACTGATCCATTTATTATTTTTCTTCTTAAATAATACTCAGGTCGGGCCGAGTGTTTCAGGTGCTTTCACATGACTTCTTCGCAGGGACTATCTTCTGACTTTTGGCTAACTAGTTTAGCTTAGTGGTTTTTGTCTTTCATGTATACGAGATAGAGACTCCTTGTTGTATACATATTCATTTGTGTAGGGCATGTACCTATTCTTTTGGCTTGTAGTGGATCTTATATGACCACTACTTTAATGTACACTTCTATGTGCTATATTCATATCTATTTCTGCCATAGTGATATGAATATATGTGACTGATTTTGTGCTGTGCTTATTTTATATTTGTTGTCGAAGGCCACATGGCCACTGTGTAGTAGCTTTGAGTTTGTATTTGATATGTTGGATTTCCTCTTGAAATAAAATGCATGACATACTATCTGATATATCGGTACTTGCATAAAGCAATTACCGAAATGGTCGCTCCTCAACCGCCTTATTCTTCATGCTAGTCGGCGACATTACCCCGTAGTATCCTTGGTTAGTGCGAGTATAGAGGTGGGGCGTCACAATAACTATCTAATAACTATTAGTTTGCAACTCCAGGTACCTCCAGCAGCCATGAGTAATACACCACCTAACAATTGGGAAGCGTTGCGTACTCTAATCTCAATGGAATCATCGATATCTAATCCCGATGCATCTTGACTAGAAACATTTAAAATGGTATATTTAATTTTATTATGATAAATTACTCATGGTTATAACATTTGTAACTACTATCACAAAATATATCATTTATGGATTTTCTATTAATTATACTTTTAATTAGATTAATTAACTAACATAACCACATTATATTAAGTATGTAATAGAAAGAAAACACCTTTCTTACAAGATTGGTCAAGAGTTTGATATATGTAACATATTACAAAATTGCCCTTAGAGCATATCCTTAACTCTATCAATCTCCCACTTGCACTTGGGGTCAATCATGGAACCTTTTTCCAACTTCCCTAGTCGGTTTTCTCAAAACCAATTAGGTCAGTCCCTCTATGAACGGGCGTGTTATTATGTTTCAATTATCTACTCTATCAACTCTCTCTGATGGTGATAAATTGTTTTATCATGTGGAACAATTCAAAATATGTCTCTCAACTTCTAACGAGATCTAAGTTCTATTACGAAGTATATCATGATATTGTTATCATATAACAATGTTATGAGATTCTCAACATTTCGAATTAGCTCGGTTATAAATTTATGCACTTATATTTTTATATATATTACTTTTGTTGCGGCCCTATTCAAGGCGATGTACTTAAGCTTTTTCATTGAATCAGCCATGGTTTTTCATTTGGAACATTTCAAACTTAAAGATTCTAAACATGAATTTATTGTTGACATATTATCCTTCATAAGGAGTTTTTGTTTCTAAAAACAATTCTCTAGTATTTCATAAATACACGAGAACAGTTCAAACAACCATTTAGTGATATCAATTTGGATTTGATATTTACTTCATGTATCAAATACATAAACAAATCACGATATCGTAAACAACATAACATGTATGATAATTTCTATTGCCAATGCATAAGGAACCCATCTCATGCGCTCCGTATTGAACAATTTAATAAGATGTCTTTGCATATCAATTTGGGACATTCCCAATATCTTTTATACTCACTATAAAAGACATCATTTACAATCCAAAGTTGAGCACTAAAACAACAAAGGTTGATTTTAAACAAGCACATCATTAAAATCAACAACCTATTGTTTACTTATAGTTTAGAAATATCAATGTACATATTAACGTTGTTTCTTTTGAGCACATTCTTCCTTTGCATTTTGATTAACAATCAAACTATTTGATATATCTACCAAAATATTATTTCAATTTTGATGCTCATCAAATGATACTTTTGTTCTTTGATCATATCCAAATACTCACAAACCCAAATGTCGCTCCCACTGACTTTGTGACACTTTAGTCCTTAAATGTAAATGGTGTACTCTAAATAATTATCTAGAATTTTCTACTTTTGAACATATGTACCAAAACACAAAGTCTTATCAAGCGATAATTTGTGAGAAATCCGACTTGAGCATATTGAATAACAATCTATTATGCTAATTTCAAAATTTGAAATTTACGAGATTATTCTTATCAACGTTGCTCATTAAATTCCAATTGCATTAGTCTCACAAAGACACAATCACTTCCAACGTATCATATCTATTCGGATATGACTACCAGAATTTGATAATGTATGTGGACTCCCCATGGATTTTCATATCATACCATATCATAGAGTCTATACCCTTAATAGCTTAATTGACAACTGATGATTATCTATTCTCGACATTGATAAAAAAATTCATAGTTTCTCTTCAGTGTGCAAGAATCCTTATTAGATATTCTAATGCGACGTGTTCATTTAGGGTAGTTAATTTCATTTCATCTCATCTAATCAGTTCTATCTATGGATTATATCCAGTTACATTTCACTACCAATAATTCATCCAAGAAATTCCTTCACAATGAAGTTGGTATTTCTTGAAACAACAATTGTTTCTCAGTGCAACAGAATAGGTATTCATAAACATTTTATGAATTTTTTCATTTATAAAACTAATTTGGTTTTAGTTTAAAAAATTAATTCAAAACATATATATGTCATCCAATGACTGTCTTTCCAAAAATCCTTTTGGGTGGATTCATTCAAGTTCCCTCACAAACAACAAGTACGTGCAATCTTTCGACTCGCACAACCTACCAACTTTTTAGCCTAGGATATGTTGGAGTTTCTTATAAACCCTTATCCTATGTGATTATGTAAACTGTTATTTAGATGAAATAATATTAATCTTGTGTACTACACTTAAGTACATGACCTTATAGAAAGAAACTAATTCAACTTCGCTCCCAATTAATCGTACATTATCCAACAAAGTTCTATTATTCCTTATTGATGCATCATTATGTATCACATGGAAGAGTGACTTTTAAAATCAAATCTTTATTCATTTTTAGGTGCATTCGAAACTTTTTCCAATATATTAACTCATCGATCAAATCGAATCATTTCTATCACATGTCATTTTATTTACTTATATTTTTGTAACATCCCCCATTTGGAGGCCCAAAACTAATGGCTACGGATGCTATAGTCATCCATAGTTATTAATCCTTGGTGATTAAATACAGTAATGTTAGACTCATTGATATAATAGAAACGTAGGGATATGGAAAATTTTAAAAAACATAAAACAACTGTCACTTTCCATTTCAAATCATTTCAACATTCATTACATAATCCCATATTCGAGAACCACGTTTACAGAAAATATAATTATTGCAAAATACGCCAAGAGCGACATATGAAGATGCCCTCTTGGATGATCAGAGTATATATAACTAGGCAATTAAGCAACTTTGCCTTTACAACAAAACACGGTTGAATCAAAGTAGAAAAGAATTCTTAATTCCTATCTTGCCTCATGCATGTCTCCGAAACCTTATTCGTCCAAAGAGAACAAGAAAACGTCAACTCTCAAACTACTCAAAATCAATTGAGTACCTGAGAGTTTAAGGAGAAAACAAAAACAACCAGTCGTACAAAAGCCCGGTATAAATAACAACCTACCATCTCAAACATTTAGATATCAACTAAGACCATGCCGCTTTGAATGGGTCTCCCCCTCACTAGTATCTTATCCAAACTTCATAAAAACCATACATTATGCTCCTACATCCAATATGGTTAAAACATAACAATTCAAAATATTATGATGATATGAAAACAAGTAAATCTATTCTGGATTACCCATCTCCATTCATTTTGACTATCTGTCTCAGTTGTCGTTTCTATGTTCACTATTAAGTTATTAGTTTTCATGTGCTTACTAATAAAATATTCAAAACTTATAGACTCCCTGTTCGGTTTCATAGTTTTCATGGGATCGCTAAGAACCTATTGGGCCCTGCCAATAACTTCATTGATTCATGGGTTCTCCCTGAACCTTTTGGCATCTCCAATAACTTCCGTTATTTCCTAATTTTCATTGGTTGACTAGGAACCTATTGACTTCTGTCAATAAATTAATCCGAATATAGTTTTCATGGGCTCACTAAAAACATATTGGCCCCTACCAACAACTCTTTCTAAATATAGTTTTTATGGGTTTACTATAAACCTGTCTATCTGAAAACTTCTTTATTCAATATTTAAGCATCCTATATTCTGGCCTTCCTGACCACCTGGATGCAATTCTACCTGTTCAAGAGTTAACTCAATTTATATTCACTACCGGGGCAACCTAACTGGTAATTCTTCCCTTTCTCCCCAAAATACCTTTATGGGTCCATTTCACAGTGAATTTGTATATTAGAAGAAGCAAAAATAATAACATAACAATTCCAACATCTGTGGTTTAATATACTTGAAATCATTTTTATCAAACATGGTTAATCCCTTTAACCTATTATTTTATCAAGACAAGCTTCTTTAAAAACTCCATACTTAAAAGTAATTCTAAAACTTCTTTATTCATGCCTTGGTTTTTCCTCTAAAAATGAGATTGGGTTCTTTGTTTTGAAAACTAAGGCTTTCGAGAACTTAAGCTTTTACTTTCGAAACCATTGGATAACCTCCTTCGAAAGTATTTTAATATTCTTTTCAAAACACTAAGCATATGCCTTTCGAAACACGTTAAAACATCTCTTTTGAAATCATCAAAACATACCTTTCAAAAGTATTAAAGTATTACTCATTAACTCTTAGAAGCATAGCTTCGAAACCATTGAAAGTTTCCCTTTCGAAACCATTTAAAAGTACCTCTTTCGAAACCATTGGGTATATCTTTAAAAATATCTTTTGGGTCAAAGTGAATATGAACGAAAGTACACCTTTCAAAACCATTAACCATTATATAAAAGAGTTTGGAGAAAAACCGATGGCTTCGAAAGCATCCTTTCGGATGCTTAAAACATTTAAGTAAAACATTTGAAGGATAGCTTCAAAACCACTTTTCAAAGTCATTGCCTTCGAAACTATTAACCCTTTCGAAAGCTTTAGGAAGTGGCTTATTATTTTTATAAAACAAAAGCTACCTTTCAATCAAGTTGATGACTTCAATCCATTCGAAAGGCATAAGGTCGGCAGTAAGGTTTCGAATGGGTTAAAACTACCCCTTTCGAAAGCATTGAATTTAAACAAGGCAACTCATTCAAAAACATTCTTTTTGAAACAAAAGGTGGGAACATATTCGAAAGCTATTTAAATGGGTTTTGACCCCTTCGAAAGCATCTTTTTGAAAACATTTATGTAACTTTTTTTGATATAACATATCATGAAATCCAAGCATATCTTTATCAAAAATCATCATGATGGATTTAAACTTAAACCCAAAATCAAATGATCATTAGAAAGTGATGGTTTTGATTATTATTCACACCTTGATTAGGATAAGGAAGTTGAGATTTCATCCTTGATTAATTCTCCTAGCTTGATTCCTTAGCCTTAGATGAATTTTTCCCCGTTTCTTCCCTACGTAATAGCCGGCTTGATTTCCTTTTGTTTGCCTTTTTGAGTTATGAAAAATAAACGTAAATAGAAAGTGGAAACGAGATTATAAGGGTAATGGGATTATGGTATGGCTAATCCCTGTAATGCCTTTGATTTCTTACTTTATTAGTAATGTTTGAAAACATTTTCATAACCCATTATTCTTGTTTAATTGGTATGACCTCTAAATAAATTTTTGTATCTAAATCCCCTTATCACCCTAGTATTTATATTTTTCTGTTTAATTTTTCTAATTAAATCTCCGAATAATGTTATTAAAATTGGGGGTGTTACAGACTCCGCTCCTCAAAAAAATTTCGTCCTCAGAATTCTTTAAGGACTAAATACTAAACATAGCAATCATCTGTAACAGCTCCTAACAACCATACTAGCCTACTTATCTAGCAAACATCTATATAAAGCTAATATAGAACATACCCTCACAGTAGATTAGGATAAGAATCTCTAATCCTGTCTTTTGTCTTTCAAGTACAGTCATTCGCATTGTCGCTCCACTGAACTTTCACCTACTTGACTGTCTTGTTCCTTAACCTTTTCTCACCTCTCGCTACAACCCGAACTGGTTGTCCAACAAATGTCAAATTTGGTTCTACTATCAACTCTTCCAACCCTTTCATAGGAATAGCAGTCCCTGGATCATGCACATAATTGAGAAGATGTGACACGTGAAACACATTATGGATACCTACCATACTGCTTGGCAATTCTACTCTGTATGCAAGCTTTCTGATCCTCTGTATAACTTGGAATAGACCAACATACTCGGTGCCAGTTTCCCTGACTTTCCAAATCGTACCACACCCTTCATCGGTAATACTTCAAAGAAAAAGATGTCTCCAACTGAGAATTCTAGGTCTTTACGCCTCTTATCCGCGTAACTCTTCTATCTGGACTGAGCTCCCTTCATCCTTTCTCGGATCAACCCAATCTTCTCTATCGCCTCTCTAACCAGATCAGGACCTAAGACTAATCTGTCTCCGGTCTTCCAACCAACATGCTGGCGATTTGCATGGCCTTCCATAAAAAGCTTCAAAAGTGCCATTTCTATACTAGTTTGAATGCTCTTATTATTGGAAAACTCCACTAAATTTAAGTGATCTTCCCAAGATACCTCAAATTCTAGCACACAAGCTCTTAACAAATCCTCGAGTACCTTACTAACTCTCTGTGTCTGCCGATCTGTCTGAGGGTGATACACAGTACTCATCTTAAGCTTGGTACCTAACACATCCTATACACTCTTCCAGAATTCACTAGTAAACAAAGATTCTTTGTCACTGACTATACTACCAGGAATTCCATGTAGTCTAACTATGTTCTTTATGAACAACTTAGCTAAAACAGGTGCCGTCCCAGTTGACTTAACTGGAATGAAATGGGCATTCTTGGTCGACTTGTCTACTATGATCCATATACTTTCATTTTCTCTATTTGACCTTGGCAACCCGTTCTATATAATCCATGGATATCGGATCCCATTTCCAAATCGGTACCTCCAAAGTTTGAAGCAACCAACTCGGCTTCTGATGTTCGGCCTTCACTTGTTAATAGTTTGCACATTGCCTAATCCACAAGCCAACATCCCTCTTTGTACCTTCCCAATAGAAGCTCCTCTTCATATCTTGATACATCTTGGTCCCTCCAAGATGAATCATAAACTTGAATCGATGACATTCCTTTAGAATTTCTTTCCTTAAGTCCTCAACATTCGAAACACACAATCATTCCTTCCTTCTCAACCGTGCCCTTTGTTCAAGACTAAAATCCTTTAAATCATCGATCTCAGTTCCAACCTCAAGCCTTCTAATCTTCTTGGCTAATAATGGATCCTCTTTCTGTTCAGAAGCAATCCTTTCGATCAACACTGGTCGAACTTCCAAACAGGAAAACATGGCGGTGCTTTGAATAGAACTAGTAGTCAATCTTACAAGTAGTCAAAGCTTCTAAATCCTTACATTCTACCAACATAGCTAACACAACATTCTGATGTCTTCTACAAAGAGCATCTGCTACCTTATTTCCTTACCCCGGTGTATACACTATACTAAAATCATAAGCAGCTAAAAACTCCAGCCACATCTACTATCTCATATTCAACTCCTTCTGAGAGAATAAGTACTTTAAAGACTTATGGTTTGTGTATAGCACAAATCTCTCCCATAAGAGATAATGTCTCCAAACCTTCAATGCAAAAATCACCGCAGCCAACTCCAAATCATGAGTATGATATCTAGTTCATGCGGTCTAAGCTGTCATGAAGCATAGGCAATAACTTTACACTTCTGTATTAACACAACTCCTAATCCAGTTCCACATGCATCAGTATACACCACCAACCCTTGGTTTTCGTCTGGAACTACTAACACGGGTGCGTTGGTCAACAAATGCTTTAACTTAAGGAATGCTTCCTCACATTTATCGGACCAGACAAACTTTACATCCTTCCTAGTTAACTTAGTCAAAGGTGCTGCTATCCACGAGAAATCCTTAATGAATCTCCGGTAATAGCCAGCAAGTCCAAGAAAACTTCTAATCTCAGTCACCGTCTCTGGTTTCTTCCAATTGTTAATAGCTTTGATCTTATCAGAATCAACTGACAAGCCCTTCTCCAAAACAACGTGACCAAGAAACTTAACCTCTTTCTTCCAAAAATGACACTCGGAAAACTTTGCTTTCAGCTGATGCTGCCTCAGCGTCTCAGGCATTAGTTTAAGACAATCTTCATGCTCTCTTTCATCCTTAGAGTATACTAAGATGTCATCTATAAATACCCACACAAACCTATCCATCTATAAATTCGGTTCATCAGATCCAAGAAGAAAGCAGGTGCATTCATCAACCCAAATGGCATTACTAACCACTTATATGAACCGTAGCTAGTTTGAAATGCTGCAAATGGAATACTATCCACTGCCACTCTTAACTGATGGAAACCTATTGCCAAATCAAACTGGGAAAACACTCTGCCTCCACACAACTGATCAAATAGATCATCAATTCTCGTCAAAGCATAATTATTCTTGATCGTCTTCTCGTTTAACTTACAATAGTCGATACACACCTTAACGACCCATCTGGTTTCTTCATGACCGCCGTGGCCGCTCCCCAAGGCGAACTGCTTTCGTCTAATAAAATTTCTCCCTTTTAGATCCACTAATCGCACCTTCAATTCCTTCATCCCAGTTGGTGTCATCCTGCTAGTGGCCTACTAACAAGTTTAGCTCCTGGCACAAGATCTATCCGAAACTCAATGGATCAATTCAGTGGTAGTCCTGTAACCGACTCAAAAACATCTAAAAACTCTCTTACTACTCAAACCTGACTTAACTCTTCTTCTACTTCCATAGCTCTCAACAAAGCACAAGCATTTCGGTCAAAATCTCCACTGAGAATATAATTCGGTTGTGACTATCAAGGTGTCTCAATAATATTTCTATGTCCTGGAAAAATATCTTAGCCTCATGTTTTACCCAACCAGTCCATACCTAAGATGATCCCCAAATCTACGAAATCAAAAACATACAGAATGCATGCAAACTTATGACCTAACAAATCATGTTCTAGCTGGTCACATCTCATCCCTAGAGTTACATACCCTCCTATCGAATTCACAATCCTTAAGGAAGTAACAAAGTATATGGGTTCTAAACACAATCCATCAATCAAACACCGAGATATAAATGAATGTGATGCACCGGTATCGAATAGTACCCAAACGGGTATACTTTGAATCAAAAGCGTACCTTCCATCACAGTCTTCCCTTTTTCAGCTGTGGTTGCCCTAGCAAATGATGGTCCAACTGCAAAGACCTTTCCCTTATCCGTCCTGACTGGTTGTGGACACCGATTCTTATAATGCCCAACTTGGTCGTAGTTTAAGCACTTCACGTTCTTCTTTTCTGCAGCCTTCTTCTTCTTGCCTGACCGGGACTCATGAGTATAATGAACTTTCTTGTCGCACTTAAAGCAAAATAAATCTTCCTTTGCCTTCTTGGCAACCTCTCCATTTTAGGATCCCTTTGTCTTAAAGAACTTCCTCTTCTTTCCCTGAGAACACTGGGTTTCAATAGACTTTTCCTTCCCACGAACAGTAAGCATTTCCTCATGTTGGATTGTCATCTGCACAACTACATTACAAGGATCACAGAGATGTGGCAAGGTTGCCTTGGAAATCTCGAGTGTCAATCCCCGAACGAACTTCTCATTCCTCTCGATGACAGTGTCTATAGTTGCATACCCATATCAGGACAACTCATCAAATTTAGTAGCATACTCTATTATCGGCATATCTCCCTGCACCAAATCCATAAATTTCTCAACAATGTTAACTTAGAAACTTTAGACAAAAACCTATGCTCGAATCTCCTTCGAAATTCCACCCAAGTTAACTCTTCCTCAGGAACTTCGGCAGTAACACTATTCCACCTATGAAGTGCTACACTTTGCAACTACTTAGCGGCCAGCCTCCTCTTCTGCTCATCATT
Source organism: Allium cepa (assembly GCA_030765085.1). Taxonomy (NCBI): domain Eukaryota; kingdom Viridiplantae; phylum Streptophyta; class Magnoliopsida; order Asparagales; family Amaryllidaceae; genus Allium; species Allium cepa. Next base: position 117,467,450 of record CM060945.1, on the reverse strand, counting down.
CAAACCCAAGTCAGAGAAGATTCTCTCATAATACAATAGCCAGTTCTCAACTTCTATGGCATCCTTCATTCCCAAAAATGGCTCCCCACCAAGACTAGTGTAATCTCTGCTCAGCTTAGCATAATTATTCCCAACTGAAGCCATTAGATTAGCTCCTCCAACATTCCCAACAACCCCAGCAATGGCTCCTTCTTGCATTAGATTGACGAAGAACTGATACATCACCCTCATATCTACTAGCAAATTTCCAACACCTACCTTGGCATCTGCATTTTGATTATCATTTTCCCATCGACCCGGGTTCCTCCTGGTGGGTCGAACATTTCCATTTGTTGTGGTGCTTCCCCCACCAAGATTTCTCTTCCATTTCCTGCCTCCATATCTTATTTGTCGTACATCTGCATACGAGCCTTAGTAAGATACAAAAGAACGCTCTAAGAGAGAGGGAATACATACTTATATATATACATATATCAAATAGAAGTACATTACTCTAGCGTTATCCCAAACCCCAATCTTATTTTCTAATTTATTGGATTATGTTTTGAAAAATCTTTTAGGTTTAAATTTCTGTTAAGTTTTCATAAACCTATGCTTTGATATCAACTTATAATATCCCCCATTTGGAGGTCCAAAACTAATGGCGACGGATGCTGTATTCGTCCATATTTATTAATCCTCGGCGACTAAATGCGGTGATGTTAGACACATTGATATAACAAAAACACGAGGATATGGAAAAAAATTAAAAATCATAAAACAACTTTCACATTCCGTTTCAAATCATCTCAGCGTTCATTACATAATCCCATATTTAAGAACCACATTCAAAGAAAATATAATCATTACAACATACTCCAAGAGTGACATATAAAGATGCCTCCTTGGATGATAAGAGAATAAATAACTAGGCAATTAAATAACTTTGCCTTTACAACAAAACACAACGAAATCAAAGTAGAAAAGAACTCTTAATAGCTATCTTGCTTCATGCACGTCTCCGAAAGCTTATTCGTCTAAAGATAACCTAAAAACCTTAACTCTCAAACTACTCAAAATCAATTGAGTACCCAAGAGTTTAAGAGGAAAACATAAACTTTGAGTCGGACATAAAGCTTGGTATGAATAACAACCTGTCATCTCAAACCACTTAGATATCTAGTGAGACCATGCCGCTTAGCGGAACGGATTTTCCCCTCACCAGTATCTTATCCAAGCTTTATAAACATCATATATTATGCTCCTGCATCCACAATGGTTAAAACATAATAATTCAAAATATTATGATGATATATAAACAAGTAAATCTATTCTGGATTATTCATCCCAATTCATTTTGACTATTTGTCTCAATTATAGTTTCTAGGGTCACTATTAACCTATATTTTCATGAGATTACTAATAACACGTTTAAAACTTATGGACTCCCTGTTTGGTTTCATAGTTTTCATGGGATCACTGATAACCTATTGGCCCTTGTCAATAACTTCGTTGTTTCATGGGTTTTCCTTGAACCTATTGGTATCTCCAATAACCTCCCTTACAACCTAGTTTTGATGCGTTGACTAAGAACCTATTGACTTCTATCAATAACTGAATCCAGATATAGTTTTCATGGGTTCACTACAAACCTATTGGCCCCTACCAATAACTCTTTCTAAATATAGTTTTCATGGGTTTACTATAAACATGTCTATCTGACAACTTCTTTAATCAATATTTAAGCATCTTATATTTCGACCTTCTTGACCTCCTGGATGCAATTCTACTCATTCAAGAGTTAACTCAATTTATATTCACTACTAGGTCAACCTAACTGGTTATTCTTCCATTTCTCCCAAAAATAACATAATGGGTCCATTTTACAGTGAACATGTATATTGGAAGAAGCAAACATAATAACATAATAACACCAACTCCTGTGGTTTAATATCATTGAATTCATTTTCATATGAAACATGGTTAATCCCTTTAACCTATTATTTTATCAAGGAAAGCTTCTTCAAAAACTCCATACTTAAAAGTTAATCTAAAACTCCTTTATTCATGCCATGGTTTTCCCTTTAAAAATTAGATCGGGTTCTTTGTTTTGAAAACTAAGGCTTTCGAAACCTTAAGATTTTACTTTTCGAAACCATTGGATAACCTCGTTCGAAAGCATTTAAATCTTCTTTTCAAAACACTAAGCATATGCCTTTCGAAACATTTTAAAACATCCCTTTCGAAACCATAAAAACATACCTTTCGAAAGTGTTAAAGTATTACTTATTAACTCTTAGAAGCATAATTTTGAAACCTTTGGAAGAACCTCTTACGAAACCATTTGAAAGTTCCTCTTTCGAATCCATTGGGTTTGTCTTTAAAAATATCTTTTGGGTCAAAGTGAGTATAAACGAAAGTTCCACTTTCAAAACCATTAACCTTTATATAAAAGAGTTTGAGGAAAAACTGATGGCTTCGGAACCATCCTTTCAAAAGCTTAAAACATTTAAGTAAAATGTTTGAAGGATAGCTTCGAAACCACTTTTCAAAGCCATTGGCTTCGAAACCATTAACCCTTTTGTAAGCTTTAGGAAGTGTCATATTTTTTTTATAAAACAAAAGCTACCTTTTGATCTCATTGATGACTTCAATCCATTCGAAAGGCATAAGGTTGCCAGCAAGGTTTCGAATGGATTGAAACTACCCCTTTCGAACCATTGAATTAGAAAAAGGAAACTCATTCAAAAATTCTTTTTGCAACACAAAGGTGGCAACATTTTTGAAAGCTAGTTAATTAGGTTTCGACCCCTTCGAAAGCATCATTTTGAAAATAAGGCAAGTGCATATCTATGGATAGTAAAACAAAGGCTTCGACCCCCTTCGAAAGCATCCTTTTGAAAACAAGGCAAGTGCATATCCATGGATTGTAATACAAAGGCATTGACCCTCTTCGAAAGCTAGGTTTCGACACCATACCTTCCACCTTTCTCCAATCCACTACGTACCAACTTATTGGTACCTTGTGTATTGGTTTCGACTTGGGTGGTTTCAACATGGTTGAGGCAGAAGTGCGGGGTCGAAAGGTGGCGTCTGAAAGAGGTGAAACATAATTTCTAGGTAAAGACTGTTTTAATGCCTTTTAAGTAATCTCTTTTTAAATAGCCTGCCTATTTTTAAACATTTAATTGGACATAAACTTTTCATATTCTTTTTAAAATAAAATCACTGCAATTATTTCAGCTCTAATTAAAACAATTTAGCAAATAAGCCCTTTCTTAAGCAAAAAATAAATAAAACATTTAAGTCCTCCATTTGAAATAATTTAATTTCCATAGTTAATTACCCTCCAAGAATCATAGAAATTTACTTTTAATATGTTATCTAACATAAATAAATTTCAGACCCAAATTCCTCCAAATAATAGCCGAAATAATTTTAAACCCAATTTATTCATATTCTCCTTTGAAAATTCATAATAAATTTTCCATAGTTGGAAAATTATGGGAATTAAAACCCATCTCCAAAATAATGTTTTACATAACATATAAATTCCTCATGGCATTTGAAATCCAATATAAACGATTTTAGCCTTAAAACCATATATAACATTTATCAAACTTGTTTGAATAAAACATATCATGAAATCCAAGCATATCATCATCAAAAATCATCATAATGGATTTAAACTTAAACTTGAAATCAAATGATCATTAGAAAAAAAAAAGATTGTTTTGATTGTTATCACCTTGATTAGGATAAGGAAGTTGAGATTTAATACTTGATTAATTCCCCTAGCATGATTCCTTGGCTTTGGATGAATTTTTTACCCTTTTATTCCCTAGGTAATGGCCGGCTTGATTTCCTTTTGTTTGCGTTTTTGATTTATGAAAAATGAACGTGAATAGAAAGTGGAAAGGAGGTTATAAGGTAATGGGATTATGGTGCTGCTGCTAATCCCTTTAATGCCCTTGCTTTCTTCCTTTATTAGTTAATGCATGAAAACATTTTCATAACCCATTATTCTTTTTTAATTAGTGTAGCCACTAAATAAATTTTCAAATCTCATTCCCCTTATAACTCTAGCATTTACATTATTCTATTTAATTTGTCTAATTAAATCTCCTGAGTAATGTTGTTAAAAATTAGGAGTGTTGCAATTTTATACTCTATGAGTTTACTATAGACATACAACATGTGTACTAAATACACATGTCCATGTTGGTGATAACTCATTGATGACCGTGACAGAGTACGTGGAACCATTTTGGTAATCAGCCATCATTCCTTCCTCAAAGATAGTGCCTATATAGAATTGAATAGTCTTCCTCGTTTGATTAAACAATTTACCACCCCTACTTCTTGCTTCTCCTAAAGCAAAGATGGGTGTAGGACTAATGTGAAATGGGTTCAAGCTCCAATTGTATGAATCACAAGATTCAGCTTTCCTCTTTTCCATGATTCTTAAAGCCTCCATTGTTAACATTTTTTCTTCATGTAGCTTAAAATCTTCAATAGTTTCATGTGAGAATCCCACCAAGTGTAGTTTTGAAGATCCTTGCTCGAGTTTTTGATTTTGCTAAGCATTGTGGCATAGGTTCTAAGGTTAACTTGGAATGGAATAGGGATAGGGGAAAGTAAGGTTGGGAATTCAACAAAGTCGAAGGTTTAAGCCCTCCTTCTAGTGCGAAAAACGTTAACAATAAATCTTGTCAACACCCCAAAGCAAAATTAGAAGTGTGAATGACCCCTTTGAAACCACCCTTTGAATCGGTTGAAATAATCTAAGACCCCTTCGAAACCACCTTTCAAATCATTTAAAATAACCTAGGACCCCTTCGAAACCACCTTTCGGATAGGTTGATGTAATATAAGGTTGTGATTTAATGGGATATAAAGGGTTTTAATTAAATCAAAAGGATCATACTCCTTCAATAAGGTATCCCTTCGATATGCACTAACACACGTACTGATTATCGAAATCGCATATAAGATGTAAATTAGAATCTATTATTCGAAAGTACCATGTATTTGCTTTATTGATAATTTTCCCGAATACAAGGATTTAAGCATTACAAGAAAGTGAAATCCCTAATTAGATTTAGGACTTAGGGTTACAAACTCAAAAGAAGAACAAGTATAGAATGGATGAATTCCCATCCCTCAAACAACACCCCTAGGTTCTTATTTATAGGCATAGGTTGTACCCTTTTTCCTCAGTCCTTTCAACGTAGTAGAAAGGGTACCTTGATGACCTTCCGCCACTGTTGAGTTCAAAGTTCCTTTCTAATACCGCTTTCAAACGAGATTTGGGTGCTTTTGACTCCATTAGAAGCTATAGGAACGACCTTTATCTTGTTGTTGATGCGTTGGGTAAGAAGGAAAGGATGTTCAAATGTGTTCGAAAGGTACACATCCGACGCTTGTGGAAGGTGATGACGCTTTCTTTATTTAAGCTTTTGAAACACTTAAATCTTCCATCATTAGGTATCGAATCTATCTGCACTCCACTTACAAGCATTTTTGGAGGCTTTTAACACTGTCAAAAGGCATATTTTCTCGGCTTTGAATGATTTATGACATATAGAAGGCTTCTTTAACGTCTTTATTATTGTTAAGTCTGGTGCCAACACGATATGTTGGTACTTGAATGAGTGAAGAATGGCATTTGAATGTTTCAAAAGGATTTAATGGTGGCGGAAGGATTGAAAAAGGTCACTTAAGGAGGCTCATATGTGGAAGGAGGGTTTCGAAAGTATTCATGTTGATTAATGAAGAAGCCTCATCTTCTAGTACTTGAAGAAGCAATACTGGTCACATGTGAAGTCTCCCTTATACTTGCAAAAGGGTTCAACCGATATGAAAGGCTCATCTATGCATTCGAAAGGGATGCTTTGGTAAAATATTCCTCTATGGAAGTTAGAAAGTGGAAAACCCAACTGTTTTGAAAGGTTTGACACTTGCGAAATCCTGTTATTTGATACCTTTGAAGGTTGCTTTTAACATATACGAAACTCCTTTATGCATGCGGAACCAACTATTTTGGAAGGATCAACCAAAGTAGAAGGGTAGCCTTGTCACCTTTTGACCTTTTCGAAATCCCATAGTTCATCTAACATTTGCAGAAGCATCCCTTCGACTCTTTCGAAAGGTCTTGTTGTTGCCATCATTCTTCAAGAAGCCTTTCTTTATATTCTTTTAGGCTTTAACAACATTGCAGTGACTTTTGATGATAACATTTGCCCCTCCCTCCTAACAAAGGGATGCTTTTGACTTTTTAAGTCAACTGTTTCGACAGCCATCATTATTTCAACACAAAGTTTTCTCGCTTTATGGTATTCCCAAATGAATCTTGGTCATTTATTTATTATGATCGAATGGCTTTCCTTGCCTTTTCTTTGCTTATAAATTATGTTTCCTTCTTTCCCCTTTTTATTTACCTGCGATTATAAATCTTGGAGTAAGAATCAAAAATTTCAGTCTCTCATTGATAATTTTAGGAGATGAAAGTTCAAATTTAAGGTGAGTATCCATTATTTTATATTAAAAATTGATTTTTCATGTTCAATTATATTTTCAAATTCTTAGGGTTGAGTTCATTTTACTGTTTTTAACTTTGAAATTGATTTAAGTTTGTCATTCATGTAAGATGATTCTAAATTCAATTTTTATGCCGGTTTTAACTAATCTATGGCATCAATTTGGGTTCGAGCTTATATTTGCCAAATTTGGGATTTTTTAACCGCCATTGGATGTTGGTTCAAGCTCGAATCCTATTATGCCCGATTTTAATTTATCTTGGAGGGTATTAAAAGTTAAAATTTAATGTACCTTATTATGAATTTCATTAAGAAAAATACCCTTTATGTTATCATCGAGACCCTTAACTAGCCTTTCGACTTAGTTGAAACTCCAAAATTGAGATAAGCCTAACCATTTGCACACTTTCGAATACTGCCATACCCTTTCAACTTATTCGAAACCCACAATATTCATTGGGAATGTAACCATCATTTTCCCAATATAACATTGTCGAAACATTTTAATGTCCTTTTGTTAGTGTCAAAGTCACTTTGCTTTTCGACAAATGGGAGTACATTGGCTTTTCGACAACATACATTTTTAAATTGAATGAAATCTATGGGTTTCAATGTTGTAAAAAGGTAAGTTTGATTTGATCGAGGAATGTAATTAATGGTTTTGACACTGTCGAAAGCTCAATGATTTTCACAGTTCTAGTTAATTTTGACTCTTTCAAAGGAATGGAACCGAGTGCTACGGTAGGTACTTGAACCATTGTAATAAGCTTCCAACACCTTCGAAAGGTATTAATAATTGAATAAAGCATAATTTTGATGAAATTATATCACTTGGTAGAACCATGGGTTAAAAAAAGACTTATAAGAGATTCGAAAGGGATATAGTTTTGGAATTAGAATCTTCCCCAAAGAAGGTTGAAGCGGTTTCAAGGCATTCTCTTATAACTTCTCAAGACGAAGTAAACGTAATCCTCAATGACTTTGGGATTACAGGAGTTGAAGCTTTTCCTCCTAGTGATAATGACACCATTCAAAATACTCCTGAGGGGTACTTTTCTTATACTACCATCCATATTTGGCATGGGAGTTTTATTCCATTCCTCAAGTTTCTGTTGAGACTTCTAAGTCACCTTGGCATAGCTCCTATTCAGTTATATCCCAATGTATATACATACCTCATATGCTTGGAGCTCATGGACTTAGAGTTGGGAATTCCTTCTCTAAGTGCTAAGGTTCTCAACTACTTAGTACGCCTCATCAAACTTAGCAATTTGAAATGCCAGATTGTCCAGGCTAACCCTCTCAAGAAGTTGGCTTTTAAGGGAATAAACAAGTTCAAGGATTGGGAAACACAATTCTTCTATGTCAAATGCTTCCCGAATATTAGTGGAGCATTCTCTTCTCCTCGTAAGTAGAGCATTACCATTACTTATATTAACTTGTTTTCTTTACTGAATTATATTTTCTTATTAGGCCCTGCTCCTAAGGAATCTCGATGACGAAGGCAAGAGAATTATGAAGTTGTTAACCGCTGCCTCAAACTGCATTGGGAATAGGCCCACATTGCTGACCCTAGCAACCACTAGAAACAATACCTCATATAAGAATGCTAGAGGATTCTTGGACAACCTCCTCTTGTCCAACATACTTCCAAAAACAAACACTTCTTATCTTTGAGGCATCCTAAAAAAATTCATCTTTATCTCCAATTTGTCCAAATCAACCTGGTAAACTTAAGTATATCGTTTGCAACTTGTCGTTGTGTTATTCTTTAGATTTTTTTTTGCTAATCCATACTTCAAGGTTTTACCAACTACTCCTCCGATTGAACTAACTACAAGGGATCCACTTCCTCCATCTTTGGAATATGATGCTCTAGCACTGACCCAAGCCATTGCTAGGTCAAGAATGATTGCTAAGAGAAAATTAAGTGGAGTTACTATCGTGGTCTCTGCTCCCAAGAGGGCCAAAATTACTGATGTTCAATCTTCTCTCCCCTAAAAAAAGGGTGAATTTTTTGGTGCAAACAAGGCTTTAAAGGGTCCCATTCTTGATCCCACTTCTTCTATGGATGATTTACCTTCTGCTACTACTGATCAAACCAGAATGATACCTTCAAAGGACAAATTTATGTCTCATATAGTTGTATCCAATTCTCCAAGCATTTTCGAGAAAATTCAGAAGGATTTAGGCACATTAACTCCTTTCTAGGAGTGGAACTCCTCTATAAATTCATCGCTGTTGCCTCCTAATGATTTTGAGAATGTTGTGTGATCAATTATGAGTTCATCATATTTTGCTATTCAGCCGCCAACCTTTATACCTCATCCGTCGAGTCATTGTCGGTCTCGCATTGAACAACAACTCCTGGTGTACTCCATACTACTTGATTTTCTTACTACTATATTTATATTGAATGTTGACTCATGTTTTACTTTTACTTTCAGATCTTCAAAAGCTGGTACTTTCTTTAAGAAAAAGTTTCTAAGTCCTCTGTTGAGACATCAAAGCTCAAAGAAGAAGTCTCAACCTTAAATAGTTAAATCACTTCCCTGACTATTTCCAAAGATAACGTAGTAAGGGAACGAGAAAGATTGAGCACTTCTCTTGCTTGAGTAGAATCTACAATTTCTAAGGAGAGGAAGGCTAGACAGATCTTATCCGATGAAGTCTTAGCTTTGAAAATGATTTTAAAAGAGTCTGAGGATGAAAAGGTCGGGTTTAACGCTAAACACGTTTCTCTTAAGAAGAAGTTTACTTCTTTCAAAAAAAAGTTGGAGAAGAAAAAGGATTCTTTACAAGGCCATCAAAACCATTTCTAAGGCTAAACAAAAGGTGTCTCAATTTTTTAGCACTTCTCTAAATGATATCATCATAAATTCTTATGAGGACGCACTCATGTTAGGTTATTCCAATAATATTGAGAAGTGCCTAGATTTAAGTTTTCCCTCTCTCGACTCTATGCTGGTTAAAAGATTTATGACCAAAATCAAAGAAATGGAGCAAGGGATTGAGGTCCTTGATAGAGAATAAATTGATGCCACCAGGGTACTTTCTTTTAAAGTCCCTCATGTAGAAGAAGATTCTGATTCAAAACTCGAGGAAGATGAATAGGGCAATGAAGTTGTTGTTGATGATGATAACAATGACGATGACAAACCTAACGATGACGATAAAGGTCAGGGTGCTGGTGGCAACGAGGGTGATCACGAGGGTGATCGCGATTATTTTTATGAAGAGGGTGATGGTGACACTTCTAGGGCATCAGATAAAGTTATCCCTGATCCTACCACCCATGAAGAGAGTCAGACAGAACTCCCTGACTCCTCTGATCCCTAAAGAGAAGACGTTGATTTTGATGCTGGGGAACAAGAAGGGAAGAAGAAAACCTTACGAACGTTAATTCCAGTTTCTTAGGTATAGAATTCTATATCCAAATTCCTATCAATTCCATGATAACACTGGCTAATATCTTTCCATTTTAGATAAGGAAAAAAAATCCATACACCTTTATAAAACAAGGCTTGAAAGAAAACATGTGGAAATAAATAGCCTACATAGGGAGTTAGATAAACAATTAAAAGAACACAATGCACTTTCTGACAAGTATTATAAACTTAACAAAAGATCTGCAGTGTTATCATCTTTTAAAGATCAAGAAGCGGTCCTTGACTGAAAAAGGCATGTCTTCGTTATGACAAGCTTTTGGAAGAGAACAAATAATTGATGACACTCTTCTGGATGCTAATCGAAGATAGAGATATCTTGGTAGACTTCCTGTATAAAGCTTATTGCAGACATCTGATTGTATGTTTTTCATACTTGAGTGATTTTAGTATGGGTCTACTTAGATACTTACATAAGCGATACTTAGATGAATTTGGCTCTGATCCTCACCCGAGAGCTTATTGGAAATCACCACGGGTCAACTCAATTCCTCGTATATTGCCTCCAGAAAGACTTAGATATTATAAGGATAAGTTCATTTGTGAGTTATTCAAAAAATCAATCTTGTAGGAACCAGTAGAAAATTTGTAATCATGTAGTTATATTATTCTATGGACTTTCTATATTAATTTTTTTAACACCAAGTTTTATTTTATTACGCCATTATAGAGTAAATATCTCTCAAGCAGCACTGTTACTAGGGATTGCTTAGGAAAATATGTCAAATTAAGAAGAGATTATTTAGAAAAAGCCCCGCTCTTGAAATCCTCAAGATTGGCCAGATATTACTTTCTCAGAGATCAACAAAAGCTTTATATGCAGCATCCCCGACTTCACTTTGATTTTCTAAGAAAAAGAAGGAAAAGCTCATTAAGGAAATTCAGACATGTCATACAAAATTAATTTGTGCTCGTGATAGTCCTTCGGCCGAAGAATGGGATTATAGAAAATGTCCTCTAGCTATTACCCCAGAAGGATTTAATGCCACTTTTGAATCGACAATTACTCTTTCGGAACTCTTTAGATAAAGTTAAAAATGTTATTTCTATAATTTAAGTGTGATAGGGCAAAGAAAGTACTTGATTATAACAATCATATTGTACCCACTGTTTTATTTCTTTTTGAGTTATAACCCCTACTATTGTAATAAAAGAGATTTGTTCTTTGGGTATTAATTATTTTGTTTGAATAAGAAATATAACCAGTGATTATGCCTCTCTCATTAGATCTGTTATATCATTTCACCAATCTTAGGGATAGATTGATTGCGGATTTTGAAAAGGGAAGCCTATCCTTTGTCTACTGACTTCAAGGCAGTACTCAAGCGTTGGAATGGCATCGGAAATTTTTTTCTTCAAAAGGCAATCACCAAAGACCATAATGATCAAATCACTAGTCTTGAAGCAGATATCAAGAAGGAAGATGAGATGATTTCTCAATTAAAACATCAAATTAGTCAAATCCTTCGATTGAGTTTGATCATGAGATTTCCAAGCTTTTCCAGCAGGTGAGTGATTTGGAAATAAAATTAAAGGATAGTCAAGCTCAATGTAAATCTTTGGAAGTTATCATGGGAGGTGATATTCCAAATATTAATTTACCAATTTCTCTAATCGTTGCGAGGTTTCATTCATTAGGCATTCAAAAATTCCCCACCATAAAAAACCCTCCCCCAGGTTTAAATGAAAATGTGGTGGGCGAATGGTGCTGAAAAGTCAAATTTGAGATGATAAAAAACTTCGACAATCAACAAAAAGAAAGATACTCCCAACACATCAATGAGTATGTAGACAAAATTCAAGTTTTTGAATACGAAAGGTATCTTTTTCAAAAGCGTATCACTAATTTGAAAAGGCAGGACAAGACTCTTAAATGTGCAAACAAAGCTTTCAATTGTGCTTTAAAGACTCGTATCGAGTCTGTTGATGACGCTAATGAAATTAGGAAGAAGGAAAAGAAACTCAAAGAAATTCTTTTGTAGCAATATGCCATATTGTTGATCCTTTAATTGCTGAGAATTTAGATAAGGTTATACAAGATCTTTGAGGCTCACACTTACATTGTACAATATGCCTTATATATATTTTGTAGAATATGTAAATTATCTAAATATCGCCTAGTTTATAGCCCTTATTTGTACTTGTATTGTTGTTTCTGAATCCACTTTTTGATTGCTTTAGCCACGGTCCTAGTAATTGTTGAATCATTTGGTCTTCTTCATCGGTCTTATTTCCCTACAAAGTACAAAGTAGATAATATATTATCATTAAATTGATATTTATAAAATAAATTTTCAGTAGTTTGTCTAATTATTGGATATAGTATTAGAACTCCTGATAATAGAATTCCAAAAGTTCAAATCTGTGAATAATGGAAATTAATATATCTTTATCTGAAGATGATAAATCCACAGTTGAGAACGGCTAAAGAATAGGAATTCTTGTCTAACAATAATGGAAGCCTTGAGATTTATATTCGGTAATGATGAAAGAAGACCGAAAATCTAACTCTAGTTACATCAATAGAAGTCCATGGATCTAATTATGGAATTATAAAGAGGGCTAGAAATCCAAATGTGGAATTTTAGAGAAACCTCTTTTAAGAGGAGAACAAAAGTTCAAAAATCATTATCTGGAAATAATAAAAGATCTGAAACACAGATTCGGGTATTGTTAAGTATAATCCAGAAATTAATAGTAGAAGACCCAAGACCTAGATTCGGGTATTAGTAAGAGAGACACAGAAGTTGGTAGAAGACCAAAAGTCCATAATAAAGATCTTGAAATTAATAACATAAGACCCAAAACCCAGATTTAGGTATAATGAGTGAAGGCTGGAAATCATCTTCCAAAAATTAGTCAAAGGCCATAAATTCGTATTAAAGTGGTCCCGGAATAATCGTTCGAAAATAATAGGAAACTAGATATCTATTCTTGGTAATAAGAAGAAAAGTTTAGAAAATATTATCTGAATATTGTGCCACCTCTCTAGCTCTTGATTCTTTCGACATGTGCCACCATTTAGGCTTTGTATATTGTTGTTGTTTTATGTGCCACTTCTTTGACTTGGATGTCTTAGTCTATTGTTGTCCGGTGCGCTTGATTAGCTTATCCACAAGTAGGACCCAAGAACTTATCTGACCTCCCTCTAGGAGACGCTCCAGCCAGGCCTTATAGGCGGGACTGAAGGCTTGTTCGATGCCTTGACTAGGCCATAGCATGGTAGGATCAAGGGCTTACTGTGTCCTCCCTCCAGAAGGTGCTTCAACAAAGCCTTACAGGTTGAACTGAAGGCTAATCGGTGCCTTGAACTGGCCATAGCATAGCACATTCAAGGGCTTATTCCGTCCCCTCCTCCAAGGGGTCTCTTGACCTAGCCACGTAAGCGAGATCAAAGGCTTGCAGATGCTTTAACCTGGCCATTTCTATGCGGATAAAGGCTTACTCTGATCTCCCTTCAAGAGGCACTTTGACCTGGCCATCTTGGCGCGGACAAAGGCTTATGATTGTTTAAGATAATTTCCAAGTTTAAGGAGAATCCTACTTCCGACCATATATATTTTCTTAAAAATATGCTTTATTGCATTGATTTATGAGTTCTTTACAAATCCATCGATCTTTCCTTGTCTAAAAAAGTTAATGATCATCCCTTCAAGAGCTCTACATTGATTGGTCTCATGCCCGTTCACTATATAAAAATGATAATAAGGTCCTCCAATATTTCTTTCTTATTTGGGCTTTTTCTTTTTAGATGACCAGTAGTTGAGTTACTCTTCTGTCAGTAAGTAAATGTTCTCGGTTGATGTAGTCAAGTGGCATTCCCTAGGAGGTCTAGATTTGAAGCATGTCTTTTGAGGCTGATTTCTAGATCTTTTTTTGCTTGATTCTGGAGCTCCACCCTCAATGACCAATTCCCTTTTTAATATCTTTTGAAGCTTATATAGAGGTAATGGTTTACTTATTACCCGATGCCATTTCTGAGCAAATATATAGTAATTTGCCATCATTCCTTCCTCAAAAATAGTGCCTTTAGTATAGAATTGAATAGTCTTCCTCATTTAATCAAACAAGTTATCACCCCTACTTCTTACTTCTCCTAAAGCAAAGAAATTGTAGGACCAATGTGAAATGGGTTCAAGCTCCAATTGTCCGGATCATAAGATTCGGCATTCTTATTTTCCATAATTCTTAAAGCCTCTAATCTTAACGTTTGTTCCTCATATAGCTTAAAATCTTCAATAGTTTCATAAGAGAATCCCAAGTGTAGTTCTGAAGATCCTTGCTCATACTTTTCGATTCTACTAAGCATTTGGTGTAGGGTCTAAGGTTAACTATGAATGGAATAAGGATAGGGGAAAGTAAGGTTTGGAATTCAACAAAGTTCGGAGGTTCAAGCCCTCCTTCTAGCATTAAAAACGTTAACAAGAAATATTATCAACACCCTAAAGCAAAATTAGAAGTGTGAAAGACTCCTTCGAAATCACTCTTTGAATCGGTTTAAATAATCTAAGAACCCATCACAGCCACCTTTCGAATCAGTTAAAATAACCTAAGACCCCTTTAAAACCATCTTTTGGATAGGTTGAGATAATCTAAGGTTGTGATTTAATGGGATATAAAGGGTTTTAATTGAATTGGAAGGATCCTACTCCTTTAAAAGGTATCCCTTCGATGTGCACTCATACATGTACTTCATTGCCGAAATCATATATAAGTAGTAAATCAGAATCTATGTATTCGAAAGTACAATGCATTTTCTTTATTGATAATTTTCATGAATACAAGGGTTTAAGCATTACAAGAAAGTGAAATCCCTAATTTGATTTAGGAGTTAGGGCTTACAAACTCAAGAAGAGAAGAATAAGTATAGAATGAATAAATTCTCATCCCTTAAACAACACCCCTAGGGTCTTATTTATAGACGCAGGTTGGACCCTTTTGCCTTAGTCCTTTCGACGTAGTCGAAAGGTTGCCTTGATGACCTTCCGCTACTGTTGAATTTAGAGCGCCTTTCTAACACCGCTTTCGAATGGGACTTGGTGCTTTCAACTCCATCAGAAGGTATAGGAGCGACCTTTATCTTATTGTTGATGTGTTGGGTAAGAAGGAAAGGATGTTCAAATATGTTCGAAAGGTACACATCCTTATGGAAAGTGATGAAGCTTTCTTCATTTAAGCTTTTGAAACACTTGAATCTTCCATCATTAGGTATCGAATCGGTCTAAACTCCACTTACAAGCATTTTTGGAGGCTTTCGACGTTGTCGAAAGGGCTATTTTCTTAGATTCGAATGATTTATAGCATAGTAGAAGGCTTCTTTAACTTCCTTATTGTTATTAAGATATGGTGCCAACATGATATTTTGCTACTTGAATGAGTGAGGAAAGGCATTTGGATTGTTTCGAAAGGATTTAATGGTGGCGGAAGGAGCATTGTGAGAGGTCACTTGAGGAGGCTTAGTTGGAGAAGGTGGCTTTTGAAAGTATTCATGTTGATTAATGTGGAAGCCCCATCTTATGGCACTTAAGGAAGCAATACTGGTCACATGTGAAGTCTCCCTTATAGTTGCGGAAGGGTTCAATTGATACGAAAGGCTCATCTACGCTTTCGAAAGGGATGCTTTGGTAAAATGTTCCTCTATGGAAGGTAGACAGTTGCGAAGCCAACTATTTCGAAGGGATTGACATATGTGAGGAAGCCTGTTATTTGATACATTCGAAGGGTGCTTTTAACACATACAAAACTCCTTTATGCATGTAGAACCATCTGTTTTGGAAGGATCAACTGAAGCGAAAGGGTAGCTTTGTCCCCTTGCGACCTCTTTGGAAGCCCATAGTTCATCTAACATTTGCGAAAGCATCCCTTCAACTCTTTCAATAGGTTTTGTTATCGCCGTCATTCTTCAAGAAGCCTTCTTTTGTATTCTTTTAGGGTTCGACAAGGTTGAAGTGATTTTTGATGATAATTATTAATAACCCACTTCTAAATTAACGTTTCTAACATCATATCTAAATTTCAATTCATTTATGTGTTGTATGATAGGTTTTCTAACTCAATTTATCAATTAATTTTATAAATAAATTCCATAAGTCATCAACAAGTATATAATCATCCAAACACTCAAACATGGCATAACACCAATCATATTATTTTGGGTTTAATACTAAAATTGAAACTAAACAAGTATATTATGAGATGAGTATCATTATTCACCTTGATTGGTTAGTGAGCCTTGAGATTTAAATTTAGAGTTGATTTCCTCTAAGCTTTCCTTTAGATTTCCTAGCTTTACTTCTTCTTGGATTCTCTAGCAATGTCCAGTCTTGTTTACTTTTTTCGTTTTTGTGAATGAAGTGGTAATGAGTTAGGGGCGGCGAAAAGGTTTTAGTTGAGAAATGAAACATATTCTCATTTTACCCTTGTCATAAATCCTTCTTCTTGTCTAAGTTATAAGCTCTTTTATTAACTTATTAATTTAGGCACAAGCTATTATAATCATCAAATCTCAATTTCTTTATCCTCATACATTATCTTATTTGATTTGTCTAATTAAATATCCTAAATGATGTTAACCAAAATTAGAGGTGTTACAATAAGATAGCGATGTCTTTAGATTTTTTATCTGAAGATCTTATGATTCAATCTCAATAACATTAGTTCGCTAGTGTTAAATAAACTAAAGTTTATCTAACTTGACTAAAATTTGAAATTAATAGTTTCGTTTTCTCTTTAAATATCCATTATAAATAGTGTAATAATAAAAAATAAAACAATAATGAAATAAACAAATCCATGAAGATAAAAGTGATATAAATGGATATAGAGAGTATAAATACTTATTGGTAGTGTGAAGTTTCGTCATTACATCGGAGAAAAAGTTATATCAAAATAATGCAGTGAATCCTCCTTTAAAGCATTGATAAGGTACATCTAAAGCATTCAATCCACTTTGAATGTTATGCTTTTATAACTTAGCAAGCTTAAATTGAGAATCCACTTAAAGTGATGCTACTTACCGATAAAGTAGTTAAATCAAATTTTTTAACACCTGCTTTAGTTGTATAACATAGAAAATTTTATGTGATCGTATTTCTTTTCAACCAAGTAACCAAACCTCGGTATAGGCCTAAGTTCATGGTTTAGACTCCCAGCATCAATTCAAGTTCTACATTATAAACTGCATAGATTAAAGTACTATTGAGTTTATAACATAAATGTAAGCAATATGTTTGTTTTCTTATACCGGCGATGTCGAATAAATAGTAAATTGACTTTGAGCATTAGATGCTACCCTAACTTTCAATCATTGCCTTTAGTATTCAAAAGTTGCATTTATATTTTTGCACTAGAACGAAGAGAATATATGTGCTATGTAGGCATATTGGATAGGTAGATGCATTTTGTTAACGGTTAGTCTAAACCTTTGGATTTTTCTATTTTGCTTAATAATCTAAAAAATGAGCATTTTAGATGAAAAATTTTCATTATATTGATTAATTTTTTTGCCATATCTTCAAAACAAAATAATAGTTTTATATTAACTCCATCAAATTAATTATTTCACTTCTCACTTAATTACTATTTATTTGTGTAAAAAAATAAGTAAACCTCTTTATGGTATTTTGGAGTCATACGCTATATTGCTATTAAGTCTTTGTCACCTTCACTGCTAAGTGATCGATGAACGCTTTGATTGCATAACATTGAAAGTTTTTTTCTTTCTTTTTGAAATTCATATAAATTTGATGAAGTCAATCAAATGCAACTTCTTTTTAAAACATAGTTGAAATTCAATACCCTAGAATGGTATTGTAGCCTTCTAATTTTTAACTTCATTGTATAATGCAATAATTTGAAAATTCTATTAGTAGAATGTGTTCGCTATATTTTAATTTTATTTTTATTTTAAGAAAAGAGAAATGTAAACTAATCAATATTTGATGGTAGTTGTTTTTAGTTATCCAATGCCTATTTGTGTGTGTATTTCAAAATTTTGGCTATCCACATATTATTTGTCCAACTCCTTGTATCATCTGTTACATAACAGCAAAGAAGAACTTTTAGCTCATGGTTTTCTCCACTCTCCTTTGCTCCTCTCTATAATATTTTCTTAACACCATAATCTATCAGTTTAAACTTATTCTACAAAACTTCTTGCACCATTTTACATTTGAGTACTACTACTCTACTTACCTTTTAAAAAAAATCTACAATCATCTACATATCTCTTCTCGTATTTCTCCTATTTGATCAATATTTATATTGATTATGCAATCCAAAATTTAAATTGTTTAATACACCTAGTTAACTAATATTTGGTAATCCATCAAGTAAACCCTAAAAGATAACAATTTCAATATGTTTACTATAACCGCATCAACAAATTGAATAAATCAACTTTTCGTTCACATACAAAAAAAACAACTTTATGTTCATATACAAAGACATATAAATCACATAGCATAAACTATATATATTACCAATATTAACTAATTTACTTTATAATTTATTTATCTCAATGAATTTATCATACATTTCACTTTAAATTATGTTTTGTAACTTCAACTACCTACGTTTTAAAATTTATATAGTTGCTTGCGAACTCTTTTCAATTCTACAATTTTCCTACGTTTTAAAATTTCTACAATTGCTTCAACTAACTATGTAATTTTAAATTTAAACTATTTAAATAAATGTAACCGATTAATATTTAGTAATTCATCTGATAAATCCTAGAAATATAATATTTCGATGCACATATATTATTCATATATATGAGAAAATATTGATAAAATTATTATTTTGATTCAAATGTAACAATATATAAATTATATAACATAAATTGTCTTTAAGAAAATAATAATTTTAAAATTTATTGTTCATTTTTCTACAAATATTTATCATACAATGTATAATAAAATTTCATTTTTAGCAATTATTAAAGGATAAAGTTAAACTAAAATGTGTCCATGGAGTACACTCATAAAATTAGGTTGTATAAAACATTTTCATTTTCAACATGATATTAAACATTACTCAACTAATAATTCAAGTAAATTCTACATGACTTTATTTTGAAAATAACGAAGTTGTAAACATAATCCTCCCACGACAACTAAAATATGTGGTTAACTGCAAACTTTACATGGTTTAATGATTGAAATCTAAAATAATGGATAAAAATTAATGCGTAGATAAGCTGGACATAAAATGTTATCCATAATTGAAATTATGGACAAAGATCTTCTCAATTTTCTTCTATAATTTTAAATTCAACTCCTTATATTTTAATAAGATAAGTTAATTATTAATTTAAATTATTTAAATAAATTCAATTATTTAATATTCATTAATTCATTTAATAAATCCTTAAAAATTGACAGTTCGGTATACATACAACATTCATATCATCAAAAATGCTAAAGTTATTTCTTCATTTATACGTATATTTAAGTATCACATAAGATCAATTATTTCAATATACAACATAGCAATTTGAAATTATAATTTTTCATTTTTTAGTTAGGACAATAATTCACATAGGGATCTGTGGTTAGTAAAATTATGTCATTAACCTTACATAATAATATTCATTTATCTCGGTAAATTTATCATATATTGCATAATAAACTATTTTCAACAATAATTAAAATATAAATACTACCTCTTGTCACACCACTGTCGATTAGATTTTTTGAGTTTGATCCATGAGGTCGCATGTTTGAATCCTACATAGCGCGTGATTCGAACTACTACACATATATTGACTTGTAGGATGTTATATACTATCTCACACAATTATATACTACCACCTAAGTACCAAATTTAAAAAAAAAAAAAAAATCAATACCAACTTTTAACAACATCAAGGGTGTGTAATGCACATGTTCTAGTATTTCTACAAGGCCCGAAATAATAACTAAAATTATAACATACATCAGTTAGCAACACTTCAATTACAAAATTCACCCAATAAAGTATATTCAAGTCTCCACATCAAATTAACCACAACTCACAAACTAATCTTCATATCAAGAATATATTTTACCAAAATTGTCACTTTAAAAGCTACAAAAAATTACAAATTTCATTTAAGAAACAAGATCACTATCCACAACATACATCATCTCTTCTTCTTGTTCAACCAAGAATTGGCTCTCAAGAAAATCCTATCAAACTCATCCAAATCTTCAACTTTCACATCATTCTCCAACAAATTATCCCCACTCCTAACAGAGGCCGAAATACCTCTCAAATGGTGTTCAAAATCATCATCTTCGTCTTTATGTTCTACACTAGGGATTTTATCAAAGGCATCGAGATAGAGTGGCTTTTCGTCTTTCTCGCAGATTTCTCCATCCGAATCTGTTTCGAACATGTCCGAAAGATCTTCGGACTCTGACACCGTGCATGATTCATCCGAAGATGGATCTTCATTTTGAATGGTTCTTTCTTCCTCTACTTCTTTGAACTCATCAATTTTGATAGGTTCATTGTGATTCAGTACAATGTATTTTGGATTTTGTGTTGATGCTACTTCTTTGGTTGAAGGTTCGGGTTCATGTTTGTACTCGCCTTTTGCTTTCATTCGTGCATGGAGATCGACGAGGTCTTGTTGAAGTCTGGGTATGAATCTCCTTACTGCTCTAAGACTGTCTCTGTACTTGGATTTGTCCAAGGCCTGAAACATTTGAGAACATCCTAGTCAAGAAAAGAAAAAACGCATATTGTAGTATTTAATGTCTGCCGTGTGGTACGTTGTTGTCCTACCCTTACTAGTTGCCTCGTACTAGTTTTTTTGTAGTATTTCTCTTCCGCTTGTTTGAGGCGCTAGTATTGTATTTTTGTATTTGTTGTATTGTAAATAAAGTATCCTTTTCCACCAAAAAAAAAATAGAAGTAGAAGAAGAAACCTCTAGTTTGAAACCCATTTCAAACTATATCTCTCTGGTTAAGATTCGATTCTCATACTTCAATCCTAAACCCATTTCAAACTATATCTCTATGGCTAAGATTCTCATATTCCATTTCCACAGTTGAGAAACATCATTCAATTAATGCTTGCTTGAATCTACAACTCAAGTTTTATTGTTTTCTAAACAAAATAAAGATGGGTAAAAAAAATGAGAAAAATTAAGTTTCATATTTATATGTTGAAGTTCAAACATCAAAACCAATTTTAAATGTATAAATTATTAATATCGACATAAGAAACAAACTTTTACATACTCAAATGTTATAAGTTTGTAACATACTAATATTTATGCACATTAGAATATGAATCCATATACAACTTAAGTTCAGCTTCGATTTAAAATTTGAACTTTACGATTTACGCTTTGAATCCCTTTTCGAAAACCTTGTTTGTGAATTCGAGCTGAGTTTCAGTTCATGGTTCTTGCAGCTGACTTTCAGTTCAAGGTTCTTACTGATTTAGTGAGCTTCATTGTGGAAGTGAATTAGGCAAGCTGCGGAATAAGCGTTTTGGTATAACACCAGGATTAGAAATTTGAGAATTGGTCATGTGGCCAAAAACAACATAAAATGTCTCCTTACGGAAAGATATCACTTCATTTATGCAGTTCTTTTTTCTTTTCTTTTTCTCATGGTTCTAAAATTGGTTTGAAATATATGAGCTAATTTTGGTTTGATTCATGAGCTCAAACATATTTTTTGTTGAATACATACTACTTTATCCACAATTAGATGTATGAATATGACTGGAATAGAAACCATATTAAATATATGTTTTTAGCATCATTTACAAAAGCCAGTCTTTTATGTGAAAATTAGTGTGTCCGTAACTGAGTTCTGTACAAGAATATAAGATCAGAATGCATAATATATAAACACGTACCTTTTTCCTTGGAAGTGCAACCTTGGGCGACATAATTTCAGTAGGTGGCTGGGAATAATTCTTCCCTCTATACATAATAATGGTATTTTCTTCATGAATATCGAGCACAATACCTCCACTTAATCTAGCAAGTTCTACAGCAATTTCTCTTACTTCCTCTTTAGTAAAAGTTTTTACTATGACTTTTAAAGTTTGATGCTTCTTCCAATGCAAATGCATATTTAAAATTACACCTTGATATATACCCCTTCTTCCAACAGGGACATAATTTTTCGATTTGTGGCCCAGCTTTAGCAAATAAAAATGTTCTTCTGGTGTGAGAATTTCTGGATCATGTGTTGGTTCTGATGTTTCTGGTGGTTCAATCTTCCTTAATGCCTCAACAAGTCGTTCTTCCTTTTTCCGAGCCTTTTGCATAAAAATAAATGATATTAGTAAATATAATGGAAAATGAAACACTGGTATAAAATGGGAGGTTCATGAATATGCTGATGCTACGTCCATAAGTTATAAGGGTTAATGTAGTATGGGTGGAAGGTAGACAAAGGGTTTGTTCACTATCAAATTTGCATGTACAAACATCCTAACTTGAGTAATCTCACTAAAAGAAAAGCACAATAAAGATGCACTGTTGGGTGGAAATTATATTTAGCTTATAATATTTCAAATGTAGCTCATTTTGTAGATCATAGCTAGGATGGAAAACTATGTCTTGAGATCATGTATCCACGAAATTGATGATAACACAGATACTCATACAAGTTGAATTCATCACCATAACAGAGTTCTTGCAACGTTGGAAAAATGAACTGTGAACAATCAATCAGATTCATTATTTTGGACCAATAGGAAAATGCAAAATTTTAGTAGTGATTGAAAGTTGGATTTACATTTTATAAGATATCGAAATCACAGAAATTTGATTCTCACTAAAGTCTGAACTTGTGTATGTCGATTTTAAGTGATATATCCGCAACTTTCTTTGATATCAATGAAAAATTCCTTCTTTGTGCAATTTAATTCTTCACCTTCTTGCAATGGTGTAACCAGATAAGCAGAGAAAGAAGAGAACACCAAAAAAATAGAGAATTTTACCCTTCTCAGCTTGTATAAAATCTTTTCTTCTGCAGTCATTCTATTGTACTCTTTCTGCTTCTGATATCTAAAGAACTTCATAAACTTTATCACCGCTCGCCTACCTTTCAAGTTTTTCCTTTTTGCTCTTAAAATACTTTTGGCATCCTCAGCAACATTATCTGTTCCCCTATTTTGAGGTTCAGCCAGTTCGGTTGTGTTGCTAAGCTTCTGGCTAGTATGAATATTGCATGAACCATATGCAGGTCTTTGATCAAGAACCTTGAAAAAAGCAGGTTGTCTAACAATATAATTAAACTCAGGAAAGCTAAATAAAAAATAAAAAATAAAACCTCGTGTATAACAAGAAAAAGACATAAATACCTAGTGACGATAAACACCTTAAAATCATACGTTCCAAAACGCGATTTGGAATGAATCGCAGCCTTTCCTATCCAAGAGTTAATTTGGACTGCAACCCGTGTAAATCGTACGATCCTATTTCAAAACGAAAATATTGAAGCCCCATATGGAATCGCGATTACAATTCGAATTGAAACAAAACCAAAAGAGAATCAGTTTAGCATCACGATCTCAATTCAGCAATCAAAAGGGAAAAAAGAATAGGAATAAGGAGAAGCAGCGGCAGAATACCTGGATTGAAGCATCTAGGATTCAAAGGCAAGTTTGTTATTTTCTCTTCTATCTTCTGAATTTTTCCCTCTTCTGATTCCCAAGTGTTTTCCTACTGGAACGAGGGGGAAAGACGATTCCAGGATTGAAGACAAGGCGTTAAATTTGGGTGCCCACCAAGGGAATCCCCACCAGTTCACCAGTTTTGGACTCACCTAGTGTCATTTCGGTGAACCGGTCGACGATTTACCCGATATTATTAATACTGGATAAATAATCGGTACTAATAATACCAGATAAATCAAAATGCAATGATAATAAAAAAACATTATCGTTATCTTATCTGACATTATAAATGCCGGATAAAACAAGGATGATAATTTTATTGTTGTTTCCTTAAACTCTATAGTTTTTTCATTTTTGCTCTTTCAAATACAAGCTTTTATCTTCATTTCTTTTTCATCTCTTAAATCTCATAGATCAGTATCACGTTTAGTTGCAAAAATAACTAACAATCAAAGAGGAAAACCTGACATCCTCTTCATTTCGGTGGTTTTAAGAATATAATCAAAATTCTAATGTTTACAATAACTCTCTGCCTCGACAGAGCAGTCAGAATTATCAACAAAATTCTCAATTTGTATCTCAAATTTCGTTCGCATTACCAATCACAGCAAAGGAGTCAAGACTGCAATGATCAATCTAGCAATAACTATGTAAATATTAGTCCATGATATCATTCACAAAATTTTAGAGGCAAACAAGGATCATTGTCCCAGTGTTTAAGTGATTCGAATTTGGTGCGAGAGGTCACAAGTTCGAAACTTGCATAGCATGATTCGAACATATATTGACACAAAATAACAACTATAGTAGAATTTTAACTTCTCATTCTAAAGCTGCGACAACGGTTTCAATCAAAATCAAAATGAATACGGAGCCTTTGTGGAAGATGAAATCTTATGAGATGGAAACAATGATTTAAGTCAACAACCCCAATGGACTCAAAAAAGACCGAATTCAGGAGGAATCAACATAAACGAGTCATCAATTCCTAAAGTAAATGAAATTCCATCTAAATTTCTACTTCTAATCAAAGGGAATAGTAAAAAAAGGACAAGAAGAACTTGTTATTTGTTGGTTAGAGTGTTTCTGCTGATGATAAGAAAAGTACATAAAACTATCATAGGTTGAGTCTGCTTTTCGGGCTTCTATTTCAAACATATTCCATGCTCGTCTACCAAATAGTATTCCTAGAATCGTTAATTCTTTAAAAAAATTATGAGACATATGAACATGGCATACAAAACATAGGATGAAATCATGGCAGTAATGGAGACGAGAAAACAAAGTAGGGCTACAGATGTTAACTTGGTGCGTTTTTACTATCAACCATCAATATAGTAAATTATTTATTATTGCAATCCCTTAATATATATTTTTTAATTTTCAGCTCAAACACACTAATGAAGCCTATGTACAATAAAACATGGGAGTTGTGTTTAACCTTTTGCAAGTTTACAATGTCCTTAAGAAGGAAGACAAATGGAGCATGATAAAAAAAATACTCTGGATTTTAATTTGCACCAAGAACAATGAATCATGATTCGTGTATGGGAGATTTCGATGCCCGGGGGCCACTGAAGAACAAGAAATCCCTCCATTTCCATAGTAATAATGTAAGGAGGGCAGTGGGGAAACGTAGATTGAAGAATAAAGTTGTGTACACATCTATTACGATAGAATAGTAAGACCGAGAAAGAAGAAAAAAGAAGAGTAAATATTCGTTTGCAAGAAGAGTATTTGGAACTCAAAAGAGAGAAATGGGAATGAAGAAAGAAGAGTTTGCTTTAGCTATATTAAGTTGTGATCCATCTAAGCTTGAACCTGAAAAAAGTGACGGAATGAATAGAAAAATTAGAGAACATCATGCTAGTTTAGGATTCATCCAATTGTTAGTCATATCTTGTATGTTTATGGCTTATTATAATGTTGTTTATGTATTACAATTTTATTTACAATTTAATTTCGATTGTAACTTCTGTATGATGTAATGAAGATTAATTTGGATTCAATGAATAGTTAATTGTTGACCCAAAAAATGGACCATAATTTTATTAAAGACCGATTGATGTTATAAGAGATGTTTGATTACAAGGCTTTAATTATCTTTAGCTAGATTGAATCCGCAGAGTTGGAATCCACTGGAGAATCACAGCGAATTCCTTTGGAGATTGTTTTGAGGGGGGTAGAGATTGAAGAATAATTCCAGCAGAGCTTCAGCAACAATTCCGGAGAAGATCCCCTTTATGTTGCAGGTAGGTTGGTATTTATATGGGTCGAAGAGCTTCTGGGCTAGGCCACGTCTTCATCATCTCGTAGGTAGGTAGGAAACGACCCATGGAGAATTTGGCATGAAAAACAAGGAAGAATCATAGGTCGCTTGATACCCATGGCCAATGGGTTGTTGCGACCCATAGACTTGGCTCATTTTGCAAGCCAATGTCTTGGTCACTTCTCTTATGTCTCTTCTTGTAGTATTTTTTGCCAGTTTGTTTGAAGGTTTGCGGAGGGATATGTGTTGCTGATGATCCAAGCACTTAGGATTTTTCTAAAATTCGAAATTGGAGATGTTTTGATAGTCTTCTATCCTAGTTTCTTCATTTTGATGGCAGTTTACTAGCATTTTGCGCTCAGTTGCTGTACTGAAAAAATGCTGATCTCTCGGCTTCGTCGATCCCAATCGTTGTCTTAGCCATAAAGCTTGGCCCTTGTTGATCCCTTATCTTAGCTTTTTTGGTGAGTCCTGAACTATCATGTTTACACGAGGTTATCCTATTTTCTATTTGTTTCTGCTGGGTTAAAAATCCGGATAACATTTTCTCCCTAGAGGACGTATTCGTTGTAAACAAGGCGTGCTTTGGAAGTTATCGCTCTCAATATCCATCCTTCGATCTCCAAGAGATTACATTAGCGATTTACGAATATGTTAACCCAACGTTGTTGGTTGTCTTTCTTTGGTTCTGGCTGCCACTATTTGCCACAGTATACCACATTTCTGCCCGTAATTTCCCGGCATGCCTTAGAATGATGAACAGTTGTAAGAGATTGATCTCAAGAAGAATAGGTGGAGTTTCTATTCCTTCTTCTCTCTTCTTTTCTTTTTTTAAGTGGATCGCTGGTGATCCATGTGGGATGGGTCATTAGCGACCTAACTTCTTGGTTTATTTAAATATGTTGGTTAGGTCGGGTCGCTAGTGATTCATGATGGATCGCATGTGACCCTTGTACTTAGCAAAAAAATTGTTATCTTTTGCTTGCGTTTTATACTACTCAAGCTGACCAAGCCATTCACTCGACCCGAACCGTTTACTCCTTCATGCGATCGACCTTTCCTACAATTCGACTCCAGGCGATCCAAGCACCATCTCGACCTGATTCATCACTTCACTCAAATCCATCCACTGTTGATTCCCTCAAACGCTCGCCCATTTCGTGAAACCCTAGTCATCCCATCATCTCGTTTGAATCCAAACCCTAGCCCGCTGTTGAACTGTAGCCGACCTATCATTAGCTCGCCACCGATCCATTCCATAGCTTGCTGAGATTAATTTTTGAATCTTCATGTGCCTTTGAATCCATTTCTAGGTGGGTTTGCTTATTTGATTCACTAATTACTACCTTTGTGTAATGACTTGATGACTAGTGTCCATTTGCAACATTGATTACAAAAAGTTCGAGTTAATTACAGTTTGACAGGTCGAGATAGCCAATCGAGTCTTGAGTTTCTTCCTAGAATGACATTTGGCTATGATCCAATATTTGACGTGTTTTGCTACCTTCGTTCGTTAGACCAGAATCGACTTATGCCCAGTTTCATAGACGTTATCGCATAATATATTACCAGTCTATCCCGATTCTTCCATAGAATTTGGGCTCATCCTGCTTGTTTATTCTGCATTTGGTGTTCCCGTAGTGATAAGAATTTTCCATGTCGTTTCGGACAAAGGTACTATCGATCATCGATCCATAAGGGGTAAGTGTACAAGGAGTAGAAATAAAGGAAGAAAATGAAGGTAACACGGGAATCTTCTTCTTCCACTATGAGCGAACTATCTACATGGGGTAGAGCGCTTGCAGTGTATCGAGCACCGAGTTTACCTCATATAGATAGCACACTGCACTTGCCCCAGTTCGCACTTGAAATCTGACATGCCGACTACAAGTTACCGTTTCTTCGGAATTCAAGTGTGCTAGGGGAAACTGAAATTAGGATAGGTTTACCTAACCGTTTTTGAACGCGAGTTCTGTTATATAGAATGAAGCAGCCATCTATGCGCCATAAGTCAAGCGGGAGAAGCCTAGTGCTCTCAGAAGCTGAATCATCATCCACTTCACAAGCTCAATACAACCAGTTAGTCCCGGTTGGGCCAATCGCAGATAGCATGCCTCCTAACTTTTGAATCCTGTTTAATCCACCTGAGAGAGCTTCGTCGGTGGTTTCCACTAAGGTTCTTTATAATATAGTACGCAACATGGAATTCCTGAAGAAGAGGTGCGTCTACCGTCGAAAGATAAATTCACTCACATGCCCCTCCCCCCCAGGGTATACCGCTTGCCATCAATACATGTGTCTAAATGGAGCTGTGCCTCCCTTCAACGATTTTTTGCATGAGACTCGCTCGAACTTGGGTATTGTCCTGTTCTAGCTTCATCCAAATGGTTATACCATCCTTGCTTGCTTACATGTCCTTCTCATGCGGACGTTTAACTGCGCTCCAAGTTTTGATGAGTTATGGTATTTTTTGGCGTTCAAGAGGAGAGATGACTGTCCCTCTTTAATTATAACCGAGGCCTAGAGAAATCAAAAGATCGTCCTGTGCTTGCAAAGCAACTTATCACAGTTCAAGACGCATTGCTTTTTTGTTAGATACCCCGAGGGATTCAACCGTCGGTGGACGACAGGGGATAAGCTTCTCTTTTTCGTGTATCGAACTCTGAGGCATTGTAATGGAGTTTCTAACTAATAATACGTCTCTTGCAGTTATCCCCAGGCTGAATAGAGATGTGACTCTTGATGAAGTTTGCCAAACTTTAAAGGCTATGGATGCCGAGGAGAGGTGCGTTGAAGTTTTACTGACCAATAAGAACTTGTGTCGATACAGACTGTTGACTTTGGGTAGATCCACCGTTCAAATTGAAACTCTCTCTCTAAGCCGATCCAAGGTTCACACAGGATCCACTTATTCATTCCATAGCTCCAAGGAAGGTCAAGAGAGGTAGCCCATCCAGTGAATCACTAGGTGAGGCCCATGAGGAGGAAGAAGCTGTTGCGAATGGACTGAGTAGTTCAGTTAGAATGCCTCCAATCTTGGAGAAAGCAGAAGACGAGCTCACGCATAGAGAAAGCAAATTCACGCTGGACCTAGAGAAAGAAGAAGGAGAATTCGAGAGTAGTAGCGATGAGTCTACCGCTAGCGATTACTTCTCGTAAGAATCTAAGGGCAAAGACTCGAAGTATTGGGATGAGAATAGTGGAATGAGTCCCGATCTCCCGAGTCTATCTCCTTTCGATGCAAGTAGCATAGGCAAAGTCCCCGAAATTGGAAGACCTCAAGATTCTCCAAGTAAGGATGTCGGAATGGGGTTCAGAGATTTCAGAGATTTCAGCGATGTTTTTGTCGACTTTGACGTTGTCATGAAAAGGGACTTTAAATTTGACACGATGCCTTCTTGTTCGGGCGATATCGCGCTAGCAACTAGCTTGGTTCCGCCTACAATAACCAAAGTCGGTCCGATCTCGCTTACGACAGCCGTTCGTTCTAGTTTGTGATGACGTCTTAGGCCCATATTAGAAACTCATAACACATTGCACTAGGATTATACTTATTTCCATTTTCATTCCTTCATATATTTGCTTTTCTTATGTTATGCTTCTAAAACCTTTTATGTATGCCTCATTTCAGGTATGATAAGGGGATGAGGCTTTTACGATGACTTGAAGACTACACTGATTCACAGCGGTACCCTAAGTGCTCCTTCATCCGCCATCAAGTATGAGACAAGGAAGAAGAGTACAGGCGGAGGAAAGAACTCGAAGCTAAAACCCATTGCCAAGAAGAGTGAGATCAGGCTCGTTTAAATAAAGGCGGATATGAGAAAAGAAGATCTCTTAAGGAAAGAGATGAACCGTCAAAGAAGTCAAAGTTTGATTATCACCCCATCTTTTAGAGTTTGCTTCGAAACACTCTTCCATGGGCCAAGAAATTCCCATCATGTCTGCCCCAATTCTGGCCCCAGCTTATATTTCATCCTCTACCATCATTACTACTGCTCCTAGTGGCTCTCACCCCCATTGGAGCCCTGCCTACATTCTTCCTTCGAGCCCTCCAAGCTTGAGGCGGCGCTTCTAGGTTGGTTCTTAAAGGGGATCAAGTTTGACCTGGATCTCCACCCCATTCGCAGGGATTCTTTTATGCCGCATCTCCAAGCTATCCAGAACAACCTAGAACAGACTAAGAGATGGGAGAAGCTCTGCAAAGAGCATGTTGATGCAAATAGAAATAACTATCAGAGATCCTTTCTTCGAATCCAAGAAAGAAAATTTCGAGAAGGTCTTGGTTGATCGAGATGCTAAGATCAAACAGTTGAAGGAAGAGAGGGAGGCGACGCTTCATGAAAGTAGGAGAACTATCGGTCTGATGAAGGAGTTGAAGGAGGCACATGAAAAAATTGAGATTGTCTGGAGGGATGAGATTAAAAAGACTCATGCGAAGGAGGCACAGCTAAAAGAAGAAGTGGTCGCTTGTAATGCCATCATTGAAGCTCAAAAAAAAACCAATGCTGAAGGGCACAACAAAACTATCTCCTACCAAGCCAAGACTATTACCAAGCTACTGGCTCAGGTCTTGTAGCTTAGTGCCGACAAGACTGCCGTTGAAATTAAGAAGGCTACGATAAAAGCGGGTTACTTGGACCTCCAACATGCCTTCGATAGGAAAATGGAGAAGCTGGATGCGACAATTCTTACTTTTATGTTAACTCTATGTTGCGTCAAAAGATCCTTAGTTATCTCGGCCCGAAGTATCCGTGCACTCTTGCCCTTGTTTGGGAGGAAATCTTATCTCGCCTTCCTGAGAGCGGCGACATTTATTCAGATCAAGAGTTGCGAGATGCTTATCTTAACGATGAATCTAAGAAATCGCTACTCGAGGGCTAGGAGATCCTCCGAGTTGAACGAGAGAAGGAGGCCACCGATGCTACCTCGATGACCGCCGCCGACGTGCTTACTAGGCCTTCTATCTCTGGCGTAGGCGAACCATTAGAGCAGCTCCACGACCAGCCATCGAGTTCAGGATTTGATATTATTCCTCACGTGGTGGAGCCCTCAAAAGAAGGCAAAGATGGTGAGTACGAGGTCGCCATTCATGATCGTTCCTGTAGGGCAGGTAACGTCCATGCTTCTCCTAAATTCGGGAGCTTCCAACTTACGCCACAAGAGCAAGAGGAGTTTAATGCTTTCATTTTTGATCTTATAGGTCCATCCACTTTTCCTATTGACGTGCTAGCCACTTCGACGCCTGCGCATGCTGCCATTTTCACATCTTCTACGGTTGTATCTGTTCCTGCTCCGGTTCTCACATCTATGTCTAGTTCGCAACAAGGGCCAGAAGCCGAGAAGATAACTACGCTCCATAGCCTGGACGACCCTTCTTCGTCTTTGGAAGGTGATTTAACTGCGGAATAAGCCAAGGAGCAGGAAAAGCGGCAAAGAAGCCATAGAAGACTCAGCATGATTTGATTGCCATTAAGAAGGAAAATGTGGAGGCGATCAAGGCTTCGAAGAGTTTTCGAAAATCGAGAAAATGCAATGGGAAGGGAGGCTCTTCTGAGAAAGTCTCGAAGGAAGAGGAGAACATTTCCACTGAAGTGTTCATTGATGTTACCGGCAGTGATACTTCCCCTGAATAGAAGTAGAAACTACCAACCAACAGTGGAAAGGATAGCGGTGGCAAGAAGTATTGAGCAGCCGGTGTGAGGATGGACGTGATTTTGGCTTACAGCTTACAGGAATACTAACTTTTTTTGTTTCTTTTTGAGTCATTCCGTTTAAGTGCAAAGTCTGCACTTTGTGTCCTTACTATAAAGTCTGTATTTTCTTTTCTTTTTTTGACCGTTGTTGTGTGGGTACGGCCCCTATATTTTGACCCTGTGTACAGAAAACTATAAGCAATACAATGATATTTTGAATGTACTTTTATCTATCTGTTCATGTATGTTTTGTGTACTTGTGCTGTTACATTTCATACTTCTCTAGTTCTGTGATTATAGTCAGAGCCCTTCGTTCGAAGTAACATAACTTAGAGATTATCAACACTTTGGAGTTTAGTGAAACTTTAGAAATTAATAGAACTTAGAGAATGTTTGTTTAGAAATTCATAAAACTCCTAAAAACTCTAAAACTATGAAATTTTTGTTTAGAAATTTAAAACAGATATAAAATTTTGAGACAGAACTTAACGACTTGTTGTTGTTTGGAGTAATAGAACTTGAGAACTTATTGTTTACACATGTTTGTCTCTGTACAGGTATATGCCCCTAGTTTATAGGGTTGTTACTTCAAACAATTCTCAAGTAGCCGATAACTTAGGGTTTAGATAATTTTTATCGAAAATTTAGCTAAGTCACAACTTGATTCTCCTTTTTGTTTTTACTTTTGGAAGTTCTACAACTTTAGTATGTAATCCAAGCTCCTTGCAATATTTCAGCGATTATGCGATATATGCGTATTTCAAATGCGCAAAGTGCATAGGTTAATTGAAAGTAGTTTTAACCCTTAAGTGTCCATAGTTGAGGCTATTCATTTGGTTTGTAGCATTCCAATTTTGTTGGAATTGCATGTGTGACATGTATGCATAATTCATATGGGAGCAGTTGGTGCCGATTATGAAATGCGTGGTTCCGTGCATTCCTCGGTGTTGCCTATCTTTGGGCAGTATGAGGAGTTAGTATTTTGGTGCATGGCTCATGAGGTGCGTGGCTTTTTGTTTCTCTTCGGCGTTGCCTATTTTTGGGCAACATGAGGAGTTATAATTTTGGTGCGTGACATATGAGATGCACGGCTTTTGATTTTCCTCGGCGTTGCCTTTCTTCAGGCAACACAAGGAGTTATAATTTTGGTGCGCGGCTCTTGTTTTTCCTCGATGTTGCGTATCTTCGAGAAACACGAGGAGTTATAATTTGGCCCTCTCGATGTTGCCGGAGCAGTATCGATTTTCAGAGGGCAAAGATCGGGTTCCGTTGATCTAAAGGTTTGAGTCGATTTGCTTCCATCGACCTGGCAGGTAATTATTATGAACATGGTTTGGTTGGTTCAAGAAGAAAAATTTATTGAGGAAAGCATAGCAGATTCTTTGCCTATTTATAGGACTCCGGCACTTGGGGGATGGCTTATTTGCTGAAAAATAGAAAAAAATAAGGTAGTTTTTTAAATGAAATAACGACGGAGCGATTTGCTATTCCAGGCTCTGTGAATTGCGATTCCATCGACGATTGTCAGCTTGAAAGTCCCATCCTTGAGCTTTTAATTAACGACATGTGATACTTTCCAATTTGGTCGAAGGTCCCTAAAACAGGGTAAACTCGCTTGAGCACAAGATCTCCAACTTTGAAGGTTTGACTATGAACTTTTGAGTTGAAATATCGTGTGACCTTTTTTTGGTGGGCAGTAGTTCTCAACTCTGCTTCTTCACTTTTTTCATCAACCATGTCTAGCGGTTCGAGTAAGAGCTGCTCGTTTTTCTTTTAATTCAAATTCTACCTTTGATGCGAGGGGACTTCCAATTCAATGGGAATCGTTGCTTTGAACCATATGCTAAGGCGAATGGGGTATGGCCAGTTGCCACTTTGTGTGTTGTCATATACCCCCATAGTGTGAGTGGAAGTTCGCCAACCCAATTTCCTTTTGCTTTTGTTAATCACTTTTTGATGTGGATTTGATGATCTTGTTTATTGATTCCACTTGCCTGTTTTCTTGTGGATGAGCCACCGTGAAAAAGCTATTTTTGATTCGCAAGCACTTGTAGAAGTCTTTGAATTTGGCACATTCAAATTTTGTTTCGTTGTCAGTGATATTTTTTGTAGCACACCAAACCTGCAAATGATGTTTTTATTAAAAAAAAGTTAATAAGTGGTTATGGTGGCCAACGGTTCCACTTCAGTCCATGTTGTGAAATAATCCACTGCAACTATAGCATATTTGGCTCCTCCTTTTGCTATCGGAAGGATGCCAATCAAATCAATCCCCCATATTGCAAATGGCTATAGGCTAACCATCTGCATTAGTCTCGATGAAGGAGTTCTCTTAATTTTGTTGAACCTTTGACAGAGATCGCATCTTCTGGCGTGATCTGCGGCGTGACGATTTATTGTTGGCCAGAAGTATCCATATCGAAGGACTTTCCTTGCTAGGGCCTTCCTCCCAGTATGGTCTCCGCAATCTCCTTTTGTACCTCCTTTAGGATCATTGTGCTTCAACGTCGATCAAACACCTTAGAAGAGGGGTTAAGCATCCCCTTAGATAGAGTATTCTATCATATATTATGAACCGTTGTGCCTTTTGGAGGAGCTTCTTCCGTCGATTTTGGTCTGTTGGAAGGGTTCCTTCAAGTAGATAGTTCTCTATCGGTGTCATACAAGCATCCGGTTCAGTGGTGGTCTCCAGAATCCAGTTTATGTCCATTTCGTCTATGCTTGGGTTTGGCCCCTGCAAGTAGGAATTTTTTTTGGAAGAACTTATTTTCATGTAAGTCCTTGTTTCTAGTTAGTTGAAATAAAATTCAGTTTCTTGGTTTCAATTCTCATTTCTTTTGTGCTTGAGTGTTTGCAGTGCTTTGCTTTCAGTCCGGTGTACTTGTGGTGTTTTTACCGTCAAGTAGAGTTCGTTTTATTTGCCAAGTCTGAGAATCTTGGTCGCAAGTTGTGATTGACGAACAAGTTGAACTTCGGACACTGTATAACTTTGGTTAGTGATTAACACTTAGTTCTTTTTTTTTTGCCCCCTAGTCTCGGGGAATAACATTTGTATTTTTGGTGGCTGATTGCACTTGTTGCAAATCTTAAGCACACGCCCACATTCTGGGGACTTAGGATAATTTGAAACGGATAATCCGGTTCGCACTCCGCAAATTCGAGAGTTATCGATGTTTGTAATGTGGTTCGCGGTCCGGAAACGTAGAATTGATGTTTGTACCCCGATTCGCGCTTCGGGAATCTGGAGTCCGCTCGCACTCTGGGAACGACTTGCTGAATGTTTATACTCCAATTCGCACTCTGGGAAGTTGGAGTCCGTTCGCACTCCGGGAACGACTTATTGAATATTTATACTCCAATTCACACTCTGGGAGGTTGGAGTCCGTTCGCACTCCGGGAACGACTTATTGAATATTTATACTCCAATTCACACTCTGGGAAGTTGGAGTCCGTTCGCACTCCGGGAACGACTTATTGAATATTTATACTCCAATTCACACTCTGGGAGGTTGGAGTCCGTTCGCACTCCGGGAACGACTTATTGAATATTTATACTCCAATTCACACTTTGGGAAGTTGGATTCCGTTCGCACTCCGGGAACGAGTTATTGAATATTTACACTCCAATTCACACTCTGGGAAGTTGGAGCTAGTGTTTACAATCTAGTCCGCGCTCCGGGGACTTAGAGTTATTTCAATGTTTATACTCCAGTTCGCACTCTGGGAATCTGGAGTTAGTGTGAGGATTGTCGTGTATCAATCCTGTTAAATATTAACGTGGTGACATGCCCCCGAGCTTGGGCTTCACATAGCGAGTGACCGGTCGTATCACAGTCACTCCCTACTTGAATTAAATCCCACCGTATGATGGAACTTAGCTCTTCGTGCATTGTGATGTTTTGCGGCGTATTTGATAAATCACAGCTCTGGCTTGAAGAGATAGCATTTTATTGCTAAAATGAGAAAATATGGCAAAGTCAGCTGCCTTATTACAAGTTCGAGTTTCAAAGTGCGAAAATAAAATGCAAAGAAAATAATGAGCTAGAACAAATAAAGCATGTTATGTATAGTAGCGACGAAGACTCTCGCTATTCCAGGCTCTCGGCAGAGTTAGACCGTCAACGGTCGATAACTTGAATGTGCCATCTCCGAGCTTTTGTGAAATCACATACGGTCCTTCCCAATTTGGCTTCATGTGAGAAGGAACCGGATAAACTCTCTTGAGTACAAGGTCGCCAAGTTCGAAGGTCCGCGGTTGGACCTTGGCATTGTACATTCGGGCGACTCGACTCCGATACGCGGCTGCCCTTAAATCAGCCTCTTCGCGCCTCTCATCGAGCAGATCCAGGGATTCGGCAAGTAGTATAGCATTCATTTTTGGATCATAATATGTCACACGATGAGAATGAACTTCCACTTCGACTGGAATAACAGCTTCAGCGCCATAAGATAGAGAAAATGGAGTGTGGCCGGTTGCAGTCTTGTGAGTCGTCCGATAAGCCCACAAGGCATGGGAAGTTCATCAACCCACTTGCCCCCAGCCTTTTCCAGTCGTTTCTTCAAAATAGATTTGATGACCTTATTAACGGCTTCGACTTGGTCATTTGCTTGCGGGTGTGCAACAGCGGAGAATTTCTTATGGATATGGAATCGTAGACAGAAGTTTTTGAACTCAGCGCTGTCGAATTGGGCTCCGTTATCGGTAATAATAGTATGTGGGAGACCGAACCGACAGATGATATTGCGTACTACAAAGTTGATAACTTTCTTTGTCGTGATTGTTGCAAGAGGTTCGGCTTCTGCCCATTTCGTGAAGTAATCGACTACGACGATAGCATACTTCGCGCTACCTTTGGCCAAAGGCAATGTACCAATTATATCAATCCCCCATATTGCAAACGGCCATGGACTGACCATTTGGGTTATCTCAGTAGGCGGGGCTCTAGGAATCCGAGCGTGTTTTTGGCATCTATCACATTTTTTGGCATAGTCCGTGGCATCACGATTTACAGTAGGCCAATAATATCCGTATCGGAGTATTTTCTTGGCAAGTGCTTGTCCCCTAGTGTGATCTCCACATTCTCCTTCGTGTACATCGTGTAACACTCGTTTGATTTCGTCATGCGCGATACACCGGAGAAGAGGAATGGAATATCCCCTTCGATACATAACTCCATTTTGAATAACAAATCGTGAAGCCTTTCGTAGAATTTGTCTTTTCTCGCTTCGACGCTCAGGCAATACACCACGTTCGATATAATCTCGATAAGGAGTCATCCATGACTCCCTAGTGGAGGTAGCTTCAAATGTGAAATCGGTCTCCCTTCGATCAATGCTCGGAGAGGATAGGGTTTCAACCGGAACGACCCCCAACTGCTGAGCCTCACCCGTACTTGCTAACTTGGCCAACGAATCAGCTTTCTGATTGTGCTCTCAGGGTATGTAGAAAATGGCATAGTAATCGAATTGATTTAGCATCTCCAGAACTCGAGTTAGATAAGCGGCTAATCTTCGGTCTTTGGCCTGATATTCTCCTCGAACTTGACATACTATCAACTGGGAATCGCAGTAGATCTCTACAGCGATGATTCTCAGATCACGGGCAAGCTTTAGTCCGGTAAGTAGAGCTTCGTACTTGGCTTCATTGTTGGTTGCACGGAACTCGAACTTTAAAGCATAACATATGGATCGTCCCTCGGGGGTTTCAAGCACTACCCTAGCTCCTGAGCACCGATCGTTTGACGCACCATCGGTGTACAGCTTCCATATGTATTCGGGAGATTTGCTGGTCTCGGGCAAGTCTTTGGGAACAATGAATTCGGCTATAAAATCTGCTAGGACTTGGACGTGAATGGCCCTTCTTGGAGTATAAGTAATGTCGAATTGACTCAGTTCGATGTTCCATTTTAGTAACCTACCAGACGTTTCAGGCCGCGTGAGGACTTGTCGTAACGGCTGATCGGTGTACACAGTAATAGGATGAGCTTGAAAATATGGACGGAGCTTCCTCGAGGCAATGACTAGGCAATATGCCAACTTTTCGAGCTTTGGATAATTTCTCTCGGCTCCGGTCAATCGTTTACTCACATAGTAGACCGGCTTTTGCACTCGGTCTTCCTCCCGAATTAATGCAGCACTGATTGCATTTTCAGATACCGCTAGGTAGAGATATAACTGTTCATGATCTACAAGCTTTGAGAGGATTGGTGGTACGGAAAGATGTTGGACTAGCGATTGAAATGCGCCCTCACATTCTGCAGTCCATTCGAAGTTTCGTTTCCCTTTTCGAATCAAATCGAAGAAGGGAATGCATTTGTCGGTCGACTTCGAGATAAACCTGCTCAGTGCTGCGACTTTCCCATTAAGGCTCTGAACTTGCTTTATGGTTCTCGGAGTCTGAAGATTTCTGATAGCCCAGATTTTCTCGGGGTTGGCCTCTATTCCTCGGGCATTGACAATGAACCCAAGGAATTTTCCGGATGCGACTCCGAAATGACACTTTAGTGGATTAAGCTTCATCCCGTATTTCCGGAGGATACTGAACATTGACTCCAAGTCTTTGACATGATCAACGCAGTATTGTGATTTCACCAACATGTCATCTACATAAACCTCCATAGTCTTCCCAATCTGATTGGCAAACATTCGGTTGACTAAGCGTTGATAAGTTGCGCCAGCATTCTTTAATCCAAAAGGCATAACCTTGTAGCAGTATAATCCCAAGTCGGTTACGAAGCTTGTGTGCTCTTGATCGGGTACATGCATGGGTATCTGATTGTAACCTGAGTAAGCGTCCATGAAGGATAATAATTCATGTCCTACGGTTGAATCTACCAGTTGATCGATTCGGGGAAGTGGAAAACTGTCTTTCGGGCAAGCTTTATTCAGGTCTGAGTAATCGATGCACATTCTCCATTTCCTGTTTGGTTTCCGGACGAGTACGGGATTGGACACCCACTCTGGGTATAAAGCGTCTCTAATGAACCCATTTGATTTCAACTTATCGACCTCTTCTTTTAGGGCGGCAGATCTCTCTGGATCCATACCACGCCTTTTTTGCTTGACCGGGACAAACCGCGGGTCAATATTTAGGATGTGGCTCGCGATGTCTGGCGAGATCCCACACATATCAGAATGCGTCCAAGCAAATACGTCCAGATTTGCTTGGAGAAACTCGACCAATTCCCGTTGTGCTTGCAGGCTCAACTGCAACCCAATTTTCAACATCTTTGAATTATCGTTACCACTGATCAGAACGTCGATTGTTAATTCATCTGTTGAAGCCTGACTTTCTCTAGATTCATCTTTATTCTCACTGTCTCGGGGGTCTAGATCCTTCTGGAATTGGTCGTGATGCCAGGGTCGAGGCCCAGGCGTTAATTGTCAATTGTCGGTGAAACGGACGCAGAGAGATTCCTCTACACCCTTTCCTTTTTCCTTTCACTGCGCCTCTCGTAGCTCAGCAACATAGCAAGCTCTCCCCGCAGCTTGATCTCCTTGTATAACCCCTATCCCGCGATCAGTAGGAAACTTAAGGGTCAAACACCATGGGGCAATAGCTGCCTTAAATTCAGCGAGTGCCGGTCGGCCCAAGAAAGCATTATACGAAGAAGGAATATCCAAGACAATAAATTGCAACATCCGAACTCTTCGGCATTCTCCCACTCCCAACTCCACCGGCAATTCAACCATTCTGGTTGGTATCGTCGCACTTCCGTTGAAGCCATGGACTTGTGATTGACAAGGTTTTAAGTCCTTAGCTTCCATCTTCATTAAATCATATGCTCTTTTAAACAGTATGTTCACAGAACTCCCACTGTCTACCAAGATCCTCTTCATCCAAGCAGGACCAACTTGAGCGGATATAACCAGTGGGTCGATCGTGGGGGCTTCGATTCTATCAGTATCTCGACTTCTAAACACGATGTCGTCTGTCATCGTCTTCTGTTGTTTAGCCGGAGCCCCGTCTTCAGAATTTCTACAACATTCGAAGTCCGCATGCCTGATCGAACTGGCATACGACTCCATTTCCCCCCAGCTTCTGTCTGCCGGATGGGGACCACCACTTATTATATTGATAACCAACCTCCCGCCCGTACGAGCGGGTTCACCCCGCCTTTCCTGATTCTGTGTACGATTTTGATTGGATGGGCCCGCTCCACCAGACTGCGGCGCCCGAACAAACTGGTCCAACTTTCTCTCTCTGATTAATTTTTCAATGAGGTCTTGCAAATGCCTACACTCATTGGTATTATGCCCGTAACTTTCATGAAACCTACAAAATTTTCCTATTTTAATCTGCCTCTCCGACGAAGGCTTCGGAGAAGGCTTCTTGTATTGCATAGTATTACAAGTCTGTAGATATACGTTTTCCAGCGACGTGTTGAGCGGTGTATAACTGTCAAACATTGCGGCCCTACGCCTCGGACCACTATTCTGATCTTGCTTCTTGCTTCGATTATCGCCGTTTCTCGGTCGTTGAGTCTGTTTATTTTGAATATTCAACTCAACTTTTCCTGAACTCTCACCGGTCTGTTTAACCGCAACATTACTCTGAATCCCTTCACTGCTGGGCCTTGCATCGTCCTGCTTCCTAGACTGTTTCGCATCCTCTCGCCTCAAGAACCGAGCGGCTTTGGAATAGAAACGGTCCAACGATGCGGGAGGCTTTCCAGCCAACCAATTGCCAAACTCGGAATCAGGATCGATTCCTTTAGTCAAAGCCATTAAAATAGAATTATCATTGGGGTTGGTGATCTCTGCGCATGCAGCATTAAACCTCTCCAAATATCGTCTAAGTGTTTCTCCGGGAGCTTGATTAACACTTGATAAGGTATTAACATCCTTAGGTCTGGCAATATGCATACGAAACTGCTCAACAAATTTGGTAGCTAACTGATCAAAAGAAGAAATAGATCGCGGTGGTAGTCGTGTAAACCACATCGTCGCAATTCCCCCTAAGGAAATGGGAAAACTACGGCATTTTACTACGTCATCAGCTCTCGCAGCTGTCATCGACCATTCGTACTTCAAAATATGTTGATTTGGGTCGGAATTCCCTTCATAGGGCAGGGTTGGCATTCTGAATCGCCTAGGAGGTTCAGCATACAATATGTCATCAGTGAACGGGGTTTGACTTGGGGAGATTCCCCAATCGTCATTCGTTAGGCCTTGACTCTCGCGAATCATTTGGCGTACCATGGCTGAGAGGTCTGGTGTTGCTACATTCTGAGGGTAGTGAGCCAAAGTGTGGTCGGGTTCCACAGTGCGAGATGGGATCGGACGCTGTCGACGATCCGTGTCTCGCCTCCTTGGCACAATGTCTTCCGGGACATAGGGTTCCGGTGCTCGTTCCTGCTGGTGGTAAGCCTGGTTGGAGTGATTTCGGGTATCAACTCCTACGTCAACCGCAGCGGTGGTGGCATGGTTATCCGCGGTATGTTGCGGTACAGCGCCCCCTCAGGATGAGGGCCCTGTATGAAAACTAGCGGATGGGCCGACTCTTATCTGTCCCACGGTAATGCTGCCTGGTGGTCAACAGCCTGTGCATAGCTTCCCTCTAGCTTGGGACGGGTGGATCTGTGATTGTAGTCGGATGAAGCAGAACTTTCCGTGGAGGAACGAGACGCATGATCCCTCCTAGATCTTCTATGCCCTTGACGATCTAGTTGGCTGGCTAACTCAGTGTTGACGCGCAACTGCTCGGCTAGTTGTTGCCGACTTTGAGTTAGTTCTTGGAGCAACGTCTGGAACTCTTGCCTGGTGACCGGACCTGAGGGGTCAGAATGCCCGGTATCATCTTGGTTAGGTGGAGGTAGTTGCGCGGGATTTTGCCTATCCCGGCCTTCTTGACCAGCGGCAGATGTGGTTCTTGTGCTAACCATTTTAGATAGTGAACTCCTTCCCTAGACTTTGGCAAATCGGAATAGAACGGAAGGAATCTAAAGATGAAATCTGGATCTCTCCCTTAGATTTATGCAATCCGGTATCGACGACAGATCCAAGGAGCAGGAGAAAAACTGGGTTTTCTCAGTGAAAGCACCAAAGTGTTTGTACCAAAATTGGGCACAACACTCTTCGGGAGTCTTTTGAAGAGATAAAAATGAAGAATATGAATTGAAAATGAGGATTATCTAAAAAACTCCAAATAACAATAAAATAAAGACAAAGGCAAGCAATTTATAGTGGTTCGGCACTATGCCTACGTCCACTGTGAAGTTTTAGCAATTTTATTGACTCTCTTTCAACGTTTACAAGCGATTACAGCAAGCAACAGCAGGTTACAACTAAAAATTCAAAATCAACAGCTAGTATATGATGTAGGATGATGAAGATGTCAATCCGGCAGAATCTGGGCGCTTGAGAGTCGAAAGATCCCTTTTCTGTTGGCTCTGGGGCTCTATTTATAAGCGTAGGTTGCTGATATTTCGCTGAAAACTCGGGAGACCACTTCTGGCACGTGAGGGGGCCCACACGCCCGGTCTTAAGAAGTTTGGGCCTACTTTGGCATCGGTTCGAACTCCATTCGAACCGATCAAGAATTCATCCAATTGAGGTGAAATTTGGCGTGGACACTCTTCGACATGAATGCAAGCTTCTGTGAAAATTTCGTGGCATTTGGATCAGTGGATTGAGAGATATGATGGATTCGAGATGGGGTTCATTGCGTGGCTGTTTGGTTCGAAACCATCCATTCGAACCGATGGTGGCACGCGCCTTCGTGGTGACGTGGAGCGCAAACTTCGAACCGACCCGGTCTTCACTCCGAGTTGACCGCTTCGACTCCTTGTATCTCGGCGCGTTCGAACCGATGGATGACACGTCATCATGGCTGATTGACCCAGTGGATTCGAACGAAGCTTCACAGATGGGTTCGAACAAGGCTTCATTGATGGCTTCGAACAACCGATGCTTGATGGGTTCGAACTTGTGTTTCTCCGATGGATGCGAGCTTTGCAACCTCTCCATGGACATCAGGCCCACCGATGCGAACCAGATGGATTAGAAGTTGATGGATTCGAACCGAGGCACTCTGATGGGTTTGAAGTCCATCTATTCGAAGGTGATTGATTCGAATGGTACTTGACGATGGGTTCGAAGACACCTACCGTGATGGGTTCGAAACTAGTGCTTTTCCTATCAAGTTGAATCGATCATAACTTGAGCGTATGAACTCGGATTGACTCGAAATTTGAGATGACGACTTCTATGATCTTTCTTGTCACGTCCTATCAATTGTAGTTCAATTCGGTCTCGGACAAACTTCAGTGATGTCCATAGCGAAACGAAGTATGACCGATCACTGAGACGAACTGTTCTCCATTTTCGATCGATCTTTTGGTATCGCGGCTTTGCCAAAAAGCGGGATAACATTTCCTTCAATACTCATAGACTAAAATTGCTTAGATGCAGAGATATGATTTTTAGAAAGTTTTCCTTGAGCCTGTAAGCCAAACAAAATCATACATACTCAAACACGGACATGTTTCCAGCAACACAACTTTATATTCCAAGTAAATTTCATTTCATGCAAAATGTTTTCAAACAATTCTACCATTGTTCGTCAAGTAAATCCAAAATTTTAACTAAAAGAATTTAGATTTACTCACCTTTATGCAGTTGGAACAGAAAACAGAGGATAGCCTGATATTTGTTTAAACGGATCTGGAAACTGAACTTGATGCTGATTCATTCTGCCTTTTGATTGAAATGAATTTGAATTTGATGTTGAATTTGTTTCTGGTTTGAACATTTTTCCAGGCGATTGATTATAGTTTGAAGCTTGCTTCAGGTACAATTTTTTTTCCTTTATAGGCTTTTGTTTTATTTTTTTTTCTCTGGTTCGAAAGTTGTTCTCAGGATACAGATTTGTTCTTTGAGTTTTGAAATGAAAATAGAGAAAAGGAGATGAAGAGAAGATATAGATGAATATATGGGCTTAATTTATGATTATTAAAAGTAAAATTAAAATTAAAATTAAAATTAAAAAGTGACACTTGTTAGGAAATTTTAACACTTATCCTTATCCATTTATAATTCATCTATACTTGTAATTAGACACACTCTTTCACTTACATTTGTAATTATGCATAAGTTAATTAGTTTTTAAATGGTTTTAAAAGCTTTTATAATTAATTTCCTAATTAATAACTACATTTCTTAATTTATATAAAAAAATCCTTTAAAAGAAAATGACATTAAAACTAATTATATTCTAAATAAAGTCATGTATAATATAATCTCAAATCCAAAATAATTTTAAGATATATATATCTATCTTTTGAATTTCAATATTCTAATTGTTTGTACCAAAATTGGG
Organism: Allium cepa; assembly: GCA_030765085.1. Classification (NCBI taxonomy): domain Eukaryota; kingdom Viridiplantae; phylum Streptophyta; class Magnoliopsida; order Asparagales; family Amaryllidaceae; genus Allium; species Allium cepa. The sequence continues at coordinate 117,423,572 of CM060945.1, read as the reverse complement.
CACAACACTCTTTGGGAGTGTTTTGAAGAGATAATAAATGAAGAATATGAATTAAAAATGACGATTATCTAACAAAAACTCCAAACAACAGTGAAGTAAAGACAAAGGCAAACGATTTATAGTGGTTCGGCACTATGCCTACGTCCACTGTGAAGTTTTAGCAATTTTATTGACTCTCTTTCAACGTTTACAAGCGATTACAGCAAGCAACAGCAGGTTACAACTAAAAATTCGAAATCAACAGCTAGTATGTGATGTAGGATGATGAAGATGTCAATCCGGCAGAATCTGGGCGCTTGAGAGTCGAAAGATCCCTTTTCTGTTGGCTCTGGGGCTCTATTTATAGGCGTAGGTTGCTGATATTTCGCTAAAACTCGGGAGACCACTTCTGGCACGTGAAGGGGCCCACACGCCCGGTCTTAAGAAGTATGGGCCTACTTTGGCATCGTTTTGAACTCCATTCGAACCGATCAAGAATTCATCCAATTGAGGTGAAATTTGGCGTGGACACTCTTCGACATGAATGCAAGCTTCTGTGAAAATTTCGTGCCATTTGGATCAGTGGATTGAGAGATATGATGGATTCGAGATGTGGTTCATTGCGTGGCTGTTTGGTTCGAAACCATCCATTCGAACCGATGGTTTCGAACCGATGGTGGCACGCGCCTTCGTGGTGACGTGGAGCGCAAACTTCGAATCGACTCGGTCTTCACTCCGAGTTGACCGCTTCGACTCCTTGTATCTCGGCGCGTTCGAACCGATGGATGACACGTCATCGTGGCTGGTTGACCCAGTGGATTCGAACGAAGCTTCACAGATGGGTTCGAACAAGGCATCACTGATGGCTTCGAACAACCGATGCTTGATGGGTTCGAGCTTGTGTTTCTCTGATGGATGCGAGCTTTGCAACCTCTCCATGGACATGAGGCCCACCGACGCGAACCAGATGGATTCAAAGTTGATGGATTCGAACCGAGGCACTCCGATGGGTTCGAAGTCCATCAATTCGAAGGTGATTGATTCGAATGGTACTTGACGATGGGTTCGAAGACACCTACCGTGATAGGTTCGAAACCAGTGCATCACCTCCGAGCTACCACCATTCCATCGCCTTAAACCTTCTTGAAGAACTCGAGATAGTACCTTCACCTTCATCATCTTCGCTATCCTTAACATCGCGGGAAGATACCGCCACCCCAAATAGCACGCCAAATTCTTTTCATTTTGGGTTAAACTGTTTGAAAATTAAGGAATAAATTGGTTTAAAAATTGGAAAATATAAGGTAACTGGTATTTTGGAATGGTTTCTTGGATTGAAAAATGAAAGAAAAGATAATGCCAACTTAGACAGATACCGGATAACTTATACCACTTTATCCGACATTAATAATGTTGGATAAATGGAAAGCTGAGATTTATTCTCAAAACCAACGCGGATTGTCACATGGGGGCATGTTAATAGATGCTATGTTATTCTACTTTATTAGTGCCGAATAACTAACCATTTCCAAATGCATGTTGGGGCTTGCATTGGAGATCAATCGGTTAAAATTGGAATATGGCAGAACTAGCGGATACTTAGTGTTAGGAATGCTCTAAAAATCAAGGGTTATTTAGTGGTTGACTGGAGGTCAACTATGCATTAAATAGACACTCAGAAACAACCTCTACTTAACCTCTTTTGCCATCTTCCTGACTCTCAACTTTACTTTTTTCCTCCATTTTTTAGGTTTTAATAGAGAATACATAGAAATGCCAGCACATCCCATAAAGATCACTAAAAAAACATTCACAGACATATATAGGAAGAAGCTAGTCATGTACACATTCCTCTAACTCCTAGATAGACATTTTACGATCTACAGATACTCTTTGAGCTTCTATCCAGTTATTCGTATAGGTCTAAAATCGCATTGTCTATAATGCAGGTATATTTCTTTAATTATTTTAGTATAATAATTCTTTATGTATGTATCTTACATTCATATCAAATAGCTGAGAGTACATTTAATTTCGCACCTTTAAATTATACGTAGAATTAGTATATCCGTTTCCATGGCAGTTGGGTCAACTGCATAATACATTTTTACAATATTCTTTCCCATCCTATTATAAATAAGCTCCAAATAAGTCTTTTAGCATGTTTCTAATGATTAGCCTGTCCAGTCATTTGATCAACCTCTCATTCAAGCCTTGATAGAGAAGTGGTGGCCCACGACACATAACTACCACTTTTCCGACTTTGAGTTGGATATTACCCCCACCAATTTCTACATGCTTACATGTATTGAGATTGGAGGACATGCACGTAGACCTTTCTATTTCAATGAGTAATGAGCCTCCAAATTTATTTACCCTTTTTGTACTACACACTAATCACGACCTTATTCATAGCAGTGTTGTGCCCTTGACCTACCTTTGGCACTACATCATCACTGATAGAGGTAGAACAAATATGATGGATGTGATCATATAGATATTTCTTTTGTACTTGTTTGGTTCGACCTTTTTCTTGAATTAAAAAAGTATGATTCGTCTAGGCTATCTAGTAGTGCTTGTCAGGCTATACCGGCTTCATATTGTTGATTAGGCTACAACCATTCTAGGCACCTTCTATGCAGTCTTGGATTCATTTGTGCTTGGCGAAGCCAAGCATACGCCTGCTTTTTAGTACATGTTGTCATTATGGTACTACGAGTACACGACAAACATGAATCCCCACATCTAAAGGATAGTTAGTCAGACTCTTGACTGATACTTTTCTAGGATGAGACGATGGGAGATAGTTCATTAAGCACAGCATGCTCCCTTAGGGGTAAGACATGACTTGATGAAGATTAGGTCACAACTCGACATTCGCAGTAGCACCAACATCATACGGACCAGTTAGGTCTCCCGTTGGGCATAACTTGTAGACATCGATCTTATGGTGGAAGATCATTCCTTAATGATTGCATATGCAGTGTCCAAACAAAGGGTTGCTTTGTATGCACCAACATTCTTGCCCATGTGTTATCTGGGTAAGAGATATTTGTACCAAACTATGGGCGATCGTCATATACCAACTGATTTATTAGAGAGAGATGATGATGCATATTGTTCTAGTGTAACTCCATATAGTTTCATGTTACAAGATTATGTACATGGGATCAACTCTAATCTTATAGTCCTTTACATTTCATCTGGGAGAGTTTAGGTGCCACATGTTTCATTCAATCCTATGCTTTCACAATCACCCACATTCTCATGCAATTGGATCCTGGATATATATTTTGGGTATACGATGTCATTGGTACATTGATTGAGCAACCCATAGTATATCCAGATCGTTATGATATTCCTGGCGTGCCTTTAGCTCGGAGATACCCTCCATTTGAGTTACTTATTTTAAGTTATATATATTATTTCTTCTATTGATTTTCATGTTGCTTACCTCAGATATTATTCATTAGTTCAATATGGAGATAGATTGGACCATACCAGACTTTCATGTGTTGTGCTATAAGATATGATGCTCGTACTACTCATATCCAGCATGAGATGCACATGCAGAATGCACATATGTTAGAGGCACAAATAGATGAGTTTACTACTATACTTGTTGTATACGAGCCTTACGGACCACCAGATGGAGGAGAAGCTGGAGGTGATGGTGGTGATGTTAGTGGTGATGATGGAGGGGTAGTGTTGTTGATGGCAATGATGAGCACAATGGTGGTTACAAAGATTAGGACAATGATGATAGTAGTGATATGGTGACGATGACGAAGATGATGATGCTGCATCTTTGACATGATTATACATATTTCTTACATTGTCCGACGTTGACATGTGTTGACTATGAGTTGTAGTTTTTCTAGTTATGATGATGGTACATGTGTACATCTATGTTATGTTGTTATACTGTTTTTCTGTGTATGAGCATTGTAAGTTATATGTTTCTATGTATAAGAATTTTACTGTGCAAGTTATGAGTATTATATCATTAGCTTATGTACTTATACTATCTTGTTTTTCTATGTCTATGCATTGTATGTTACATTTTTATATGAATCTATATTTTACTGTGTATATCATGATAATTCTTTCATTAGCTTATATCCTATGTTTTTTCTTATAATATACTTTATTATTGCAGTAACTAGATTCTTCTTTATAAGAAAACAAGAATTATTATATCAAAGAAGTACTGGATAAAGATATTGCTAGATACAAATATTACGGGGTATAAACATTACTTATGCTAGATAACTTAATCAACACGACGATTAAACCTTTCACACAATTGATTGAGGTATGAATTATTCACTCTTTCTAATTTGTAACAAAAAGTCAACCGCTCTTTGGGAAAAAGGTTCATTTATCCATTGGTGAAATCCACAAATGTAGGGTCTACATCTGTAGTATCAACGATCGATATCTTTACCATACAATACAGTGTCTTTGGGTGCGAAGTAACCATATGAACATCATTTGATGATTTCATTCACATGCAAAGGTTCTCGATATATGAGTGGATTATCATGAGGTGATGCCCCGGCCTAGTACCCATGCTATCAAAGGGAGGTTATCATTTGAAATCATAGAGTAAAGTGGATGGACTGGACCAATTGGAAGCACGTTAAATGAGTGAATTTCAAAAAAAAATCCATTTTGATCTTTATTAAGCCTATCAAGCCTAAATGGATTTTAGATCCAATCTAAATATTTTAAATAAAATCATTATTTTGTTTTGTTTTGTTTTGAAGGTTAGTTTTTTTAGTTTTTAGTTTATAAGTATATCATATATATTTGTTTGTGTGAAATGCATGTACGATAGATAAGAACTGTATATAGTTAATGTGACCATATTTAATGTAGGTGCTGAGGTTTACACCACAACGAACACATTCCCCTTTACATATGCCTTTAGTATCCAAGATTTTGAGTAAAATATTTATATATAATAAAAGTGGAGAAATGTATGTATACATTAAAAAATATTAGACAATCGTATATGATTTCAAATCTAAAATTGCCAATAGTGAGCTTAGTTTCAATTAAAGAAATGTTTGAAATTAACTATGACATTTATTACACAAATTCCATCTTATGATTACAAATTAGAGCAACATATGTTTATTACCATATACATACATATATATATATTAGAATTCAAAATTAATTAATATTTAAATTAAGCTTTTATTATGGAACAGAAATACATAAAATATTAAAGTTGAAAAGAAATAAAGAACTAAGAATTTATACAGAAGTCCATTTAGAAATTTTAGATAAAGAATAAAAAAATGAAAACATTCACATTCAAAATATCAACCATCTAACAAAAGAAATTAATTTTCAAGGTGAAAGTTGATTAATTAACAAAAATAGTTTATTTACATATATGTATCTAAATATTGTAAAATATGACTCATTCCAAATTACTTTTTTTATTAAAAAAAACTTCAATGTAATAGAAAAGGAATTAGGTAAGTTAAGTATATGTAAATTCATTTTAATAACATACAAATATAACCACATAGAAAGAAATCAATAAATCAAAAAAATGAGAAGATGGGCTAACTCGTATCAATAATAATAAACATATTTTGAGATGTGATGAACAGCAAAACATATCTAAATTAAATCAACATAGTAACATACTTTCAACAGAGATAAAAATAAAAGGGTTCGAATTACTTATTATAAAACAAACCAACAGATGTATCATATGAGATCCAAACACATAAGTAACATAAATAAATTGAATAAGATAATTACCAAGGGATGTTGCCAAAAGTCACATCTTGAAATGATGAATCAATCCACCAAGACTTAGTTGAATCAATCTTTGGATTTTGCAAGAATCAATAGATGAGAATAACCTTTTGTTTCAATTTTATTTGATTTTGATTTTGAAATTTTTTTAGGCTTCGGAAGTTATTATTTTTGGCTAAGTTGATAGAGGAGAGGAATCAACGGTGAATTGTCTGAAGAGTCTTTCGAAATGAATGAGAGAGAATGTTTTAGAAAAAATATTGAAACCTTTCAATTCTCTTCTTTAAAATTTTCTTTAATTAATTCCGAATTAAATCTCATTAAATTCTCTCCATTTTTTTAATGTCTATGGACGGCCATAATAGGTGCTATATGGCCCTTAAAAAATTACAAAATCATGCCTAGAATTTAATATATTTAAATCCAATTTGAACATTCTATTGATATAGTATATCGATACCTACGTCTATAACATTTATATACACACTTTATTAAAAACTAATGATATTCAACCAAATCAAATAATATTTCAAAAATATTAATTTATTTAAAAATCCACATAGTATTTATTCTGTTTAAATCCAATTTAAATAATCTACTGACATTATATATTGATAAAACATTTATAACTTTTATATACATACTTTATCAAATACTAATAGTATTAAAGAAATAAAATAAAATTTAATAATTACTATTTTATAAAAATTAACTAATTTAATTAATTTACAATGATTATACATTAATTGTGTGGTTCATTTGGAGTATTCATCGTTTCGGTTGTGCGACCTATAGGTGTAAATTCGGTCAACAATTAATATCGAATAATTCGAATATTAATGTTTAGGCGTCATCTTACTTGGTGGTGCGACATTTTGGCTAAATTTATTGCTAACACGTCTTTCCAATAAAATTAAAGTTTACTTACTATAAGTGGTACTCCGTAGTAATGGTTATTCCATTAGTTCTCTTCATCAACGGTATGTCACATTAGGAGCTATGAAGTTTGGTTTTGCTCAAAATTCAACATCATCCAAATTCAACTTCAATAGTCCGAATAAAAAGTTCTTGGTTCAATATTAATAATTAATACTAACCATTCTACCCTGACAAGAGACATTGACTTTAAGTTGACTATAGTTAATACTAACCCCATATAAGCAAATAGACGAATTCTTTATTAAATAGCATTTCAATTTCAATGCTTCAACTCAGACCCAACTATAGTTGTTCGATGGATGTCATACCATGATTTAACTATGAGAAAAGTGGAGTGTCTGAATTGAAGTTCAATAGTATTCTCATGTAACATCCCGCCTTCTGAGGCCCAAAACTAACTGCTACTGATGCTGCAGTCATCCGCAGTTGTTATTTCTTGACGACCTAATGCGGCTAGTTAATATTGATACACTGGAACACATGAATATGAAAAAATTTAAACTTCCAATAAACAGAATTTCGCATTTCATGCAAATTAAAATTTAAGATTTAATTGCATAATCCCATATGTTAACCATGATCAGATCGCATTTATATGTACAAAATACGATAAGAGCGACATATGAAGATGTCCCCTTATGATGATCAGAGAACTAATAAATATGAACTTTACAGTTCTTAGTACATCACAGCAAAATACACAAAATGGCTCCTATATAGCTAACACTGCCTCTTGCACGTATTTGGAAGCTTATTCGTCCAAAAACCAGAAAGTCTCCCACTCTCAAACTACTCAAATTAATTTTGAGTACCCTAGAGTTTGTGGAGAAACACAAACTTCGAGTCAGACAATAAGTATGATATGAATAATCCCATATCATCTCTTATCATAAATAGATAACTAGCGAGACCACACCGCTTCACTCAAATTATTTACTATGCCCCTTCACCCAAAATGATTAGTCTTAACATAATACGAAATAAAGCCATAAATCATATACATTGGATATCCTATCCATCCATTTATTAAATATCTCATCTAAAAGCAATATATTAGATTTCCTATCTAAAATCAATTTATTAGATTTCCCATCAAAAATCAATTTATCAGAGTTCCCCTATAAAATCTTTAAAATGACTATCCCTCGTAATTTAATAGGACTATCCGTCCCAAATCCATTTAAAATAAATGCATCTTATCCATCGTACATTGTTTTATAAAAGTTGGTATGGGCTATCCATTGCACACTGCATAGTTTTCTAGGATGACTATGAACCCTTTGGTTTCAAATCCCAAGAGTAACCACCTCTGGCAAAACATTCTTTACTTTAGAAATTTGATGTGGGCTATGCACCGCAAATTCCATGGTTTTCCTAGGTTAACGAAGAACCTAACATTTGGCTAATTAAACTATCATGACCTCTATGGTTATTTATCAAAATTCACGATCCACATGATTATTTATTTTCCTAGGTACACCACATGTTTAACATATTCCCATTGGTAGCCCCAATTAGGTTAAATTAAATAAAAACACATTGATAGCCCAATGTATATTTTCAAAAGCATATTCCTGTTTGTAACCTCAAACTATGTATCGAAAACATTAAACCCACCCCGGTGTCCTAAAGGTTTATTTACATCCAATTTATATTAGGATCCCACTTACATATTCGAACAAAGGTACGTTTTTTATGCTATAACCCTTCGAAGTAACCCCTTCAAATTAGCGAAATTTTACTTAAGAAAAAATGGCTAAAATAGCCCTTTAAACCCCTTTGAATGAAGCCCCACTCGAAAGCAAATAAACATCCAAAGTTAGCCCCTTCGAAAGCCTTCCTTTTGAAAGCATCACAAAATCACACCTTTCGACCTTGTCGAAAGGTTTCTTTTCAACCTAGTCGAAAGGTTCCACCTTTCGACTTTGTTGAAAGCTTGGTGTACTCCCCTTATAAAACCATTTATAAACTTTTCGAAAGCAATGAAACTCAAAACCTTCTGAAATCATTGAAGGTAACCCCTTCGAAACCTTTCAAAATCAAACCTTTCGAATTAAAAAACTTTCAAAACCAAAACCTTTCGAAGTCAAAACCTTTCAGAGCCAAACCCTTTGAAACCATTAAAAAATAGTGAAGTGTTGGTGTTGGAACCAAACCTTCAAAATAAATAGAGAGAGGCGGCAAGTTTTATAAAACATAAGATAACCTTTGACTGCATCTAGGTCGAAAGGTTTGAAAGTGGCAACTATGCTTTCGACCTTGTCGAAAGCTATACCTTTCGACTTTGTCAAACAGTTTCATTTAAAACAAGAAAGAAAAACGATTGAAACCTTTTTCTTTTAAACCGTTTAACAATGTCGAAAGCTAGCAGGTGTATTTTCTTTAAAACCAAAACAAAGTTTAATCTCCTTCGAGAGCTCTAACCTTCCATCCCTAAATCTTTTGACCCCTTTCAATTCACTACGTATCAGTCGCTTGATACCATATGCATTGATTTTTGACCTAGTCGAAAGGTTCGACCTTGTCGGAAGGTTTGGAATGGAGGTGGAAGGTCTTGCTGAAAGAGTTAAAATAGTGATAATACTGTTTAAAATAGTTCTTATGTACAATACCTGCCTTGTTTGCCTAAATCTAATTGGTTGCTAGAATTTATATTCAAAATTACTGTCGACTTTCCTTATTTGAGAATTTAAATAAATTTGAAAAATCCCCTTTCTCCTTTATAATTATACAAAACATTTAAGTTCCATACCTTAAATAATTTTATATAAATATTAAAACATCTTGAAAAATTCTAGAAAAATTCTAGAAAATACATTAATATATCATCTTCAACATATTAAAATTTAAAAGCATATGAAGATCAAAACAACTCATAATTTAGCCAAAACTGAATAAAAACGTGTTAATTAGCCCATTAACATTTAAAATACCTATGTCATATCCGAACAAAGGTTTAAATGGTTATGTCCTAACCAAAAGAATCGGGTATAACCCATAGCCGATCCAAATAGAGAAAATGAGATGATAAACATGATTATTCACGTTGATTAGTTAATTAGAGAATGAGATAATCTCCTAGCTTTAATTTCTTAGCTTTTTCTTCAATTTATGCTCTTTCTGGAGCTTTTAATGACCGGTCGAAAGTAGGTGAGGAGTTATATATGAAAAGGTAAAATTTATTAAAGTGGAGGAAGAGATTTATACAAAGAAATGTAGCCTTATTTTCAAGTTTACCCCTTAGGAAATTCCTCCTTCTAAATTTAGTTAAGTCTTATTTTAGTTCATTCATTAAGACACGACCATTTGATTTATTAGTCTCATCTCCCTAATTATGCACATTATTCTATTTAATTTATCCAAATAAATATCCCGAATAATGTTAACTAAAAATCAGGGTATTACATCTCAAATGAAGAGAATTATGCAACTTCATCACTTTGAAAATTTCTATTTGACCTTAGTTATATTAACCAATAGAAAACTCTCAAGTAAGTCATTCCATAATTAGCATATAACATCAGTATGTAATCCCTTGATTCTCCAAGCAACCATGTGCACAACATTGCCTAACATTTGAAAAGCATTACACACTCTAGTCTCAACGAATTTATTGGTGTCCCGTCTCGAAACATTTTGACAAGGAATATTTAAAACAATATGTCATTTTAATGCGATATATTTCTCATGATTACAAATTATTGTAATTACTATCACATAACATATCATGTGAGGATTTTTATTTAATACGCTTTTAGTTAATTAATTGATTGATTATATCACAACATAACAAGTATATATAGAAAGAAAAAGACTCTTACCAAAATGGTTATCGAGTTAGATATGTGTAACAAATTACATAGTTACCCATAGAGCATACCCCTAACGCTATCAATCGTCTACTTGCACTTGGGGTCAATTATGAAATCTTATTCCAACTTTTTCAATCGATTTTCCCAAATACTAATTAGGCTAGTCCTTTTATAAATGGATATCCTATGTTGTTTTAGTTATCTACTCTGTCAATAAACTCTCTCCCTCACTAATAAAATGACTTTATCATGTTAAACTTTTCAAAGCGTGTCTTTTGACTTCTTTTGAGCTCTTGGTTCTTTTGTGAACTATATCATAGCATTGTTATCATAACAACACCATAGGATTCTTAACATGTAGAGCATACATAGCTCAGTTATAAGTTTGTGCATTTATTTATACTTCTTTTATTACAACGTTTATTCAACGTGATATACTTTGCCTTTTGTTAAATAAACCACTATTTCTTGTTTGGAATATTTTCAACTTAAAGTTATTAACTTAAAATTGAACATGAACTAGGATTAGCGTATATACCGGTATCACTTTTGAAATTCGAGTCTGCGCACTCCTTTATAAGATGTCATTATTTCTGTAAACAATTCTCTAGTACTTCATAAATTCTGGAAAGCACTATAGACTATCATTTAGTGATCTTAATTAAAATTTGATACTTACTTTATTTATCAAATAAATAAGTGAAATGTGATATTGTAGACAATATAGCATGTATAATAATTCATATACCTAATGTGGAAGAAACGTCTTACATGCTCTGTATTAACCAATTTTAATACCATGTATGAGCATATCATTTGGGACAATCTCAATATCCTTTTATACTAATTATAAAAGATGTCATTTTCAAATCCAATTTCGAGTGTTAAATAACCAAACTAACATGATTTCAACTTACGTGCATCGTTAATAATCATATATTGTTGTTTACTCATAATTTTAGAAATATTTTGTACCTATTAATTATCTTTCTTATAGACACACGCTTCCTCTAACTGAAAACCGAACTATTAAATTTCTTGATCAAATACTTGCTTAAATCTAATGTTAATCAAATAATACTTTTGTATCATATCTAGCAACCCATAAACTCAGAAATGCTCCCACTAACTTTAAGACTCTTTGGTTATTAAGTGCAAACAACACATTCTAAATCATTATTTAGAAATTTTCTTCATATATCAAAACTCAAAATCACATCGAAAGATAATTTTGCGGATAAAATCTGAATAAACTAAAGTACACTGAATGACGAATTTGTTACAATTATTCAATAATTAAAATTTACGTTGTTATTCGTTTCAATATAGCTTACTATATTCCAATAACATTGGTCTTTTGCTCAAAAAAACACTCTTATGACCGATGGATCATATACTTTCAAGTACAACCATCAAAATTATATTTTGATAGTGTACTTGGAATCCATCTAGAACATGCACATCAAGCCATATGGTAGAGTCAATACTCAAAATAGTTTATTGAAAATCGTGGAAACTTTTTTCAAGACATCGATAAGAAATCATAGTTTCTCTTTAATGTGCGATAGATCTTATCAGAAATTCAATTATTCATGCCCATTTAGGTTTGGCCAATTTTATTCATCCTTCAGTTTTATGTTTGGATCATATCCAAATCCAATTTACTATAAATAATTTCTAAAAGAAATTCCTTCATCATGAAGCTGGTGTTTCTTGAAACAACAATTATTTCTCAATGCAACGGAGTAGGTATTTGTAAACATTTTATGAATTGCCTATATATATGTATGAAACTGATATGAATTTAGGTTTAAAAACTTATATTCATAACATAAATTTGTCGATCAACGTTGATCGGTACCAAACTGCTTTGGGGCGGTTCACATAAGATCACTTATGGGTAAATATTACATCCAGCCTCTCGACTCTGAAACACCCCACTCCATACTACCAAAGAGTATTACTAAGTAATACTGTCTAGTAATACGGAGAATGAGATGATATTGGGATTGCATATGTGAATATACTCTTGGGCTAACACCGGTACATATCTCAAATCATATAATTCATACCATAAATATACTTGATATCGATACAATGCAATAAACATGTATGTCCCTAGGATAGAACAATACATAATCACAATATACAAATAGATTACACAAAGATAAAATGCAGCGATAGAATATAATATAACATATATATAGAGTCCCGGTGGGTTTATAAAATGATGTCTCTTGCCCACATTATACATATATCACAGCATATACATCATGACAAATACATAAATGTGGCTTACAAAATACATAAGGGAATGTAACATCCCAATGTAACTATTAGCTTCCAAAATTGTCCCACATTACCAAATTGTATTACTTTTGGAATATCCGACACTGGCCCGAGTATTATAAATAACATATGGATTAGACTATACCTATAATGATATGGTATTGATAAATATGATATAATAATGTATCCATGGATTGATGTATACTTCATCCATCCAAGTAGTCCACCCATCCATTAATCATATGATGATCATAAACACACATCTATACTTCCATCTCATCATATGTATATATAACTTATAATAAGTGGTGATGGAAACTGACTGTACGATAGACATAAGGTCCCAAGTAGAGTCATATCTCAACATCTCTATACTCGGGTGATTGTTATAAGGGGATTTTCATTCAAAGGGTTTGTTGTGTGCAGGTAATAAGTTTTAAGGATGGCAGTTCTAAAAAATTAATTTTAAGGACAATTTTCAGAAAAATGATAAATGAAGTTATCATTTTCAGTTATGCAGAAATAATGATAAATAATTTATCATTTTCCTGTATAACTTAAAAAGATAAATGAATTTATCGTTTTTTGTAGATTGTCCTTAAAACTAATTATTCAGAAATACTGTCTTTAAAACTTATTAACAGGTAATGAGAAGCCCTTCAACCTAATTTTCACTTGTTATAAATAGGAAATGTATATCTATCACTCAGCGTAGAACCAGACAGGAGATTGGAAACTGTCCACCCACTCTAGAGTCGCACACATAGGCCACACTAACCTGATTCTACAGCCTTAGTTACCTCAAAGATCATCGTGACACATACCCATTTGGTTGCTTGTGCATGCGAAACCTCAATCATGACCCTGCAATTGCCCCAGGTAATAGATTAGTGGCTAAGTACATTAGGGCTAGAGGGCTCCTACCGTATAATACTCACTAAAGGTGTCACAGATCCGGGGCACGACCCTAAGATCGGATCGCTAGGATGGATACTGCCCTAATTTGGTTCTTTCCAATGCATATAATAGGAGTGCAATATTCATACATATAATATATATGTATATATATATATAAGCACCAACCTTGCTCGCCACTATGAGCACCACCTCAAATAAGTACCATCCTAACATCACCATTCCCATCATATAAGTGTCATCTATTTACAATGTATAATCAAATATCACAACAACGTCCCATATCACCATGCATTACTCATTCGTTATTTAATTCTCATAAAATATATTCAATCTCCACAATACTTTATGCAACAAGTCCGATGAAAAAACTGGAGAAATATTACTAAAAGTCCAATACTATATGGTGTTATAACACTATTTATTCAAATTTCTCATTAAGTGGAAAATATAAGCATACATATGATCTATAAAAGCAGTTATACTTTTAGAAGAATATTACACATCATTTGAAAGCATTAATAATTTTTTATAAACAAAAGGATAATTAAAATATCACTTAAAAATACCTCAGTCAATCTAGAAACTCTTTTTCATTCTTCAATAAATTCATAACATTACAACTGAATCATTAAATAAACATTACAAAGCCTTTTGACAATTTTTTATAATCAACTAAGATTTTCAAATAATTTATTAAAGCTCAAAAATAAATTCTATTCTTTAATAATCCAATTATTAAATTAATATTTCTATCTAAATAATATTCTATCATAAAATAAGTTCAAATTCATGACCAACTAGTTGACTTCTGGCTTATCTATGCCATTTACTATGAAACAAACAAACAATAAAACATACCTGACCCATGTGCTTTAGAAAATGACTCGGGGTAAGTACATTCCATATTCTCTTGGGTCCCTCAGGATAATCCAATGGATTGTTGAAACAGAATGTTCCTTTACTAAAGGAAGGAACCTTCTTCCTTTTGAGCTGTCGGACTTCTCAGTCGACTATTTGAACATAATGCTACAAATAAGCCAAATCTAGGGATATAACGAGCCCTTTAATGTCTTTCGGCTCTACAATAGTCTCTAAATACCATAGGCACCTCCTCAATTGGGAAACATGAAAGATGTCATGTATACCCAAAAAGTGATAAGGAAGTGCAACCTTATAAGCTTCTAATTCGATTAGTAATCAGATGTGGCCAACATAATAAGATACTAGCTTTCCCAATTTACTAAACCTCATGACTCCCTTTAAAGGAGATACCATCACATAGACAAGATCGCCAACTTTAAACTCTATCTCCTTTCTTCTCCAATCAACATATGAGTTCTAACAATCCTGGGCCTCCTTCCTCCTTTACCTAATCAACTCAATCTTCTCAGAAGCTTCTATGATCAAATCAGGACCAATAACTAATTTATCTCCAGTTTTAAGCTAGCGGGATGGTGATCGACACGTTCTACCATATAAAGCTGTAAATGGAGCCATGCCAATGCTGGTTTGACGGCTGTTATTATGTGCAAACTCAACCAAATAAAGACGACCTTCTAGCTACCTCCAAAGTCAAGCACACAAGCATGAAGTAAATATTCAAGAATCTAATTCCCCTGCTCCATTTGACCATCAATCTACGGATGATATGTTGTGCTAAAATTTAGCTTCGTTCCCAAAGCTACCCAAAGACTCTTCTAGAATCTACAAGTGAACAATGGATCCCTATCACAAACAATAGAGCTAGGAATCCCATAAAGTCTAGTTACTTCCTTCACACAAAACTTTTCCAAATATGGTTAGTCGTATAAAATGTTCCATCTTGGTCAAACTGTGACGACCCGCCCTTCTCACTACCAGAAAGACGCATCATCATTAAGAAAGAAAGGGGTAGAAATAGAAAAGAATAGAAAAGAAAGAAACAAAACATCAGAATCTCACAGCGGAACGGAACAAAATATAATATATCTCATAACTATTACATAGAGTTCATATATCAGAGTTATACAACATCGATATACAGATAATACATCACATACTAGACAGTTATAAACACCTGTCTAGTTATACAACTCAATACACAAAACAACTCAAACAATACGACTCAGAGATATCAACACAGCGGAACTATATGTATATCTACAACGCTGAAGCCTCCTGCTCCATTGCTCCTCCAGAAGTCGTCAAAGCCAACCTAAATCCCTTGGCTACCCGTAAAAATTTGGGTACCCAAGAGTTTATGAAAAACAAAATAAACTCCGGGTCAAACATGGGTCTGGTATGAGCAAACGGTTTAAATTGTTTAATTTTGAAAACCTTTTAAAAATAAAGGTATCACGTAAGACTTCCCACAAATAAATACGGGTAAGTTTTTACCTTACGCTAACCAAAACATTTTATAGGAAATCCAGTGATATTATAATAGTGTCTAGGGTTTTCAAGTAAAATACAGAAATAGCAGAAATGCTTACATCTCACATTCCAATGTAGTTGGGCACAATCAAAATGTACGACGCTTATTGAAAATTGGATCCCATACAATGGCAGGGCTACTAGGGTACCGTCCGTCACAGTACGTGATCTAGATCACTGTACCGAGGAGCCACCCTAACTCCCCTGCAACACAAGGCCGGAACCATCCCTTACTGAACAGTCCCGAACAAGATAACCCCGCAGTTGGTGCACATATCCAACCGCCCACACAGCCGAAATAAAGGGACATCTAGACAGGGGTATATCTCGTCCTGCTTGGGCATGACCCACCTAACCTTGCTGCACCTCCCCTGTTTTAGCCATTCCCGGTTGATGAGGCTTGAGGCTGCGATTACCTTTACAGGACAAATATCTTAGAATGCTCATCGTCCGCCTGATGATGTGTTGAAAGCATTCGATCCATACAAGTTCGTTCTGGGTTCGAACGAAACCGAAGGCATTATCTCGTCACACTCATTTTGGAATCACCCTCAGAGTCAACGACGATAACCCTTGCATTCTGAAAACACCATCTCGATCTTCACTTGAAAATTCACGACCTAACGTTTAATTTGGATCGATGTGGTTTTCGGAATATCAATTGGATACCCGATCCCGGTCTCATCGAAATCCAAACGCCATTTTAAAGGCCAAGTTGTCTAATTAACTTAAACAGTTTAATAATTTAAATTCAACAATTGAATTAATATAGCACTTATCACAGATAATTCATACACAATTGCCATGGATATATTAAAGCATATCAGTGAGCATCACAGAGTATCATCAATAAACAACACAAACAAATATACAACACATACAACATCCATAAGCAATCATCTTAAGTTCTCAATTTAATCAATTCAATTAAACCAATTACTTGAGGATTAACCTCTTAATCCTTCTAGATTAATCATTAGTTAATAATTCATTACTTATTCCATTTCAAATTATTTAATTAATAATCAACTCTTAATTAATAATTATATCTTAATTACTTAGTTAATTACTCCTAATTATTAATTAATAACTTTAATTATTAACTTATAGAACTTAATTATCCATCAGTTACTTAATTACTTGAGAGTTAATCTCTTAACTCTGTTTAATCACTTATTTCCCTTTAAATTATTCAATCAACAAATCATTTCTTAATTAGTATATATGTATATATATATATATATCTTAATTGCTTAATTACTTAATTACTTTATTCACATTATTTAACTAATTACTTTCTTAATCAAGTTATCTAATTTTAATTACTTAAGTAATTATTTCTTAATTACTATTATTCGACCTAAATAGGACATAATTACCTGTTTATTTATTTCTAATTGTTTCATTAATCATTTCTCAATTCTTAGTTAAATCACTTGATTAATTAACTCTTAATCGTTCATTAATTAATTAAGTGGTCAATTCCAATTACATTTATTTCTTATAATACACTACTAATTATAATTACAAAGTAATTACTCTTAATTACTTCTGCATCCAATCAATTAATATTGATCATTCACATAATTAACATTCAAGTCTTCTTAAATTTTGTTTTCCATTATATTACTAACTGAATCATTATTTGTTAATTTACTTCATTTGTTACTTAATATTAACAAGATTTTTAAAACAAGGTTAAGCTTTAACAAAATAATTAGTTAATTTAAATAATTAATCACGAGTTAAACTATTGTTAAACCCTACTAGGATAATTAATGCTTGAATTAAGTTTAACTTAAAATATTTAGACCTGTATTCCAATCACTATGATGATTTGCTGGATCCTTTATTCATTAACAACCTTATATATTTCATTAAGCAAAGAACCCGAGATCTCCCCAGCAAAACTCAACTGCTGCTTCGAGTCGCATACTGGATTTCCCCCAGTCTCCTCCATTTCCACGCAACTGCATCTTCTTTCCCTTTTTTAATTCAAGTTTATACTTTAAACATGAGTTAAAAACTACAGTGAACTAACGCAACACCCCCAGGTAAAAGCTCGAAGAAAACAACCAAAAACCTCAAGCATGACTCGATACAGTGCCCTCCCCATTCAATCACTGATACGCCGCCGTGTCGTGCACGTGTACGGCGCTGCTCGTGCCTCCGATGATCTCCTGAGGCTTCGCGCAAATCCAAACTAGCACAAATACGAGAATTCCAAGATTGCATAACCACCAGAAATTCCAATTCAAAATTTCGCAGTTCGAATGAAAGAAAGCATTCTACCTCACGGCAAACAAACGCCTCGCCACCAAAACGCAGACCACCGGAGATGATGCAAACTCGTCTATACCTCGTCAACATCCCCAGCAACCTTCCCACTAAGCCATGAATCACTCGATCATAGGTACGAGTCGAATTTCAAATTTTACTGACATGAACAAAACACACAGTAAAACCCTATATTGACCTCGTACCCCAAATCTATGCAATGGAAAAATCATTCAATATTTTTCTTAAGATCACTGATTTTTGTACTAACTTCAGGTTAAATTTTAGCATTTTATATTAAGTAAATTTTAGAATTTTGATAAAATTCAATTCTGGTTCAACATCAAACTGCTCTTGATGTATTGAGCTAAAAATTCCCATTCAACTTTTAAAAATCATATCTTTTAGTCATAATTCAAGATATAACTTGAATTAGTAATTTATGGCATTAAATTTATCAAGGAATGATTAAAATACCTGTTAAACTAGTTGCAAAGGTATATTTATTATACTTAGTTTCCTTAACTAGTTAAGAACTTTAATCTAGTTCAATCCTTTTATTTAAGTCAAATATTTACAAATTGACATTATTTGATGAGCATAGTTTATGTTTTGATCAAAAGCATGGACTGTACCAACAGAGTAATAAATAACAGAGACGAAATGCATATTTACAAACTCAGACATTATATCAGTATAAAACACATACTACCCTGTATTCAATGAAATATCATACTGTTTTTTTAAAAAAAAATTAAACTCAAGTTTGCAAATTTATATGTTTACTCACCTCAAATAATTGTTGAATAGAAAACCCTTTTTTATCTTGAAAGCTGCAGATAAAACTGCCTGAAACTTTGTTCAAGAATCTGCCCTTCTTCTTTTAAATTTGAATTTGTTTCTCTTTTCTTGTTTCAGTTTCTTCTGGTTTCACTTTTTATTTTATTTTTATTTTTTTTTCTTTTGAAGTTATGACTGAACTAGATGATAAGAACAGATGAATGCATATTTATAACTTTGAACAATATGTCTTCTTGAACAAGCCTTTACTTGACAAAATATCTTGCTTTAGTTTTATTTTATTGTTATGTACTAAAGCCTGATATGCATTATGAAATTTCGGCTGAGAGATAGCAATTAAATGTTTTGCTTCCTACCTATGTTTACAAAATTATTATGTTGGCCGTATGAAGATATTTTGTATATAATTATTATATTATGCATAAAGATATTGGTTTGTCCCTTTTTATTTTGCAGGCTAACAAAGCTTGCACAAGAAGCTATTCATTTGTTCATTTTTGTTTTGTATCTCATTTAGTTTATATAATTATTACAATATTTGCTGACAAAAGAAATTCATGTAAAGGTAATTACTTGCAGGTAGGTCCGTGTTTCTTTTTTTTTATATTTGCAAATGGATTGGCTTATGAAGACATTTGTAAAAGTTTTTGTTTTAACAGCTTCTAGTTTGTACTTATGTTCAAGTACACTCATGTTTACAACTATATTTTATGCTATACTTATATTACATATTTATAAGTTTATTTTATTTTAATTATATACATTGTTGTTTAGAAACACTACTTAAATCTTGTTTTTATTATTCCAAAGTTTAATCTTTCCAATATTTAATTTGTAATGTATTTATATTTAATATGAATATATATGTATTATTGTACTTATTATTATTAACTGCATTTATATAACTGGTATTAAGTGTCGTATTTCATTTTACTTTGCTTACTGATTTTAAGGTTATGTTGTATGCTTGTTTATCTATTTTAATTCTATTTATGTTATTTTATTTTATATTATGTTATTATTATTATTTTTCCTTCTACTCTATACTTTGTTCTTAATTTGGTTATATTCATGTGTTATACTTAATATTCTTATATTTATAATTTAACTGTCCATATTTAAATTAGCTTCGTGAATTTACTCATTCTTTATATTTATTTTATTTGTATTTAACTATAAATCTTTAAATTATGTATAATATGATTTATTTACATTTATACTTATTTTATATTTATCTCTATTTGTATTTTATTTAAATTATATGCATAAGTTTAACGTATACTTCACATTTATATTTTAATTCTATTTCTAACATTATCATTGATATGTATACTTACTAAATATAAACAAAGTAAGATATTTTAATTCAATCATAAAATAAAAAATTTATTATGAATATTATTGAGAAAATTTATTAAACTTCCAAATCAATTTTCTTTTAAAAATACCATTTATATAAACAATGGCAATTATTTTCAAAATCACATCCGTTTCAAATGAATAAGTATACATTTTATTTAAATTGATTTGAATATTTATTAAAATAAATAGGGCCAAAATCCAAGGTCGTTACATTCCTCCCCCCTTAAAAGAATTTTGTCCCCGAAATTTAAAACAAAGATAATTTAAAGTTGTCATATCAACCATTCAAACATACATATCATTCATATATTAACAAACAACCAATAATCTATCCTCACAAACATCGCTAGCCATCCGGACACAAATCCAGATAAGCTTTCTTAAACTATACAGAGTTTCCTGGGTGAAAACTCCGGAATCCTCGTTCCACTATACTATGATAAGCTACTCTACTATACTCCTGAGTTGCCTCTCACCTTAACTAACAATCCGAACTGAATTTCTATCCACAGTCACATTCGGCTCATCTTTCAAGTCTTCCTGTACTATTGATTCTACAACTAATACTGAATCAAGAACAAATTTCTTAAGATGGGTCACACAGAATACACTATGAATTCCAGACATCTGTTCTGACAATTCGACTCTGCAAGCTATAGTTCCAATCTTTGTTAATATCCGAAATGGTCCAATATAACTCAGGTCAAGTTTTTCCGCCTTCCGAATCTAATAGTTCCTTTTTAATCGGGAAACTTTGGCCAAAACAAAATTTACCAATATCAAATTCCAATTGTCTCCTTCTCTTATCTGCGTACTTCTTCTAACGGTCTTGAGAAGCTCTTATCTTATCCTTTGATAAGCTCAACCTTAGCAGAAACTTCACAAATCAAAACTGGTCCAAACACAAGATAGTCTTTCCATAATTCACCAGAATCCAAAACTCAAACTTAACGCATATCCTCTAAAATACGGTTCAGTCTCTCTGTTCGTCCATCTGAGGTTGATAGGCTATACTAAATTTCAAACTCGATCCCAAAGGCAATTGTAGAACCTTCCAGAATTTTGCTGGTGAAAAATAGGATCACGATCACTTATTATGCTAACAGGATCACCAAGCAATTTTACTATTTTCCTCAAGAAAATTTTTTGGCCTGAAACTGTAGTCCAAGTTATCTAACTAATATAGAATGACCACTCTTAGTTAATCAATCCACAATAATCCATATTCCATTGTTTCCCTTCTTAGTTCTTGGCAAACCGTCGATGAAATCCATCAAAATCATCGCCCACTTCCATCTGAGATTTCTAAAGATTGCAATAGTCCTAGACAACTTCTATTGATCACCTTAACTTGCTGATAGAAAGTACAACTATAAACGAAAACAACTACAACCCTCTTCATGCTCGGTCTCCAGAAAATTTTTCTCATATCTTTATGCATCTTAAAGATTCCGGGTGAATATTCAGTCTGGAGTGATGTCATTTAGCTAAAACTTATTGCCTCAATTCATCTATATCAAGCACACAAACGGCTACTATTCTTTTAAGCACCTTGATCATCTACCTTAAAATCTGAACACCTTCCATCCTTAGTTTAAGAATCAATTCCTCAAAAGATCTATCCTCCCTTTACTTACTTATGATTCTGCCCTGGAGATAAGGAATAACTTCTAAAAGAACAAAACTGCATTCCTACTAAGAGCATCAACCACAATATTCCCTTATCCTGGGTATACAGAATATCCATATCATATGAGGTCAGAAATTCGACTCACCACGACCGCCTCAAATTAAAATCCCCTTAGAGAGAGAAAATTCCAATGGTTTTGTGATCCGTTAATAACCCAACTTCTCCCCCAACAGTTAGTGCCTCCAAATCTTCATAACAAACACAATGGCTAACTACTTAAGGTCATGCGTAGCGTAGTTCCCTTCATGTTGCTTTAATTGTTGTCACGCATACGTAGTTACTCTCCACTCTTGCATCAACACTGCTTCCCAAATCAATTAGATAAGCATCCGTATAAATTCCAAAGCTGCCCTTCCCTTTCGGAATAACAATCACTGGAGCACTGGTTAGCCTCGTCTTCCATTCTTAGAATAGATTCTTCCTTCGCTGGGTCTACAGAGATATCTTCACCCATAATAATGTGCCCAAAAAAAAAATAACTTCCGATTTCCAAAAATGGCACTTAAAGAACTCGCCTTCAAAATATGCTTCCTCAGTGTCTCCAACACCATTCTCGAATACAGCTTGAGCTCTTCTTCAAACTTAGAATATACCAAAACAAACTTATTCATACTCTTATCGATCCATCCGATTCTGTGACAACACCAACTGTGACGTCCTAGGCTGAATCACTAGCACTACTCTGAAATCAAATCAACACGAAACTCTATCTCTCGATGGGAAGACAAACAATTTGGATCACATCAATAACTTAAAACTTCTCTTGAGAAGTCCTAACTCCAATAAAAGATTACTCAAACGTATACCAGAATTGTCGTACAACACCCTGGTAATTCTACCAAATAAGTTTGTAACAAAACTGTTCTCCCTTCACAATTCAAAACAGTCATATACAGTTTGGTTCAACCCTTCGAAGAAATGAATTCATTCTGCTACTTCTGAAATCACCTCAAGAAAACCGCTAATCATCAAAACTTCTCGACAGCACACAGAACGCTCCAAGCTATATGGCTAACTTCGATGACCAAAGACTTCTATTCAAAGCTCTTCGACAAATTCGGGCCTCATCCAAACAAAAATACCCTTCTGGACTTAGTCACAATTCCAAAACGGACATACTTCCTTAACTTGTTCCAAAGAAACATCTTCGGAGACATCCAAACTCACTGTGTCTTATTACGCAGCTACTACACCATGAGATATCAAGATATCATGACTTGCTCCTGTCCATCCGACAGATCCAAACTCAAGCTCATCCAAAATGACATTCCAACAATGAAATCCTCACATTACCCAAAGCTCACTCGAGACGGTAATAGGTCTACAGTCTCAACAGATACATTCCAACTACAAATATTCAAAACTCCAACCATCGGTAGTCGTTTTTCACACACCACTATCTTATCTACCTTTATAACTTATATTGGAATACCCGAACAGGTAACCCAATAAATAGGTAGAAATATATATATATATCAAAATTACAAATACGCTCTCTCAAGAAAGATATCACTCAAGAGCCTAGGTATTCACTCAACCTAGCGCTCTGATACCAAGTGTGACGACCCGTCCTTCTCACTACCAGAAAGACGCATCATCATTAAGAAAGAAAGGGGTAGAAATAGAAAAGAATAGAAAAGAAAGAAACAAAACATCAGAATCTCACAGCGGAACGGAACAAAATATAATATATCACATAACTATTACATAGAGTTCATATATCAGAGTTATACAACATCGATATACAGATAATACATCACATACTAGACAGTTATAAACACCTGTCTAGTTATACAACTCAATACACAAAACAACTCAAACAATACGACTCAGAGATATCAACACGGCGGAACTATATGTATATCTACAACGCTGAAGCCTCCTGCTACATTGCTCCTCCAGAAGTCGTCAAAGCCAACCTAAATCCCTTGGCTACCCGTAAAAATTTGGGTACCCGAGAGTTTATGAAAAACAAAATAAACTCCGGGTCAGACATGGGTCTGGTATGAGTAAACGATTTAAATTGTTTAATTTTGAAAACCTTTTAAAAACAAAGGTATCACGTAAGACTTCCTACAAATAAATACGGGTAAGTTTTTACCTTACGCTAACCAAAACATTTTATAGGAAATCCAGTGATATTATAATAGTGTCTAGGGTTTTCAAGTAAAATACAGAAATAGCTGAAATGCTTACATCTCACATTCCAACGTAGTTGGGCACGATCAAAATGTACGGCCTTATTGGAAATTGGATCCCATACAATGGCAGGGCTACTGGGGTACCGCCCGTCACAGTACGTGGTCTAGATCACTGTACCGAGGAGCCACCCTAACTCCCCTGCAACACAAGGCCGGAACCATCCCTTACTGAACAGTCCCGAACAAGATAACCCCGCAGTTGGTGCGCATATCCAACCGCCCACACAGTCGAAATAAAGGGACATCTAGACAGGGGTATATCTCGTCCTGCTTGGGCATGACCCACCTAACCTTGCTGCACCTCCCCTGTTTTAGCCATTCCCGGTTGATGAGGCTTGAGGCTGCGATTACCTTTACAGGACAAATATTTTAGAATGCTCATCGTCCGCCTGACGATGTGTTGAAAGCATTCGATCCATACAAGTTCGTTCTAGGTTCGAACGAAACCGAAGGCATTATCTCGTCACACTCATTTTGGAATCACCCTCAGAGTCAACGACGATAACCCTTGCATTCTGAAAACACCATCTCGATCTTCACTTGAAAATTCATGACCTAACGTTTAATTTGGATCGATGTGGTTTTCGGAATATCAATTGGATACCCGATCCCGGTCTCATCGAAATCCAAACGCCATTTTAAAGGCCAAGTTGTCTAATTAACTTAAACAGTTTAATAATTTAAATTCAACAATTGAATTAATATAGCACTTATCACAGATAATTCATATACAATTGCCATGGATATATTAAAGCATATCAGAGAGCATCACAGAATATCATCAATAAACAACACAAACAAATATACAACACATACAACATCCATAAGCAATCATCTTAAGTTCTCAATTTAATCAATTCAATTAAACCAATTACTTGAGGATTAACCTCTTAATCTTGCTAGATTAATCATTAGTTAATAATTCATTACTTATTCCATTTCAAATTATTTAATTAATAATCAACTCTTAATTAATAATTATATCTTAATTACTTAGTTAAATACTCCTAATTATTAATTAATAACTTTAATTATTAACTTATAGAACTTAATTATCCATCAGTTACTTAATTACTTGAGAGTTAATCTCTTAACTCTGTTTAATCACTTATTTCCCTTTAAATTATTCAATCATCAAAACATTTCTTATTTAGTATATATATATATATATACACACATCTTAATTTCTTAATTACTTAATTACTTTATTCACATTATTTAACTAATTACTTTCTTAATCAAGTTATCTAATTTTAATTACTTAAGTAATTATTTCTTAATAATTATTCTTCGACCTAAATAGGACTTAATTACCTGTTTATTTATTTCTAATTGTTTCATTAATCATTTCTCAATTCTTAGTTAAATCACTTGATTAATTAACTCTTAATCGTTCATTAATTAATTAATTGGTCAATTCTAATTACATTTATTTCTTATAATACACTACTAATATAATTACAAAGTAATTACTCTTAATTACTTCTGCATCCAATCAATTAATATTGATCATTCACATAATTAAAATTCAAGTCTTCTTAAAATTTGTTTTCCATTATATTACTAACTGAATCATTATTTGTTAATTTACTTCATTTGTTACTTAATATTAACAAGATTTTTAAAACAAGGTTAAGCTTTAACAAAATAATTAGTTAATTTAAATAATTAATCACGAGTTAAACTATTGTTAAACCCTACTAGGATAATTAATTCAAGTTTAACTTAAAATATTCAGACCTGTATTCCAATCACTATGATGATTTGCTGGATCCTTTATTCATTAACAACCTTATATATTTCATTAAGCAACGAACCCGAGATCTCCCCAGCAAAACTCAACTGCTGCTTCGAGTCGCATACTGGATTTCCCCCAGTCTCCTCCATTTCCACGCAACTGCATCTTCTTTCCCTTTATTTTTTCAAGTTTATACTTTAAACACGAGTTAAAAACTACAGTGAACTCACGCAACACTCCCAGGTAAAAGCTCGAAGAAAACAACCAAAAACCTCAAGCATGACTCGATACAGTGCCCTCCCCCTTCAATCACTGATACGCCGCCGTGTCGTGCACGTGTACGGCGCCGCTCGTGCCTCCGATGATCTCTGAGGCTTCGCGCAAATCCAAACTAGCACGAATACGAGAATTCCAAGATCGCATAACCACCAAAAATTTCAATTCAAAATTTCGCAGTTCGAATGAAAGAAAGCATTCTACCTCACGGCAAACAAACGCCTCGCCACCAAAACGCAGACCACCGGAGATGATGCAAACTCGTCTAACCTCGTCAACATCCCCAGCAACCTTCCCACTAAGCCATAACTCACTCGATCATAGGTACGAGTCGAATTTCAAATTTTACTGACATGAACAAAACACACGGTAAAACCCTATATTGACCTCGTACCCCAAATCTATGCAATGGAAAAATCATTCAATATTTTTCTTAAGATCACTGATCTTTGTACTAACTTCAGGTTAAATTTTAGCATTTCATATTGAGTAAATTTCGAGAATTTTGATAAAATTCAATTCTGGTTCAACATCAAACTGCTCTTGATGTATTGAGCTAAAAATTCCCATTCAACTTTTAAAAATCATATCTTTTAGTCATAATTCAAGATATAACTTGAATTAGTAATTTATGGCATTAAAATTTATCAAGGAATGATTAAAATACCTGTTAAACTAGTTACAGAGGTATATTTATTATACTTGGTTTCATTAACTAGTTAAGAACTTTAATCTAGTTCAATCCTATTATTTAAGTCAAATATTTACAAATTGACACTATTTGATGAGCATAGTTTATGTTTTGATCAAAAGCATGGACTGTACCAACAGAGTAATAAATAACAGAGATAAAATGCATATTTACAAACTCAGACATTATATCAGTATAAAACACATACTACCCTGTATTCAATGAAATATCATACTGTTTTTTTTTTAAATTAAACTCAAGTTTGCAAATTTATATGTTTACTCACCTCAAATAATTGTTGAATAGAAAACCCCTTTTTTATCTTGAAAGCTGCAGATAAAACTGCCTGAAACTTTGTTCAAGAATCTGCCCTTCTTCTTTTAAATTTGAATTTGTTTCTCTTTTCTTGTTTCAGTTTCTTCTGGTTTCACTTTTTATTTTTTTTATTTTTTTTTCTTTTGAAGTTATGACTGAACTAGATGATAAGAACAGATGAATGCATATTTATAATTTTGAACAATATGTCTTCTTGAACAAGCCTTTACTTGACAAAATATCTTGCTTTATTTTTATTTTATTGTTATGTACTAAAGCCTGAGATGCATTATGAAATTTCGGCTGAGAGATAGCAATTAAATGTTTTGCTTCCTACCTATGTTTACAAAATTATTATGTTGGCCGTATGAAGATATTTTGTATATAATTATTATACTATGCATAAAGATATTGGTTTGTCCCTTTTTATTTTGCAGGCTAACAAAGCTTGCACAAGAAGTTATTCATTTGTTCATTTTTGTTTTGTATCTCATTTAGTTTATATAATTATTACAATATTTGCTGACAAAAGAAATTCATGTAAAGGTAATTACTTGCAGGTTGGTCTGTGTTTCTTTTTTTTTTAATATTTGCAAATGGATTGGCTTATGAAGACATTTGTAAAAGTTTTTGTTTTAACAGCTTCTAGTTTGTACTTATGTTCAAGTAGACTCATGTTTACAACTATATTTTATGTTATACTTATATTACATATTTATAAGTTTATTTTATTTTAATTATATACATTGTTGTTTAGAAACACTACTTAAATCTTATTTTTATTATTCCAAAGTTTAATCTTTCCAATATTTAATTTGTAATGTATTTATATTTAATATGAATATAATTGTATTATTGTACTTATTATTATTAACTGCATTTATATAACTGGTATTAAGTGTCATATTTCATTTCACTTTGCTTACTGATTTTAAGGTTATGTTGTATGCTTGTTTATCTATTTTAATTCTATTTATGTTATTTTATTTTATATCATGTTATTATTATTATTTTCCTTCTACTCTATACTTTGTTCTTAATTTGTTTATATTCATGTGTTATACTTAATATTCTTATATTTATAATTTAACTGTCCATATTTAAATTAGCTTCGTGAATTTACTCATTCTTTATATTTATTTTGTTTGTATTTAACTATAAATCTTTAAATTATGTATAATATGATTTATTTACATTTATACTTATTTTATGTTTATCTCTATTTGTATTTTATTTAAATTATATGCATAAGTTTAATGTATACTTCACATTTATATTTTAATTCTATTTCTAACATTATCATTCATATGTATACTTACTAAATATAAACAAAGTAAGATATTTTAATTCAATCATAAAATACAAATTTTATTATGAATATTATTGAGAAAATTTATTAAACTTTCAAATCAATTTTCTTTTGAAAATACCATTTATATAAACAATGGCAATTATTTTAAAAATCACATCCGTTTCAAATGAATAAGTATACATTTTATTTAAATTGATTTGAATATTTATTAAAATAAATAGGGCCAAAATCCAGGGTCGTTACACAAACGTTCCACCATTACCCATATGTTATCATGACCACTCCTTGAACAAGGTAATCAATCAGTAAAATCCTTTGACACCTACAACGACACAATATTATTTTCATAGGGATTTATATAAGTGAATATTATATAATACTCTCTATTATACCCAGTCCTATTCCCATAGGGGAATTTCTAATAGCAGAAGTAAACTAGTGGGCTTTAGATGTTCATTCTTCATTAGCTGTCATGTTACGCATTCCCTCACATACTTGCTAATGTCTTGCTACATTCCTTCCTAGCAACAAGGTGTTCCATATCCATGTATATCTTGCTATCACCTAGATGAACAGTATATCATGATCGATGCTAATCATCCATTACCTATTTATGGAGATCGTCTATATCAAAAATTACTAACCTATTCCTTCTCTAAAAGTAACCATGTGAACCAAGAGTGTGATAACCCAGATTTTTTGGCATTTGATAATTAGTAATTAACATATTTTTACTATTGAAAATACTGATGTATAAGTTGAACCAATAAAATTCCAAAAATTAATAATATTTGGATATAAATATTAATTTGATAATCTCCTGATATAATTATTTAAATTGGCAAAATTTATCTTTCCAAAAACAAATAAAATATGTATTTGTTTATGTATATATATAAGTAGACTGTAACTGGAATTTAGATTTGAAATTCAAAAATAAATATCATAAAAATAAATTGGATTTAAAAACTCTATAGATAAATATTTATTTATTTAAGGATATAATAGTTTTAGTTGAAAAAGATTTAATAAAAGGTTTAAATACTTCTTTTAAATTTATATATGATATAAATATGGTTTGTAAATATATATATTAATATAAAAACACATAAAATTAAATATAATAAAATGTGTGTGTATATATATACAAAAATAAATGATAAATATAATATAAAATTAATATTAAAACATATAATGGAGTTCTTCTGTTCGTTCGTATCGGCGATTTTTCTGTCCAGATCTCGTTAGTTAGTTTCGTGCCTCAACCGTCTCTTCCATCCTCTTACCCCCGTTGCTTTTCCATGCCTACCCCCCTTCTTCCCCTCCACCCCGTCGCTCCTTCCCATTCGCCATCGTCTACTAGATCTGGAAGGATATTCAAGGATCTTACAACTGTGTCCACGATATCAATGTCTTCCTCGCTATCTGAAACCGAGTACCCCCTTTGCCTTCTGTTAAGATTCCGATCCTTGCTTCTGACGAAGGACAAATCTTGCGCAATGAAATGTTGAAATCTTCGATTGGTGATGCTTCTTGCGGTCCTGCGTCTTTGTTTGATGTCGCAGCTGATATTAGTTCTATAGGTGTTGTTTTAGGGGTTGACTCGGTTGCAACTGCTGTTGTTAATACAGGAAGTACTCGATGCACAACAACTGTTCGATCTAATGTCGTTGACAACGTTGTCCCCAGTCTCAGTGTTTTGAATTCTGGTGTTACTTTGCATGCGGCCTCTTCCTCTGCTGGTCCTACGGCCTCAGTTGGTGTTGAGGAATGTCGTCGTACGGCTCCTTGCCCATCTGGTACCAAATCTTGGTCTTCACTCTTTACATCTTTGCCCCGTAATGCGGGTGTTTATGAACCGGTTGAGTTTGATATCGTTGAGGAAAATGGAGTGGTGATCCCTCCCCCAAGTGTTATGCAAGCCGGTATGGACTTTTGGTCAGATTATGTGGTTGGCTTCTTTTTGGATCCTAAACATTGCCTTCATGATGTGGCAGCTGTTTATCGTAGGGCTTGGAGATTACACGGTGACCTCCATGTTAAGCTGATTGACTCCATGTACTACCTGTTGTTCTCCTCCTCTGAGGAACGTAGTCGTGTTCTTGAGGCTGAGCCTTCCTTTTTTGATGGAAAACCTTTTATTATTACTCCCTAGTCTCCAACGGTAGCAGGTGCTCATGAACAAGTTTTTTAATCCATGTTTGGGTTTATTTTTCTCAAATTCCTTCTGCTCTTCAACCGCTGCTTGGTTTGAATTGGTTAGCTTGCAATGTTGGTAAATTGAAATGTTTTGACTCTGCGTGATAAGCTGGTATACGCTAAGGTTCTGATTGAGATTTCTTCCCATAAGCCTCTTCCATCCACTATTCTTGTTCAACTAGCTGTTGGCCATGTGGTGGATGTCCGTGTTCGTTATGGATGGGTCCCTGACATTTGTTCCTCCTGTCACTCCTTTGGCCACATAGCTTCCACCTGCTTGCATTCTGTTATATTCGCTGCTGCTCCAAAGATCCCTCTGCCTCAGCCTCCGCTCAGGAAATGGGTTCCCAAAGTCTCTCAGGTTGCTACTCCACCTGCAGTTCCCTTATCTGTCCCTGGCCCGCCGCCTTCTTTTGATCGGCATGCATCCCCTTCGGCATCCATTGTCAGTGGTGATGGATCTACGGATCCATTGCTGTGCCGGATCTTTCTCCGCATCTCGAGCATGTTGTTTGGGCTGAGTCTGAACATCATTGGGTTGATCATTGTTCTGATATGCGATTCAACCCTGTGGATGGTTCCTATTTTAGATTTGTTTCTGATGATCTATTGGACCTTCGATGCCTTTATTATAGACCTTCTGGTGATTCCTTGGTCCTTGACTTGGACAGTTCGTATGCTGAGTTAAATTCTGTTATGCTTGCTGATACGACCTGGGATCGATCCTTTATTTACTCTTCTAATGCCGTGATTTATGATCCTTCGCTTGCTGTCCTTTTTCGCCCCTATTTTGGTTTTCTAGGGAATGGCACTTTGGTTTCTTCCCAGGTGGATGTGAATGTTGGTGATTCTTCCTCTTCGGAGGAGATCTAGTCTTGTTAGTTATTTTTAGTAGCTGTGACATGTCTGTCATACTCCTGTGCTGTTTTTTTTCTTTCGTTTATCGTAGTTAAGGTGCCTCTACCTTACTCATGTACTTCATGTTTTTGTTACATTCGTAATAAAAAGTAGACGGTCCACTATAAAACCGACTGGCCTTGCCAAAAAATATATATTAAAACATATAAAAAACATAAAGACATGCATATTTACAAGTGTAAGTTAATTTTATCATCAATTTAACATTTGTAAGAGTGATAACATGCATTATAAACAAGTGTCATTAGTTTTTCTTATTTTTAAATAATAATTAAAATAAAAATATGTTATATATATCACTACTTTCCCTCTATTCTCATTTTCTTCTATTCAAACCAAAAACTTAGCAAACTAAAGAAACTTAAAACCTGAAATGAAAATCTAAACAACATCTTTTACAAATCTCGGTCAGATCATCTCAGCAAAAATTCAAACTCAACATGAAGTTTTCAAGATCAAATATCAAAGCAAAGTTTAAGATTAAAATTATTTTCCAGTTGCAAGGATTCAAAAATAAAACAACTTTTTAGTTTTCAAAGTTCAAATACAACTTCCAGCTTCAAAAAAAATCATCCTCTGTTCATTTAAAAAAGATGAGTAAACTATTTTTTAAAACCCTTAATTTGTTGACAACCTGATGCATGCGATTAATACTTGAAGTTTAGTTGTGGAAAATGTTTGTATGGATATATATTATGCTTGTATATAACTATGCAAAAAAAATTGAGTGTGCACGTCTGGGAACAGGAAAATATGCCTCTACTATTGATTACAGGTTTCAAAATATATTCAAAATCCATAAACTCTTCCTCTAATTCTTTTTAGGCTTTGATCTCTAAATGAAATTTGATTGTAAGACTATAACATCAATTGTAAAAATGGTTTCAAGAATTTATATTAAGTAACTATTTCAAAAATGATAAATTACAGTAGAAATCAAATATAAATCAAAATTTGATGATCATAAATTCTTGTTTGGATTTCATAAGCGAGTTCGTATTATAAAATAATGATTTTAGAAAATGGTTTCATGATTTTTAAGTTTGTATATGTCGAGATATCTTGAGATGATCGGTTTTTTGGTTTTGCGTCAAATTTCGATGATCGGCGAGGAGATGTTCGTCGAGCTTGAGTCTGGTGGTAGCTAGAAGGATGAGGATCATGGGAAAAATGATCGCAGAAATTTTAGATCATCGAGGTGGATGGTCAACGTTGATTAAGGGTTTTATGCCCAGTTTTCGTCGAGGTGGTTCTTGGGATGATTTCGTCGTCGAGGCTGAATTGGAGGCGATCAGACCAGGAAGATTAGAATGTGGATGAGTGACGCAGCTTTGATCGTGATGGCATTGTCTTAGATGGTCAGGATCGTCAGCGTGAGGAGTTTTTGGTCGATCGGGTTTTTGGGTTCCAGTTTGATCGAGTGCTCGATTTCGATTTTCAGACGAATCGATCGATCTGGGTGCTCGGACTAATTGAGTAGATCATCGATGACTTGTAGATGGCAGCGAAGTCCATCGGAGATGATCGTACGTTCTATGCACGTGCACGAAGTATCACTTGTATCTGGTGTTTTCGGGGAAGAACGTAGATGCTTGGGTCGAGCTCGAAGTTTTCATGTGTTTATCACGAAGAAAGGTAGGTTCGTGAGTGTCTCGGGTATTAGCTCGGGAAATCTAGCATTTGGCTCAGGTGTGGACTCGAGTAGACTCGGGTCGGTGTATAGTGTAAATAAAGTTTTTAAAAGTTAAAGAAATCAAATTTCAACAATTTACTTAAACCAATTGTTTTAAGTAATAGTTGTTTTTATTTAAGTTTTGGTTTTATCAAGGGCTTTAAAATGAATTATTTTAAATTAATCAAGTGATTAAAGGATAATTACTTAATGTAGGTAATTAAAGGGTTAATTTGTTAATGTAATTTAAGGTTAATTATTTAATAATTAAAGGATAATTAATTTATTTAAAGATTAATTAATTATTAATTAAAGGTCAATTAATTAATAAAAGTTCAATTAATTTATGATTAAGGGTTAATTAATTAATATAATTAATTAAAGGTTAATTAATTTATGTGGTTAATTAAGGGATAATTAATTAATGTAAGTAATCGAGGATAACTACTTAAGATGGATAATTAAGGATAATTAATTAATTTCATTAATTAATTATAATAATTACAAATGCTTTGTAATTAATTGATGTTATTAAGCAGGATCATAAGAGATTAATTTATTTGGTTTAAGTTAAATTAATTATAGATTATGTGATTAATTAATCTTGCTTATGGATGATTGAATTATATTGAATGCCTTGAATTGTTTGATATCTCTGATATGTGATGTTCTGTGATATGATTGTTTTGGATTGAGCTGTGAACTGTGATTTATTTATCTATGATGAATTTACTTGTTTATCTGTGAACGAAAGATAAGCATTATAGGATTATATCGCTTATTGATATTTTATGCTTGGATTTATGATGGTTGTTTATTGTTGTATGCAAAACCATAGACACAAAACACACACAAATATAGATTTCATGGAAAATTGGTTAAGTCATGGGTATTTGGAATTTAAAGTTATTTTTATTTATTTAAAGTGAAGTTTAAAAGTTGATTTTTGAATCCAAATGGTTTGGAAGTGAAATTGAGTTGAATATGAAAAACTTTTGAAAAGGAAGTTTTGAAATTATTTTGTATATTTATTTTTAATTTGAAATTTTTGGAAACTATGGTTTAAAAAGGATCATGTAGGTTATGGATTTTAAACCATTTTGAATGAATTATTTAGGGAATTTAAATTTAACTCAAATAGGACTTGCCGAGGATACGGCAGTTCGCTGATTTTCTGATTTATACTTTAAAAGGCTATAACTTGAGTAAATTTAATCGGATTTTCTCGAAACGAAAAACTTTTGTTTTCAAATGATAATAGCTTTCATATAAAGAAATAATTTCATGTTTTTGTTGAAAGGATTTCGAGTTATGGGTAAATAAAATTTGAAATGGAAATAGTTTTATAAACTATGAATGAATCTTTGTTAAAAATTTGGTAAACCTTGTTTCAAACTGAAGAGAATCTTAAAGGGTGAATCTTTTCGTTTAATATATTAAATATGGAAATTTGTTTAAACCATTCAAAAAGAAAGTTTTTGGGAAATAAGTTGTGACTTGACTAAGAAACCACTTCGATTAGAAATCTTCAATAATTCTTTATAGATATGATTTTGGAATCAAATAGGCTGGAATGGAATAAGTTAAGTAACATGGCCATTTAAAATAAGTAACGGTACTTAGATATTATTTTGTGAAATAAGTGTTTGACTATAACAAGATAAGAACTCGTAGTGATGTGCGAGTTACCCTGGTTTACAAAGAAGTTTTATAACTTAGTATTTCAAGTTATATGGGTTTACTCACGCTGGCTTCTAGCCTGACTCGGGTGTTACTTTAATGTAATGCTTGGGTCAGACCGAGTATTATAGATTTCCAGGTTAGGACGTTCTGGAGCTCAGGTGCCAAGCTGGATGGCAGGAACGTATGGAGTATATTCCGCTGTATATTGGAGTTGTTTTCTGGGACAAGTTAATTATAACTGTCCAATTTATGTGTGTATGGTTGTACTCTGATGTATTGTATATAAATTGACAGATACAGTTTTCCTTTGTACAAATGCTATTATGTGATATTATATTTTGATCTGCTGCGAATGTGAGATTCTGTGTTTTGTTTTCTGTTTCTTCTTCTACCCCTTTTCTTCTTTACCCCAACAATCTGAGATTTTCGGTATTCGATTGCTCTGCACTTCTACAGTGAACGTATTAGTGTCGAATTCTCGAGGTCGAAAATTTCAGGTCGTTACAAGTTAGTATCAGAGTGAAGGTTAAGCGAGAACCTTGGCTCTAGTGGTTTACTCATTAGGAATAGGGTCAGTAGTGCCCTAAAATGAGTTGAGTGTATTACATATGAGGGTGTATTTGTTATTTTCTTATATAAAGATTTTAAAACGGTTTTTATATTAGTTTTCATACAAGCCTGTATTTTGATATATAAGCAATAATTATTCTAATTATTATTATTATATATATATATAGAAATTGCCTGTTGGTTATTGAAATTGAATAAGATCATAAGAATTTAAGTATGTATATATATATATATATATATATATATATATATCCAAATAGGAATTGGATAATATGAACTATACAAATAAGGTAAGCTAGAAATGGATTCAAACAAGAAATTAAAATCCTGAAATTTATAGAAGTGTTTCAGAATGTTGAATTAAGTTACCCTGATTTTATTATCCAATAAATTAGGAAATTCAAATTGAATAAGGTTTGGATTAAGTGAATTAAATTTAACTTAGAGGAAGTTAAATGGCTGATCTGAATGGGAGTTATGTGTAATCTCAAAACAAGTTTAAGATCAGGAAATTGGTAATAGACGCGATTGATTAATGTTTGGATAATTTGGATGTTTATTTACCTTGGCTTATCCTAATATTATCTTATTGCTATAAATAATCTATGAAACTGAGAATTAGATTATTTTAATTCAATTAAAGAAGTGGATCGAGATAATATATATCCATTACTGAAATAAAAACTTTAATTTGAAATTATTTGAATAATTTTGATTTTAAGAAATAAAGCTTGAGCATATGGTGATGGAATCACTTTGAACTTAAGATTTAAATGTTAAAAATGAACTTGCAAACTGAAAATTTGTTAAGAATTGGTTTCGAAGTTAAAATTGGGTAATAAGTTGGATTTCAAAGATTAAATTGTTTAAAAAGTTTTGAACTCTTATTTGAACTTTGAAATAAGTTAAGTAAAGGTTAAATTGATTCAAAGGATTAAATCAACATTTAAAAATTTAACTCAAATTTATGTAATTCGAGATGGTTTAAAGTTGAGATTGGAATTGAGATAAATTCAAATAGAAAATTTGAATTGAATTGATTAGAAGTAGAGATTGAGAAACTGAACCAGTTTGACTCTGAAATTATTTTCAAATAAATTGTTTTAATATAAACTGTTTTAAATCTATTTTTCTAGCTATTTACTATACAACCTTTCTTTTTAAAACCCAAACTATCTTACTTATTTTACAACTATTTTGCAACTAATTACTATTTTACATCTGTTTTACAAACTTACTATTTTAAAACTATTCTTGCAACTATCTAATTATTCTATAACTATTTAACTACTTTACAACTATTTATGATTACTTAACTATTTTACTGCTATTTTACAACTAATTTCTATTTTACAAGTACTTATCTATTTTAAATTTTCAATCTATGTTCTAAATTCAAGTGGTCAGAGTGCAAACTATTTATAATTGAAGTGATAACCCAAATGGAAATGGAGGCAATTGTGAATAAGTGAATAGAAATCAAAATGAAGGTGAATAAAAAGAGAATCGATTTAGCTAATAAATCAATGAAGATAATACTTAGGATGTGGGTATTTATTCTATACGCATAATGATTTGATCCAGATTCGAGCATAGAATTTCGAGATAGTTATATCGATCCGGGTTGGGAGTTTTCATTTGATTTTCGACGACAAACCCTGGATATGGATTTTTGATTGGTTTTGCAAATTCTCTATCATAGTTATTGCTATGCAAGGAGAATGACGGTTTCTGATCAAGAAACCAGATATGAGTCCGCACTAGGAAGTCGGGTGAACGATACTAGAACTGAAGTGAAATTGTGTGATCGAGTGAGCGATCAAATTTGATATTGCGTACGGATAGTATATGTACATCGTACATGCTTAAATGTAATAGATATTGAAATTTTGAAAGAAATGAAAAATGATTTTTGAAAAGAAAAGTATATTTTGAGAAATATATAAGAATAAAAGTGGAAGTTGGATATCTTTATAATTGAAATTCACCTTTTGAAAAGTAAGTAATATGGTAAATAATTTTATAAAGAAAATCAAACTTGAATATTTAATTTGGCATAACTAAAGTTATATATATTTGTTACAAATGATAAACTCCCCATTGTTGAATCTATAGCCAGAAGAAAAGATTTTTGAAAATGTTTGAAGTATAAAAAGAGAATTTATATAAGTATGAAGTGATCCAAGATTTTTCAAGATTATATATATATATATATAAATGATTTTATGAGAAAGATTTTGGAAAAAGGGATTTTGGAACCTATGGATTTTGAAAGGTTTTTGATTTTTGAAAAAAAAAATCAATTTTGGGAATTTGTAAAGCCAAATTTGGAACTATCGATTTGAGATATCAATTTTATGTAAAAGAGATTTTTGTGTGAATCATAAAGAGTATGATTTGAAGATACTATATGTGTATAGTATAAAATGTTTTGAGATTGGCTCTGGGGAAAAAGGCGCTCCCATGAAATGAACTTCTTAGGAGATCCACGAGGTGGTTCTGCCTTGAGCCCTAAGAGGGAGGCTCTAAATTTGATCCTGGGAGGAAGTCTGGACAAACTGAAGTTCCTGAGGATTGTGTGTGGATAGTGAAAGTCGAGGGCATTGATGCCTACAAAGACATTTGGGTTATGCTGTGACGACAGTGTAGCTCGATGTCACTGCAATCTACTAAGTCGTGTGGCAGTGAGTGCCAACGATCTACGTTTGATTTCGCCGAAAGGGCGACGTAACAATTGTAGGCTGCGATCTATGAAGAGATAGCGAAAGTTGTGTGGCAATGAGTGCCTACAGGCTACATTGGGACTGGACTGATGTAGTCTGCGATCTATGTAGGAGTGGAGAAGCTTCAATTGGCAGTGAAATTCAAGGGCGCTGATGCCTACAGTTGCATAGGTTTTTGTCGTTATAGCGACGTAACACCAGGTGCAACTGCGATCTATAGCGGGTTGCACGGTGTAATCAAGGGGTGCAGAGTGCCTACAGTTTTCTATGGATTTTGCTGGGATGGCAATGTAACCATCAGGTTAACTGCGACCGTGGAGGGGGTCATGATTTCGAGAGCATTCTTACCAAAAATGATTTCTATTTTTTTTTAAAATGTTTCCTATATTTTCACCAAAATATTTTCCAAGTATTTTTACTAGGTGTTAAAAACGGGTTTACCAAGTATATATAGATTTTCAGTTCTGCGCCTAATCAACATATGACCGAATTTCTATGAGAATGAGGATGGACATGTTGGGACATCGGGTTATAAAAAATATTTTTATAAAACTATTTTGGTAATATTATATAGATTTTAAAAGTGTTTCAAAATTTTTTTTAATAAAAAGGGTTTATAGTTAAAAATGTTCAAAGAGTAATTTAACTAATAATAAGCATTTTAATAAATTCTGGCTTCAGTACTTTTCGATGACGAAAAGATTCAAAGGGGGGAGGAACGTGATAACCTGGATTTTCGGGCATCTGATAATTGGTAATTAACAGATTTTTACTACTGAAAATACTGATGTATAAGTTGAACCAATAAAATTCTGATAATTAATAATATCTGAATATAAATATTAATTTGATAATCTCCTGATGTAATTATTTAAATTGGCAAAATTTATCTTATCAAAAACAAATAAAATATGTATTTGTTTATGTATATATATAAGTAGATTGTATATGGAATTTGGATTTGAAATTCAAAAATAAATATCTTAAAAATAAATTGGATTTAAAAACTCTATAGATAAACATTTACTTATTTAAGGATATAATAGCTTTAGTTGAAAAAGATTTAATAAAAGGTTTAAATACTTCTTTTAAATTTATATATGATATAAATATGGTTTGATATAAAGACACATAAGACTAAATACAATAAAATGTGTGTGTGTGTGTGTGTGTGTGTATATATATATATATATAAATACAAAACTAAATGACAAATATAATATAAATTTAATATTAAAACATATAAAAGACATACAGACATGCATATTTACAAGTGTAAGTTGATTTTATCATCAATTTAACATTTGTAAGAAAAATAACATGCATAATAAACAAGTGTCATTAGTTTCTATTATTTTTAAATATTAATTAAAATAAAAACAAAGTTTTATATATATATATCACTACTTCCCTTCTATTCTCATTTTATTCTATTCAAACCAAAAACTTAGCAAACACAAGAAACTTAAAACCTGAAATGAAATCAAAACAACAATCTTTCAAAAATCTCAGTCAGATCATCTCAGCAAAAATTCGAAATCAACATAAAGTTTTTAAGACCAAACATCAAAACAAAGTTTAAGATCAAAATTAGTCTCCAGTCGCAAGGACTCAAGAGCAAAACAATTTTCCAGTTTTCAAAGTTCAAATACAACTTCCAGTTTCAAAAAATTCATCCTCTGTTGATTTAAAAACAGGTGAGTAAACTATTTCTTTTAAAACCCTTAATTTGTTTTAATAACCTGAGGCATGTGATTAAAACTTGAAGTTTAGTTGTGGAAAATGTTTGTATGAATATATATTGTGCTTGTATATAAATATGCGAAAAAAATTAAGTGTGCATGTCTGGGAATAGGCAAATATGCCCCTGTTATTGATTACAGGTTTCAAAATATATTCAAAATCCAAAAACTCTTCCTCTAATTCTTTTTAGGCTTTGATCTCTAAATGAAATTTGATTGTAAGACTATAACATCAATTTAAAAATGGTTTCAAGAATTTATATTAAGTAACTATTTCAAAATTGATAAATTACAGTAGAAATCAAATATAAGTCGAAATTTTATGATCATAAATTCATATTTGGATTTCATAACCGAGTTCGTAATAGAAAATAATGATTATAGAAAATGGTTTCATGATTTTTATGTTTGTATATGTCGAGATATCTTGAGATGGTCAGTTTTTGGTTTTGCGTCAAATTCCGACGATCAGTGAGGTGATGTTCGTCGAGCTTGAGTCCGATGGTAGCTACAAGGATGGGGATCATGGGAAAATGATCGCAGGAATTTCATATCATTGAGGTGGATGGTCGACTTTGATTTAGGGCTTTATGCCCAGTTTTGGTCGAGGTGGTTCTTGTGGTGATTTCGTCGTCGAGGCTAAATCGGAGGCAACCGGACCAGGAAGAATAGAACGTAGATGAGTGAAGCAGCTCTGATCGTGATGGTGTGGTCTCAGATGGTCAGGATCGTCAGCGTGAGGAGTTTTTGGTCGATCGGGTTTTTGGGTTCCAGTTTGATCAAGTGCTCGATTTCGATTTTCAGACGAACTGATCGATCTGGGTGCTCGGGCCAATGGAGTAGATCATCGATGACTTGTAGATGGCAACGAAGTCGATCAGAGATGGTATGACGTTCTGTGCATGTGCACAAAGTATCACTTGTATCTGGTGTTTTTGGGTGTTCGGTGAAGAAGGTAGATGCTCGGGTCGAGCTCGAAGTTTTCATGTGTTTGTCTCGAAGGAAGGTGGGTTCGCGAGTGTCTCGGGTATTAGCTCGGGAAATCTAGCGTTTGGCTCGGGTGTGGATTCGAGTAGACTCGGGTCGGTGTATAATATAAACAAAATTTTTAAAAGTTAAAGAAACCAAATTTCAACAATTTTCTTAAACCAATTCTTTTAAGTAATAATTGTTTTTATTTAATTTTTGGTTTTGTCAAGGGTTTTAAAATAAATTATTTTAAATTAATCAAGTGATTAAAGGATAATTACTTAATGTAAGTAATCAAAGGGTTATTTTGTTAATGTAATGGTTAATTATTTAATAATTAAAGGATAACTGATTTATTTAAAGATTAATTAATTATTAATTAAAGGTCAATTAATTAATAAAAGGTCAATTAATTTATGATTAAGGGTTAATTAATTAATATAATTAATTAAAGGTTAATTAATTTATGTGGTTAATTAAGGGATAATTAATTAATGTAAGTAATCGAGGATAATTACTTAAGAT
This sequence comes from Allium cepa, assembly GCA_030765085.1. Classification (NCBI taxonomy): domain Eukaryota; kingdom Viridiplantae; phylum Streptophyta; class Magnoliopsida; order Asparagales; family Amaryllidaceae; genus Allium; species Allium cepa. The sequence continues at coordinate 117,381,778 of CM060945.1, read as the reverse complement.
GGATAATTAAGGATGATTAATTAATTTCATTAATTAATTATAATAATTACAAATGCTTTGTAATTAATTAATGTTAATTAAGCAGGATCATAAGAGATTAATTTATTTCGTTTAAGTTAAATTAATTATAGATTATGTGATTAATTAATCTTCCTTATGGATGATTGAATTATATTGAATGCCTTGAATTGTTTGATATCTCTGGTATGTGATGTTCTGTGATATGATTGTTTTGGATTGAGCTGTGAACTGATTTATTTATCTGTGATGAATTTACTTGTTTATCTGTGAGTGAAAGATAAGCTTTACAGGATTATACCGCTTATTGATATTGTTGTGCATGGATTTATGATGGTTGTTTATTATTGTATGCAAAACACTAAACACATCACACAGAAATATGGATTTCATAGGAAATTGGTTAGGTCACAGGTATTTTGAATTTAAAATTATTTTTATTCAAAATTATTTTTATTCAAAATGGTGAAAATTTTGAAAGTTGAATTTTGAATCCAAATGGTTTGGAAGTGAAATTGAGTTGAATATGAAAAACTTTTGAAAAGGAAGTTTTGAAATTATTTTGTATATTTATTTTTAATTTGAAATTTTTGGAAACTATGGTTTAAAAAAGATCATACATGTTATGGATTTTAAACCGTTTTAAATGAATTATTTTGGGAATTTAAATTTAACCCAAACAGGACTTGCCAAGGAAACGGCAGTGCGCTGATTTCCTGATTTATACTTTGAAAGGCTATAACGTGAGTAAATTTAATCGGATTTTCCCAAAATAAAAAACTTTTGTTTTCAAATGATAATAGCTTTCATATAAAGAAAGAATTTCCTGTTTATGTTGAAAGGATTTCGAGTTATGGGTAAATCAGATTTGAAATGAAAATAGTTTTGAAAGCTATGAATGAAGCTTTGTTAATGATTAGGTAAACTTTGTTTCAAACCGAAGAGGATCTTAAAGGGTGAATCTTTTTGTTTAAAAGATTAAAAATGGAAATTTGTTTAAACCATTCAAAAAGAAAGGTTTTGGGAAATAAGTTATGGCTTAACTAAGAAACCACTTCGATTAGAAATCTTCAGTAATTCCTTATAGACATGATTTTTGGAATGAAATAGGCTGGAATGGAATAAGTTAAGTAACATGGCCATTTATACTCAGTAACGGTACTTAGATATTATTTTGTGAAATAAATGTTTGACTATAACAAGATAACAACTTGTAATGATGTGCGAGTTACCCTGGTTTACTAAGAAGTTTTATAACTTAGTATTTCAAGTTATATGGGTTTACTCACGCTGGCTTCCAGCCTGACTTTACTTTAATGTAATGCTCGGGTCAGGCCGAGTATTATAGATTTCCAGGTTAGGACGCTCTAGAGCTCAGGTGGCGAGCTGGATGACAGGAACGTATGGAGTATATTCCGCTGTATATTGGAGTTGTTTTCTGGGACAAGTTAATTATAACTGTCCAGTTTATGTGTGTATGGTTGTACTCTGATGTATTACATATAAATTGGCAGATACAGTTTTCCTTTGTGCAAATTCTATTATGTGATATTATATTTTGATCTGCTGTGAATGTGAGATTATGTATTTTGTTTTCTGTTTCTTCTTCTACCTCTTTTCTTCTTTGCCCTAACAATATGAGATTTCCGGCGTTCGATTGCTTGGTACTTCTACAGTGAACGTATTAGTATCGAATTCTCGAGGTCGAAATTTTCGGGTCGTTACAAAGAGCATAGCTAACATGATCATAGCCCTCATCACTGGACTCTAACCTCTAAAATTGTACAAAAATGACTAGATCTCTCCTCTGAACTTCAACGATCCGATTAATCAAAGATGGCTTCGCCACAGGACTAGTTCACATTGCTCCTGAACTAGCTACATAACTTTTATCACAAATGTCACACATGGAGAGTACCCCGGTATCCTTCCATTCAGTAATCATAATAGAGATAATAGTTGATGCTTCCTACTTAGTGCACCTTCTATTCCATTGCATTTACCAAGCATATATCGAATATCAAAATCATAGGTTGCTAGGAACTCTAGGCACTGCTGTTGTCTCATATTAAGATCCTTTTGAGTAAACATATATTTCAATGATTTATGATCTGTATACAAAATGAATCTCTCTCCAAGCAAGTAATACACTAGGTCTTCAATATGAAGATTATGGAAGCAAGCTCTAAGTCATGAATAGCATATTGAATTTAATTAGGTTTTAGTTGCCTTGATGCATAAGCTATAACTCTACCTTTTCGCATTAAAATTGCACCTAATCAAGAAACATAAGCATTAGTGTAAACTTTAGATCCTAAACAACACCAGAGTTGCTCTTTCCCAACGTTATAACTACTGCAATTGAAATTTTAATAATTATATCTATGACAAACAAGTTGAAACGATACGAATTTTTCACGTTCGAAAATCGACATCCACGCTTTACATCGTACTCTAATGCCGCAGATTCGACCGTTCAAATCCGGGTCTCTGGAGCTTATAACACAACTAAGTAAACAACATAGCGGAAGAAAAAGAATAATACATTGATATACAGCATTTATACAATATCTGATACAATAGATGATACAATCGATATCAATATACATCAGAGATATGATACAATAAAATAGCAGCGGAAAGAAAATAGATAACACTAGCAGCGGAACAAATAACTCTAAGATAGTCTTCAAGGAAGAACTCCAGCAGCAGATCGAACCAAAATCACGATACACTAAGACAAGCAAGATTCGTCCACATCCAAAGAATAAACTAGCTCCAGATAATCTACTAAACCTGACTATCTGAAAAACCCAACTCTAGACTGCTCGTGTGGAAAATAGTGAGCACCCAGAGTTTAGGAAAGGAACAATAAACTCTGGATCAGTCATGGGACTGGTGTGAGTAACAAAAACAGTTTATCTTTAAAAAACAAATAGCAAAAGAATTTTAAAGTCAATTCGCAATGCTTTTCGAAAATGAAACTACCATAAGACCTCCCGCCACACACACAATGCAAATGCAGAATTGGAGGAGATTTTTTCTTATGATAGTCAAACATGCTTGATACGATTTCTTTGATATTATTACTATAAGTGCAAAGTGCAGAAAACATTTCGAAAGTATAATATAAATCTTAGCCAACATAGACATTTCGAACTATGCCTGCTATAGCTACCATCCAAACAGTGGGGCGCCACCATAAGTAGATGACAGGTAATACAACTAAAACCGTACAAGGTACGTATTGGAAGATTGGATTTCCAACAAATGGTCAGGCTAAGGAACTTCCCACTGCCATATGGGATCGCCTCTGGCGGGACGTCCCGAGAACTTAACCAGCTCTCTGCCAACACAAGGTCGGGTTACCTATGTAACTAGGTAACTACTACTCGAGAATGCCATCCCCCTGTCCTTTAGGACATTTATCCGAGGTACTTCTAATCCAACAACATCACACAGTAATAAAATGTATGGTGTCCACATGAGTAAGTATCTGGGCTCCATACCATGATACCACCCTTTTCCAGAAGGGAATGACACACCCTAAAGGGAGCGACCCTCATAACCTTGCCGCATCTTTCCTGTTTCGACCATTTTCGGGGAGTGAGGTCCTGATGCAGTCTCGTCCGCAAAGCTACGCTTTATACAAAAGTCATGCTTTGATTACAAATGATCAAAAAATGATCATCGACACACAGCAGCACTCAGCATGCCACACTACCAAATTGGGAGTATATCACTGATAACCTTCAACTACATAACCTCTGAGCTCGTACGTCTCAGAGAAGGGTGTTAAGCTAAGAGAATAAATTCTCTGCACCAACAGAAATGTATTTGAAAGAAATCTGCTTTATATCTCAAAATGTAATGTCAGACACGTAACCATACAAGTCTGTTCCGGGTTCGAACAGAACCGAAGGCACTTCAAAAGAAGCCCTTGCAATCCGGGTATTCACAATCCCGATCGGACTTCCCATCACTTAGGGAATCTCTATACCGGGGATCAGCAAGTGCAGAGACAATCGATAGGTTATCATATCGTTCTTACAAATACCCGATCTTCAAATGATGTCCATAACGTTGTATTATTATTCAGAATGGGTTATATGACACAAAGGTCCTCTCCCGGCTAATCCGAATAATGAACGCAATATTTTAAAAACATGTGGATATTGGGATTTCAATTAAGTCACAACTTATTACCCAAAAACCTTTCCTTTAAATGGTTAAACAAATTACCATTTCAAATCTTGAAACAAAAAGATTTATTTCACAAAGTTCACCCAGTTCATGAAGATCCATTCATAGATTTCCCAAATCAATTTCCATTTCAATTGGATTAACCCATTAAATCTTTAAATTAAAGATTTAACTTATAGCTTTCAAAACACGTTTCCAAAGATTCATTCATAACTTGGAAAACCATTTCCAATTCAGATCTTTTATATAAAAGATACACCATTTAAAATATTCTTCGTTTTCAAAAAAAAAGTTCAACGACCTTTTACAAAGATTAATCCATAGCTTTCAACACAATTTAATTTTGAATTGAAATCTTTGTAACACAAATTGGAAATCCTTTTCCTTAAATGAAAGCTATTATTACTTGAAAAAAATAGTTCTCGTTTGGGAAAACACTGCTTACAATTTACACAAGTTAAAGCTATTCAAGTATAAAACTTAAATGTAAAATTAAATTTCCAAAATCATAGCTTTAAATGGTTAAAAACCCATATAACACTTTTATAACTTGTATAATATTTTGACCAAGTCATTGAATTCAATTCCAATCATTGAATTCAAATTTAAATCAAATTATTTAAATTTCAAGGCGAAATAAAGTTATTTAAAAAAAAGTAAATTTTTATCTTAAAATTCCATTCCAAAAAAAACTTTTCACATTTAACCTGATTCCATTTCAAACCATTTGAATTTAAAAATTCAAATTCAAAACTATTTTCAAAAATCTGTGACTTAATCGATTTCCTCGTGAAATCCATATTCGTGTGTGTATGTGTAGTCCAGGGGTTTAACACAATAGTGCAACATCATTCAATCATCACAGATTAAAACATAGAAATATAATTCATAAGCGGTATAACTATAACGCTCATCCTTCATTCACAGATCACAGATATATATAGCAGATAAAATTACATTCATCCCAGATAAATAAACTACATTACAGATCACACACAAATCAGTATATATCACAAAGTATCATAGATCAGGGATATCAGACAAATTAATTATTCAGTCAAGTTCAAATATTCACAAGTAAAATTCATTAGTTGACCGATAAATTTGAATCAACTGTATTAATTATAAATTTGGGTTAATTTTCATAAGTTAATTAGAATTTATTTAGAATAAAATCCCCTTTTATCATTTATGAGTTCTCTTTTAATTATGGAATAATCAATCTTAATTAATGAATCAATTTAACCTTTAATTATTTAATTTATCTCAATTAATCATAATTATTAATTAATTCTTTAATTAATAAATTAAACTAACCCCTTAACAAATAATTATACCCAAATTACTGATTATCATTTAATTAATTACATCTGGTAATTATCAATTAATTACTTTTCTAAGTAATTATAATTTCTAAAATTTTCAGGTGGTTATTCTAAATTAATTAACTTAAGTGATAAATCTGAACTAATCCAGTTAACTCACTTAATTATATTTAATAATTAATTCTTTAATTACTGTCATTAAGTAATTACACTTCACAATTCCATAAATAATTATTATTAAATTAATCAATCTAATTTATTGTTGTCAAATTCCCTTTTCAATTCCATTTTAAATTCAAGATTGAAATGAATTTTTATTTATTTTTAAATAAGTTTAAAATAGAATTTTCTAACATTTTAAATTTTACATGTTAAAAAAACAATTTATTTTAAAGGAAATTCTTAAAGAGTTAAAAATCAATTTTCCTTTCCTCTTTTTAACTTTAGTATATTAATTTATTTTAAACACTTAAGTTATAAACTAAAATTTATTTAAAATTTAAAATCTGATTTAAAATTTATTTTAGGTTTAAACCTTTAAATCTTCAACTTGTTTAAATTTCCATTTATAATTTCTAAATTCACTTTGAATTTCAAGTTACTTTCAATACACTTAATTATATTTCTAAGTCATTTGAAACAAATTGAATTTCAAAACTTTATTTATATTCAATAGTAAATTCCAATTCAACTTGTAATATAATTGCATTTTGATTTGAACTCGGTTTTAAACATTGATAAAAAAATTAAATTTTTGTTTCCAGATTTCAAATCCTGGAACAAAGCTTGACTCGAAATCCTCTCCTTTTACTTCGAGTCGATCGCAGCGGCACTTCGAGCAACGACTCGAGTTACTCGAGCAAAACGCGTGCATCACTCTTGTTCTTCCCAGACGACAACAACACTCAGGCAAACGCTAAGGCCCGTGTACGTGCACACCGCCGTTGACCGGCTTCTAGCATCCCCGCGGCGTCGAGCACGTCGCCGATCGACTCCAAAACGAGCTCCAACCAACTGAAATCCCCCTATCATCTCGAAAACGAATTCGAGTATACTCTCGAAACCAGGAAACAACACAGCGAACACCCCCTTCGAACCTGTCATTGCCTCGTGCTCACCCCTACGACCACCTGAAGGTCTGCGACTCCGGCTACGAACGCGTCACACTTCCAGCCACCATTTCCCCAAATCACACGCGACTCGGTCGATCATCAGTGATGAACTCACCTAGTTTCCAAACCTCATTAAAACCATAACTTAAACCCTAAATTCGATTCGAGTTACAAAATTTCGCATTAGAAAATTTTTCCAACATTTTTCCTATATCCACGAATCAATAATCTAGCTCCATAACAAATTTCGGCATCAACAATTTATTAAATCAATAGAATTTTGTAAAAAGGTGATTTTTGTTCATCTGTAAACTGCTTCTTTATTTCTCAACTAAAAATTTTCATTTTTGTTTTAAAAATCAAGTTTAAGCTTTAGCTTTTGATTCATATACTTGAATCTATGAATCATAAAAATTAAATTTTTACTTATTTAAGTTTTCCCCTGTTGTTTTATTATTTCCAGAAGCCAAAACAAATTAGCTTAACTTAAACCAACTTTTAAACTTAAAACTAAGATACAAAAACATATTTTGTTCGAACTTAAGTACTAATAAAGATTGAATTAAGAGTAAGTAAAGTTTGATTAGTAGTTGAGCCTGGGAACTAAAATCAGAGGGAAAGAATTCAGATCAACCATTGCACACACCAGTACACATATATAAACACAAAGATTTTAAAATATGCTCACAAACATATTTTCGTTTCAGAGATGAGCATGTAACCATATACTTGATATTTTAAATTAGTGATGTTACTCACCTTACTTTTCTAGAAAACAGAGCCTCATTTTGTTTGAAACAGGCTTGAAGTTGCAAACTGAATCCTTCTTTGCTTCTCTGGATTTGTATGATTTGTATTATTGTTATAAAGTTGAATTTGTTTAAGTTTGAAATGGTCTTCATTTTAGAGGTTGCTCAGATTTATAAAATGATCGAATTGAAAATGTGAAGCTTGATATTGATATATAGAGGAAATGAAGTTTACTGTGTGACATTATTCATGTTTGTACAACAGGGATGATATTTTTCTTTTCTTTTTTGTACAATAGGCAGTGATTTCTTTTCCTTGTATGGTGGTTGATGACACTTCTTTGCTATGCTAAGATGCAAACATTAAATGTATATGTACCCTATGTTTTATTCTAATCTTATTAGTACATAGATACTTTTATTTTTACTTTATTTATTCTTTTACTTGCCTTACATTACTACTTCTTTACAGGCTGCATTTATTATGTTTACTTCAGCCATACTTGCTTGTCTTAGCTGATAGTTTAATTTGGTGGGCTGAAATGATTTATATTTTGTGTACTAAGATTTGGCATTAATTACTTTTCCGTACTTCTCATTTTTTTTCTTTGCCTGGTTTTTTTTTTGTTTTGTGGTGGCTGATATTTTGTGTTGATAGCTAAAGTTATTTGTCTTGTTTTAGTTGTTTGTACTTAGATTTTTTTATCTTGTTTTCTTGAGTACATACTTACCTTTATATATTGTTCATATTTGAAGATATCACTGTCTTCTTGCTTTGTAGTGAAATGCTATAGTCAGTATATTGTATTGACTTTATATCTTATGAAACTATACAATTTATTTACACGTTGTTTGAATTTGTCTAATTTATTTCTTTCTTTTCTTTTGTCTTGTTACTTTAAGATATAAATGAAATTCTATAGTGTCTAATTTTTTATTTACTTTATATTCTACATAATTTTTATTAATATGTTATCTGACTTTATATTTTTTTTATTTAAATCTAGAGAAACTCCAATCAATTTACAATTAAATTCAAAAAAATTAATCAAAAATAAATTTAATTGTCAATTTAAAATTAATCAAAATCCGGGATCGTTACACAAGTACATGGCATATTTTATGATAGATTTTCCAATGGTTATAACCATTGGAAATGGAGATATTCCCAATGGTTATAACCATTTGGAAATTTCCTATCCTTAACGGTTATAACCGGTAGGAAGCCCTACTCTTCCAATGGTTTTACCTGATGGAATCTTTACCCATTTCCAATGCTTATAACTATTAGGAATATCCCCATTCCCAACGGTTATAATCATTAGAAATTTACTACTTTAAACCTTTGTTTGCCTATTTGCAACCAATATATCCATAAAATAAACTTTTTCCTAAACCTGAAGATCAACTCTTTATTTCATAACTTGTGTTGTATAATTCATATAATAATACTATATCTCATCATATACAATAACTCTAACTAAATTGTGACAATAAACTTGTAACCGCATTTGCATTAAAATTTTAAGAACAAATACGTTATACATCAATTTCCACATGCATTGTGCATCAAAATTTCATAACGCTAAAATAAGTCTAGAACCTTACAGATTATGATAGTGATATTCTTAAAAAATTACATAAAATTTATTAACTACATCATATAGTAATTACCCTTTTTCAATGCTTAAAAAACTAGTGTTTCTAGATCTAGAACTTCCTTTGAGATTACTTGAGAAATGTTAAGTTATCTCTTGTTGTACCTAATACTTAAGAAATATGGTGCACTATAAAAAATAATATATGATAAATATGATTCGCTAATTAAATTTCATGATAAGATTTTGATTCTCATTATAATATGAACTATCATGTTCGATTAGCTAATTAAGAAGCAAAATTGAAGCAAGGGGTAAACATAGAGCTTTCAAAAAGCTAAACAAATTTCAAATTTTTGCGGTTACTTAGAGCTGAAAATTATGAACACTAAGGTTTTAAAGCTGATGTGCACGTAAATATGCATATATTTACATCCATATTTTATCTATTTTTATTTAAATAGAAGTCATGTTTGGGCATTTTAACATGTTTAAAACCATAATTCAATTATTTTCAAATCATCATATATTCATCTTTATTCAAGGGCAAAATGGTCATTTTTGTGCATGTGTCAATTTGAGAATTTTTACTTGGACATTTTTTGATGATTTTTATAGGAATTTGGATGCATATGGAAAAGGCTTTTATGAAGATACATGCATGCACAAATGATAGTAGTTAGTAGCTAATCACATTTTCCTCCTTTTGTTTAGTTTCCATTTCTTTTGCTTTTAATGTTGAAATTTACCTGTATTGATATGATAATATAAATGCGTAGCTAAACCAGGGATATTGAATCACTCTAACTTTATGTAATTTCAACACTTATATGATTTATGATCTCATTTGTTTGTGCTTCATGAAAGTAAGTTTTGATGTAAGTTTATACAAGTGGGTTTGATGGCTTATGTTGCTTTTGCAAATGAGCTATTTTTATTAAACATAAACACAATTTACATCATCATTTGAATTGATTTTTGATTTTGAAAAGAAAGTAAAAACAAAATTTGATGATCTATCTTACCAATTACAATAGTAAATAGATCATACTGAAAATAGCTTTTGCTTTGGCATCATTTTCATGAGAATTTATAAGAGGTATAATTGTTGTATTATAGTTTGATGGTTTGAGTTATGTTAATTAATAACATAAACAAACCATACTTATGATAAATGCAACAATTATTTCATTTAAAACTAGAGATCATAAATTATTTGCTTGTTGATTTACAGAAATGTGAGAGTGAATTTACCTCTAAATTGTTTCCTGGTCTAATAGTTTTTAAAACACATTTTAGTCCTAGTTTTAGCTTCATTTCTGTAGTTAACAATTCCCTCTCGGTTTGGTCTAATTTGATTGAATTTTAAATTCTAAAACAATTCTCTAAGGATCTACCCGTACTCGCCACGTAATAAAATTGTATGTCGTGCGCTTGGGGTTAAATTTTAATTTCAAAAAATTTCACTGATTTTCTAACTCGATAGAAAATTTGCCATTAAATAAGTTTTTAACGTCGTTGCCATGAAGCTGCTTTGATTTTAATTTTCCATTATTCGAATTATTGTCATTTGATTTTTATTGTGTGTTTGTTTTGTGTGTTCATTTGTTTTTTTTTTTTAAATTGTTGTGTTCTTTGTGTTTTATTTTTGTGTGCTTATTGATTTTCTAGTTGCTTTTGCATTTCTACTAAAAAGACATTAAAAAAATAGATAAACTTTTCCTTTCATCACTCTTTATTTACATTCATAGTTTTACAAGTTTGTTCACATTTGAATTCACTGTTTACATTGCTTCGCATTTCAATTTCCCCTCTCTCTATTTATACCAACACCTGCACAAACCATATCTGCCTTCACAACCACCCTAACCACATTACTTCCATACCAACAATTACACCAATTCATACAACTCTACCACATCCAAACTTGCCTGCAAATACAAACCCATCGAGCACACTTCTATACAACCTACCTCATTTCACAGAACACAGCAATATCAGCTACAACTCCATCAAACTACACTACAACTACACCAGATCAAACTTCGCACAGTCCCACACTTACAGCTTCATCATAGTTCAGCTTCTCTACATACTTCCCCCTTGCTCACAACATTTCCTGCACCATAGAAATCACTTCCCTCCTCTACATTTGCAAGCAAACAACATTCCACTGTCATCATCCCATCAGTACCCAACCAATCATCAACTCAACCTACCACTGTCATCCCCGACATACAATATTCCTACCAACCATTGCCTGGCCTTCAACATTCACCACAACCATCAACATCTGCCAGTACATTGCCTACACCACAGCCACACTTGTTACAACTGATACAACGCCTCCGAAACACCATCACTGGCAACTCGAACAACCCACTTCCTCAAATTTGTGCACTCTGCCTGTGCAGTCCTCTTTACTGCTCCCCCACATACACATTCCATATCAACATACAACTGCAAAGCCACACCTCCTCGTTTCAACATCTGCCCACCATCACAAACCACCTCCTGTTTGCTTTAAATCATCAAACATCATTACTCCCTGCCCTGCCAAACCACTGTTGAAACACTGCAAAAAATTCCCACTTACCAAACAATATCATTGCAGTACTTCACCAAAACCATTACCACAGTCTTTGCCTTCCTCCATTCAAGCTGCTGCTACACCCTGCACAGCCCATCGGCATAGCCTACACCACCATCAGATACCGTCTAGTCATCAACATACCACTCCCTACGTCAACCAGCAGCTGCTCACTTTCTCCACTCAACATCATCATTCCAATTTCCTCTAACTGCTGTTACCTTGCCATCAGTCAACAGGCAACATCACCCTTCCTCCGCCGTAGACACAGCATCGACCTCAACAGAACATCCAAACCCCAATCGAGAATCGCCAAAAACATTCACTACGATTCAACTCACCTTCACGAACTAGCAACAAAAATTGCCCTCATCGACTTCGAAACCACGGACACAACTCCTCAAGAATCTCCAACTGTCGAAACCTTCACCAACAACATACGAGCCATTGTGACCACCTCCCTCTGTAAATCGCTTCACCTTGTCGCCGCCAATCCAATCCATAAATCCCAATCGTGACTTTGAATCAACTTTGATTTAGCAATTCAATATTCCAATCGATTTCGAGCTCCAAAGCGCGTGAATTGTTGAGAATTTGAAGAGAAGCAATTTTTTGTTAGTTCTGCTTGTGCAATCAAGCTTCAATTTTTTTTAAATTAGTTTGGTGATTTGTGTATTTTTTTTGTGGGCTTGATCGTTTTTGGGCTGGTGGGCTTTGAAATAAATAGATAAAATTTAGAGGAAGTTAATTTGTCTAAGTCTTGCCTTATTTGTCTTTGTTTATTTGAACCTCGTTTATCTCTAAAAAAAATTGTTTCATTCTCAATTTTTTCTTAGTTTCTCTTTATAAAATAAAAAAACTTGTATACCTTGGGTTTTATTTTCAAGTTGCAGGAAACAAAAGGAGAAATTGATTGCCAAAATTGCTTTCTCCACTGCTTAGCTTGCTTATTAAAAAAACTGCCGCTTTAAAATAAAATGCTAATAATTCTACACGCTTTGCTATTGTGCTTTTATCTCTAGTTTTATTTTGAATAGCATTATTGGTTGCTTGCATTTGCATCTGTGTATATAAAAAAAAATTCAAAATTCAAAAAAAACTTTTTTTTAATTGCATTGTAAATTCACGTTTAATTTTTGATTTGCATTCATCTCATCTTATTTTTCCTTTCTAAAGGCAATACCTCAATTCAAATAAAATGAAGTATTTCATCACCCTTTCCTTAGCCCACAAATCGCATTTCATCGTAGAATTTGACTAATAATAAACATTAGACATTCGACTTAATGGTGCCGCAAGCTCATCTAGGGTTTAATTGTATCTTCATAATTATTTTCTTTGAACAATTTTATTTCTTGGTGTCTAGGCTACGGCAGAATAATAACCATTTATAAATATGGTGGTGATTCGTAAATATTATAGTGGTTGTTCCTCCGAAGGTACTTAAACCTTCGGTTGCCTTGCTACGGTGATTCATGGTGCACCGATAACTCCTGCCCGTTATCTGGCTGAGAAATATTTTTTATTGATTTAAGACAAAGTATGATTTTACAATTTTGGGTTAGGAGCTACTAAGGAAGAAAACTGTAATTAAATCTTTTGCATTCATTTAGTTGCATTAGTTCATGCATATTTTAAAAAAAAATCTCCAAATTCCAAAAAATTGTAAATTTTACTTAATTTTTTTATCCAAAAATAAAATCCTTTTAAATCCATTCCTTTGAAAATTTTCAATCAAAAAACAAAAATACAAAAAATCTTTTCAAAAAAAAACAAAAAATCAAATTTCCATTTTTCTAAAAACAAAAGAAAAAACAAAAACAAGAATCCTTTTGGTAAATATTTGAAAATTTGAAAATTTAAAAAAAAAACAAAAACATATAAAAAAAATTGAAAAGCCAAAAGCAAAACAAAAATCAAACTTTTCTTTTGAAAATAAATCTCAGTTGGTAAATAGTTTTTTCCTTGTAAAAAAAATGAAAACAGAAACAATTTTTCACTTCATTTTTCAAATCTTCTTTCATTCTTTAAACTCGTTTCTAACTTATTTCTCTTCTCGACTTTCACTTGTGCATGAGTACTTGGACTCATGACACAGCAACAAATCATTGGACCCGCGACTCAACAACTAATCGTTTAACTCGAACAGACGATTCCCCCGAAATGGCGAACGAGAAGGCCCCTCGAACTCTTATGGATAGAATCTTTCTTGGTAAAGTTTCTATTCCATTACATCACGTTACCCACAACTACGGGTAAACATTTCGAAATTCAATCGAACCATACGGCCACACTTCCGAAATTTGGCAATTTCGAGCACGATGACCCATACATCTTTTTGACTAAATTCGAACAAGTTTGCGCAACCATTAAACTTCAACAACTTTCCGATGACGGAATCAAACTTCGATTAATCTCATTCGCTCTTACGGATTACACGGAAAAATGGTTGTACATCTTACCATCGAACTCAATTAAAACAAGGGAAAAATTCGTAAAAGCTTTGTTAAAAAAGTTGTACCCCTTGGAAAAAACGAGTAGAATTCGAAACGAAATTGTAAATTTTCATCAATTCAAGGGGGAGCTATTTGGAAAATATTTTGAAAGATTGAAAGAGCTTTTGATAAAATGTCCACACCATAACTTCAATAAATGGACGATTTGTCAAATCTTATATGATGGACTCGAAAACAGCTCACGACCATGCTTGAATCAATGTGCCAAGGTAATTTCTTTCCCATCATCACGACGATGCTTGGCAATTTCTTGAAAACCTCGTTGAAGAATCATTCCAATAGGAACGTTCAAATGAAAAATCAATTTACTCACGATCGAGTGCACGCTCGATAGGATTTTCTTTTGCTTTGGAAGCTAAGATCGACGCAATGGTTAAAATTTTTTATAACTTTTCTCATCGAATCAAATGAACCAAGCTTCCCAACCGATGTGTTGTAAATGCAACGATTCTAATCACATAGCCAATCAGTATCCCAATTCTATCGAACAAATCAACGCTTTCAATCAGTTCGTCCCAATTTTCAAGCATTTTCGAATAATGCTTCAAATCCTTCCTATCAGCCCAACCATTTTCAACCAAACTTTGCACGTCCATCTCATAATCAACCGCAACAATCAAAGTTTCAACCAAATTCTACTCATCCTCCCCAAGAAGATAAACGTTTAAGTTCACTTGAGAAAACTCTTGAAACATTGGCTAAAGTAACCACTCAAAGCCTTTAATCAAACAACAATTTGCAAAATTTATTGACCTCGTACATGCAAAACACAAACCAATCTATTGCAAAATTCGAAATTCAAATGAGTCAATTAGCCACATCTGTAAGTGAACGCGAACGAGTCGCATTCCCAAGCGAACCCCTTCCAAATCCCGAAAATCAAAACGCAAATTCAAATCAAACCCATGTTGTTCAAGATAGCAACATCACCCAATTGTGTGCTATCACAACTCTACGTTCCGTTAAACAAATCGATAATCAAGTTATTAACCCACACGATTTACCGAAAACCACTCTTGACACATCTAAAACTACAAACGAATCGGAACAGAATGTGGAGCCAAACGTTGAATCGAATGCCAATTAAAATTCTTCTTTTACTACTCGAGAACACCCGCCTACTGAGTATCATGTTCGATTTCCACATCGTCTTCGACCCAATAAACACTCGGACCAAACGGAAAAGATGTTGGAAATTATTAAACAAGTGAAAGTGAACATGAAGCTTCTTGACATCATTCAGCAAGTCCCCACTTACGCGATATTTCTTAAGGACTTGTACACCCAAAAGCGACACACTCAATGCCTAAAAAAGTCCTCTTAGCCGCCAGTTTGAGTGAAGTCTTGTCCCAATCATGCCCTTTAAATACAAAGATCCTGGCTGCCCTACGATCACGTGTACAATTGGAGATAAGATGATTAACAAATGTTTAATAGACTTAGGCGCGAGTGTCAATTTGATTCCATGCTCCGTATATAAACATTTAGGCTTAGGTGAGCTCAAACACATAAAGGCCACGCTTCAATTCGTCGATCGTTCCATTAAGAATCCCGTGGGATAAATTGAGGACGTGCTCATTCGAGTAGGGCAATTCATATTCCCTGTTGACTTTATCGTTCTTGAAACACGACCCGTGACAAATCCCGCAAGTCAAATTCCATTGATTTTAGGTTGATCATTCTTAGCCACCTCAAATACCCTAATCAATTGTCATAACGGGTCGATGAAAATCTCTTTTGTAAACATGACTTTGGATCTCAACATTTTCAATCTAGAAAGCCAATCAAAGAACCGCGTGACCAAACGTTGAAAGTTAGTGCCAGTTACGAAAAATTTGAAAATGAGACACTTGATCTTAACGACGAACGCGAAGCTGAGTATGAAAAATTGTTTCATGAAATTCCCAACGAAATTGAATACACTCTTCCCTTTGAATCGCTTCCAGTGGAGTCTGAATCTCATCCCAATTCTTTAATCAAGCAACTCCGAAGTTGAACCTCAAATCACTTACCGATCACATTAAGTACGCATACTTAGGTGATAACGAAACGTCGCGCGTCATAATTCTCACAACTCTCTTTCTTGATGAAGAAACCTCATTACTCTCTATTCTTTCGAAAAATAGAGAAGCAACTGGGTGGTCCATTACCAATATTAAGGGAATTAGCCCTGCTATTGTTCAACATCGCATTCACTTGATTGACGAAGCCAAACCCACTCGTGATGCGCAATGGAGGCTTAACCCAAAAATGAAAGATGCGGTTCACGATAAAATTCTTAAGCTCCTCGATAAAGGTATCATATACCCCATTCTGATAGCCCATGGGTTACCCCATTTCATGTTGTACCGAAAAAATCTGGGCTAATCGTTGTCAAGAACGATTCAAATGAACTTATTCCAACTCGTACTCAAATGGATTGGCGTGTTTGCATTGACTATCGAAAACTAAATTTCACAACACGTAAAGACCACTTCTTTCTTCCTTTCATTGACCAAATGCTCGAACGTTTAACCGACCATGAATTCTACTGCTTCCTTGATGGTTATTCCGGCAATAACCAAAATTCCTACCGCTCTCGAAGATCAAGAGAAAACGACTTTCACGTGTCTATTCGGTACATTTGCTTATCGATGTATGCCATTTGGAATTTCTAACACTCCTGTAACGTTCCAATGATGCATGGTTGGCATTTCTTCAGACATGATTGAACGCTTTTTAGAAGTTTTCATGGACGATTTCTCTATCTTTGGTGATTCTTTTTCCGAATGTTTACATCATCTCGAGTTGGTTTTAAGTCGATGCAAAGAAAAAAATTTGACTTTGAATTGGGAAAAATGCCACTTTATGGTCAAACAAGGCATAGTCCTTGGATATATCATCTCAAATAAAGGCATTGAGGTAGATAAAGTGAAAATCGATGTCATTTCAAATCTACCCATTCCCAAATCTGTTGAGGACATTCTATCATTTCTAAGACATGTTGGCTTTTATCGACGCTTTGTGAAATACTTTAGCAAGATCGCTCGTCCTTTGACAACTCTCCTCGAAAAAGTCGTTCCTTTCGATTTTAACTCTGACTGTATCTCTTCTTTCGAATATCTCAAAAACGAACTCATTTTTGCTCCAATCATTTGTGTGCCTAATTGGGATCTTTCATTTGAAAAAATGTATGATGCTTCTAACTTTGCTGTTGGTGCTTTCTAGGACAAAAAAAATCCTCCATGTCATTTACTATGGGAGTATGGCTCTAAACGACGCTCAGTTCAACTGTACAACAACCAAAAAAGAGCTTCTAACCGTAGTTTTTGCACTTGAAAAGTTTCAACCTTACGTGATAGGTTCGCACATTACTGCATACACGGACCACTCTGCGCTTTGATATCTCTTTGCTAAAAAGGATGCTAAATCCCATTTGATTGATTAAATCCTTTTGCTTCAAGAATTTGACCTTACAATCAAAGACAACAAAGAATCGGCTAATGTCATAGCCAATCATTTGTCTCGTCTCACGAGCGTACCATCTTCTTTTCCAATCAATGAAAATTTCCCCGATGAACAACTTCTTTCAATTTCTAACGATCCATGGTACGATGATATAGTGAATTACTTAGTCACTAAAGAAACTCCCTCATCTTGATTCAAACATGACAAATGAAAATTCATATCCCAAGTGAAATATTTCTATTGGGACGATGCTTACTTGCTCAAATATTTCCCAGATCAAATCATCGGATGTTGCATTCCGAATAATGAGATCGGAAGTGTTCTTTCGTTTTACCATGGTCAAGCATGCGGTGGACATTTTTGTCCTCGAAAAACTGCAGAAAAAGTGCTTCAGTGTGGTTTCTATTGGCAGTCTCTTTTCAAAGACTCATTCGAATTTTGCAAAACTTGGGATCGATGTCAAATATTTGGTTGAATTTTTCAACGAAATATGATGCCTCTAAACCCCATTCTTACGGTCGAAATCTTTGATGTTTGGGGTATCGACTTTATGGGACCTTTTCCCATTTCTTTTGAAAACTTGTATACCCTTCTTGCTGTCGATTACGTCTTAAAATAGGTCGCAGTCATTCCTTGCAAAACCAACGGCCATAGAATTGTTGTGAAATTTCTCAAAGAAAACATCTTTTTGAGGTTCGGCACACCTTGCACATTAATCAGTGATAACGGAACCCATTTTTGTATCGGTTCTTTTGAGTGAAAAAAATATGCGATAACCAACAAGTTATCCACTCCATATCATCCTCAAACTCGTGGGGAAGTTGAAGTTTCAAATCGTCAAGTAAAACAAATCTTGGAGAAACCTGTTAACAAAAATAAAAAAGATTGGTCTCAAAAATTGACCGACGCACTTTGGGCTTACCATACTGCTTTTAAAACTAACCTTGGGACAATCCTATTTCGTTTGGTTTACGGTTGCCATTTATCTGTTGAAATCGAACATAAAGCATTGTGGGAAATAAAGAACCTAAACTTTGACCTTGAGAAAGCTGGCGAAAACCGAAAACTAAAACCCAATGAACTAGAAAAACTTACGAATGACGCGTATGAAAACGAGAAAATTTATATAGAAAGAATAAAAGTTTTTCATGAAAAGTCAATCATAAGGAAAATATTTTCGCCTAACCAAAATGTTCTTTTATATGACTCGAGACTTCATTTATTCCCTGAAAAACTTAAATCAAGATGGACCGGACCATTTATGGTACAAATTGTTTTTTCACGTGGCGCCATAGAAATAGAAAACCTCAGGGATGGATCGATTTTCAAAGTCAACGGTCATCGTTTAAAACCTTTCTTGGAATTTCCCTATAACCAAGAGGAGGAGCTCATGATTCTTCATGAGCCAAGCTACGTCTAGTAAGAATGTTAACCCTCTTTTGTAAATATGTACATAGTTTTCCCAGTTACACTCATTATATCATGCATTGACTATGGAGACACGGTCCAAATTAAGTGTTGGGGGAGTCTCATTTTCAATTTTTCTATGTTTCATGGCATTTTTGAATTTTCATTTTCTTTTAACTTAAAAAAAATCTCAAAATTTCTAAATCTCAAAAACATTTTATTTTTAGTATTTTGATGTATTTTTGAAGAAACACCATGGGATAAGTATAATGTAATGACCCGTAAATTTTGATAATTAAATTGGTTAATTTAATAAGATTTTTGAAATTTAATTTAAAAAGAAATAAAAACTTTATAATTTATAATGAAGTGATTGTTAAAAATGGAACGTAGCAATGGTAATTAAAACTAATTATTGATAATTGGATAAAAACAATGTTATGTAAGCAATAGTAACATTTATTTGTTAATAATAACTTATAAGTGTAATTAAAAGCTAATGGTAACAATTATTGTATGTTACCCCTCTATTTAACCTGTTAATTTAAACTGAAAATAAATTTTAATAAATGTAATTAAATATTATGTTAATGTAAATTAAGTTAATAAATGGAAGTAATGTTAATTTTATTCATAATATGATAATTGGTTAAGTAAAAAAGAATGAAAATCGAGATTTATTAATTTATTTGAATTTAAAGGATAGTAACTGGATTTATTGCAAATAAATGAAACTAAATATTTAAATATGATGATAATGGGAAATTAAGATGAAATGAGAAATATTAAGGTAATAAATGTAAACCAATGTTAATCATACCATAAGTTGAAATTGATTGGACAATAAATGGAAAGCAAATTTAATTGAATTATTGGAAATTGAATCTATAATCTCTAAATATATTGAAATTGAAATTTAAGCTTTGAAATTGGAGGAATATCCAACATTGAAGCTATATGGAATTTTCTTATATAGGATTACAGTATACTAGAGTAATCCAAGATGAGGAAAATTTATAACCTTTAAAATTTGAATGACAAGTGATTTAATTAATTTAATATTTATTTATTTAATTAACTGAAAAAAGCCATTTTGGCCACTGACTTGGATTTCGATGAAACCAGTTTCATCGAATCCGTAACGGCAAGTTATTATAGGATTTCAAGCTTCGTAACGATTGGACCTATCATCTAATCGTACGGACTCGAAATGCATAGAAATCAATTTAATTGAAATCAATTTGAAATAAGCTGATTTTGGCATAACTTTTCCATACGATGAAATTAGGACTTGAAACCTATTCCATTGAATTTAAAATATTTGAAAACATCTATTTTGATATATGGGTTGATCCATTTTCATTCCGGAGGCAGAACTAGCTTTTCGGGTCATTTATCATTAAACGTTTTCGCCTAACCAAAACGTTCTTTTATATGAAACGAAACTTCATCTATTCCCTGGAAAACTTAAATCAAGATGGACCCGACCATTTGTGTTACAAATTGTTTTTCCACATGGCGCCGTAGAAATTGAAAACCTCAAGGATGGATCAATTTTCAAAATCAACGGTCATCGTTTAAAACCTTTCGTGGAATTGCCCTGTAACCAAGAGGAGGAGCTCATGATTCTTCATGAGCCAAGCTACATCTAGTAAGAATGTTAACCCTCTTTTGTAAATATGTACATAATTTTCCCAGTTACACTCATTATATCATGCATTGACTATGAAGACACAGTCAAAATTAAGTGTTGGGGGAGTCTCATTTTCAAGTTTCATGGCATTTTTGAATTTTCTTTTAACTTAAAAAGAATATCAAAATTTCTAAATCTCAAAAACATTTTCTTTTTAGTATTTTGATTTATTTTTTAAGAAACACCATGGGATAAGTATAATGTAACGACCCATAAATTTCGATAATTAAATTGGTTAATTTAATGAGATTTTTGAAATTTAATTTAGAAAGAAATAAAAACTTTATAATTTATGATAAAGTGAATGTTAAAAATGAAACGTAGTAATGGTAATTAAAACTAATTATTGGTAATTGGATAAAGACAGTGTTATGTAAGCAATTGTAACATGTTAATAATAACTTATAGGTGTAATCAAAAGCTAACGGTAACAATTATTATATGTTACCCCTCTATTTAACCTGTTAGTTTAAACTAGAAATAAATTTTAATAAATGTAATTAAATATGATGTTAATGTAAATTAAGTTAATAATTGGAAGTAATGTTAATTTTATTCATAATATGATAATTGGTTAAGTAAAAAGAATGGAAATCGAGATTTATTAATTTATTTGAATTTGAAGGATAATAATTGGATTTATTGCAAATAAATGAAATCAAATATTTAAATATTATGATAATGGGAAATTAAGATGAACTGGGAAATGTTATGGTAATAAATATAAACCAATGTCAATCATACCATAAGTTGAAATTGATCGGATAATAAATGGTAAGCAAATTTAATTGAATTATTGGAAATTAAATCTATAATCTCTAAATATATTGAAATTGAAATTTAAGCTTTGAAATTGGAGGAATATGCAACATTAAATCTATATGGGATTTTGTTATATAGGATTAAAAAATACTAGAGTAATCTAAGATGAGGAAAATTTATAAGCTTTAAAATTTCAATGACAAGTGATTTAATTAATTTAATATTTATTTAATTAATTAACTGAAAATACCATTTTAGCCACTGACTCGGATTTCGACGAAACCAGTTTTATCGGACTTGTAACCGTAAATTATTATAGGATTTCAAGTTTCGTAATGATTGGACATGTCATCTGATCGTACAGGCTCGAAATGCCTAGAAATCAATTTAATTGAAATCAATTGAATCAATTTGAAATAAGCTGATTTTCGCATAACTTCTCCATACGATGGAACTAGAACTTCAAACCTTTTCCATTGATTTTAAAATATTTAAAAACATCTATTTCGATATATGGGTTGATCCATTATCGTTCCGGAGACAGAATGGGCTTTTCAGGTCATTTATTGTTCCAATCCGAATAAAATTCGATCCATATTTCTATTTTCAACCTACCTATAAATACCTCGTTATAAACCCTAGCCACTCCTTATTCTCATTTGTTCGTACGTACAATTCAGCTGTCTCTCCTCCTCAATGGCAGACAAGCGAATTCTCAATTCCAAATCCAATTGCAATTCAAAATCAAATCAAAAAATTCAAACTCCTCAATACCTATCAAATTGCATATCAATCTGAAGCTCTCGATGAGCGCATCTCAGATCCATAATTTTTTTCCAATTAGAATCATTGTTTTTTCAGAAATCGATGGTTTCTTCTTGGTCTTTCATCGCGCGATGATCAACGTCGATGGATCGCCAAATTGATGATACCATCGTGTGGAGAGGGCGCGCGCTGTCCATCGGCATGGCTCGTTCTTCATTTCAGTGGTTGGATCGGTCAAATTTGTGCATATAGGGTTCGAAACCCTAGACTATACGGCGGCGGCGGCGTGACTCTAGAGGGCAGCGGTGATGCCGGACGGAAGAGGGGTGATGGGGAACTCTTCGACGGCGGCGGCTCGGCGTATGGAGGCTTCGAGTAGCACGCATGGCATGGTCAAAGTTAGATCAACAGTTGTAGAGATGGGTTCGGTTCAGTGTGTTCGAGCTTTCATGCGAACAATGAAGCAAGGTGACGTGTTAAAATTTTCTTTTATTCAGTTGATTTTATAATATAAAGCGTATAATATTCTAATTCGAATAACTTTTGCATGCGGACTCCGTTTCACGCGCGGTTTTCTCCGCTAGGATCGTATTGGTATTTTGAACATTATTGAGCTGTTTGGATGAATTCTAAGACCGTTCAACTTTTAGGCTTATTTTGAATTTAAATTCAATTTAAATTCAAAAGGTGGGTGTTTTGACCCACTCACAACTTCTAAAATTTCTTATATTTGTTAAATTGACTTACGATGTGATTAGAAATTAATTTATGACTATTTAGCATATTTTGAATCATCATCTCAATTAATTTGAATTTATTTGGATAATATAGTTATTTAATTTATTACTGCATATAAACCGCCAGTTAAATACCTGTTATTTATTATCAGTTTCTATATTGATATTTATGGACTATTTTGGATTATGATTGTGATGGATGTTGATTGTTGACATTGGTTGAATGGATGTTTAGTTTATATCGTTATAAACTACAAGTTTATTATGGATTATTATTAACTCGGGATTATGGTTTGAAATGATATACAACCGTAAATATTAAATTACGGATTGAAATGATAAACATCCATATCACTTGACCAAAGGATAGAAAATCATATACAGACATCGTGGTCTATATATATAAAAATATTTTGAAATGATTTCTATGTTTTTGTAAAAAAAATACGGTTCTACATAAATATTGATTTTAGATATTATATAAATGTTATTTTATTCTTGAATTTTAGCTATGTATAATTTTTTTTAATATAGAATAAGCTTAATAATAAGTTGATTTTATTGAAGAAAATATCGTTAAGTATTTAAATTATATTTTAATATAGAGTTTATAATGATTTAAATAAATTAAGGATAGAAGCTAAATTTGAAATTGAATTTATTTAAGAATTAAACTCAAATGTGTTGGATGTGAAATTTATTAAAATTGAAATTTTGAAAGGTATGATTTTTTTTATTTTGGTTTAAGGTGGACTAAATGAGTATTTCTTGTATTAATAAATTAAAGGAAATATTTAGTTATTAGTAATTTGGGTTTTATTTAAATGATAATGGATTTATTAAGAAAAATATTTCAAAACTAAATAATAGATAATTGAATTATATACATATATATAATTACTAAACTTAGTTTTGAAATTGTTGAATGCTTAAAGTTTGAAATATATTGTATTTGAAATGGTTTATTCTATGGATCAAATCTGTTTTGAAATCGATATAATTTTGAATAGTTCATTTAGAAACTTAATTGAATTGAAAATCACTTGGGATTTGGTTAAATATAAAATGTAGAAATTCGTGTTGTTTTGGAATTGATTTGTGAAATTGAAGAAGCTATATTATTATGTAAAGTGTTTTAATATTTAAACCATTTAAGTGGTGGAAGTTATGTTTCAAAGTTATGACTTTCAAAGTATTATGATTTGAAAGTGTTATATTTCAAGTGTTATATTTCAAATGTTTTGATTTCAAAGTGTTATAACGTTGAAAGTGCTATGATTTTGGAAACGTATATATTTGAAATAAAAATGATATTCTATTGATTTGGGTTTTAATAAAAATGATAGCATATTAATTGGTTTTTGAAGTGGAAATGATATCATATTTATTTGGTTTTGAAATGGAAATGATATCGTATTTATATGGTTTTGAAATAGATACTATATTCTGGTTTTGAAGTATGGATTATTTTGAAATGACCGCGGTGTTATAATAACATTTGGTTGTTAAAGAGACTGTGATCGGAAGTTGTCATACTCTCTGCCAACTCCGAAAACCACTTTAACAACCGTGTATGCGGTGGAGGTTACAGAATGAAGTAGGATGGTGGCGACATTCTATTGAGGTATATATGTGGACCCGACTCCCATGAGTTGTCATAAAGTGGCTAAAACAGGAGCGATCGACGGGCTAAGAAGGTAGCATCTTTTATCGGACACACTCCTTCAATACCATCCTATTACTTTGTGATTGATCCCACTCTTTTGATTTTGGGGGTATGGCTCGAGGTGGGCGGTAGTAGCTGCTACGCGCTACCAGCGGTCCAAAAGCGTAATTGGTATATCTATCCTGACATTGCCTAGTTGTGTCGTGTCACCTACCCTAGCGCGCCTTGTACGAGTTTGATTTGTGTCGTACCTGTGGAGTATCCTCTGGTAGCCTCCCGATCAGGAGGTATTACGGTACTGTATAGACTATTGCCACTATTTATGTGTTAAGGGGAACATTGGGTCACTCCTTAACACTATTTTAAAGTAAGTTTATATTACTTTTAGACAATATTGTAATAGCTTATATTACTATATAGTAAATAGTTTAACGGATCCTTAGGAGGTGTGAATCCCGAACATCTCTTAAGTTATTGCACTCACGTTAGACACTGGATAGAAGATGTCAAATCCCATAAACATCTCTGACGCCATTCCACTCATGTTATTTACCTTGATTTAACTTACATCAGATCTTTTAGTTCTGACTCGAGTGTTTCGTCCTTTCAATTCGCTCGGGTCAGTTTGAGCATTTTAGTGTTTGAAGACCTTATTTCTTGAGGATGAAGACGAAGATTGTATTATTACTGTCATTTACTATATTATTCCGCTTCATCACATTGTTCCGCTGCATTGTTATTTATTACTCTTTGGTATGAGTAACTCCGATTATGTGTTGTATGAGTATAATCAAATGTTTTTGTAAAACAGCTTTATGAACTGTTATTTGATTATTATATTTTGTCATTCCGCTGCAAGTTTCTGTTTTGTTTTTTTCTTTCTCTGCTTTTTCCTATTCACCCCAATAACAATTCGCCCTTTTGTATGATTTGAGTCTGACGCTTGTAGTTTATCGTTGATTCAAAACGTACAAAAAGGCGGGATGTTACATTTGGTATCGAAGCTTTGGTTTAGCGATAAATCTTAGCTTTGTGGGGTCTGACTCTTTATTAATAGGGTAGTAATACCCTATGATGAATCGCTCAGCGTATATATATGAGAGAGCGTATTTGTTAGTGTTATAAAAGGTTTTGATATTGTGTTAATTTTTTCCGTTTTGTATTTATAAATTCCGATTGGTGCATAGGACGCTATGACATCGATAGGGATTTCCAAACACTTAATAGGACAAACTGACACGATATTTGTTTTGAATATAGGTGAATGAAATAATTTTTCCTATTATATTTTCTATATATAAAATAATTTTTTATAAACGATATATATTTGGGTGTAATATAATGGTTGTTAGGTAGTGAAATTTATAAATATTGGTTGGAGATAAGATTTAAAATAAAATAATTGAAAATTGAAAATTTAGAACCTAAGTTCCGAGATTTTGAAAATTTCTTTCAAAAGATTTTGAAATATAATAATATTATTTATAAGTATTTTCTGATTTAGATATTTCAATATGATTTGAAAGAATTGTTTTAAAGAAATTTTGGAAATAGATAAGTTCCGTACTCTCCTCTATGCCACTGGAAAATGATTATGGTGATGAGTGCATGCATCATCGACATTCATTTTCGAGTTTCAAAGTGGGAAGGCCACCGTAGTAGTTTTACTACAGATTTATTTTGATAAACAAATATAAATTTCAAATTGCTTTAAATATAATTGGATATATAAGTTGTAAGCATATACATTTATCTATTATTTTAAAATGATTTTAAACTTAACCTGGTATTTAGTTTTTAAGTTTCCGTTAATTAATAGTTTCAAGTATTGTAGTGAAATGAAATGTAACTAATTAATAATTGGAACCTCTAATTAAATAAGAGATTAAATGCTAGGTTATAAATGAAATTACCAGAAAGTTGAAAGTAGTAACCTATAAAACAAAAGGTATGATTATTGAACATTAAATTAATTAAAAGAAAGAGAAAATTTGTATAACTTTCAACTACATTCTTAAAGCATATATATAACTTACCAAATATAAAAGTTGTAATATTTAATAAGAAAATGTAATGGAAATTGTACGAGTAAATTTATGTAATGAAAGTGTTCAATAAATTGCTTTTATTAATAGGAATTGATGTTATAGAGTTATAAACTTAAGTTACAATTGAAATGTTACTATAATAAAATATGATAAAAGGTAAATGTTGTAAGTAGATGATTTTAAACTTAAGTAAATAAAATTGATATGCCAAGTAACTGAATTGAACATGAATACTATGGATAAATGAATGAAAATAAATGAAATTGAGAAATGAATGGATGTAATGCGATAATAAGAAAATTTACGTGATATGATAAATAAAAATGAATTTATGTAAGTATAAGTGCAAATAAGTGAAATAAACACTGAATCAATGGATGGAAACAAAAATTTGCAAGAAATAAATGTAAAGTAAAAAAGATAAATCATTATATGAATGAAAAGGAAATCAAACAACAAATGTTATGAAATGGAATTAATAAGAATGAACTTGATCTATTGTCTGAGAATGTTGTTTGCTTGGTTTATGGTTGTTTGACAAGGATACTTTAAAATTGTTTGGATGTATGAATAATCTATTTAGTTTCATCTAAGATTGTTGAGTAAATGGTGCACTTAATAGTTTATTTTCCATTCTGTACAATTTAAAGTTTTGGAACCTGAACAACGATTTATTTTGTTTGATATGAATGGATAATTAATTTGTGTTGATTTTATATGATGATTGTATATTGGTTGCAATTGATTGTTGTTATATTGATTTGTTTGTTGGTGGTTGAACAACTTTAAATATTTCATTTTATACAATTATTAACTCTTTTTGGATTATATAAGCGAAATACAGGTTATTGAAGCAATTGCAACTGCTTTTGGTTTCATAATTAAACGTTGTTTGTCTGACAAATAGGTACGTTCTCGGATTACGGTTTTCTAGCGACAGTATTTTGTTTTTCCCGTTGTTGAGATATATTATTTTGAGATATTGTGATATATATTTTTATATTTGATATTATATTTTCTCTCGAGCATCTCCGTACAAAGGAGACTCTGCCGAAATTTTCCTTAAAATTTGGGACTTAGAGAAATATTGAAAGATGTTTTTCAAACTTTATCAATTTGAGTATAAAAAGACTTAAGGGTTATAAATTGGTATATTTTACTTAAATTAATTAATTTTGTAAATTTATTTGTCTATAAAGTTAATTTTTTTGAATAGGATGTATTGTTTACTTAATTCTTTCTTTTCCCTCCTTTTTCCTTTTCGGTGACGAAACGTTTTGAGTGGGGGAGAGTGTAACAACCCGTAAATTTCGATAATTAAATTGGTTAATTTAATAAGATTTTTGAAATTTAATTTAGAAAGAAATAAAAACTTTATAATTTATAATGGAGTGAATGTTAAAAATGAAACGCAGTAATGGTAAACTAATTATTGATAATTGGATAAAAACAGTGTTAGGTAAACAATTGTAACATTTGTTTGTTAATAATAACTTATAAGCGTAATTAAAAGCTAACGGTAACAATTATTGTATGTTACCCCACTATTTAACAATTTAAACTGGAAATAAATTTCAATAAATGTAATTAAATATCATGTCAATGTAAATTAAGTTAATAATTGGAAGTAATGTTAATTTTATTCATAATATGATAATTGGTTAAGTAAAAAGAATGGAAATCGACATTTATTAATTTATTTGAATTTAAAGGATAGTAATTGGATTTATTGCAAATAAATGAAATTAAATATTTAAATATTATGATAATGGAAAATTAAGATGAAATGGGAAATATTAAGGTAATAAATGTAAACCATTGTTAATCATACCATAAGTTGAAATTGATTAGATAATAAATGAAAAGCAAATTTAATTGAATTATTGGAAATTAAATCTATAATCTCTAAATATATTGAAATTTATGCTTTAAAATTGGAGGAATATGCAACATTAAATCTATATGGAATTTTTTTTTATATTATAAAATACTAGAGTAATCCAAGATGAGGAAAATTTATAAGCTTTAAAATTTGAAGTACAAGTGATTTAATTAATTTAATATTTATTTATTTATTTAATTGAAAATAGCCATTTAGGCCACTGATTCGGATTTTGACGAAACTAGTTTCATCGGATCCACAACGGTAAATTATTATAGGATTTCAAGTTTCGTAACGATTGGACCCGTCGTCTGATCGTACGGGCTCGAAATGCCTAGAAATCAATTTAATTGAAATATGGAATCAATTTGAAATAAGATAATTTTGGCATAACTTATCCATACGATATAATTAAGACTTGAAACCTGTTACATTGATTTTAAAATATTTGAAAACATCTATTTTGATATATGGGTTTATCCATTTTCGTTCCGGAGGCAGAACAGGCTTTTCGGGTCGTTTATCGTTCCAATCCGAATCAAATCCGAGCCGTTATTTCTATTTTCTAACCTACCTATAAATACCTTGTTACAAACCCCAGCCACTCATTATTCTCATTTGTCTGTACATACAATTTAGATGTCTCTCCTCCACAATGGCAGACAAGCGAATTCTTAATTCCAAATCCAATTGCAATTCAAAATCAAATCAAAAAAATTCAAACTCCTCAATACCTATCAAATTATATATCAATCTGAAGCTCTCGACGAGCACATCTCAGATCTGTAATTTGTTTTCCAATTTGAATCATCGTTTGTTTATAAATCGATTGTTTCTTCTCGGCCGTTCATCGCGCGACGATCAACGTCGATGGATCGTCAAATTGATGATACCATCGTGTGGAGAGGGTCGCGCTCTGTCCATCGGCAAGGCTCATTCTTCATTTCAGTGGTTGGATCGGTCGAATTTATGCATCTAGGGTTTGAAACCCTAGATTGTACGGCGGCGGCGGCGTGGCCCTTGAGGGTCGTGGTGATGCCGGTCGGAAGAGGGGTAATGGGGGACTCGTCGACGGTGGTGGCTCGGCATATGGAGGCTTCGAGTGGCGCATATGGCATGGTCAAAGTTAGGTCAACGGCTGTAGAGATGGGTTCGGTTCCGTGTGTTCGTGCTTGCGTGCGAATGATAAAGCAAGGTGACGTGTTAAAATTTTCTTTTATTCTATTGATTTTATAATATAAAGCGTATAATATTATAATTCGGAGAACTTCTGCATGCGGACTCCGTTTTCATGCACGATTTTCTCCACTTAGATCGTATTGGAATTCTAGACGTTATGGCATTGGTTTGGACGAATTCTGAGACCGTTCAAATTTTAGGCTTATTTTGAATTTAAATTCAAGTTCAATTCAAAAGGTGAGTGTTTTAACCCACTCACAACTTCTAAAATTTCTTATGTTTGTTAAATTAACTTATGATATGATTAGAAATTTATTTATGACTGTTCGGCATATTTTGAATCGTCATCTAAGTTAATTTGAATTTATTTGGATAAAATAGTTATTTAATTTATTATTGCATATAAACTGCCAGTTAAATACCTGCTATTTATTATTAGTTTCTATATTGATATTTATGGACTATTTTGGATGATGATTGTGATGGATGTTGATTGTTGATATTGGTTGAATGGATGTTTAGTTTATATCGTTATAAACTACAAGTTTGTTATGGATTATTATTAACTCAGGATTATGGTTTGAAATGATATACAACCGTAAATATCAAATTGTGGATTGAAATGATAAACATCCGTATCACTTAACCATAGGATAGAAAATTATATACAGATACCATGCTCTATATATATAAAAATATTTTGAAATGATTACTATGGTTTTGTAAAGAAATATATGATTTTATATAAATATTGATTTTAGATATTATATAAATTTTATTTTATTCTTAATTTTTAGCTATGTATAAATTTGTTTTAATATAGAATAAGCTTAGTAATAAGTTGATTTTAATGAAGATAATATGGTTAAGTATTTAAATTATATTTTAATATAAAGTTTATAATGATTTAAATAAATTAAGGATGGAAGATAAATTTGAAATTTATTTGAGATTGAATTTATTTAAGAATTAAACACAAATAAGATTGATGTGAAATTTATTAAATTTGAAATTTTGAAAGGTATGATTTTTTTATTTTAGTTTAAGGTGGATTAAATGAATATTTCTAGTATAAATAAATTTAAGGAAATATTTAGTTATTTATAATTTGGGTTTTATTTAAATGATAATGGATTTATTAAGCAAAATATTTCAAAACTAAATAATAGAAAATTGAATTTGATATATATATATATATATATATGAAATTACCAAACTTAGTTTTGAAATTGTTGAATACTTAAAGTTTGAAATATATTGAATTTGAAATGGTTTATTTTTTGGATCAAATCTGTTTTGAAATCGATATAATTTGGAATAGTACACTTAGAAACTGAATTGAATTGAAATTTATGATTCGGGATTTGGTTAAATATAAAATATAGAAATTCGAGTTGTTTCGGAATTGATTTGTGAAATTGAAGAAGCTATATTATTATATAAAGTATTTTAATATTTAAACCATTTAAGTGGTGGAAGTTATGTTTCAAAGTTATGAGTTTCAAAGTATTATGATTTGAAAGTGCTATATTTCAAGTGTTTTGATTTTGAAGTGTTATAACGTTGAAAGTGCTATGATTTTTGAAAAGGATATATTTGAAATAAAAATGATATTCTATTAATTTGGGTTTTAATAAAAATGATAGCATATTGATTTGGTTTTTGAAGTGGAAATGATATCATATTTATTTGGTTCTTGAAATGGAAGTGGTATCGTATTTATATGGTTTTGAAATGGATACTATATTCTAATTTTGAATTATAGATTATTTTGCAATGACCGCGGTGTTATAATAACGTTTGGTTGTTAACGAGACCGGGATTGGAAGTCGTCATACTCTCTGCCAACTCCGAAAACCACCTTAACAACCATGTACGCGGTGGAGATTCCAAAATGAAGTAGGATGGTGGCGAGTTGAGGTATATACGTGGACCCGACTCCCGAGAGTTGGCATAAGGTGGCTAAAACATGAGCGATTGATGGGCTAAGAAGGTAGCATCTTTTATCAGACACACTCCTTCGATACCTTTCTATTACTTTGTGATTGATTGGGGCCTTTTGATTCTGGGGTTGTGGCTCGAGATGGGCGTTAGTAGCTGCTACGCGTTACCACCGGTCCGGAAGCATAATTGGTATATCTACCCTGGCATTGCCTATTTGTGCCGTGTCACCTACCCTAGCACGCCTTGTACGAGTTTGATTTGTGTCGTACCTATGGAGTATCCTCTGGTAGCCTCCTGGTCAGAAGGTATTACGGTACTGTATAGACTATTGGCACTATTTACGTATTAAGGGGAATATTGGATGACTCGTTAACGCTATTTTAAAGTAAGTTTATTTTACTTTTAGACACTATTATAATAGCGTATATTACTACATAGTAAATATTTTAACGTATCCTTAGGAGGTGTGAATCCCGAACATCTCTCAAGTTACTGCACTCACGTTAGACACTGGATAAGAGATGTCAAATCCTGTAAATATCTCTGACGCCATTCCACTCATATTATTTACCGTTGATTTAACTTACATAAGATCATTTAGTTATAACTCGAGTGTTTGATCTTTTTAATTCACTCGGGTGAGTCTGAGCATTTCAGGATTTGAAGACCTTATTTCTGGAGGATGAAAATGAAGATTGTATTATTACTATCATTTACAGTATTAGTCCGCTGCATCACATTATTCTGATGCATTGTTATTTATTATTCTTTGGTATGTGTAACACCGATTCTATGTTGTATGAGTATAATCAAATGTTTTTGTAAAACAGTTTCATGAACTGTTATTTGATTATTATATTTTATCATTCCGCTGCAATATTCTGTTTTGTTTTTTCTTTCTCTGCTTTTTCGTATTCACCCCAATAACAATTCGCCCTTTGTATGGTTTGAGTCTGACATTTGTGGTTTATCGTCGATTCAAAACGTACAAAAAGGCGGGATATTACACATAAGTTTTGGTCAATAAATTGAAATTTTTCAAAATTTGTTTGTCGAAAAAAAATTAAAATTAAGTTTGACTATAATTAATAATGATTTAACTAGTATATAGGAAGGGTCATATGTGTTAATTATGAAGTATGTTCTAATTGAAAATCTGTGTTTAAAAAAGTGGTAAATATAAAGTAAAGGATATAACAATTTTATCCTTTAAGTTAAATGGTGTTAAGATGATTTTGCAAAACTCTCCCTTTCTAAAAAAAAGTAAAAAAACGATTTTTTTTTATATATGTATATATTTTTAACACCTAGAGTCGTGTGTTCACACTTGTGTGTTTGTTCGCCATGCTCTGTACCCTTCTCACGTAAGCCCAAAAGGAAGTGCACGATCGGTATGTCTGGCCTCAGTTTATCTGAGTTAGATGTATGTATATAAAAATTCTTTTTAATAACGCCTACAGTCGATAAGCGTTCACACTTGTGTGTCACTTGCCACCCTCTGTATTCCCCTCACATCAGTCTGCAAGGCAGTGCACGGGTAATATATCTGGCCTCAGTTTATCTGAGTTAGGCATATGTAAATATTGTATATATTAATTAAATTTTCAAAAAAAAAATAGAGAGAGTAAGCAATTGAAATCTAAGCACTGTTTCTACTTGTTTGATTTAACTTGTTATTGAAAAGAAATGAGAATATCACTTTGACAAACTATGATAATCAATTAAGGAACCATTACATAATTACGTTATTTTATCAACCGGAACAACTAGCCAAACTATAGTCTTTCTGTTATGACACTTGATTTTAATTGGAAATTTTAACAAGTAAATGACTTAAAATTTCAAGATAATGACCAAAACTTATATTTAACTTATTTGTGTCTATTTAAAAGTAAATCTTTCATTTGTAAATATTTTTAAAAACTTGCATTCAACCCGTTGTAAATAAATCTTGCATTTTATAAAAAAATTTGCATTTAGATTTTGTGGGTAGTATCTGTTGAAAACCCTCATGAGACAAAACTCATCCTACTGGGAACACCCGGAGGTTTAATGGCTTGTTATATACGCTCAATGCAATCGTGCTCCCTACGGAAATGGATTTATCTTAGTTTCCTTCATTCGAGGACGAATAAAAAGATAAGCGTGGGGGTATTTGATGTGCACGTAAATGTGCATATATTTACATCCATATTTTATCTATTTTTATTTAAATAAAAGTCATATTTGGGCATTTTAACATGTTTAAAACCATAATTCAATTATTTTCAAATCATCATGTATTCATCTTTATTTAGGGGCAAAATGGTCAGTTTTGTGCATATGTCAATTTGAGAATTTTTACTTGGGCATTTTTTGATGATTTTTATAGGAATTTGGATGCATATGGAAGAGGATTTTATGAAGATACAAGCATGCAAAAATGAGTACAAAAGAATGAAGAGGGAAATAATTCAAGACCATGATCATGGAGGACCCCACCCACTTACCTAAATCTATAATTAGAAGCTGATGGACAACTAAGTGGAGGTTAAAACTTCATGCACATTAAATGATGGATTAATTAGTGGCTAATGGTTACTTGGTGGCCACACTTTCTAAAAGGCATTTTGGGAAGCACCTAAAAAATAGAATTAGGGTTTTATGCATGTATAAATAGCTCTTTTATGTACAAGTAAATATCTTCTACTCTCTCTTATGTTTGTTAGGAAATTAGCAAGTTGTAAACACAAATAAAAGTGAAATAAATATGGCTTCCAAGCCTCTTTCTCTTCTCTTTTCTACTTGCTTTTATTTACTTTTATGTTGTTGTTTTCTATGCTCTCTTCTTTGTTAGTAGATTAAATTTACATTCATGCAAGTAGTATAGTTTTGTTTTATTTCTTTTATGCAAGTAGTTAGTAGCTAATCACATTTTCCTCCTTTTGTTTAGTTTCCATTTCTTTTGCTTTTAATGTTGAAATTTACATGTGTTGATATGATAATATAAATGAGTAGTTAAACCAGGGATAATGAAGCTCTCTAACTTTATGTAATTTCAACACTTATACGATTTACGATCTCTTTTGTTTGTGCTTCATGAAAGTAAGTTTTGATGTAAGTTTATACAAATGGGTATGATAGCTTATGTTGCTTTTGCAAATGAGCTATTCTTATTAAAAATAAACACAATTTACATCATCATTTGTTAATTGATTTTTTGTTTTGAAAAGAAAGTAAAAACAAAATTTGATGATCTATCTTACTAATTACAATAGTAGATAGATCATATTTAAAATAGCTTTTGCTTTGGCTTCATTTTCATGAGAATTTATAAGTGGTATAATTGTTGTATTATAGTTTGATGGTTTGAGTTATGTTAATTAATAACATAAACAAACCATGCTTATGAAAAATGCAACAATTATCTCATTTAAAACTAGAGATCATACATTATTTGTTTGTTGGTTTACAAAAATATGAGAGTGAATTTACCGCTAAATTGTTCTCTAGTCTACTAGTTTTTAAAATACATTTTAATTCTAGTTTTAGCTTCATTTTTGTAGTTAATAATTCTCTCTCACTTCGGTCTAATTTGATTGAATTGAATTTTAAATTCTTAAAAAATTCCCTGAGGATCGATTCGTACTCGTCGCGTACTAAAATTATACGCCATGCACTTGCGGTTAAATTTTAATTTCTAAATTTTTCGATGATTTTCTGATTGGACAGAAAATTTGCCATTAAACAAAAGCTAATTACAATTCTTCTCTTTCACTTCCAATTTGCAGTTACATTATGCTACCATCACTGCATATTCACTGCTGCTTAATACTTCCATTCATTGAGCTTGAAATCAATAGTTCAGATGACTTTCCTCAAATTTAAATGATGTTCAGCATCTAACTTTTACTTTATGGCAACATTTTCTTTCAATATTTATTTATGATTGTAGGTTGATGTATATCATATAGTAATGACAAATAAGCCTAGTTTCATAATGTTAAAATTTCTGTAAGCAAGCACCATAAATTTCTTATGGGTTATATGTAATGATTGGGCGAAAGATATACAAATCTAAAACAGTATTAGTGTCATAACTTCAAGAAAAGATGCATTCAACATGGGAAAACCAACTTTAATCCTACAAAGATAAGAGAATGCATATTGTGTATAGTTATACAATCACATCATATAGTTCATATTTCTTGGTATTATCATTATTATCTGGGTTTTTAACCCAGCAGAATCCAAAGGATGTTGGAATAGCTTGAGAGTGTATAGGATCGTGTAATATGTAATATACTTAAATCTAAAAATGGAAACAGATGATAATAGCAAAGCAAATGGAAATAAGTAAAATAAAACAAGCACGCCAGGAATTTTTATACTGGTTCGAACTTCCCGTTCTACGTTCAGTCCCAGACTCCTTCTGGAATTTTAACTACAATAACCCTCACTTAACCCAGAGGAACATGTATATACAGTCTGAGCAGCAGAATACACACCTGAGCAACTGAACGGGATTTTCGCCTCAGCAGCAGAAAAGGACTTCACTAATACAAAATAATATCTAACACAATGTGTTCTTGATAACACTGATTTTCCACTGACAGTACAAACCTCGTATAATCAAATCCTCAAGTATATGAATTGTATGTGAAGATATAAAGAGAAGGTAATGCTAAGAATCAAAGATTATGAAAGTTTTTTGTAGATTCAAAGCAGTAAAAACGTTTGTTCGTTGTTTGAATGAAAATATTAAAGTATAAGAAGAATAGTAGAGAGTTAGAATGAAATTCGATGAATGTGTTGTGTTTGGGAACATGTACATATAGTAGTTGAAGAGTTACTGTCATTGGTGAAGGGTTCTGACGAAGAGGAGCGTCCATTTTCGTTCAGAGAAGGGTTGCTTCCTTTCGCATAAGAAGATGTCTTTTCAAAAATATGATAGTTGGGTTCAGGCCAGTCGACTGGTCGAAAATCGTCAGTCGACTGAATAGTAAAGACATGTAAAAAAATTATGCACAAATATGCTAAAATCCACAGATTCAGTCGACTGACTGACTGTATTCAGTCGACTGAATTCTGTTGTTGAGCAAAAATTGCAGTAGCACATGTGGTTAGAGTACTTGCCTTCCCAATTAGTGACCCGGGTTTGAGCCTAGCTTCATGCATTTTTGACAACTTGATTTTGATTAAAATATGCATGCAAGTTTATTTGAATGTAAATGATGATTCTCGAGGAAAGATTTTAACAAAGCACTAAACTCGACTTTAAATACACATTTGATGACTCTTGTTAAAATATATAACTATACAAACCATATATTGAGCCGATGAGTCTGGATGTTATCGTAGTCGTAGATTCGTGAATTGTTGTGTCGTGTCAGCAATCGAAACCTATGATCCCACATAGCTTGGTCAAGTCAGAGTAGCTCAGGATCCAACCAAAAAGACTAAAATAATATACCAAGAGAAGTCGGAGAAATAGAAAGCAAAATTACACAAAGGACATGAATCGCTAGTAATCCATTATCTATGGATCGCCATCGATGCGTAAACTTGGCTCGTGGATTCATGAATTCACCTACACCATGGTCCAATGTGTATTCTAAGGGCAATGGCTAAGTTTGATGATATTTCGAGCTAGTTAAATCGAGAGACAAGCATTCGTCTAGTCCGATCAGCAGTCCAATGCAACCAGTAAACATGCCGTCATCAAAACAATGCAACATGCTATGAAATTACTTGGAGGATACCAACACGAGACAACAAATGTACCCCAGAAGACAAAGCCCAGAAATAAGCTATTAAAGAAGATGATATGCTATAAAAATAGAACTATCCAGGAGAAAAAAATGATCGATCTTCTTTGATTTACCATATTGGAAGGTTGTGATGTTTTTTTTAGTGAATCAAAAAATATATGTACTACTGAAGTATAGCAGTCTGGATTTTTGTTGGAACTTCCAACGCGTCATAATTTAGGCGTAATGCATGTAGAAAAAATGTTGGTGAAAGCATAATAGGGACGATGTATAAAAAAAATCAAAAGATGGAATTAATTATAGAAAAGATTTGAAAGATTGGTGAGCTCGGTATGGCCTTTATGCACAATCTCGTGAGAGAAGAACATATCTTTCACCAGCTGCATATACATTGTCCAATTCTAAAAAAGACATTTTTCCTAAGGTTATATGATTTCAAGGAACCTGATGGTTATTGCTCGAATTTAAAAAGTTATGTATCGTTGGAGGATTGT
This sequence comes from Allium cepa, assembly GCA_030765085.1. Taxonomy (NCBI): domain Eukaryota; kingdom Viridiplantae; phylum Streptophyta; class Magnoliopsida; order Asparagales; family Amaryllidaceae; genus Allium; species Allium cepa. The sequence continues at coordinate 117,343,893 of CM060945.1, read as the reverse complement.
AAAAATGTCGGGTTCAAGTCACATGACTATCATGTTCTAATGCAGCAGTCATCACCAGTTCCAATAAGAGGATTATCGCCGAAGAAGCCAAGGAGTGCAATAATTCGTTTATGTTCATTCTTCAATAAATTATGTCAACGTGTTTTTGATAGAGAAAAACCACAACAACTTGATGACGAAATTATTATAAGTTTATGCAAAATTGAAAGATGTTTTCAACTTATTTTCTTTGATATAATGATACACTCGACCATTCATCTTGGAAGAGAAGTCCGATTGTACGGGCCGGTTCATTTTCGTTGGATGTACACTTTTGAAATATATACGAAGACATTTAAATATTATGTAAGAAACCATGCACGCCACGAGGGTTCTATTGCAAATCCTATCTTGCAAAAAAGTGTATGAAATTTTTCGGTGATTTTTTAAATAAACCAATACAAATAGAGGAGAAGGAAGCCCGAAATAAAGATTATGAAAATGATTTCATACTAACAACTAATTTTAGCTTGCAAAACGTCACATTGCCTAACAACGGAAAACGCATTGCTCATTTGGTTGTGTTAATGAATATGACTGTGGTAGAATCATTTTTATAACTAACTATTACAGTTTATTATTACCATTCTAAAATATTTGTATCAGTAAGTGCAACTAAGCATTTTTTTTTCTGTAGTAGTTTGCATTTGGAGGATTTACAACATTCAAACAAGTGGATAGAAAAACATACAACTTTACTTTGGAAAACCCATACAGATAACTTCCTCGATTGGGTTAAAAAGAAGGTGAGTGGAAATTTGAAATATTATCTCATTAACTTTAGATTTATTATTATCGAGATCCATTTTAAATAGTTATTTTTTTTATAGATACCTATTGATTCAAAGGATCGTGACATAATATTAAAATGGATCGCATATGGTCCGAGAAATAGTGCATTATCATGTAGAAGATGTTATACGTCTAGTATACTAAAACAGAGAATAATCAATTATAAATTTGTCTCACAAGTTTATCGATCAGATTTTCACTACTCCGGAAGTCTGTATTTTGCCAAATTAAGCAATATGTCGTAATTAAATTACAACCACAATCTAACAGCTATAGTATTAATAACTATAGCGATAGATCAAACGTTATACTATTTAAAGAAATAGTACAGCATAGAAATGAAAATGATATATATAAATAAATCAATCAATCAATTATAAACCTAACTGGTTTGAAGAAGGAAATTCCGTCTGAGGCTTGTTGTAACAATTTCCTTAAGACTTTATTTAAAGTCTTCCAAGGTACAATAGATGTAATCTGCATGAGACTGTAATGAGTATGTCAATTCTATGATATATTATATAGAGCAATAGAAAGGAAGAAGCAGAAGAAATTAGGATTGGAATGTAATGAGAATGTGATCAGGATTCTCTCCTATTTATAATTTCGTCCGCATCCCTTCAAACAGTCGTGTCCGCTTGACGGGTTGCACCCGTTGCCTTTTGAACTGCTACTGTTCGTTAACGGGTCGCACCCGCCTGCTCCTTGCATCTGTTCGTGTCGCACTACTTCTGTTCGACCGCACTTCTTTAGTTGGGTCGCACCCGTTCGCATCTAACGGTTCGCACCTCCTCAGTCACTCCCCATCCGCATCTGAACAGTCGTTTCTATTCATATAGCCTACAACTGTTAGAAACCCCGGCCCAGTTTTGCAGTAAAAATAGGATCATTTATACCCAAACCTGGTTCGATTCGGTTGGACGGACGGCGGCGGCGCGCGCGTGTGTGATGGTGATGCATGATCTCCCTCCTCACAACGAAGCATACATTTGGGTGCCCCTAAGCCCCAACCTCTTCATTGCAAAGCCATATATATACTAGTATAACTTAGCAATTTTTGGAGATGTGGGACTTATGTATATTTTCATTCAATAGGAATTCCAACAATCCCCCACATGAATGATAATATACATATCCCCTACACAAAGCGAAATATCGCAGAGTACATATGGAATAATGCTTTATCGTGGATAAGTTGATATTTCACTTGGAACTTTCCCTTGTTAAAACTTATCGGATCTACTTGGCTAATCAGTGAATTATTTCACCTTGAATCGTCGGCCTTTATTGTATATCCAGACAATAAGCTTTACGAAGCATTGATTCCCTTCACATCCAATCTCTTAGTTGTGTTCATTTTTGTCCTGAACAATTTTTGGTTCCGCGGGTGTTTTTAGAGAATAAAAGTCTTTAATATTCTCATAGAGCTGACCCAGCTCACACTAACATAGGTGATCGCAACCATTAAGAGTATCTTACATATACCCCACTTGTTATTTCCAAGATATGGTCATCATTAACAAAAAAATAGTTTTAACCTTTAAATACTTATGTAGGCATGCATTTGTATTGTGCACCGTAGGAATGGAGTTGGACTATGTCTACGCAAATGCATTACGTCTTGAGTTACTCAGAACTGGTTTACCTATTGATTCTAGTCTGTGGGATCTCCAGTCGCTAGGATAGGTTTCCGTATGAGATAACTCTTGGTGGTTTAGGCTTTTAAACCCATTCCCCTCGATGCGTAGTCAATTTTCTCTCTTGATAAACCTTTAGTAAATGGATCCGCTAGGTTATCATTTGTTCTCACATAATCTATGAAAATAGTCCCATTTGAGAGTAACTGTCTAACTGTGTTATGGCATCGACGAATGTGTCGTGACTTTCCATTATACACAAAGTTGTGCGCTCTGCTTAGCGCAGCTTGGTTATCACAGTGTATGCATATGGCCGGTACAGGTTTAGGCCAAAATGGAATATTTTCTAAAAACTGACGAAGCCATTCTGCTTCTTCGCCTGCTTTATCTAAAATGATGAACTCTGGTTCCATAGTGGACCGAGCTATGCATGTTTGTTTAGTTGATTTCTATGACGCTGTTGCCCCTGCTAAGGTAAACACATAACCACTCATTGATTTTGATTCCTATGAATCAGCAATCCAGTTTGCATCACTATATCCTTCTAAGATGGTAGGATATTTTCCATAATGTAAGGAATAATTTGTGGTATTTTTTAAATATCCAAGCACTCTCATTGGTGCTTTCCAGTGTTCTTTTCCTGAATTGTTTGTATATCTACTTAGTCTACTTACTACATAAGTTATATCTGGTCTTGTGCAATTCATGAGATACATAAGACATCATACTACACGAGAGTATTCCAATTGCATTACACTCTCATTAGTGTTTCTGATGGATTAAAAGGTGTTACTCCTTTAATTCCAACATTTTGAAATTTTTCAATCACTTTGTCTACGTAGTGTGACTGATATAATTCAATTTCGTTAAGTGTTTTTGTTGTTTTGATTCCCAAAATAACGTCTGCAACTCCTAAGTCTTTCATATCGAAATTGCTAATTAACATCTTCTTTATAGTCTTTATTACCTGAGTATTTGGACCAAATATTAACATATCATCTATATATAAACAAATCATCACATATGATTGTCCAATTTGTTTATAATAAACATACTTATCGCATTCATTTATCCGAAAATCATTTCTCATCACGACACTATCAAATTTTGCGTGCCATTTTTTGGAGTTTGTTTTAGTCCGTATAATGATTTTACTAATCTACAGATTTTGTTTTCATTTCCTTTGGAAACAAAACCTTTAGGTTGCTCCATGTAGATCTCCTCATCGAGATCTCCATTTAAGAATGCTATCTTCACATCCATTTAATGAATTTCTAGATCATAGATCGATGCAATTGCTATTAGCATTCTTATAGAGGTTATTCGTGTTACCGACGAATATGTATCAAAGAAGTCAACTCCTTCTTTTTGACGATATCCTTTGGCTACTAATCTGGCTTTATACTTGTCGATAGAGCCATCTGCTTTCATTTTCTTCTTGAAAATCCATTTACAGCCAATATGTTTTATTCTAGGTGGAATAACCACAATTTCTCAAGTTTTATTACTTAGAATTGAATCAATCTCACTTTCGATTGCTTCTTTCCAATCTGAAGATTCAGAAGAAGACATTGCTTCATTATACGTTTAAGGTTCGTGTTCTAACACATATGTGAAAAAAATCTAAACCAAATGCCTTGGAAGTCCTAGCCCTTGCGCTTCTTTTTGTTTCAACTTCCTCAATCTCGTGATGAGTTTCATCTTCATATGAATTGCTTGATTCTTCTCTTGTCCTTTTAGGGACATTATTCCCTTCATTCCTTTTGTGCGGAAACACGTCTTCAAAGAATGAGGCATCTCTAGATTCCATGGTTGTATTTACAAAATATCAGCTATATCAGACTTGAATACCAAAAATCTGTAGGCACTACTATTTTGGGCTGACCCTAAATAGTAACAATCTACTGTTTTTGGTCCAACTTTGACTTTCTTGGGAGGCGGAACTGAAACTTTTGCCAGGCACCCCCACACTTTGAGGTATTTAAAACTTGGTTTGTGTCCTTTCCTAACTCATATGGAATTGTTTCTGTTTTATTGTGAGGGACTGTTTAATATGTGATTAGACATATTTAAGGCTTTCCCCCACAAGTTCGTCGGTAGACCAGAGGTTAAAAGCATGATATTAATCATGTCTTTTAACGTTCTGTTCGTCCTCTCGGCTACACCATTTTGATGTGGTGAATATGGAGCTGTTGTTTGATAAATTGTACCATTTTCGGCACAAAACTATTCAAATGGTGATTCATATTCTCCACCTCGATCAGATCTCAATATCTTGATCTTTTTATTCAACTTATTTTCTACCTCGCCCTTGTATTTTATAAATGATGTAATTGCTTCATCTTTATTATTCAAAATATATACGTAGCAATATCGCGTAATGTCGTCAATAAACGTAATAAAGTACTTTTCCCCACCTCTTGTACGTAATGATTTAAAATCATATAAATCTGTATGAACCGAACCTTGGTTCGGTGCTTCTATCAACAGATTGAAATGGTTTTTTAACCATTTTTGCTTCTACACACGTCTCACATTTGTAGTTCTTATCTACTTGGAATGTTGGAATTAGTCCCAAGTTTGATAATGTTTTCATTTTTCGGAAATTTATGTGTCCCAATCTATCATGTCATAGTAAAATTTCATGCTCAAGCAAGTAAGAAACCTCAATTTTATTAATAGCACAATCAGAATACATAGTTTTATTGCCGATAACGACTACATTTGTCTTAAATAGGCCGTCACATAAATATCCCCTTTCGATATATATTCCAGCTTTGGACAGAACCATCTTGTTTGACTCGAATACCATTTTGAATCCTTTCTTTGATAGTACTGCACCAGAGATAAGATTCTTGCGTATGTCTGAAACGTGGAGCACGTCATTCAATTTGACAGTTTTTCCAAAAGTAAACTTGAGGATTACTGTATCACTGCCTTCGATCATGGATACTGCAGAATTACCCATATAAAATTTTTCTTCGTGATCGAATTTCTGATATGTAGAAAACATGGATTTGTCAGAGCAGACATGACGAGTAGCGCCTGTGTCTAACCACCATCGATTAGGATTCTGAACCACATTGCATTCAGATACAACTGTTGAGAAGTTGGACTCATCTACTTCCATGTTGTCTACTATATTTGCCTCTTTGTTGCGTTCCTTTTTATGTCTGCAATCTTTAGCGGCATATCCAACATTTCCACAAACCCAACACTCGCTATTAAACTTTTTGGTTCGTTTGTTGTCTTTTGGTTTGTTGTTTGGAGCTTTCCTTTTCTTCTGGAAATTCTTCGTTTTGTTTTTGGTCTTTGACCCTTCAGCCACAAATGCCTCCTCGCTTGGTTTTGTAAATCCACGATTATCTGCCTCAATTTTCAGTCGGACTATGAGATTCTGTAAAGAGGTTTTCTTTTTCTTATGCTTTAGATAGTTGTGGTAATCTCTCCGTGACGGCGGCAGTTTTCCCGTGATGGCTTCAACCAAAAATGATTCTCCAACCTTATGACATTCTGCTTCGAGTTCATGAATAATGATTTGCAATTCATGTAGTTGAGCAGTCACCGGTTTGGAGTCAATCATCTTGTAGTCCATGAATTTGTCTATAATGAATTTCTTAAGACTGATATTCTGCGTCTTATACTTCGTGGCAAGTGCATTCCAGAGTGCTTTTATTGTCTTTAGGGCTGATATACTTTGTATAGCACCTTGTCAAGACAATTCAGAATATAGTTTCCGCATAGAAAATCGAAATGCTTCCACATATCAACATCCGATGTCTGGTGCAGGAACCAGGCAAGGAATTGGTTCCTCCTCCTCGAGATACCGTTGCAGACCGAGTGTGGTGAAATAAAATAACATCTGATTCTGCCATGTTAGAAAGTCGTCACCATCTCCTTTAAAAGGATCGGGCATGTTGTGTGTAGTAGCCTTGGTTGAGAGCTCTACTTTTGCCATCTCTGTTTCAGTTAAAACAGGAAAGTCTTAAGATGTTATACGTCTAGTATACCAAAACAGATAATAATCAATTATAAACTTGTCTCACAAGTTTATCAATCAGATTTTCACTACTCCAAAAGTTTGTATTTGCTAAATTAAGCAATACGTCGTAATTAAATTACAACCACAATCTAACATCCATAGTAATAATAACTATAGCGATAGATCAAAAGTTATACTATTTAAAGAAATAGTACAACGTAGAAATGAAAATGATATATATATATATATATAAATCAATTATAAACCTAACTGGTTTGAAGAAGGAAATTCTGTCTGAGGTTTGTCATTACAATTTCCTTAAGACTTTATTTAAAGTCTTCCAAGATACAACAAACGTAATATGCACGAGATTGTAATGAGTATGTCAACTCTATGATATATTGTACAGAGCAGTAGAAAAGAAGAAGCAGAAGAAATTAGAATTGGAATGGAATGAGAATGTGATCAGGATTCTCTCCTATTTATAATTTCGTCCGCATCCCTTCAAACAGTCGCGTCCGCTTGACGGGTCGCACCCGTTGCCTTTTGAATCGCTACTGTTCGTTAACGAGTCGCACCCGCCTGCTCCTCGCATCCGTTCGCGTCGCACTGCTTCCGTTCATCCACACTTCTTCGGTCGGGTCGCACCCGTTCGCGTCTAACGGTTCGCACCTCCTCAGTCGCTCCGCATCCGCATTTGAACAGTCGTTTATGTTCGTATAGCCTGCAACCGTTAGAAATCCCGGTCCAGTTTTGCAGTAAAAATAGGTTCATTTAAACACAATCCTGGTTCGGTCGGACAGACGGCGGCGGCGGCGTGCGTGTGATGTTGATGCATGATCTCCCTTCTCACAACGAAGCATACATTTGGATGTCCCTAGGCCCCAATTCCTTCATTGCAAAGCCATATATATACTAGTATAGTTTAGCATTTTTTGATGATGTGGGACTTATGTGTATTTTCATTCAATAGGAATTCCAACAGAAGATATGTCATTAATGGACAACGTTTTCACCCAAAATACATTGAGAGAGAAATACAAAATAGTGGAGCCACTTATGATACGTAGAGCAAGTGCAAAAGATATTTCTCAAGTAGTTGATGTGATTACTTATTATGAGATATAGACTGATATAACTTTGTTAGACTATCATGTTTTTTGTATTCTCATCTTTAAATGTCAATGGGCAAACATAGGAAATGATGTGAAGGTAGAAGATGGATTCACCCTTGTCAACTTACATAAAAATCAAGCTTGATTTTCAAAAAATTCATATATCTTTGCATCTCAAGCGAAACAAAATTTTTATTTAAGAGAACATGATTCTTCTAATTGGTATATTGTGATGAAGGCACCATCAAGAAGCTTTTATGAAATAAATTTGAAAAATCGTTTGAGGAAGCTAGCTTTGCTATGGAGAATTACGAAGAAAGTCAATAAACCGACATGGATGTTGATGATTTTGTTAGTTATGTTAGGGAAGATTGTGAAGACATACTTGAGTAGTTTAATTATTTTACTTTCTAGGTTTAATTATATTGGGTTTAACTATTTATCTTCTTTGGTTAAGTAATACGTTTGTATGTAATGATCATTTTTACTATCTAGGTTTCATTGTATTGATTCCTTTCTATTCAAATTTGAAATCTTGGAGTAAGCAAAGAAATGCAAGGTTCTTGTTGAGTTAAGTAACCTAAAATTTAATGAGTATAGAGTATGGATAAAACTTCTAGCATCATTCTTTTAGCATTTCTGTTTTTGTTTTTAGAATGACTATTATACCTAAAATTTAATGAGTATAGGATATGGATAACACTATATTTGTTGATATTTTCAGAAAATGGTCGAATCTTTGTAGTGCTTCTCCATGGTTACATGTTTATTTATGAATATGTTTTGTCATCTTTAGTGAATTGTTAACTGTAACGTTTTTGATGCTTTAAATCTATTAAGATTTATCCTCAAATTAGTTGTTGCCTCACTCCTAAATTCAAGTGTTGTTATTAGCTGTGGTAATGAATATCTTTCTCTGAGTTAAGCACCATGGCATATTTTCTTTTATTATCGCTGTGTTAGATGTAACATTTTCTTTTATTATCCTCAAATTAGTTTTTCCTTTAGTTAGTATTTTTACTACCTTATATAAAAGAAATGTTCTTGTTATAATTGTTATATAAAAGAAATATTGTATGTTCTTGTTATATAAAAGAAATGCTAGGTTCACATAAATGGCCAGTACATGTGATTACTTGATGCGGTCTAGTACATTTCATCAGTTAGCTTGTGCTCCAATAAAGCAATGAAAGATACATGACATTTATTGATCATATCAACAACATCCAATTTTCCTAAAAGGGAATTCAGTCCCCTAACATTCCAGAAAGGAAATGACATTATAATGTTGATTATGGTTAATAATGTCTGAGTCGCTCCGAGTATAATTACTCTTCTTGCATCTCTTCCCAGTCTTTGCCTTTGGTTTAAGTTGATTTAGCATAGCACTCTGTGTAGGATTTGTGATAACATCAGGTTCAGTCTCAACGGATTTTTTTTCTGAGGAATTTAGTGATCTTTTACCCTGTCTTGTTGAATAATGACTACTAGTGTTTGCTGGTTCTGTTCTGTTCCCTATAGGATTGATTGATGGTACATTATGTTCCATGAAAATTGTGTATGTTGATCTTTTACCCTGTCTTGTTGATTGATGGTACTACTACTGTTTGCTTCACTTCAGATTGATTGACCATTCATCTGAAGTGAAGAATTTGACTTGTAAAGTGAAGGATAAAAAAAATTATTATTGTCTGCAGGAGTTCAGAAGTAGCTAAGTCCATCTTTCTACACTAATTTTAAAACAGTTGCCAAAATTAGACACTGCTGAAGAATGAGTTTCATAATTTTTATCTTTTGTAATATTATAAAATTTTAAATTATCAAAATTTGAACTGAAACATGTTGTGTTCTGAACAGAAGTTTACCCTGTCTCTGAGTATATGATTGTTTTTGGAAAATCTATTTCTTTAAATACCATCATTTTTTATAGCATCCATTTCTTTATTTTGCTAAGAGGTTTTGATTACTTGATGTGGTCTAGTACATCTCCTTATAAACCACTTAGTTCACTGACTTCCATATTATTGCACAGGTAGAAGCAGATACATACAAATTGGGATTTCCTTACTCAACGTCGCATCAATTATCATTAGATACCAAAGACTTCAGGTTTATACAAATTGTTAATTTTTTGTGTTATCAGTTTTATAGTTATTGATGGGAGCTGACTGTTCCAGAGGGTAATCCTTTCCATGGTTGAGGTCGCCATTTGAAGTTGCCGTACTTTTTGACTTGTGTCTCCTTCTTCTTGCTTTTTCTGTGATAACTTGTTTAGTGATAGGCAATCATCATTTAACGGTGCCTTAAAGAACATGTCATAAATTTACACATAAAATAAAATATGAAGCTACTCCAAGCTTCTTTTCTTACCTTGCTGGAACTACAACTACCGTGAAAGCCAAAAGTTGAAGTTTGCTCCACTCTCCTCACCTCAGACCGCTGGAGATGTCTATAAAAAGAGTATTTGTAGTACTAGCTTAAGATAGGTTTAACATTGAGAGACATGTCATGTAACATGTAAAGAACTATTGATTGATTTATAAATGATCGCTGCGAGGTTATTGTTTTTCTCTTTTGTTCTTTGAGTAAGCTCCTATTTTCTCTCAAAATATCGACTGAATCGGTCTCTGTCTAGTTTTATTTGCTTCCTGCTCTCACTCTCCAATAAACTTCTCTCTGCTTAACGGACTCCCTGCTTTAGTACTTCTTTCTCAACTTCTAACTTTGCATTAATCTAAAATGGTTGGACAATGTGCCTCAGTTGCTGCTTCTTTCTTTTTCCATGGTTGAGGTCGCCATTTTATTTTAACGAGTATTTGAAACAAGTGTGCCACCACCAGTTTCAGGTGATTTATATTTATAGATATGGTGTAGCTGTCTTTTATATTTACTCATTTTAATGTTGACATTCCAAGAGAAAGACTTAAAAAGGCGTTATGTTTGCAGACAACTCATACAAGTTTCAAGACTCATGTAAGCTTAGCCTTAAAATTTCAGTATACCTTAAGCAACCTAATAGGCTAGTACACAAAAACAATCCAAGTAATTTGTTCATGGAAATGCAGTTGGCTCTCAACTTGTGTGGAAAGTTAAAAGAATAGGGTAACTATGTAGGTAGTTCATGTTATATGTCAAGTGGACTAAAACAGATAGTAGGCTACAATAAACTCGTCGCACAAGTTTATTAATTAGAATTCCACTACGTTGAAATTCTGTATTAGATAAATATAACAATAAGTTACGTTGTAAATAAATTACAACAACAACGTTATACTATTGTAAGAAATAGTACAACTTATAAACGGGAAAGATTACAGTGAATCTAACCAGTATATAAAGGAAATTCCGTCTGAGGCTCATCGTAACGATTTCCTTAAGAATTTTATTTCAAAACTCTCCCACGATACAACAGACGTAATCTGCACGAGATTGTAATGAGTATATCACTCTGTGATTTAGAGTATGGCAGTAGAAGTGAAGAAGAAGATTCAGATTCTGAAAAATGAGTGAGGAAAGTGATCAGTTTTCCTTCTTATTTATAGTTGGTCCGTATCTCTTCCGAACGGTCGTGTCTGCACCCGTTCGCTCAAACAGTTGCGTCCGTACCACTTCGTACAGTCGCACCCGTCCCACTTCAATCGGGTCGCACCTGCTCATGCCGCATCCATTCGTCCGTGTCTGCTTCTCGCACCCGCTTCTGTTCGCATCTAATGGCCGTCCGCTTTATGAACAGCCGCGTCCGTCTTCACCCGTCCGCTTCTCTTTAAATTACAGGCCCAGCCTAGTTTCAGCCGAAGCCCAAAACCGTTAAACGATGGCCCAGCAAAAGAATGGTCATTTTAGACCAGTACCCGAGCCCGGTCGGACGGACGGCGGCGGCGGCGCGTGCGCGCGTGTGTGATGGAGATACATGATCTCCCTCCTCACAACGAAGCATACATTTGGGAGCCCCAGGCCCCCAACCTCCTCATGAGAAAGCCATATATAAACCAATATAGCTCTCAACAATTAGGCGATGTGGGACTTTGTATATTCTCATTCACTCACTTTCTTAAGGAATTCCAACAATCCCCCACATGAATGATAATATACATATCCCCCACACAAAGCGAAATATCACAGAGTATATATGGAATAATGCTTTATCGTGGATAAGTAGATATTTCACTTTGAACTTTCCCTAGTTAAAACTTATCGGATCTACTTGGCTAATCGGTGAATTATTTTATCTTGAACCGTCGGCATTTATTGTATATTCAGACAATAAGTTTTACGAAGCATTGATTCCCTTCTCATCCAATCTCTTGGTTGTGTTCATTTTGGTCCTGAACAATATTTTTGGTTCTGCGAGTGTTTTTTTAGAGAATAAAAGCCTTTTAATATTCTCATAGAGCCGACCCAGCTCACACTAACATAGGTGATCGCAACCATTAAGAGTATCCTACATATACCCCACTTGTTATTTTCAAGATATGGTCATCATTAAAAAACATAGTTTTAACCTTTAAAACTTCTGTAGGCATGCATTATATTTTGCACCATAGGAATGGAGTAGGACCAAGTCCAGACACATGCATTACTTCTTGAGTTACTCATAACTGGTTTGCCTATTGATTCTAGTCCGTGGGATCTCCAGTCGCTAGGATAGGTTTCCGTATAAGGTAACTCTTGTTGGTTTAGGCTTTTAAACTCAGTCCCCTCGATGCGCAGTCAATTTTCTCTCTTGATAAACCTTTAGTAAATGGATCTGCTAGGTTATCATTTGTTCTCACATAATCTATGGAAATAGTTCCATTAGAGAGTAACTGCCTAACTGTGTTATGGCGACGACGTATGTGTCGTGATTTGCCATTATACACAAGGTTTTTCGCTCTACTTAGCGCTGCTTGATTATCGCAGTGAATACATATGGCCGTCACAGGGTTTGGCCAAAATGGAATATCTTCTAAGAATTGACGAAGCCATTCTGCCTCTTCGCCTGCTTTATCTAATGCGATAAACTCAGATTCCATGATGGATCGAGCTATGCATATTTGTTTAGTAGATTTCCATGACACTGCTGCTCCTGCAAGGGTAAAGACATAACCACTTGTGGATTTTGATTCCTCTGAATCTGCAATCCAGTTTGCATCACTTTATTCTTCTAAGACGGCAGGATATTTTCCATAATGTAAGGAAAAATTAGTGGTATTCTTTAAATATCCCAACACTCTCATTAGTGCTTTCCAGTGTTCCTTCCCTGGATTACTTGTACACCTACTTAGTCGACTTACCGCGTAAGCAATATCTGGTCTGGTGCAATTCATCAGATACATTAAGCATCCTATTACACGAGAGTATTCCAGTTGCATTACACTCTCATCAGTGTTTTTATGCAGTACTTTCGATGGATTAAAAGGTGTCCTCACTCCTTTAATTCCATACTCTTGGAATTTTTCAATCACTTTGTCTACATAGTGTGACTGAGATAGTTCAATTCCATTAGGTGTTCTTATTATTTTGATTCCCAAAATAACGTCCGCAACTCCTAAGTCTTTCATATCGAAATTGTTGATTAACATCTTCTTTATAGTCTCTATTACTTTAGTATTAGGACCAAAGATTAGCATATCGTCTACATATAGACAAATCATCACATATGATTGTCCAACCTGTTTGTAGTAAACACATTTATCACATTCATTTATACGAAAACCATTTTTCATCATGACACTATCAAATTTTTCATGCCATTGTTTTGGAGCTTGTTTTAGTCCGTATAGTGATTTCACTAACCGACATACTTTGTTTTCGTTTCCATTGGAAATAAAACCCTCGGGTTGCTCCATGTAAATCTCCTCATCGAGATCTCCATTTAAGAATGCTGTTTTGACATCCATCTGATGAATTTCCAGATTATATATGGAAGCAATTGCTATTAACATTCTTATAGAGGTTATTCGTGTAACCGGTGAATAGGTATCAAAGAAGTCTACTCCTTCTTTTTGACGATATCCTTTGGCTACCAATTTGGCTTTATATTTATCTATAGAGCCGTCTGATTTCAATTTCTTCTTGAAAATCCATTTGCAGCCAATTGATTTTATTCCAGGTGGAATATCAACTATTTCCCAAGTTTTATTGCTTAGAATTGAATCAATCTCACTTTGGATTGCTTCTTTCCAACATGAAGATTCAGAAGATGACATTGCTTCCTTGTACGTTTGAGGTTCGTGTTCTAACATATAAGTTAAAAAATCCGAACCAAATGTTTTGGAAGTTCTTGCCCTTACGCTTCTTCTTGGTTCAGCATCCTCAATTTCATGATGAGTTTCATCTTCACATGTCTCATCTCTGTTATCTCTTGTCCTTTTTGGGACAGGATTTCCATCGTTTCTTTTATGTGGGAACACATCTTCAAAGAACGAGGCATCTCTTGATTCCATGATTGTATTTACATGAATAACATTTATATCAGACTTGAATACCAAAAATCTGTAGGAACTACTATTTTGGGCTGGCCCAAGATAATAACAATCTACTGTTTTTGGTCCAAATTTGACTCTCTTGGGAGGCGGAACTGAAACTTTTGCCAAGCACCCCCACACTTTGAGGTATTTAAAGCTTGGTTTGTGTCCTTTCCATATCTCATATGCAATTGTTCCCGTTTTATTGTGAGGAACTTTGTTTAATATGTGATTAGACATATTTAAGGCTTCCCCCCACAAATTCGTCGGTAGACCAGAAGTTAAAAGCATGGCAGTAGTCATGTCTTTTAACGTTCTGTTCTTCCTCTCGGCTACACCATTTTGTTGTGGTGAATATGGAGCTGTTGTTTGATGAATTATACCATTTTCGGCACAGAACTGTTCAAATGGTGATTCATATTCTCCACCTCGATCAGATCTCAATATCTTGATCTTTTTATTTAACTGATTTTCTACCTCAGCCTTGTATTTTATAAACGCGGTTATTGCTTCATCCTTGCTATTTAAAAGATATACATAGCAATATCGCGTATAATCGTCAATAAAAGTAATGAAATACTTTTTCCCACCTCTTGTAGGTAGTGATTTAAAATCACATAAATCTGTATGTACCAAACCTAATGGTTCGGTGCTTCTGTCAACAGATTTAAATGGTTGTTTGACCATTTTTGCTTCTACACATATCTCACATTTGTAGTTCTTATCTACTTGAAAATTTGGAATCAATCCCAACTTTGATAATTTCTTCATTTTTCAGAAGTTTACGTGTCCTAATCTATCGTGCTATAGTAAAATTTCGTGCTCAAGCAAGTAAGAGACTTCAATTTTATTAATAGCACAATCAGAATACATAGATTTATTGCCGATAACGGCTACATTTGCCTTAAATAGGCCATCACATAAATATCCCCTTCCGATATACATTCCAGCTTTGGACAGAACCATCTTGTCTGACTCAAACACCATCTTGAATCCCTTCTTTGATAGGACTGGACCAGAGATGAGATTCTTGCGTATGTCTGGAACGTGAAGCACGTTATTCAATTTGACAGTTTTTCCAGAAGTGAACTTGAGGATTACTGTGCCACTGCCTTCGATCATGGAAACTGCAGAATTACCCATGTAGAGTCTTTCTTTCTGATCGAATTTCTGGTATGTCGAAAACATGGATTTTTCAGAGCAAACATGACGAGTAGTTCCTGTGTCAACCCACCATTGGTTAGGGTTCTGAATCAAATTGCATTCAGAAAAATCCGCTGAAAAGTTGGACTTATCTATTTTCATGTTGTCAACTGTTAACATCTCTGTTTAGTGTAAAACAGTAAAATTCTTAAGATGTTATATGTCAAGTGTACTAAAACAGATAGTACGCTACAATAAACTCGTCGCACAAGTTTATTAATTAGAATTCCACTACGCTGGAATTCTGTATTAGATAAATGTAACAATAAGTTACGTTGTAAATAAATTACAACAGCAACGTTATACTATTGTAAGAAATAGTACAACTTATAAACGGGAAAGATTACAGTGAATCTAACCAGTATATAAAGGAAATTCCGTCTGAGGCTCGTCGTAACGATTTCCTTAAGAATTTTATTTCAAAACTCTCCCAAGATACAACAGACGTAATCTGCACGAGATTGTAATGAGTATATCACTCTGTGATTTAGAGTATGGCAGTAGAAGTGAAGAAGAAGATTCGGATTCTGAAAAATGAGTGAGGAAAGTGATCAGTTTTCCTTCTTATTTATAGTTAGTCTGTATCTCTTCCGAACGGTCGTGTCTGCACCCGTTCGCTCAAACAGTTGCGTCCGTACCACTTCGTACAGTCGCACCCGTCTCACTTCAATCGGGTCGCACCTGCTCATGCCGCATCCATTCGCCCGTGTCTGCTTCTCGCACCCGCTTCTGTTCGCATCTAACGGCCGTCCGCTTTATGAACAGCCGCGTCCGTCTTCACCCACCTGCTTCTCTTTAAATTACAGGCCCAGCTCAGTTTCAGCCGAAGCCCAAAACCGTTAAACGATGGCCCAGCAAAAGAATGGTCATTTTAGACCCGTACCCGAGCCCGGCCCGGTTCGGTCGGAGGGCGGCGGCGGCGCGTGTGTGCGTGTGTGATGGAGATGCATGATCTCCCTCCTCACAACGAAGCATACATTTGGGAGCCCCAGGCCCCCAACCTCCTCATGAGAAAGCCATATATAAACCAATATAGCTCTCAACAATTAGGCGATGTGGGACTTTGTATATTCTCATTCACTCAATTTCTTAAGGAATTCCAACAATTCAAGCATGATACCAACAATAAAAAGACAAAGAAGAATATGCGACTAGAACAACACACAAAGCCATCTAAGAACCTGTTAAAATAGACAAGTGAAAGTCTAAATGAACACACGAGCTCCGTTGTGGGGGCACTAACTCAGAAAGTTCTTATTTCTTATGAAGTTGATCCAAAGAAACAATTGCCTGTACCTCATGATTATTGAGAAGTGGGAGTCTGCGTTCATTTTCTTTGCATTTTTCTATCTCTGCCAAAATTGGATATGTTTTTTCCAGTTCAACTTATACTCAAGATGAAGACCACCACAGACGTACTCCAAATATTTGCAGTATAGAAGAGCGATTTGTGCTTATATTTCCCATTATTTTTCTAGGATTATTTTGCTGTTTGCATGCCAAAGATTGAAATAATATATTTACATGAAGTCTTCCTTGATAGTTGTTAATATTGAGAGCTCTATAGCATTTATTGCTACTACAACTGTTGTCTTTTTCGAATTTAAATGATTGACTTGGAAATGTAATTTGATTCTACTCTATTTCCATATGTACGCACTAAACTTGCACTTAAAGAATTGATGGTCGTTATGTCTCTGAAATGCAGAGGGCACACATTGGGTTAATCATCATGTTTCTCTGAGTTAGTCGATCCACTATTGGTTGCAAATTAGTTAGAGATTTATAGAAGCAGATGGCCATCTTGGAGGTGTTCTGTTTCCTCCACACAACCTTTGATCACAGAGCTTCACTGTATATGGTTCTGAAATCATTCCAAACTTCTCTGGAGATATATCTTCCTTTAGCTGAGGTTAGCCAAGTCCAATAATTTTCCGCTTTATCTGAATGTATTTGAATATTACCTATTTCACTTCTAAAATTCCCTAAGAAACTCAAGTTCTGTATCTGCCGCTGCTTGTTGTCAATAATTTCTTCTACTAAATGTCTTTCTCCTCTAACTCTAAACATTGTGTCAACACCCATTCTGCTCATTAGTATACTACTTTGCAGCCACTTGTCAAACCAGAGCAATGCGAAGCATTCGTCAACCATTCGTCTTCCGGTACATTTCAAGGCTTCTTCTCTGATGCATGGTCAAATACCTTAATTGATCTGAACTCATGCACTATATTTATGCTAAAATCAAATTGGCAAATTGCTGATGATAAAGACCTGTGAAAGCAAGTAATTGCTGATAATAGAAATGAAATAGATCTTATGCTTTTTAGTCATTTTTTTTGTATTATATTTCAGTTAAGCTCAATTTAGTTATGTTGTATTTTTATGCAAGAAATAACTATTGACATGTTATTTTTTCTTGGATCTTAGCAGTTTTGAAGTCAGCATGCTCATGTAATTTGGCTGACCTAGTGGATATTGGACTGTTAAGAAGAGGATATTGGTCTACACGACTCATATTTTGCTTTTTTAATTATGCTCAGTTTGTAAAACCAAATCACTATCATCTTTGCTTATAACATTGTACGAAATGTTATATACGATTATTGGTTAGAGTAAATTAGTTTAAAGGAAAAAAATTATGCTAATTTTTAAACGTAGGACGGAACTTTTATAATTTAGGCTCAAGGACAATACCACGTTCTATTCAACCACCTTCAACCGTTTTCTCCATCGTTCGAAGCCATCGTCTGAATCTTGCCATAGCCGCCACCGCCATAGTCCTAACCTGCCGTAGCCACCGCCGCCCTAGCCCTAACCTGCCGTAGCCGTCGTCACTCAAGCCGCCGTCGTCGTCGAAGCTTCCGCCGTCCATTCCAAAATTGAAAAAAACCTAATTCAACACTCCAATGCAAGCGTAAATTAGAAATTTCGTGAAAATTGAAGTCAAGTGCCACTAAATCTAGAGGTAAGAAACAAATGAAAAAGTATAACACAGAAGAAGAAGAAAGTCAAAAAAGTTATAATCACAAGTTGAATGATATGTAGATATAGCATTTCTACATTTGAAACACAATACACTGTGTTTAATATGCTAAATGATAGACTAATATAACATTTATACTTTTGAAATATTGTACAATTATCTGACTATGCAAATTGATATTTGGATATAGCATAAGTATATTTCAATTGAATAAGGATGGAAAAATATGCAAAATGAACTTGAATTTAGCATAAGTATATTTAAAGTGAAGTAGTAAGAATAGAATATACAAAATGACTACCATATGCAAAATGATAATTGCATATAGCATATATATTTTTAATGTAACATTATAATCGTAAAGTTCACCACTATGTTTATGATATGTAAAATGATAGTTTAATATAACATTTAAATTATGAAATCCATTATCATTATTAAAATATGCAAAATGATAGTTTGATATAGCATTTTAGTTGTGAAGTCCAATACCAAAGTTACAATATGAAAAATGAGATTTAATATATCATTTTAATTACAATATCCACTGGCATGTTTAAGTTAAACAAAATGATAGTTTAATGTAGCATTTCAATTACAAAGTTCACAAGCATGTTTAGGATATGCAAAATGATAGTTTAATATATCATTTTAGTTATGCAAAATGATAGTTTAATATAGCATTTTAGGATATGCAAAATGATAGTGTAATATATCATTTTAGGATATGCAAAATGATAGACTACTATAGTACGTTTAGTATATTTAAAATGATAGTTTAATATAACATTTTAGCTATGAACTACACTAGCATTTTATTTATGATATCTGTAACATTCAAAATAAAGCAACTCAATAAACAAGTAAACTGATGCATTATGTTTTATGCATATTTTATCATCTTGTGAAACATATAAGTAATTTTATCTAATCAAAATCGCATCTTTTGCAGATTTTTAAAACAAAACTTACTTCAGCTCTTTGAAAATTAAGAACATTCAATCATACTATTACAAATGCATAAATTATAACAACTGCAATACAAAATATAACATTCAGTTATGTATTATACATATAGAATTAGAATGATAATTTCATATAGCATTTTTTTTCTTAGTTCAATTCAACACACTTTATCATCATCGTTACTTTTGGCATCACCAGCAACCTTAACTTCTACTCCACCGCCGCTCATCTAAAATCGGCCATAAAAGTCATGGCTCAAGTCACCGCAGATCTTCAATGTAGTTGCCTCCACCTACAGTCCATCGCCTTCGCTTGACGAACGAGCTCCGTCTTCGCCTGAACGAGCTCCGTCTTCATCTGCGATTGCGCCGCCGTCGTCTGTTCTTGTGATGTAGCGTCGTCTATTCTTCTGATGTTGCCGCCAGTCCTATTGATTTGAGAACGAAATTTGAAAGCAGTTTAATTTTTTTGGGAAGAAATTCCTTCAGGCGAAAGAATAAAACCTACGTCCCTAAAACGTAAAAATAATTGCCGCGTCCTTCATTCCAAAAAAAATGCAAAGTTTTTCCTTCAGCCGATTTTCCTGCATTGGTTATTCGTGCATGAAGTTTGTGCTACTTCGATTGTGTTTAATATATAACATGCCGTGGAAAATAGGCATAAGGATAAATTTTGAAAAAAAAAAAATTAGACTGAAAGACAACAAGTTTCATTTTTAGGCTGAATGACAAACTTTGAAAATAATTAGGCTGAAGGACAACAAGTTTCATTTTTAGGCCAAAGGACAAACTTTGAAAATAATTAGGCTGAAGGACAATGCTAGTTAGAACTAGCATTTTGTGTAGCGTAAAAACTGAATTAAATGCTAGTTTGAACTAGCATTTTGTATAGTGTGAAAACTGAATATAATGCTAGTTAGAACTAGCATTGTCCTTCGGTCTAATTTTTCTTCAAGTTTGTCCTTCAGTCAAAAAATAAATTTTGGTGTCCTTGAGACAATTTTTTTATTAAATTTGTCATTTTCCCCATTTCCCTCTAATATGCCAAGATTATATTTATTTTCGCTATTCAAGCTAACTAATGTTATTGAATATTGAGTTTTATAGCCAGTAGACATCCAGGTTATAAATTCAGACAACGTTTGAAAAAGGCCGCAATAGTGACAAATAACAAAAAGAAGAAGCCATAGCTTCTTATATAAGCTTTAGAGGAGTTGTTAAAAGTGTAATAAAGGTTTCAAAACGACATATGAAGACCAAAGGAAAAATGCAGCAAAATATGAATGAAACGCTGTGATATTATTCAACGCTGCAAAATATGTATGAACCATTGTGATATGATTCAAAAAACATATGAACCGCTGTGATATTATTCAAAAAACGTTGAAAAATATGAAGCGCTGTGATATTATTAAAAAAAGGCTAAAAAAATATGAATGAAAGCCTGTGATATTATACTAAAAACGCTGTGAAATGAAAGGCCATGATATTATTCTATAATTGTTGCAAAATATACTGAACGCTACGATATTACTCTAGAAATACTATGCTAAATTTATGACCGTCATTTGTGAATGATGTAAAAAAAACAGTTAGAAAAGTAAAACATAGGCAGAAAAGAGTGTTGTAATTAATTTAACATAACGGCAAATTAACGCTGCGAATCATATACTTAGCATGAACAAAAACGCTATCAAAACCTTAGGCTCGATTTGTTTGTCATTTTAATTTTGCATTTTCGTCCAAAAGGCGAACATACGACGCATATCTTTTTTGAAAAACAATGAATTTAGAAAATTAAGCTAACATATAAAATAGAAAACAAATTTATTTTGTTTTTTCATGTTTTGAGAAATGAAAAAAAATAAAAACAATTCATCCCCTCCGTCGTCTTTTCATCATCGTAATAACTTAAATTTTAAATTTCTCTTCCGTTGTCATTATATTTAGTGATAAAAATTGAAAATGCAGAACATAAAACATAAAATGAAACTAAACGGACCATTATTTTTTGCAGTGTTTGAAAAGGGTTGTTATACGTTAGGGGGTTGTTGCGAGTTTTTGTCAGAAAGCGTTTAGCATAACCCTGCGAAAATATATGATGGCGGTTTTAAAACCGTGTGAAAAGTTTTTTTTTTGTAGCGAAAGAAACTTTTTAAATGATCATACAGATATGTATGAGATTAAAAAAAGTTATTTTCGGTGTAAAAGACACTATAGTCCCAGGTCCAAATGGTTTAAATTTTTAAGTTTTATAAAAGTCAGTGGGATATTACGGGAAATCTTATTCACTATGTTGAATATGCGAGTATATGATTTTTGTTTGATGATAATAAACATATATATATATATATTCATTTAAATGTATTTGTTAATGTACTATTCTATTTTCACAGATTAAATAAATATTTGCTGAATAAAATAAATAACACAGTATTTAAATTCAAACAGATTTTTATTCAAATAAATATTTATTACAATTTTGAATAGTACAAATATGAACACTCACTATATATATACAAATTCAACGACAATACATTTTCGATTACATCACAATTTCTATCTTAAAAATACACCTCACTACATATTGCTCATTCACTCGTATTTATCTTCAATTTTATTTCAGATTGAATCCAGCATCTGAGCAATCTGCAAAAATAAATACCGACGCGGTAAAATTGAAAATAAAATATTTTTGCAGTAAAAAATAAAATGTGATTTTGAAAATATTATTTGCCTCGGTTATTTGGGTTGTTCATCATCATTTAATTTTGAATTCATCATACACGAACAGCTTGTGACATGCACGGTGTATCACTGTACATGTCACAAGGCTGTGCACACCGATATATACACTTAATGAAATTCCAGGGACAGGTGAGCACAAGATCAAACCCAAATCAAAAGCCGAGTTCAACTCAAGTGAAATACAAATAAAATCACGACACGAACACAAGATCAAATCCGAGCTTTAAGCTGGATTCAACCCAGGTGCAATCAAAACTGTGGGTCAAGATACATACAACATAGCCTCGATCGAAAATTTGAATATACACTTGAACCCAGAATGGCCATATTCAAACAACAAAGTGCACTAGTACAATACAGTGAACCAGACCAGCTTATGAATACAAGAATCAGGCCTCAACATAAAGTTCAACAACATATATGTACAGCATGAACCAGACAAGTACACAAGTCATGATACGCTGAATATATAGTGCAACAAAGTGAAGATGTAACTCAACTCAACATAACAAACATGCACAGGCAAAGGCTACACAAGCGACTGAACATGATCACTAAAACAGTGAATGCATACCTCAAATGCAACCTGAACAAATGACATATATACAATATGATATGCCTCAAAGCAATAACAGTACAACATATATGCAGACAGTGATCAATGTGTGCAGCAAAACTCGAGGCAATCAGACATCAAGTATATGTGCAGGCTGCAAACACATTAAACAGTGGTGAACCATGAAATGAAACAAGATCTGGCAAAAATGATGACCCAACAAATGCACCAGACTTCAAATTATGAACAATAAGCGAATGACAACACAATGCAAATGGACTCATGTGGAACAAGCGAAGACAAGTTTACACGACAGTAAAGTATGAATGCCACGACATCAGAGGTGACTTCAACATAACAGTGACAACAATACATGTGCAAATACAATATGACAACATGTAGTGCAGTTTATCGTAAACAAGATCAAGTGAAGCAATGACCAATATCAACTCAAATATTCCAGACCAAACCAACATACAGTGCATATATGTACATGTTAGTAGTTGACACAAGTGATGAACCAACACATGACAGCAAGACAATTTCAAGAAACTACAAGCCAGTCAACATAAAGATATGAAGGTAGCAAAACAGGTACAACACAATGCAACAGTGGACACAGTCGAGGCTACAACCCAATTCATATGCAAACACACATGTACATTGAAACCAAACAGCAAGTAACAGGTTTAAAACAACACTGCACACATACACAAAGTCAATGAAGATTCAGTCAAGTCAGAACTCACATAGCAGCATCAAGTGACCGAAATCAACAAATGACAGAGATTCAAATGTAACAGTGGTTTTGAACAAAGCATCAGGTAGCAGTTTCAAATAATGTCAACAGTGGTGTCAAAGCCGATATTGAACAACTCAGTGCCAAAGTCAAACCAGAAAAATCAAAACCGTGATGAGCAAGTCAATTCAAAGCCGTGAGTATCAAGTAAATCAAAAATATACGAAGTGACAAAGTCAGAAATCATCACCAACATCAAAACAAGATCGAATGGCCGAGTTAAATTAGATGACAAATTCAAACGAACGAGAATACAGGAATTATAATCCTATTTAACCCAAATCATCACCGGCCGAAAAATTATTCGAGTTTGAGCTTAACAGAGCATAATCATTCAACTCGAATCATCCATCTAGTTCAAGCGAGAAAATCAGAAGAAGCAAAACGCATAAATTACATACCGAAATCAGAAGACGAACTCGATCAAAAATTGAAGGAGCCATGTGAAGAGAGAAGGAATCATCGATCGAAGAAGCAAGGGACGAAATCATCATTTGATCGAACTACTAAAAGTAGGCCTCTTCAATTTAGCAAAGCCCTAGTTTTCACACAGAAGAAAGAAAAGCAAGAAGTCATTTTTCACAAACGAAGAAGAGAACGGGCCGAACAAATAAATGAGAAAAGGAGATTATTATTAGTGTTTAGGCCGGCTCTATAATATTTGGGCTTTAATATTTAACATTAGGTTTTTTGTTTTATAATTGTTTTTAAATTTGTATTTCTCTCTTTTAAACCATTGTAAATTCTAGTCGTGTGACTAGAGGACGAACTGCGGTGGTGTAGTTCGAGAATTCGCAACTCAGTGGCTGAGTTATGGCTGGGTTTTGAGCATAGAGTTAAGGCTAGTCGATGACGAATATCGCGAGTTTACGTGTGTAAGCGTCTGACTGCTTAATTTCTAGTAGAAACCTTAGGGGCAGCACGTAGGCAGGGTTTTGCCGAAGTTGGGTGAATTCTGTGTCGTTTTATTTCTGCATTTATTATTCTGCTATTATCTGTGCTGCTTTTATTCTCATATATCTGCATTGAAATTATTTTATACAAACTTCCACGATAAATTTTTATAATTGATAGCAACACCCTATTCATCCTCCCTCTATGGTGAAATCGATCGTACAAGTGGTATCGGAGCTAGAAACAAAAGTCATTTTTGTTTAAAAAGAAGTTTGATTTTTCAAAGACCAATTTTTTTTAAAAAAAAATAATTTTTAAAATGGCTACTTTTGCTGAGGGTCGGTCTAGTATTATCCCTTCTATTTTTGATGGAACAAATTTTTTAAATTGGAAATTGAAAATGGAATTTTATTAAGTCTGTTTATATTAAATGTTGAGATATTATTGAAAATAGGTGCGATATAAGAGACGAGAAAATTATCTCGATTAATGCTCTTGCTATGCATATATTATATTCTCATATTAATCAAGATAATTTTAACTTTATCTATCATTGTGAAAATGCACAGGAAATCTGGAATGCTTTTAATGCAATGGATAATGCAAAAGTCAACAACAATGAGAAATCCTCCACAACTGACTCGGTTAAAGAAATGTGCTTAACAGGATTGGTAAAAAGCAGTTGTGATGAGGATGATGATGATGGAGCAACTGAGCTGGCGAAACTAATGAGGAGATTCAAAAAGTGGAACCGCAAATATAGAAATCCAGCTCTAAATCAAAAATTAAAAAGCAGAATATTCAAAGCACTAGACAACCCAGAAGAACGGAAGATCTTCTGTCATAAGTGCAATAAACCCGGACATATCAAGCCCAATTGTCATCGAAATCAACACGGCGAACAAAAGAAATTAAAAAAGAGAAATTTTGCAGCCACATGAAATAAAAGTGATGATAATAAAAGCACTACCAGTAAGAGTGGGAGAGCAGAACTGTGCCTTCGAGGTAATATAACTGATAGCGATGATGACGAGCCAAGCGAGGTATCAAAAGTTTCTCATTCATAATTACTTATATATTTGCACGAAGTAAATGGCTGTTTTGAACGACTTAGGGAGAAATACGCTAAAATTGAATCACAAAAAGATACTTTGATAGAATCGAATAAACAACTTGACAAATTAGTTAAAAATTATCCAAGTAGGATCCCTAAGTGTGGTAAGTGTCCATCACTCGAAGAAGAAATTAAAAAATCAAAATTTAAAATTAAATCGCTTGAAAATGAAATTCTGATTTTGAAAGAGAGTGAAAATACTTGGAGAGAGAATTCTATTAAAAAGTGTACTCAATTATTGAACAAAAATGAATCTCTCAAAACACAAATCCAACAATTGTCTACAACTTTAAGAAAATTTTCCAAAAATGAAAAATCATTGAATATACTATTAGGAAAACAAACCGTTAATACGGTTAGACAAGGACTTGGGTATAATCATTTTGAATGTGTTAAAAGAAAAATTAATCAAGTAAAATCCGAGTGCAAAATTTGTAGAAAAATTGGACACAATCAAAACATTTGTTGGTATAGACCTAAACAAGTGAAAACCATTCCAATTTGGGTTCCTAAAGGCACAAGTATAAAATCCAAAGTCAAACAAATCTGGGTGCCGAAAGGAACATAAATAAATAGCTTTGGGTCTCCACAAAATTATTTTTTAGAATCTCTTGCCACTAACAATCATGGACCTATAAAAACAAGTAGGTCACAAAAATCTTTCATCGTGTAGGTATGGTGGCAGGTTAAGAAACAACAACCGTGTTACTTGGATTCTGGCTGTTCCAAGAATACAATGGGCGACAAATCATAGTTCCTTAGCCTAGTATAAAGGTGACAGAATCACAATGGGAAACAACGAAATACTATCGACAAAGGTAAAATAGTAAAGGTATTTTTATTTTGAACGATATATTGAAAGTGATAATCTGCACCATAATTTGAAATTAAATCAGCCAGTAATGTGATAATGAAATGAATGTTGATTTTGAATCTGATTTTTGTTTCAAAATTGTTGGCCAATTATATTGTTATGCCAAGAACACTATAAAAGTTCTAGAGTCTTTGAACTACTTCATATATATTAATTTTGATTAATGATAGTGTTTTATTGGCTGATGATAATACATTTGGTTATTTTACGGCTGACTCTATACTCACGATTTTGACACGGCTTCAATTAAAATCCAAAAGAATTTCATTTAAAAATTTCAAAAAAGAATTTCAAGAAATCGTTGCAAATTTCACGATCTGGTCTATGACATTCAATTAATAATAATCTCAGGTGAAAGAAAAATTCAGACGCAGATTACACTTGTAATCTAGTTGACAGAAGAATTACTAGTGGAACGTGATTTATGTTGCGACATTTAGTAACTGCATCATTTTTCAAAGAAAATATCTACATGTTTCTCATTTCAAATAATTTTCAAATAGCAGACATTTTTCTCATAAAAACCCTTTAGAGAACAGTTGACCTTGTTTTCAGATTAGTCATTTTTAGAAAAATTGATTTTATAATTATTTTTGGATTTGATCTTAAATGATTACATTGACTAATTTGACTCCCTACTAATTATCGAAAAGATAAATAGAGATTTAAAAATTGATGAGTGTCGATATTAATCATATATTATAACTTGAGACGGTATATTTAGTAAATTTCTTTAGAAATTTGAACAAGAGTTATAAAACCTTTTGTTGGTAAAAATTCCTTGACAATCTCTATTTCTAACATATTTCTATCGATCATCACTCATCAAATTCAATATGGTTTGTCAATATGTGGTACTTTAAACAGAAATCATTCGTTTTTCATTTTATATATTTTTTTAAAAATTATTCAAAGTATTCACTCTTATTTAAAAGTCCTCACGGTTATGCATGGGTGAATTACTTGGAATTTTTGATTATGTGCTTCCATGCTCATTTAAAAGTCCTCATGGTTATGTATGTATGGAACGCATATTAAAATTGTTTAAATAAATAGACAAGTTGATTCTAATCCCATTTAAAAGTCCTCACGGATATGCGTGGTTGGAAGATGCTTGAATTCATTTTTTAAAAAAAAGAAATTGGAATACTACTAATCTCATTTAAAAGTCCTAACGGTTATGCATGGTCAGTAGATATTCAAATTCCTGAAATAAATATACTACAAATAGACACAGCTATATGGTTTTATATGATGACATCATTCCTATCATTCTAAAGTGGAATATGCGTCTAACAGAGTATTTTATGATTTTTGTTTGATTTTTTATTGAAATTTAATATTTATATTCGATTGAGTTTTAATGTTGTTTAATGTCTATCACTTTATCTCTATTTCTCTAACACTATTATTCTTTTGCTGATAACAAAAGGGGCAGAGAAAAGTTAAGATTTGGTCAAATAAAATCAAATAAAGGTCATATATTTTCTATTTGCATCTAGGCTTATTTGCATATTTTTATTTACATGCATATATGAAGGGGGAGCTTTGTGTAGAGAGGGAGCATTCAAATAGGGGGAGCAAATTGAATGATCAAATACATTTAGCAAATTCAAAATCTTAAATATATGTTTGTTATCATCAAAGGGGGAGAATGTTGAATATGCGAGTATATGATTTTTGTTTGATGATAATAAACACACACACAGATATATATATATATATATATTCATTTAAATATATTTGTTAATGAGCTATTCTTTTTTCACAGATTAAATAAATATTTGCTGAATAAAATAAATAATACAGTATTTAAATTCAAACAGATATTTTATTCAACAAATATTTATTACAATTTTGAATAGTACAAATTTGAACTCTCACTATATATATACAAATTCAACGACAATATATTTTCGATTACATCACAATTTCTAACTTACAAATACACCTCACTACATATTGCTCATTCACTCGTATTTATCTTCAACTTTATTCCAGATTGAATCCAGCATCTGAGCAATCTGCAAAAATAAATACTGACGCGGTAAAATTGAAAATAAAATATTTTTGCAGTATAAAATAAAATGTGATTTTGAAAACATTATTTGTCTCGGTTATTTGGGTTGTTTGTCATCATTTAATTTTGAATTCATCGTACACGAACAGCTTGTGACACGCACAGTGTATCACTGTACATGCCACAAGGCCGTGCACACCGTTATATACACTTGATGAAATTACAGGGACAGATGAGCACAAGGTCAAACCCAAATCAAAAACCGAGTTCAACTCAAGTGAAATACAAATAAAATCACGGCACGAACACAAGATCAAACCCGAGCTTTAAGCTGGATTCAACTCAGGTGCAATCAAAACTATGGGTTAAGATACATACAACACAGCCTCGATCGAAAATTTGAATATACACTTGAACCCAGAATGGCCAGATTCAAACAATAAAGTGCACCAGTACAATACAGTGAGCCAGACCTGCTTATGAATGCAAGAATCAGGTCTCAACACAAAATTTCAACAGCATATATGTACAGCACGAACCAGACAGGCACACAAGTCATGATACACTGAATATATAGTGCAACAAAGTGAAGATGCAACTCAACTCAATGTAACAAACATGCACAGGCAAAGGCCATACAAGCGACCGGACATGATCATTAAAACAGTGAATGCATACCTCAAATGCAATCTGAACAAAAGACATATATACAATATGATATGCCTCAAAGCAATAACAGTACAACATATATGCAGACAGTGATCAATATGTGCAGCAAAACTCGAGGCAATCAGAAATCCACTGGTGAACCATGAAATGAAACAAGATCTGGCAAAACTGATGACCTAACAAATGCACCAGACTTCAAATTATGAACAATAAGCGAATGACAACACAATGCAAATGGACTCATGTGGAACAAGCGAAGACAACAAGTTTACACGACAGTAAAGTATGAATGCCACGACATAAGAGGTGACTTCAACATAACAGTGACAGTAATACATGTGCAAATACAATATGACAACATGCAGTGCAGTTTATCGTAAACAAGATCAAGTGAACCAATGGCCAATATCAACTCAAATATTCCAGACCAAACCAACATACAGTGCATATATGTGCATGTTAGCAGTTGACACAAGTGATGAACCAACACATGACAGCAAGACAATTTCAAGAAAATACAAGCCAGTCAACATAAAGACATGAAGGCAGCAAAACAGGTACAACATAATGCAACAATGGACAAAGTCGAGGCTATAACCCAATTCATATGCAAACACACATGTACATTGAAACCAAACAGCAAGTAACAGGTTCAAAACAACACTGCACACATACACAAAGTCAATGAAGATTTAGTCAACTCAGAAATTCACATGGCAGCATCAAGTGACCGAAATCAAAAAATGGCAGAGATTCAAATGTAACAGCGGTTTTGAACAAAGCATCAGGTAGCAGTTTCAAATAATGTCAACAGCAGTGTCAAAGCCGATACTGAACAAGCCAGTGCCAAAGTCGAACTAGCAAAATCGAAACCGTGATGAGCAAGGCAATTCAAAGCCGTGAGTATCAAGTAAATAAAAAATATACGAAGTGACAAAGTCAAAAATCATCACCAGCATCAAAACAAGATCGAATGGCCGAGTTTAATTAGATGACAAATTCAAACGAACGAGAATATAGAAATTATAATCCTATTTAACCCAAATCATCACCGGCCGAAAAATTATTCGAATTCGAGCTTAACAGAGCATAATCATTCAACTTGAATCAATCGATCGAGTTCAAGGGAGCAAATCAGAAGAAGCAAAAGGCATAAATTACATACCGAAATCAGAAGACAAACTCGATCTAAATTGATGGAGCCGTGTACATAGAGAAGGAATCATCGATCGACGAGGCAAGGGACGAAATCATCATTCGATCGAACTGCTAAAAGTCGGCCTCTTCAATTCAACAAAGCCCTAGTTTTCGCACAGAAGAAAGAAAAGCAAGAAGCCATTTTTCACAAATGAAGAAGAGAACGGGCCGAACAAATAAATGAGAAAAGGAGATTATTATTAGTGTTTTGGGTCGGTTCTATAATATTTGGGCTTTAATATTTGAAATTAGGGTTTTTGTTTTATAATTGTTTTTAAATTTGTATTTCTCTCTTTTAGACCATTGTAAATTCTAATCGTGTGACTAGGGGACGAACTGCGGTGGTGTAGTTCGAGAATTTGCAACTCAATGGCTGAGTTGTGGCAGGGTTTTGAACGTAGAGTTAAAGCTAGTCGATAACGGGTGTCGCGAGTTTACGTGTGTAAGCATGTGACTACTTAATTTCTAGTAGAAACCTTGAGGGCAGCACGTAGGCAGGGTTTTGCCGAAACTGAGTAAATCCTATGTCGTTCTATTTCTGCATTTATTATTCTGTTATTATCTGTGCTGCTATTATTTTGATATATCTGCATTGAAATTATTTTATACAAATTTCCACAATAAACTTTTATAATTGATAGCATCATCTATTCACCCCTCCCCCCCTCCAAGAGTGAAATCGATCCTACACACTACTCTATAAATGACAGCATCAAAAGGAGAAAAATCCTCAAGGAATGTAATGAACCTTCATAATTATTATCCCAAAGAGGAAATCACGGAGTTTAGACTAATCACACGTTGCAACATGATATACGAAATAATGGCCAAAATTTTATGCAGTAGTAGGAAGCCCATTATAAATGCTCTTATATTTGAAAATCAACGTGCTTTTGTAGATGATAAAATGACTTGGCATATTATCCGCTTATGAGGTAGTTAGAGGGCATGAAGTAATAACAAAAACATGTGCATAAAATAGGTTCGAGGAAAGCTTATGATTCGATCAATAGATAGTTCATATTCCACATGCTAAGAGATATGAAGTCCACAAAAAATGGATCAAAATGATCGAAGAGATGATTAAGTCGCCTTAGGTGTATCAACATATGATAATTCAAAATTGCAAATAAGTCCTTACTAATTTAGTTCTCCATTAAATATTGGGGTTTTTAGGCTTAAGGAAAAAGATAGAGAAAATTTTAGTTTCAAAGACAGAAAGTTTGTTTTTTAGGTTGAAGGACACTTTTTAGTGTAATTCACATAATGATAATTGCAACTATCATTTTCAGTTTACACTAAAAAGTGTCCTTCAGACTAAAAGGTAAATTTGTTGTCTCTGAGACTAATTTTTTTTGCAACTTCTTCCTTATGCCTATTTACCTGTTAAATATTTAGTCTTCAATGTTTTTCGCATGTACATTTCACACGGTTACTTTGCAAATGTAATAATTATCTAGCACCATCTTATTCTGGATTGTATCTCTTTAGCATTTTAATCATCTTTGTCCAATTTTGTATAATTAAGAGCAAATTCATTCAAAATATCATCATCCCAAAATAACCATTTAAGAGCCTTCTTTCTTCTTATTGTGATGAGAATGTAATAAGAATTAAAAATACATATTGCTTTGTACTTTTCTGTAAATGTGCTGTGTACTTAGTTTAGATATATAGTTCATTACGTTGTACTGGAAAAAAGACAGATTAATAAAATTACTTTTTCAGCTTCTCAATATTTTCTCCATTATCTTTTAATGGCAGATTACATGGTATCAGAGCTAATCGATCTCTGATCTCCTCTTCTTTCTCTTAATCGAGTCTTTTCTGATAGTATGGTGAACGATTCAGAAAACTCGACTTTTAATTCAATTCCTCAATCAGGAAACGTTGTTATCAATTACAACGATCCATATTTTTTAACTTCTGGTGATACTTCGGCTGTTCCGATTGTCAATTACACCTTCAATGGAAGCAATTTTATTAACTGGAGCAGGGCGATAAGGATGGCGCTAATTGCTCGAAACAAACTAGGGTTTCTTGATGGAACACTGCCGAAGCCTGAAGCAACTTCTCCTGATTATCAGAAGTGGATCCGAAATGATTACGTCGTGATGAATTGGTTATCAAACTCAATTGATAAATCAATTTCAGAAAGCCTCATTTTCAGTGACTCTTCTCATCAATTATGGACTGAAATTGTTGAAAGGTATGGAAAAACGAATGTTCCACAGTTATATGACTTACATCGTCAATTAATGCTGATTGAACAAGGAAATTTATCCATTTCTGAATATTATTGTAAAATGAAAAGAGTCTGGGATGAATTGCAAATAGTTGATGGTTATCCTGATTGTACTTGCGGTGTTATGAAGAATTGTTGCTGTGGTATTCTCAAGAAACTTGTTGAAGCAGATCAGAGGATGAAACTGATTCAATTTCTTTCTCATCTCAACAAAGATTATGATCAAGTTAGAATCAATTTGTTAAGTGCCGATCCATTGCCAACTGTGAATCGTGCTTACAATATTTTGCAGCAAGTCGAAAGGCAGAATTTAAATGGAATTAACAGTTTTATTTCAGACTCGAGTGCTCTTCAAACACAAACTGTAAAGCAAAATTCACAAAAGACTTCAGGACAAATTCCTGCAAAGCGTGATTTCAAGAAACTCAAGAGTGAAATGATGTGTGAACACTGTAAAATGAAGGGACACACTATTGATGGATGCTTCAAACTCATAGGGTATCCAGAGTGGTTTCACAAAGGAAAGAATGTGAAGCCAACAGGAAAGCTTGCAGCAAATACAACTGGATCTGGAATACTTGGCAACACTCCTAAGCAAACTGAATCTAGAACTCAGGTTGATGAAAAAGTAGTATCTGAAGTCTATAAAGCAGTGCTACAAATGATGCAGAAAGAGGCTTCTACTTCTGATCCTTTATCACAGAATTACTCTACGGTCAATTTTGCAGGTATAACAGTTTCTAATGTTCATAATAATTCAAATCTGATATGTCATAATTCATGGATCATAGACTCAGGTGCATCAGACCATATGACATATGATTTAAGGCATTTTACTTCAGTTCAGAAATTAAAGAATCCATTAATTGTTAGTTTACCTGATGGAACAAATAAGTATGTGACAAAGTCTGGAACAGTGCATCTAGCTCCACAAATAATTTTAAAAGATGTCCTGTATATACCTGATTTTAGACATAATTTGCTCTCTGTTGGAAGGTTGCTTGATTATAACAAGCTAACTGCTTATTTTGATCAAACAAGATGTATTTTTCAGGACCTGAATTCTAAACAAGTGAAGGCATTTGGGGTAAAAGAAGCTGGATTATACAAGTTCAAGGGAGAAAGTTTAAGTTCTATGTCTAGTACTTTTATTTTACCTTTATCAAATACTAATAAGTCTACTGATGAAAAGTCTAATCGTGTATTAGCAAATAGTTTTACTTCAGTACCAACTTTTAGTATTCTTCATGCAAGATTAGGACATATAAGTGTTTCTAAAATGAAGCATTTATCAATTTCTTGTATTGACAATAAAAGTGCTGAATTTTCTTGTGAAGCATGCATTTTAGGTAAACATCATAAGTTACCTTTTGTATTGTCTTTTTCTATTGCTAATAAACCTTTTGAAATAGTTCACATTGATTTATGGGGACCGTATAGAACACCTTCTTTGTCTGGAGCAAATTATTTTTTAACTATTTTGGATGATCATACAAGAACAACTTGGGTCCATCTTCTACACAACAAACAACAAGTATATAGCATAATTTCTGCTTATCTGACTTATGTTGAGAATCAATTTGACAGCAAAGTGAAAATAATTAGAAGTGATAATGGAACTGAAATACTGAACGAGTCTTGTAGCCTATTATTTGCTCAAAAAGGAATTATTCATCAACGAAGTATACCAGGGGTACCTCAACAAAATGGAAGAGTAGAAAGGAAACACAAACATCTTTTAGAGACTGCTAGATCAATTAGAATTCATGCTAATCTACCTATCAAGTTTTGGGGGGATTGTATTTTGGCTGCTGCACATTTAATCAATATTATGCCTAGTTCTATTTTACATTGGAAAACTCCATATGAGAAATTAATGGGTAAAGCACCTGATTATAAACATCTCAGGGTGGTTGGATGTTTATGTTACCCAGCAACAAAATCAAGTGATAAATTTGCTTGTAGAGCCAAAAGATGCATTATGATAGGCTATCCATATGCGCAAAAGGGGTACAAATTGTATGATTTAGATGATCACAGAGTTGTTCTTAGTAGAGATGTAATTTTTGAAGAAACTGTGTTCCCTTATCACACTGAGAAATCTCTTCCTTTTACACAAAGTCAGTTCCAGTCTTCATTACCTCTTGTTCAAAATACTATTCATGAAGAACAAGTTTGTGGCTCAGATTTAAATATCCCTCCATTCTCTACTTCACAAGTTATTCCTACAGATAATAATGAAGTTTTAGAGGAATCTTCTTCATCAAGTTCAAATCAGCAGAATATCTCTACATCTGATCAGCAACATGCAACTTTCCTGCCTACAGTTCCTTCAATAAGAAAGTCTACCAGACAATCAAAATTACCATCAAAATTTAAAGACTTTGAAGTTCAATATATCAAACCTTTATCTACTCCACATGATACTCATTCTGCATCTATGATTTTCAATGTGTTTACAGAGAATCCACTGAAACATATGGATTCAAACACACTTTGCAGTCTGAACAAGATGCTGTCTACACAAGAACCAACATCTTATAATCAAGCAAAAGAAGATATAAGATGGGTGGAAGCTATGGAAAAAGAAATAGAGGCAATGGAGAAGAATCATACTTGGGACCTAGTTGATCTTCCGATTGATAAAACAGCAATAGGCAGTAAATGGGTCTACAAAACAAAATTTCTAAAGAATGGTGAAGTCGAGAGATGCAAAGCCAGAATTGTAGCAAGGGGAGACAAGCAAATTAAAGGTAAAGATTTTAAATATACTTTTAGTCCAGTAGCAAGGTTTACAACTGTTAGAATGGTTATAGCTTTAGCAGCAACAAATAATTGGTATTTGCACCAATTAGACATAAACAATGCTTTTTTACATGGCTACATTGAAGAAGAATTGTACATGAAGCCTCCTCTTGGCTACACAAAAGCTAAACCTGGACAAGTATGTAGGCTTAGAAAATCGATTTATGGTCTTAAACAAGCAGCTAGACAGTGGAATAAAGAACTTAAATGTTTTTTAATTAAGCTCGGTTTTATTCAGTCCAAGCAAGACTGCTCTCTGTTTAGCAGATCAAATGGTTCAGATTTTACTGTCATTGTATGCTATGTGGATGATTTACTTGTGGCTGGATCGAATATGCAAATTATTTTTGACATCAAAAAGGCTCTGCATCAGGCTTTTACAATAAAAGATCTAGGAGAACTTACATTTTTCTTGGGTATTGAAGTGACAAGGAATAAAGAAGGAATTCTTCTAAACCAAAGGAAATATATTCTGGATATGTTAAAATCTGCAAATATGGAAAATGCTAAGACAGCACCTTTTCCTCTTCCTAAAGGTTTGAAGTTGAGTACCATTGAAGGAGCTAAATTGGATAATCCAGAAGTGTACAGAAGACTGATTGGTAAGCTTCTTTACCTTAACATGACAAGGCCAGATATTTCGTATGCTGTTCAGCAACTAAGTCAGTTTATGCAAGAACCTAGAGCTCCTCATTTTTCTGCTGCACTACATGTTTTGAAATATTTGAAGGGTACATTGAATCAGGGGTTATTTTATACTGCTAACAATACATTACAACTCAAAGCATATAGTGATTCTGATTGGGGAAGCTGTGCTTATTCTGGAAAATCCTTAACTGGTTTTTGCATTTTCTTGGGAGACTCGTTGATTTCATGGAAGACAAAGAAACAAAAAGTAACTTCTAAAAGCTCAACCGAAGCTGAATACAGAGCCATGAGTCAAACAACAAGTGAAGTTGTTTGGATAGAAGGATTACTTCAAGAGTTATTGGTGAATGTTTCTAAACCTATCTCTTTATTTTGTGACAATAAATCTGCTCAATACATTGCTGAAAATGAAGTGTTTCAAGAAAGAACAAAGCATTTAAAAATGGATTGTCACTATATAAGAGATCATATTCAAAGCAATTTCATAGCGTTATTTCATGTTCATACTACAATGCAACTTGCAGACCTGATGACAAAACCTCTGGGAGTTGAACAACATCGTTTTTTATGTGTCAAGATTGGACTTGTTTCTTAATTGTTACTAAGTCCATCTTGAGGGGGGGATATTGTGATGAGAATGTAATAAGAATTAAAAATACATATTGCTTTGTACTTTTCTGTAAATGTGCTGTGTACTTAGTTTAGATATATAGTTCATTACGTTGTACTGGAAAAAAGACAGATTAATAAAATTACTTTTTCAGCTTCTCAATATTTTCTCCATTATCTTTTAATGGCAGATTACACTTCTTCTTTTTTTGGGGACTATCTTAAAGTTTTGGGAGCTAACGGTAGCACGAGATAATGGCAATAATACTGTGTTTTTCAAATCATACTCTGAACCGTAACCCAGAAAACACAGTACACTAGCATGTACAACTTATGATTGCAGCACATAATCCTCTAACAGAGCAAACAGAACTACAAAACAAAAAGAATTAACACAAACAAATAAGACTACGTATTATTCATACAGAACAAATACACCCCATCCTGGTTCAAAACCATTACAGACTACCCCCAAAACATGAAAAATACAATCCTTCGTAGTAATTTTAAACCATATTTAGCAAACAATACAAAAATAACAAACAAAATACCCTTAAAACATCAACCTTCATCATAAAACTAGGCCAAAGGCTTCTCCCACTTGAGAGGCTTAACGACCTCCCAAGTGAAGTCAGGGTCATCCCTTCCAAAATGGCCATAAGCAGCAGTCTTCAAGAACCTTCCATTCCCTCCTCTCTTCAAATCAAGGTTAATGGTCATCATCCCAGGCCTGAAGTCAAAGTTCTCCTTCACAAGCTTCAATATTTCCCTATCCGGTATCTTTCCAGTTGCATAAGTGTCCACAAACACGGACAAGGGCTCAGGCACCCCTATGGCGTAGGATACTTGGACGATGCAACGCCTAGCTAATCCATTTGCTACAATGCTCTTGGCAGCCTGCCTCACAATGTAGGCCCCGCTACGGTCCACTTTGGTAGGGTCCTTTCCAGAGAAGGCACCACCTCCATGGGCTCCCCACCCACCGTAGGTGTCAATGATGATCTTGCGGCCCGTCAGCCCAGCGTCACCATGGGGGCCCCCGATGACAAACCGGCCTGATGGATTGAGGTGGAAGATGGTGTTCTCATCAAGGTACTGGGCAGGGACAACGGGCTTGATGACGTGCTCCTTGAGATCTTTGGCGATCTCGTCGTTGGTCACGGTCTCGTCGTGCTGAGTGGAAATGAGCACGGTGTGCACGCGGATCGGGACCATGGCTCCCTGATCGTTCCTATATTTAAATAGTAAAACATCAAATTTGAACTTCAAATTGAAACTATATTCGAATTGAATATCATAGATGCAAATGATTTTGTACAATATAGGTTAACATATTACATTTAAGTTCGTAAAAGTGTTAATTCTTATTTTAACGTGGTGAGATGTTAGGTTGTGTAATCAAAGATCTAAAATGCAATACAAAGGGTAGTAATGAAAAAAAGTAAAATATCCCTTGTTTTTATCTTTCAAAATGAGTAAAATGTAGTAAAATTCAAATTGTAGATTCAAATAAGAATTTTGATGTCATGTATTTCATTTTTCTTTCTTAAAGTAAAGTGAATCAAAGAATCTAAAATGCATTTGTGCTTCTACATCTATGATTTATTTCAACGTGGATCAAAGCATCTCCAGCCCACATATGACTGCAACGTAAAGTATATTAGACAACATTGTCCAAAAATTTTCATTGAAAATTCAATTTCCACCAGTAATGCAATTAGAGAGTTAGAATGCTGTAGCAAGAAAACTGTTAAGTCAATGTGAAGTGCAATATCTACTTCAGGCTCAGAATATGAAGGCCTGATGTTGATAAAGCACTTCTTCATTACTAGAGAATCAAATTATGTGAGTTTCAAATCAAAACTAGAAAATCAAATTATGAAACAAGAAATTCGATTTGAATTATCACAAGATTTTAAGATTTCTGAAAACAATAATACCTATACTCAACGGTGACTTGGGTTTTGCCATCAGGTCTCAACCAAGGGCAAGTTCCATTCTTCCTAACTTCAGTAAGCTTAGCACCAAGCTTAGTGGCAAGCACATGAGTCAAAGGCATCAACTCAGGCGTCTCATCAGTGGCATAACCGAACATGTGACCTTGATCTCCTGCACCTATCTCCTCAGGTTTCTTGGTGAAATGACCATGAACACCCTGTGCAATGTCCGGCGACTGCTGCTCTATGTTGACCAAGACTTTGCAGTTGTCAGCATCCAGACCAACATCATCAGAGACGAACCCGATCGACCGGCAGGTGTCACGGACGATCTTTTCATAGTCGACGTTGGCCTTAGTGGTAATTTCACCAAATACCATAACCATGTTTGTCTTTGTGCATGTTTCGCATGCTACTTTGCTGTCTGGGTCTTGCTCGAGGCAGGCGTCGAGGACTGCATCGGAGATTTGGTCGCAGAGTTTGTCTGGGTGACCTTCGTTGACTGACTCCGATGTGAAGAGGAATGTTTCTGCCATTTCTTTTTTCTGTAAATAAAAATAAAATTAAAAAAATCCATTATGTAAGAATAAAAGTAGACTAAACTCTATTTGCAACTGGAATAAAGAAACATCACATATGTATAAAGATAAAGGATGATAATTAAGACCATTAAAGGAAAGGTGGATGAGACAGTTAGAATAAAAGCAGCTTCAACGATACAAGAACCTTTCAATCGTTCTTACTTTAAAGGTTGAAATGCAACATGTTGAAATAAAGTTGAAACGCACATGAAAGCTAGCATACTACAAATAATGCAGAAGAAAAAACAAATCAAAAACCAAAAACAGTGTTTTGGTCGTAGCATCAGAGGACGTTTAATGTCTGACTATGAACAAGCAATAATTTATATAAAGCCCAATTTATCAAAATATAACAAATTTAGAATAGAGGCAGCTTTAATGATATGAGAATCTTCAAATTGTTCTTACTTGAAAGTTAGAATAACTAAAATCGACCGATAAAGATACGAAAATGAGCATGCAAGCTAGAATACCAGAAGCAATATGGATTTTTCTAAAACATTATATTAGTCATAGCATAAAAGGATATTTAATGTCTAGCATATGACTATATGAGATTTAAAAAAAAGAATAATTTAATAAATATCTAAAGCTTAGCTTATCGGTTTATCCCAATAAAGATAAAATTAAAAACACTTAAAAACTATCATCAAGCAAATTGTACAAGTTAAGGATCCAAAACAGTAATTTACATGGAAGGACAAAATCAAACGGAACTTAATGATTTGCTTAAGGTATGAGGAGATACTGCAACTGTACAAAGATAAAGGCTTTCCACATCGCATAATAATTATGTCCGTAAAAGAGAAAGTGTACGAGACAGATAGAATAAAGGCAGCATTGATGATACAAAATTCTTCCAAGTGGTATGCTTGAGAGGTAGAATACTAATGAAAGTAGAATAAAATTAAGTCAATTAATTAAAGATGCTAAAATAAACATGAAGGCTAGAAAACAGCAACAAATAAAGTTTTTTTAACAGTGTCTTAGTCATAACATAAAAGAATGTTTAGTGTCAATAATTATCCAAATCTCACTATATCCCAAATAAAGACGCATAAAAACACCAATACCATATTCACTATTATAGCCGTCAATTTTTACAATTCATTGCATACATTGAACAGGTTGAGAATCGAAAACAGTAACGTATACCAAAGGACAAAAGAAGACTAAAATTTAGATGGATTATCAATTAACCTCAGACAAAATTTAAGTAGATGAAGACATGGCAGCTGTACAAAGGCAAAAAATCACAACATTCATGTTCTCAAAGACAACTGGATGAGACAGTAATTTAGATAAAGACAGCTCTGATGACACAAGAATCTTTGAATTCTTCTTACTTGAATGGTAGTATGAAAGCTACAATATACTAGAGTAAAGCGAATAATTTAATATATGCAAAAATGAGCATCTCAGCTAAAATACTACAAATAGGAATAAGATCCTCTACACTACAAGATTGCACAATTTGCAAATAGGATTTTATTTTATTTTATTTTGCAGAAAGGTTGTTTGGTATCTAATCTAATGAGTCAAAAACTAGAACTAATTCTGTAAACATCTAAAGATCGGTTTATCACATAAAGATACATTTCAAAACATTTAAGCCAGTTTTAACTTAACTATCACTTTTTACAATTCATCAAACAAATTGTACAAGTTGGGATCCAAAACAGTAATTCATATGCAAGGATAAAATTGAATTTATGGTGTAACAATAACTTAATCTATTTGCTACAGGTATATGGAGACACTGCATCTGTATAAAAAGGTATGATTTCCACACCTCATAATAGTTACATATGTTAAAGAAAAAGTGGACGAGACAGTTAGAATAAAGGCAGATCTTTCAATCGTTCTTACTTTAAAATCAATTAAACAAGATGCCAAAATGCACATGAAAGCAAGAACACAGTAAAAAGTAGGATGAAAAATTTAAGAACATTTTACTCATAGCATAAAAGGATGTTTAGTGTTTAATATATGACCTATAAACAAGTAAGGGTAATAATGTTTGCCCGATGAAAATAGGATATCTGCTGTACAAAGATGAAATAAGGACATGTGCATCCACTCAACATGTGGGATACACCTTCAATCAGTACTCCAAACTTGTACAGCCAGTGCCGGTTTTCCACCGTATATGAAGCCTTTTAAACAACTAATTTTATTATTCTACGGCTACTGAAAGCTCAGTTTATCTGACATATAAACGTGTTTATTTTAGCAATCATTGCATCAATATATACTGCATCTAGATTAGTAGAGACCGACTAGATCTACAGTGAAAAGAAACTGGATCTAAGTTAAGTCGCACATAAACATACAATTTGAGCAAGAATAAATCAGAAACTACTTATGCTTGCAAACTTAGAATAATACAAAACTTTGGAATCCTGACAAATAATGAAGTAGGCATAAATCTAGTGGTACAAGTGGTATCCACCAACCAAAAATTTAATGGCCGAGACTAGAAAACCTTAGATCTACCATTGAAGCACAAGCCCGCTGGTACACTCGATATATATATATATAATCCTAAGTGATTAATCTTTTCAGACAAATACATTCATATTCATAAGATCTATATATTCCATATGCAGAATGGTGAAAGCGGACGATTTTAATTGAAATAAGGTTCAAAATTCAATCTTCGTTTGTAGACCTAAAGTACTGATCTACAGTACTTCAAGTCCCAATCCGAAGAATGGATCTGAAAACAAGATCTGATTTTTAGAACCCTATATAAAAAAATCCACTTAAAATAGCTAGCTCAAAACAAAAGAAAGTGCACTGATTCATATTATACACGCATATGATATGTTAAAGCAAATTCTATTAGAAATAATATAAAAGAGTAAAATACACCTGAAATAAAACTAACCTTGCTTCACTTGAGAGTCGAGTCAAAAGAGAAGAAACAGTTGGTCTAAACTTTGAGGGATTTCAATCGTAAGCACGCGACTAATATTTATAGGTGAAAGATTGAAGATTGGTGGAGCGAACGGCCTGGATTCGTTGACCGGCTTATTAGGTGGGACGAAATTGCTTTGAGGAATCCAGTAGGATATAGCCGGTAAGTTTGGCATGACGGTGCACTTTAGACAGTTTTGTGGCTCGGTTCATTTTTGGTTAATAGAAAAGAATGGGATTAACTCGGCAAGGATTTATTGCGCCTTGCATCTTAATTCATAGTTTCAATGTATTAGTGGAGTTTGGCTCACATTCATATTAAGTTTCAAAATAGAAAAAACATCATTCTCAAACTAAACTTACATTTCATATCTCTATTCAAATTCGTGTACGTAAAAAGACCCAAATACCCGTTACGTTTTTAACATTTCAAACGCGTATAACTTTCTATAAAAATATCGGATCAGCATACCGTTTTCACAAAAAAATCAAAAAATTTATGAATTTTAAAATGAGATCCATTATTGATACCAAAAAACATAATTACAGTAAGACCGCAATTATTCCATATATTTGCAGAATATTCTGCAATTTTTGAACATATCGATTTTTCTTCAAATGTCAGCAATTATTTCATATAATTGCAGACTTCTATGCAATTATATACGATAATTGCAAACTTTTATTCAATTATTCAATATAAGTGCATACTTTTATGCGATTATGTCGAATAATTGCATAAAATTTCGCAATTATTCCAAGTAATCACAGAAAAGTGGAACTATACCATATAATTGCAGACATTATACAATTATTGTATATAATTGCAGATTTTATGCAATTATTCCATATAAGTGCATACTTTTATGCAATTATATCCAATAATTGCAGATATATCCAATAATTGCAGATATTCCAAGTAATCACAAAAAAAGGCAATTATACCATATAATTGCAGATATTTCTACAATTATTGTATATAATTGCAGACTTTTCTGCAACAATTAAATATAATTGTTGAATTGTCTTCAATCATACTATATAATTGCAAACATTTTCTACAGAGGTTTTGGACTAAAGTTCGCTATTCTCAAAGCCCATGCACAAAAAATCTCTACTTATAAACCTATGTAAATTAGGTCTTTGTTTTGTTGTTTTTTTTACCAAACTGTTCCCTCTCGGAAAATCGGCTCAACGTTGAAATCGGGGGTAAAAGTAGCATAAAGTAGTCAAAAACTAAAAATAGGGACCTAATTTCTATAATCTTTTCAAGATGGACTTTTCTTTCATAATCTTTCAATTCTGGGGAGTTGGAAGCTCTTTTTTGTTTTCTACAACAATTGCGTATAATCCCGCGAATAACTTGTCTTGCTGTTGTTTTTACATATGCACAATATCACTCATTAGAAAGATAATAATATTTATGATTTAATGGTGAAAACGGTTTGTTAATCCGTCGTTTCTACAAAACTTTAGTGTGTTTTAAAGATTGATAATTAATGGAGTGCAAATTTTAATTATGGATGCGAGAATGACATCACATATGAAGAATCAACATTGCTACAATGGAGGAGATGGGTACTACAGGGAAGAAAATTGTAGTATTTGAAATTAGGGATGTATTTATATCTTTTCACTATATTATTAACCCCATATTTAATGTGCTCATCGATTTGATTTTTCAACAATTTTGGCTTACTTTTTGGAAAAAAATACTTATCTTTAGTCTTTAAATATAAAAAACAATTTTAGCAAATCAGAAGCCGTCTTTTACAAATAAATATTTTGGCCACATTCAACTTTATTTTATATACTTAAAAGCTATTTTTAAAGAAACGGACTATATATACTTCTTGTTTTACGTTTTTAAGTTCGCGATTCAATATTTTAAAATTATTTCTAATATGTGTTTTCTAACAAATTGTTTATCATATTGAAAATTAATCAACATAACACGCAAAAGAAACGGACAATTTTTAGTGTAAATCACAGAATGATAGTTGTAACTATCATTTTCTGTTTACACTAAAAAGTTTCCTTGAGACTAAAAAGCAAACTTGTTGTCCTTAAGAATATTGTTTTGCAACTTCTTCTCCGTGTCTATTTTCCTGTACTTTAGTATGGATCGAATCACTATATTGTGCTCCTATTGAAATTTTCGATGGGCTGTACGTATGCAAAACTGTAACTGATGTGTAAATTTTTGATTTTTAAATGGCATTTTTTGTCTTACACTCTTTAATGGCGCGTCATTTGTAATAATTATTATGTCTCGCACAACAAGGGTATTTCATTAGTACAATTTATTTCGTATTTTATGTACGGAGCTTCTCCATTTATTTAATCATTTTGTGTTGCATGTATGAAACCTACGCTTTATGTACTGATTATTTTTTATTCCACAATGTCGTTGGACCTCGTATTTTATCTTAATGCTAACGCGTGTTTATGATAATGGAAGAAATGTTAAACTTTAACCTTTTTTCTACAATGAGAGTGGACATTTTTAAAGGGTCGTAAACCTTAGCATTTTTTATGATGTTATTATACTTACATTTTTTTGTACATTTTTTTGTGAATTGTTCTCCTTATACTAAAAAAGAATTAAGTTTTGTAATGATAAATTAAGCACGACTCAACTTCACTTGTTTCTTATAGAATATAATATTTACTGGTAAAATCATACAATAGTATAGTTATATAGCTCTAGAATAAAAACACATTTGCTATA
This sequence comes from Allium cepa, assembly GCA_030765085.1. NCBI lineage: Eukaryota > Viridiplantae > Streptophyta > Magnoliopsida > Asparagales > Amaryllidaceae > Allium > Allium cepa. Next base: position 117,299,382 of record CM060945.1, on the reverse strand, counting down.
AATATTCTATGTTTTCAATTAAACACATAATGATATTATGTTGGAAAGACAAATTGTTTTGCATTATCAGGACAAAAAATAATATTATTAAAACTGTATTGTAGAGAACAATTAAAAAGTAGCCTATATGATATATAGATATATCTGCGTGAACCCGTACGCGTTGGAAAAATGTACTGTAAAGAATAATTAAAAACTTGTTACATGCTTCTGTTATTGCCACGAAAATACTAAAATATGAGGAGTTAAGAAAGCAATTAAAGATTGTGAGTCCAGAAGCCGATGCATGAATTGAAAAAAGTTTGAAGTAAAAATTGGATGCTATATAAGGATGGTTGAATGAGATTTAATATGACGACGACAAATGTTTATGTGTTCGAAAGTTTTAATGGTGCACTGAAAGAAACAAGGAACTTACCCATGAAATCATTGGTTGCACATACTTTTTATCGTGTAAATCGTTTCTTCTATGAGCATTCCACATAAATGCACATGGTTTTTTGGGATGAAATAAAACAGAGAGTTGTATTTTCCTTTCATACACACAAAAATCTAACATATACCTACAGCAACCATTCCATACATCATACGTTCATAAATATGCAAGAACAATACACAACCATAGTTCCACACATTCATAGTTAAACATACATTCATAGTTCCATACATACCCAAATTTAAGCCTAAATCAAAACATACATTCATACTTTCTAGTCAGCCTAAGCATCCTTATGGCTTCAAACTTCAAGTGGTGTGTTTCTTTTATTTCTTCCCTTATAATTTGAAGTTTGAGGCATTAATGGTTGAGATGGTTCGGGATATTCTTGAGTTCGAAGTAGTGGTTGATCTAGACCTTGAGATAGTTCATATATAATTTTCTCATGTGCTTGGAAGGCTAAGCCTTTCGTATATCCAAAGGTTTGGTTTGTAGCTTCCCATTGTCGCTATTGTTGTCCATGCATGGAGGGAGGTTCGACATTAGCTTCCTATTGTGGTCATTGTTGTTCATTCACGGATGGTAGTTCGACATTAGCAGAAGGAGTCACCTAAACATGATGTGCAAAAGTCAACGTAACTTGCTTCTACATAAAATTTGATCTAGTAAATTTTTAAATCCAAAACATTTCATTTTCACCTTATCAAACTCAAAACGATTGAGTTCAATATCATCCATTATCTCCGTAGCACTATAAATCTCATTAAGCACGTCACAACAAGAAAATCATCATTTTACAACGTTGAATTAATAATGGTTCTACAAAGTATTTCAAAAAGGTAATTCTTTAACAACTTTTATGGTATAGAAAACATTGTAATAAATCATCATAACAACTTTTTTTCGCAAATCTGTCACATAGCAAGTTATACCATTTAAAACACCCTCTTACAAATCTATGCACCGATTTCTTAAACTCGTTTTATAAATATCTAACCATTTATAAAAATATTTCACCCTGAAATAATCATTCCTTAAGTCTTCGAACCATTTTATAAACTTCCTTCACAAAATCCAGGTCTTACAACTTTATTTATGGGCCTGAAAACATTTATAAAGAATTAAAAATCTTTTACTTCGAACACCATTATATAATAATTATTATTATTAATAAACATTATAAATAAATGGAAATAACTTTAAAACATCTTAAAAGTATTAATTAGTAATTTCAAAATATTGTTGAATAAACAATAATAATTAATCATCACCCTTTTTTAATAAATAATAATAATTCATTTTCTAGACATTTATTATAAATTTCAAGACATATTTATTTCAAATAATTAACTTTTTAGAAATATAAATTTTTTATAAATAACTTCTAAACAACATTAAATATAAATCAATAACTTGAAAATGATATTAAATATAAATAAATATTTTTAAAATCAATATTAAACATAAATAAATAATCTTTTAGACCAATATATGCAGCACCCCTAATTCATAATAACATTATTCATGAGATTTAATTAGATAGATTAAATAGAATAATGTAAATACTAAAGTGATAAGGGGATTGAGATTTGGAAATTTATTTAAAGACCGAGCTTAATTAAATAAATAGGCTTATGGATGGTTTTATATGTTAATTGATTAACGCAAGGGCATCTTAGGAATTGCGCGCCATGATTCCATTACCTTAAATCTCGTTTCCTTTACCATTCCCGTTCATTTTACAAATTGCAAAACATAAAAAATGAAAAGCCAGCCATTGTTAGGGAAGAAAACAAGATAAATCAAATTAAAGCTAAGGAATTAAGCAAGGGGAATTAATCCCAATCAAATATCAAATTCCTTATCCTAATCAAGGTGAATAATAATCAAATCCTTCTTTATTTTTGTTTTTAATAATCATTTGATTTTAGGGTTTGAGTTTAAATCCATTATGATGATTTTGGTGATGATATGCTTGGGTTTCATGATATGATATATTCAGACAAGTTGGTTTGATAATTATTTTATACGGTTTTATGGATAAAATTGTTTATTTTGGTTTTCGAATGCCATGAGGAATTTACATATTATGTAAAACGTTAATTTGGATTTGGGTTTTAATTTTAATAATTTTTCGAGCTAGGGAAAATTTATTATGAATTTTCAAAGGAAAATATGAATAACTGGATTTAGAAATTTATTTTGGTTATATTATGAAGAATTTAGGTCTGAAATTTTTATATGTTAGATAACAAATTGAAAGTGAATTTCTGTGGTTTTGGGAATTTTTGCTAAGAAAATTAGTATGGATATTAAACTACTTTAGATGAAGGACTTAAATGTTTTATTTGTTTTGCTTATTGGAATTGCTTATTTGCAAAATTAATTCTTGTTTTGATCTAAAATAATTGCGGCAGTTTTTAAGAAAGAATTTGAAAAGTTCATGGCAACCAATCATATGTTTACAAACGGACAAGTTAGTTTAAAAACAATTACTTAAAAAGGCATTAAAACAACCTTTACCCAGAAACATTGTTTTGCCACTTTCATAAGCAACCTTTCAACCATGTGCTTTCGCCTCAATCAGGTTGAAACCAACCAAGCTGAAGCTAATACACAAGGTATTGATATGTTAGTAAGTTGTGGATTGAAAGAAGGCGGAAGACATGGTGTTCAAACCAATGCTTTCGAAGGGGTGGAAGTCTTTGTTTTACTTTCCAAAGTATGTGCTTTCCTTGTTTTCAAAAGGATGCTCTCGAAGGGGTTGAAACCCATTTAAATAACTTTTGAAAATGTTGCCTCTTTTTATTTCGAAAGGATAGCTTTCGAATGAGTTGCCTTTTTTATAAATCAAAGCTTTCAAAATGGTAGTTTCAACCCAGTCGAAACCCTACTATCGACCCTAAGCCTTTTGAATGTATTGAAGTCATCAATGCTTTCGAAATGTAGCTTTTGTTATTTAAATGAAGCAAGCCACTTTCTATAGCTTTCGAAAGGGGTTTATGGTTTCGAAGGTAATTGCTTAGAAAGGGGTTTCGAAGCTATCCTTCAAATGTTTTGCTTAAGTTATTTAAGCTTTTGAAAGGATGGTTCTGAAGCCATTAGTTTTCCTAGAACTCTTTTATATATGAAGGTTTATGGTTTTGGAAAGGGTACTTTCGTTTATATTCACTTGACCCAAAAGAAATTTTTGAAGACAAACCCCATAGATTTGAAAGGGGTACTTTTAATGGTTTTGAAGCTATGATTCTACGATTTAACAAGTAATACTTTAATATTTTCGAAGGGTATGTTTTGAGGGTTTTGAAAGAGATGATTAAAGTGTTTCGAAAGGCATAGGCTTAGTATTTTGAAAAGAAGATTTGAATGCTTTTGAAGGAGGTTGTCCGGTGGTTTCGAAAGTAAAAGTTATAGGTTTCAAAAGCCTTAATTTTCAAAGCAAAGAACCCAGTCTCAGTTTTAAAGGAAAATCATAGCAAAATAAAGGTGTTTTAAAATAGCTTTTAAGTATGAAGCTTTTAGAGAGGCTTTCCTTGATAAAATAATAGGTTAAAGGAATTAACCATATTTTATATGAAAATGATTTCAAGGATATAAAGCCATAAGTGTCGGTGTTATTTGTTAGGAACTGAGTTGATGATGTTTTGATGACAACAACCTTATATAGTTATTATACTTTACTTTATAAAATATATACTAACATTTCCATACAAATATATATATATATATATATATACATATGTATATAGGAAGTATATGCAGGTATCATCGAAGACTGATCAGTATAAAGACTCAAGCATCAAGATGAAGATTAGAGATTTAAGATTCAAGACTCTAGAGAATCAAGATTTCAAGATCTCAAGATAAATGTCTAGTATTTTGTTAAAACTTCATAATAGCACTCTCATCTTTCTTTCAATTTTTTTTTGGGATGGAACCCAATTTCTATCGAAACCAGTGGCTTACAAACCCACGACTAGTAGCTTACAAACCTACGACAGGTGGCTTACAAACCCACAAAAATCAAAATCATTTAAACTACTTTGTACAAGTTCTCGAGTCCTATGGAGGAGCTCTGTAGGAAGGTTCTTGCAATTTCAGTTTGAATAGATTTTTCAAAATGTTTTTAAATCTGTTTTCAAAATGTTTTAGCTTTCAAAATCATGTTTTCAAAAATATTTTCAAACTTTGTTTTAGCCTTGAATTATTCCTCTATTCTGATTTTAAAACTTGTATTTTTAAAACATCAAAACTTATTTTGATTTTAAATATTACTTATATAATTTACGGTCTATATCAATTATATATATATATATATTTAAAATAATGTTTTATATTCATTCTCTATCTCAAAATATTGTTTAAACACTTTACTTTGCTTCAGAGAAGTTTCAACTTGTTTTAAATTCAATTGTCTTTACAAAAAAACATCTCTATAATTTTGAACTAAGGGATGTCGACATAAGGGGATACCCCATGTCGACATGGTGACAGTTGGATTCAAAATTCAATTTTCAAAAGAAGTGTCCATTCGTTCGAAAACCTTTCGCCAATGGTTATGACTGTTATGCATCTATATAAAGGCTTCCAAAATGAATTTTTTTAACAACTACTTTCTTATTTTCTTCATTCTTTCTTCTCCACCATTCCATATCCATAAAACTTCATATTTTCAAGATCGTACCATCATTCTGCCAAATTCTCAATAGGAAATCATTTAGACACACTCTCTATTTGATTCTCCATCATTCTACTAAAGATCAAAGTGCTATTCAGAGTTATAGGATCAATTTGTATTCAAAAAGTCCATAGAGTCTATCCATTCAAAAGGATTGGCATTAGAAAGTATTAGGGTGATCTTGTGTCCCGTAAATCAAGAGAGTTTATCCCAGACTCGGAGATAAGAGGGTTCCTCAAGGCCTTAGAAATTGAGGGTTGTAATTTGGATATTGGCTTATAAAAATCTGTACAAGGATATTGCCTTGGTGCAGGACTGGATGTAGGAGGATTCCGAACCAGTATAAAATTCGCTGTGTTCTTTTCTTTTACTTGCTTTACTTTACTATTTGCGTTTGTTATATGTTCTGTGATCATTCTGTGTTAGAATTCTGTTTAGATTTGTATTGAAAGTTTTAATTTAGTCATATAGTTCATATATTCTTTAAAACACTATTCACCCCCCTCTAGTGTTATTTCAGCCTTAAGATCCTTAATCCGCATCCCTAACAATTGGTATCAGAGCATTGGTTTTCATTATTTTCATAATCTGAATTTTGAAAAGTTTTAATGGCACAACACACTAATAATGTCACTCCTGTCACCACTACTTCTGTCAACACATGCACTAACACTAGTTCATTTATAGAAGGTCAATCCACTGTCAGACCACCACTTTTTTATGGCAGTAATTTTGCATATTGGGCATGTAGGATGAAAATTTATTTACAATCCATAAGTTTAGATACTTGGAATATGACACAAATTGAATATGTTGAACCAACTACTAATTTTGCCCAGTGGACTACTGAGCAAAAGACGGTTGCACAAAACAATTCAAAGGCTATGAATATACTATTTTGTTCACTAGATAGAAATGAGTTTAATAGAGTCTCTGTTTGTAAGTCTGCATTTGAAATCTGGAAAACTTTGCAAGTAACTCATGAAGGAACAAGCAAAGTTAAATAGACTAAAATTTTCATATTAACTAACCAGTTTCAATTATTTAAAATGCATGAAAATGAGTCCATTTCCGACATGTATTGTCGATTTCAAGATATTGTACATTCATTGATTGCTTTAGGAAAGGGTTTCTCAGAAGAAGATCAAGTCAGAAAGATACTCAATTCACTCACTCCAGAATGGGATCAAAAGACACTTACTATTGAAGAGGCAAATGATGTTAGTCAAATGAAGATCGAAGAGTTAATCGGTAATCTAATGTCTTATGAAGTTCAACTACAAGGGAGAAAAGAATCTAAGGCAACGGAAAAGAAATCGATCGCATTCAAAGCAACAACTGGAGATTCAGAACAAGATAGTGATGAAGAAATTGCTTTCATGACCAGAAATTTCAGAAAGTTTCTGAAGTATAGAAAGATGAATAACTTTAAAAGAAATGATCAAAGGAATTCCAGAAATACTTCGGAGAATAACAACAATTGCAACAACAACAACAACAACAATGGTGATAGATGCTACAACTGCAACAAAACAGGGTACTACAAGATAGATTGTCCATATCCAGACAAACAGACATTTCAACCAAACAATGAGCAACTAAGGAAAAGAAAGAAGGCATATGCAGCAACTCTTGACGATTCAGATTCATCCAGTGATGACGAGAAGAAAACTGATAATTCAAATATGTGCTTCACGGCTATTCTCGAATCAGAAGACGATCGGAGTTTGGATCTAAAAATAGGTACACATTTATTTTAATTTTATTGGATGCTTGTTTGTTTTGATTTTGTTTGCAATTCGTTGAATTTTTAAAATTCAAAATCACCCTTTGAAATTTGAATTTTTAAATTCAAAATAATATTATTTTAATAATATTTTAAATATTATTATATTTAATATTATTGCTGGAATTATATATAGATATAGAATATAGATTAGTTTTTAAGATTTTAGGAATTTCTTAGATTTTAGAAAAAGACACCCCTTTTCAAATTCAACAGGCACATGTCGACATGCCAGGATACCCCACGTCGACATGTCTCTCAGAAATTTGATTTCGAAATTTGAATTCAAACTTTTGAATTTCTCTCCACCTTTTCACTTACTTCAAAATTCTGAAAAGATACCTCTTGACCAGAGAACATGACTTTGAGAATCTATTTAATATACTTCTCCTATCATCTCTTTTCACTTTATTCTCATAATTCAAACTTTCTTCATTATCTTCTACTCCTCTCAAACACTCATCAATAGCTTGCTCAAGTACCCCATCAACTATGAGGCTGACCAAATCCATCAAAAATGATCTTTTTAATGACCCGGAGGCTATCAAAGCTTACATAAGTTATGTAAACTATGGTAAAGTCAATACGGGAAAATTTGCTATTTTTGATGATTTTCCTTCTTATGAAATCGATCAACTTTTTAAAGAAAACTCCATTCTTAGCTTGTTTGATAACAAGCAAAATGATTTCGTTTGTTATCCAAACCTTGTCAAAATGTTTTATGCAAACCTAAACCGTGAATTTTATAATGGAAATGAAGATCAAATTTGGAGTAGTGTTAAAGGAACACTTATTGTTTTGGATTTCGATATTTTGGGTACTATTTTGGGTTGCAAATCTACCGGTATGAATCTCTTGCAATTTCAAATCAATGAAACCGATCGAGAGACTTTTCATCACATTTTCGAAAGCGATGACCACATGGATTTTAAGAATCGCTTTTTCCGCCCAAAAGAAAGAATTGTCAACCTTCTTATTCAACACACCGTTATTCCTAGGTCGGGAAAATACAATAATCCCACCTCAAAAGTGTGTAAAGCTCTTTTTGCTATATTTGGAAAATATGATATTAATTGGGCACAAACTATTTTAGATGAGTTAAGACCCAAAAACTTCACTATGGGAGAAAACACTCTTTATCATGGAATTTATCTTACTCGGATTTTCAATTATTTTGGTGTGGATGTTGAAAAGGAAGAGTTTGTAAGTAGGAAAGTGTTCAATCATGGGAACATTTCCCTTATGAAAATCCCACTTATGCTTCAACCGTATGAAACACTTACCGAAAAGGAAGAGAGACTTGCTCATGAAGAGATGGAAGAAGAGGGAGAAGAAGAGGAAGAAGAAGGGGGAGGAATAGAAATTGAAGAAGAAGAGGAAGATGAAGAAACCTCTTTGGATAGTATAGAGTATCCATATACACCCGCCAATCCGTCCAGCAAAACCATACTCAAGAACCAAAAGATACTTGCTCAAAACCAAAAGGTTCTTAAGAGATCTATTGGCAAGAAAATGGATAAAATCTCTACCAAGATCGACAAGTTCTTTGGGAAGATAGGCAGGAAACTTGGCTTGTCCTCATCATCATCTTCATCAAACTAATCCTAGCCATTATCTCTCTAGCTATCGTATTCTATCTTTGTATTTTCTATTTTTTTGGTTAATATTATGTATTGTTAACTAATATAAGTAATGCTATCTTATTCTCTGTTTTCCAGCTTTATATATCTCTGATAGTTATTTATTTTAAGTTTATATAGGTCCACTAGTATAAAAATAAACTTAGAAATCAAAAATAACTCAACTTGGTCATTCTGTCTAGACCATGTCGACATGCCCCATCCCCCCATGTCGACATATAACAGTCAGAAAGTAGTTACAATTTCTAACTTCAAATTCTTGTAACTACCAAGTGACAATTCATTTTGAACGGCCAATAACTCCTATAAATACCTATTTCTTCTAGAAAAACTTCTCTACCTCCATTTCTATTCATCTCCTCTCATACTTCAACTTATTTCTTAAATTATGGCTTCTCCAATTGAGAATTTAAGTGAAATTCTTGAAGAAACTCTTACTTCTTTCAAGAATATTCTCTCTTTTATACTTAGAAATCAAAAGCACTTAGAATTAAGCCAAATGCAGATGATCAAAGAGCAAGAGAGACACTTCGACGCACTTCGTTGGATGATCTCAAGCCTTAGCAAAGACGAACCCGAAGCAAATCCACCGGTCACTCTCGACAAAGATAATTGGGATGTTATCAAAAATGATCCTATCTTTGGAGAAGATGGATGGGTGGAAGTCCCAGGGAATGTCTGATCATTATGTTTGTTTGTTTGTTTGATTTGATTTGATTTAGATTTGATTAGGATTTGATTGAATTGTTTACTTAAGTTTGATTTGGATTTGGTTTGTATATAACTTCATATACTATACATGATTGGTTTGCTATGCATGATATTGATTTGATTGTCAAGTTACACTTATATATATGCTCACACACTTGATCACTTACACGTTCACTTTACACTTTTATTCTATATATACTTGATTATCTTAGAACAGGTAAATCTTTTATTCCTTTTTGCTGATGTCAAAGGGGGAGAAAGTTATAAAAATATATATGCTTGGTATAGGGGGGAGTCATGGAATAAAGGGGAGTTGTAGTTTTAAGACGAAGTCAAGGAGTAAGGGGGAGTTATGGAGAGTTATGATATGGTAAGAATATTTTATAAATAAAGGTTGTCATCATCAAAAAGGGGGAGATTGTTAAGAACTGAGTTGATGATGTTTTGATGACAACAACCTTATATAGTTATTATACTTTACTTTATAAAATATATACTAACATTTCCATATATATATATATATGTATGTATATGTATATAGGAAGTATATGCAGGTATCATCGAAGACTGATCAGTATAAAGACTCAAGCATCAAGATGAAGATTAGAGATTCAAGATTCAAGACTCTAGAGAATCAAGATTTCATGATCTCAAGATAAGTGTCTAGTATTTTGTTAAAACTTCATAATAGCACTCTCATCTTTCTTCCAATTTTCTTTTGGGATGGAACCCAATTTCTATCGAAACCAGTGGCTTACAAACCCACGACAGGTAGCTTACAACCTACGACAAGTGGCTTACAAATCCACGAAAATCAAAATCATTTAAACTACTTTGTACAAGTTCTCGAGTCCTATGGAGGAGCTCTGTAGGAAGGTTCTTGCAATTTCAGTTTGAATAGATTTTTCAAAATGTTTTTAAATCTGTTTTCAAAATGTTTTAGCTTTCAAAATCATGTTTTCAAAAATATTTTCAAACTTTGTTTTAGCCTTAAAATATTCCTCTATTCTGATTTTAGAAACTTCTACTTTTAAAACATCAAAACTTATTCTGATTTTAAATATTACTTATATAATTGACGGTCTATATCAATTATATATATATATGTATATATATATTTAAAATAATGTTTTATATTCATTCTCTATCTCAAAATATTGTTTAAACACTTTACTTTGCTTCAGAGAAGTTTCAACTTGTTTTAAATTCAATTGTCTTTACAAAACAACATCTCTATAATTTTGAACTAAGGGATGTCGACATAAGGGGATACCCCATGTCGACATGGTGACAGTTGGATTCAAAATTCAATTTTCGAAAGAAGTGTCCATTCGTTCGAAAACCTTTCGCCAATGGTTATGACTGTTGTGCATCTATATAAAGGCTTCCAAAACCAATTTTTTTAACAACTACTTTCTTATTTCTTCACTCTTTCGTCTCCACCATTCCATATCCATAAAACTTCATATTTTCAAGATCGTGCCATCATTCTGCCAAATTCTCAATAAGAAATCATTTAGATACTCTCTCTATTTGATTCTCCATCATTCTACTAAAGATCAAAGTGCTATTCAGAGTTATAGGATCAATTTGTATTCAAAAAGTCCATAGAGTATATCCATTCAAAAGGATTGGTATTAGAAAGTATTAGGGTGATCTTGTGTCCCGTAAATCAAGAGAATTTACCCCAGACTCAGAGATAGGAGGGTTCCTCAAGGCCTTAGAAATTGAGGGTTGTAATTTGGATATTGGCTTATAAAAATCTGTACAAGGATATTGCCTTGGTGCAGGACTGGATGTAGGAGGATTCCGAACCAGTATAAAATCCGGTGTGTTCTTTCCTTTTACTTGCTTTACTTTACTATTTGCATTTGTTATATGTTCTGTGATCATTATGTGTTAGAATTCTGTTTAGATTTGTGTTGAAAGTTTTAATTTAGTCATATAGTTCATATATTCTTTAAAACACTATTCACCCCCCCTCTAGTGTTATTTCTGCCTTAAGATCCTTAATCCGCATCCCTAACATTATTATGTTCTTATGTTTGCTTCTTTGGATATATATCATATCATAATGAACCCATAATTATATTTTGGAAAGATAAAGGGCAGAATAACAAGTTAAGTTGACGTAGTAGTGAATATAAATTGAGTTAACTTCTGATTGAGTAGAATTGCATCCAGGAGGTCAAAAAGACAAGAACATAGGTTGCTTAAACACTGATTAAAGAAGTTGTCAGATAGACAGGTTCATAATAAACCGATGATAATTATGATTAGCAAGAGTAATGGCAGGGGCCAATAGGTTTGTAGTGAACCAATGAAAATTATATACGGATTAAGATACTGATGGAAGTCAATAGGTTCCTAGTCAATCCTTGAAAAATAAGATAAGAAGGAAGTTATTAAAGATAGCAATAGGTTTAGGGAGAACCCATGAATAAGGAAGTTATTAGTGGGGGCCAATATGTTCTTAGTGATCCTATGAAAACTATGAAACCGGATAGAGGGTCCATAAACTTTAAACAAATTATTAGTGAGCCCATGAAAACTAATAGGTTAATAGTGACCCTAGAAACTATAACTAAGACGGATAATCAAAATAAATAGGGATAGGTCATCCAGAATTGATTTACTTGTTTGCATATCATCATAATAGTTTGAATTGTTATATTTTAACCATTATGGATGCAGGAACACGGTATATGGTTTTTTATACAGTTTTGAATAAGTTACTAGTAAGGGGGAAACTCGTTCTATTAAGCAGCGTAGTCTCACTAGATATCTAAATGGTTTGAGATGGTAGATTATTATTCATACCGGCTTTATGTTTGACTCGAAGTTTGTGTTTTCCCTTAAATTCTCGGACGCTCAATTAACTTTCTGCAGTTTGAGAGTTGAAGATTTCAGGTACCTCATTAGATGAATAAGCTTCCAAAGGCGTGTAGGAGGTAAGCTTGCTGGCAGGATTTCTTTTCTATTTTGATTCCGCTATGTTTTGTTGTAAAGGCAAAGTTGTTAGTTGTCTAGTTATATACTCTGATCATCCAAGGGGAATCTTCATGTGTCGCTCTTAGCGTATGTTGTAATAATTATATTTTCTCTAAACGTGTTTCTCGAATATGGGATTATGTCATGGTTGTTGAAATTATTTGAAATGGAATGTGAAAGTTGTTTAATGATTTTTAAAAAAAAAATCATATCCATGTGTTTCTGTTATATCAATGTATCTAACATTACCATATTTAGTAGCAGAAGATTAATAACTATGGATGACTACAGCATCGGTAGCCATTAGTTTGGGCCTCCAAGTGGGGGATGTTACAAGTTGGTATCAGAGCATGGGTTTATGAAAACTTAAAAGAAATTTAAACCTAAAAGATTTTTTAAAACATAATCCAATTTATCAGAAACTAAAATCGGGGTTTGAGATAACATTATAGTAACATACTATATATATATTAGTATATATCCCCTCTCTCTTAGACTGTTCTTTTGTATCTTACTAAGGTTCGTATGCAGATTTACGAGAAATAAGATAAGGGGGCAGGAAACAGAAGTGGAAATCTCGGTGGAGGAAGCACCATAACAAAATAAAATTTTCGGCCCACCAGAAGGAACCTGGGCTGACAGGCTAACGCTAACAAAAATACAGATGCCAATGTGGGTGCTAAAAATCCACCAGTGGATATGGAGATGATATTTCAGTTCTTCGTCAATTTGATGCAAGCAGAAGCTGCTGCTATAGTTGTAGGGAATGTTGGAGGAGCTAATCCCGTAGCTCCAATTAGGAATAACTATGCTAAGTTGAGCAGGAATTACACTAGTCTTAGGGGGAAGCCGTTTATGGGAACAGAGTATGCCATAGAAGTGGAAAATTGGTTGTTGAATTCTAAGAGAATCTTCGCTGATTTGGGTTTGGATGATGAGCATAAGAGGAGGCTGGCTTCTAAGCAGTTGGAAGGGACATCACTTCATTGGTGGAATAGTGTTACTGCCATAGTTCCGAAGGAAGAGTTGACATGGGTAGAATTCTGAAGGAGATTTAAACAATGGTTTTTATCTAAAGTTTCCAAGTTGGCATTAAGGAAGCTTATGGATTTGGTGTAGGGAGAGATGTCGGTAATTGAGTATGCTACTAAGTTTAATGAGCTGTCCCAATATAGGTATGCTACTATAGACACCGTCATAAGGGGGAATGAGATGTTCATTCGAGGATGAGACTTGAGATTTCTAGGGCGACTCTGACACATCTCTATGGTCTTTGTAATGTAATTGATGGAGATGGCAATCCGACATAAGGAGATGCTTGTTATTTATGCAAAAGAAAAGCCGGTTAAAACCCGTGGTTCCTAAGGAAAGAAGAGAAAGTTCTTTAAGAAGAAGGGAGCCCAAAAGGGAGAAGCTGCTAAGAAGGCAAAGGCTGATTTAGTTTTCTTCAAGTGTGACAAGAAAGACCATTATGCTCATGAGTGCCAAGCAGGTAAGGGAAAAAAGGCTGCAGGATAGAAAGGTGTGAAATGCTTCAACTATGATCAAGTTGGGCATTATAAAAATCAATGTCTAGAACTAGTTAGAGCGGGGAAGGGAAAAGTTTTTGATGTTGGACCATCGTCTACTAGGGCAACTGCAGTTGAAAAAGGAAGATTGTAATGGAAGGTACGCTTTTGATTCAAAGTATACAAGTTATGGTATTATTCGCTACCATTGCTTCACACTCATTTATATCTCAGTGCTTGGTTGACAGGTTATGTTTAGAACCCACATACCTTGTTACTTCCTTAAGGGTTGTGAATCCGATAAAAGGGTATGCAACTCTGGGGATGAGATGTGACCAATTAGAACTTGATTTTTAGGTCATAAGTTCGCATGCAGTCTGTATGTTTTTGGCTTCGTAGATTTTTGGATCGTCTTGGGTATGGATTGGTTGGGTAAGTATGCGGCCAGAATATTTTGCCAAGATAGGGAAATATCACTAAGACACCCTGATAGTCATAACTGAATTATATTATCAGTGGAGGATTTTGACCGGAGTAGTTATGCTTTGTTAAGTGCGATGGTGGTAGGGGAAAGTTAAGTCAGGTTTGAGTAGCAAAAGATTTGCAGATGTTTTTGAGTCAGTTATAGGACTACCGTCGAAACAAACCATTGAGTTTCTGATAAATCTTATGCCAGGAGTTGAACCTGTCAATAGACCACCTAGCAAGATGACACCAACCGAGCTGAAGGAAATGAAGGTGAAGATAGTGTATCTAGAAGGAAAGAATTTTATTAGACCAACTAGTTTGCCTTAGAGAATGCCATTCGGGTTAGTTAAATGCCTTACTGAATGAGAGGACGATTAAGAATAAGTATCCTTTGCCGAAAATTGCCAATATGTTTTATTAGTTCTGTGGAGCTAGAGTGTTTTCCCAGTTGGATTTGACGACAAGTTTCCATCAGTTAAGAGTGGCACATGACCATATTCCTTTGATAGCATTTTGAACTAGGTATGGTTCGTCTAAGTGGTCAGCAATGTCATTCGGGTTAATGAATGCACCTGCTTTCTTCATGAATTTAATGAACCGAGTTTTCCGAAAGTATTTAGATAGGTTTGTGTTGGTGTTTATAGATGACATTTCAGTATACTCTAAAGATAAAAGAGAGCATGAAGATCATCCTAGAGTAGTGCTTGCGACGCTGAGGCAGCATCAGTTGAAGGCGAAGTTTTCTGAGTGACTTTCGGAAGAAAGTGGTTAAGTTTCTTAGTCACGTGGTTTCAGAGAAGGGCTTGTTAGTCAATCCAGATAAGATCGAAGCTGTTAATAATTGAAGAGACCAAAGACGATGACTGAAATAAGGAATTTTCTTGGACTTGCTGGCTATTGCCGGAGATTCATTAAGGATGTCTTGCGGATAACAGCGCCTTTAACTAAGTTAATCAAGAACGATGTGAAGTTTGTATGGTCCGACAAATGTGAGGTAGCATTTCTTAAGTTAAAGCATTTGTTGACTAACGCATCAATTTTAGTAGTTCTAGACGGAAAACCAAGGGTTAATGGTGTAGACTGACTAGGATCTATGTTGATGCGGAAGGGTAAAATTATTTCCTACGCTTCACGACAGCTTAGATCGCATAAAGTTAGATATCCTACTCATTATTTAGAGTTGGCTATGGTGATCTTCACATTGCATGTTTGTAGATATTATTTCTTAAGGACGAGATTCGATTTATATAAAGTCATAAGTCTTTAAGGTACTTATTCTCTCAGAAAGAGTTGAATATGAGAGGGCAGAGGTGGCTGGAGTATTTAGCAGCTTATGATTTTGGTATAGAGTATACTCGTGGTAAAGGTAATAAAGTAGCGGATGCTCTTAGCAGAAGACATCAGAATGTGGTGTTAGCTATATTAGTAGAATGGAAAGATTTAGAAGCTTTGGCTACTTGTAGTGTGCAGTTAAACTGCTAGTTCTAGCCAGAGCACAACCATGTTGTCCTGTTTAGAAGTTCGACCAGCATTGATCGAAAGGATTGCTTCTAAGTAGTAGGAGGATCCATTATTAGCCGAGAAGAGTAAAAGGCCTGAAGTTGGATCAGAAATCGATGATCTAAAGGATTTTAGTGTTGACCAATGGGGATGGTTGAGAAAGAAGGGACGGTTATGTGTTCCGAATGTTGAGGACTTAAGGAAAGAAGTTCTTGGCAAACGTCATCAATCTAAATTTAAGATTCATTCTGGAGGGACCAAGATGTGTCAAGATATGAAGAGGATCTTCAATTGGGAAGGTATGAAGAGGAATGTTGGCGTTAGGCAGTGTGCAAACTGTCAACTAGTGAAGGCCGAACATCACAAGCCGTGTGGGTTGCTTTAACCTTTAAGATTCCAGTTTGGAAATGGGATTCGATATCCATGGATTTTATAGACGGATTGCCAAGGTCAAATAGAAGAAATGAAAGTATATGGGTCATAGTGGACAGGTTGACCATGAGTGCCAATTTCATTCCAGTTAAATCAATCAGGATGGCACCTATTTTAGCTAAGTTGTTCATGAAGAACATAATTAGACTACATGGAATTCCTAGTAGTATAGTCAATGATAGAGGTTCTTTGTTCACTTAAGAATTCTGGAAGAGTCTATAGGATGTATTAGGTACTAAGCTCGAGATGAGTACAACATATCACCTTCGGCCAGATAGGCAAACAAAGAGAGTCAATAAGATACTTGAGGATTTATTGAGAGCTTGTGTATTGGACTTTGGTGCATCTTGGGAAGATCACCTACATTTAGTGGAGTTTTCATATAATAATAGTTATCAAACTAGTATATAAATGATGCCTTTTGAACCTTTGTTTGGAAGTCCGCGCAAATCACCAGCATGTCGGTTGGAGACTAGAGACATATTAGTCTTAGGTCCTGATCTGGTTAGAGAGGCAACAGAGAAGGTTGAGTTGATCCGAGAAAGGATGATGTAAGCTCAGTCAAGATAGAAGAATTACGTAGATAAGACGCGTAAAAACCTAGAATTATCAGTTGGAGATAGGTTTCCATTAAGGTATCACCGATGAAGGGCGTGGTATGATTTGAAAAGTCAGGGAAATTGCCATGGAGATATGCTAGTTTGTTCCAAGTTATAGAGAGGATCCGAAAGCTCGCATACAGAGTAAAGTGGCCGAGCAGTATGGTAGGTGTCCATAATGTGTTTCATGTGTCACATCTTCACATGTATGTGCATGATCTAGATACTACCATACCTCTGTCAGGATTGGAAGATTTGATAGTAGAGCCAAATTTGACTTTTGTTAGAAATGTAGCGAGAGATGACAAAAACTAGAGGAACAAGACAGTCAAGTTAGTGAAAGTTCAGTGGAGCAACAACGAGAAGCACTGTACTTGGAAGATAAAAGATGGGATTAAAGATATTTGTCCTGATCTGCTATGAGAATATGCTTATATTAGCTTTACATAGATAGTTACTAGTCAAGTAGGCTAGTATGGCTCTTAGGACCTATTATAGATGATTACTACGTTTAGTATTTAGTCCTTACTGAATTTTGAGGACGAAATTCTTTAAGGAGGGGAGCCTGCACTCCCTTAAATTTTAATAACATTATTCATAAGATTTAACTAAATAGAATAGTGTAAATATTAGAGTGATAAGGGGACTGAGATTTGAAAATTTATTTAGAGGCCGAGCTTAATTAAATAAATGGGCTTATGGATGGTTTTATATGTTAATTAATTAATGCAAAAGAATATTAGGATTGTGCATCATAATTCCATTACCTTAAAATATCCTTTCCTTTACAATTTACATTCATTTTACAAAACACAAAACGTAAACAAAAAAGAAAGAAAAGAAAAGCAAAGCCGGCCGTTACTGGGGAAGAAAAGGAAATTAATCAAATTAAAGCTATGGAATTAAGCATGGGGAATTAATCTCAATAAAATCTCAAATTCCTTATCCTAATGAAGGTAAATAATAATCAAATCCATATCTATTTTTGTTTTTAATGATCATTTGATTTTTAGGTTTGAGTTTAAATCCATTATGACGATTTTGATGATGATATGCTTGGATTTCATGATATGATATATTCAAACAAGTTGGTTTGATAATTGTTTTATATGGTTTTAAGGCTAAAATCATTTATTTTGGATTTCAAATGCCATAAGGAATTAGTATGTTATGCAAAACGTTAATTTGGACTTGGGTTTTAATTTTTATAATTTTCCAACTTGAGAAAATTTATTATGAAATTTCAAAGAAAAATATGAACAACTGAGTTAGAAATTTATTTTTGCTATATTATAAAGAATTTGGGTCTAAAACTTTTATATTTCAGATAACATATTGAAAGTGAATTTTTGCGATTTTGGGGATTTTTCCTAAGAAATTTACTATGGATATTAAATTATTTTAGATTGAGGACTTAAATGTTTTAATTGTTTTGCTTAATGGAAGGGGTTATTTGCTAAATTAATTTTTATTTAGCTCTGAAATAATTGCAGTATTTTTAAGTAAAAATTTGTAAAGTTTATGTCAACCAATCATATATTTACAAATAGGCAAGTTAGTTTAAAAGCAATTACTTAAAAAGGCATTAAAACATCCTTTACCCAGAAATGTTGTTTCACCACTTTCATAAGCATTCTTCCGACCATGTGCTTCCACCTCAACCAAGTCAAAACCAACCAAGCCGGCACCAATACATAAGGTATCAATATGTTGGTACGTAGTGATTGGAAAATGGCAGAAGGCACGGTGTCAATACCAATGATTTCGAACGGGTCGAAACCTTTGTTTTATTTTCCAAAGATATATGCTTGCTTTGTTTTCAAAAGAATGCTTTCAAAGGGGTTGAAATTCATTTGAATAGCTTTTGAAAATGTTGCTTCCTTTTTGTTTTTGAAAAGATAGCTTTCGAATGAGTTGCCTTATTTATAAATCAAAGCTTTCAAATTGGTAGTTTCAACCCAGTCGAAATCCTACTATCGAGCCTAAGCCTTTCGAATTTATTGAAGCCATCAATGCTTTCGAAAGGTAGCTTTTGTTATTTAAATGAAAAAAGCCACTTCTTATAGCTTTCGAAAGGAGTTTAATGGTTTCGAAGGCAATGGCTATGAAAGGGGTTTCGAAGCTATCCTTCAAATGTTTTACTTAATTGATTTAATCTTTCGAAAGGATGGTTCTGAAGCCATCAGTTTTTCCCAAACTCTTTTATATATGAAGGTTAATGGTATCAAAAGGGGTACTTTCATTTATATTCATTTTGACCCCAAAATAAATTTTTAAAGGTAAACCCAATGGTTTGAAAGGGATACTTTCAATGGTTTCGAAGCTATGCTTCTAAGAGTTAATGAGTAATATTTCAATACTTTAAAAAAGTATGTTTTAAGGGTTTCGAAAGAGATGATTTAATCTGTTTCGAAAGGTAGAGGATTAGTATTTTGAAAATAAGATTTAAATGCTTTCGAAGGAGGTTATCCAACGGTTTTAAAAGTAAAAGTTAGAGGTTTCAAAAGCCTTAATTTTCAAAGCATAGAACCCAATCTCATTTTTAAAGGAAAACCATGGAAAAATAAAGGAGTTTTAAAATAGATTTTAAGTATGAAGTTTTTGAAGAAGCTTTTCTTGATAAAATAATAGGTTAAAGGGATTAACCATGTTTTATATGAAAATGATTTCAACGATATAAAATCACAAGCGTTGGTGTTATTATGTTTGCTTCTTCTGATATATGTTCACATTATAATGAACCCATAACTGTATTTTGAAAAGATAAAGGGCAGAATAACCAGTTAGGTTGACCTAGAAATGAATATAAATCGAGTTAACTCTTGAATGAGTAGAATTGCATCCAGGAGGTCAGGAATGCCAAAACATAGGATGCCTAAACACTGATTAGAGAAGTTGTCAAATTGACAGGTTTATAATAAACGCATGAAAACTATGATTAGCAAGAATATTGGTAGGGGCGAATAGGTACGTAGTGAACCTATGAAAATCATATCCGGATCAAGTTATTGACGGAAGTCATTAGGTTCCTAGTCAACCCATGAAAACTAGGATAAGAAGGAAGTTTGGAGATACCAATAGGTTCAGGGAGAACCCATGAATTAGGAAGCCATTAGCGGGGGCCAATAGGTTTACAGTGATCCCGTGAAAACTATGAAACCGAACAGGTAGTCCATAAACTTTAAACAAGATATTAGTCAGCCCATGAAAACTAATAGGTTAATAGTGACCCTAAAAACTATAACCGAGACAGATATTCAAAATGAATGGGGGTGGGTAATCCATATGTCATTTAATTGTTTGCATATCATCATAATATTTTAAATTGTTATGTTTTATCCATTGTGGATGCAGGGGCACGGTATATGGTTTTTATAAAGTTTTGGATAAGATACCAATGAGGGGAAAACTCGTTCCGCTAAGCGTCGTGGCCTCACTAGATATCTAAATGGTTTGAGATGGTAGATTATTATTCATACCAAACTTTATGTCTTACTCGAAGTTTATGTTTCTCCCATAAACTCTCGGATGCTTAGTTAACTTTGAGTAGTTTGAGAGTTGAGGATTTCAGATGGCTCATTAGACGAATAAGTTTTTGGAGACGTGCAAGAGGCAAGCTAGTTAGTTGAAGATCTTTTCTATTTTGATTCTACTGTGTTTTATTGTAAAGGAAAAGTTGTTTAGTTGTTTAGTTGCCTAGTTATTTACTATGATCATCCAAGGGGGCATCTTCATATGTCGTTTATGGCGTATGTTATAATAACTATACTCTCCCTGAACATGGTTCTCGTATATGGGATTATGTAATGAATGTTGAAATGATTTTAAATGGAATGTATTGTTTAATGATTTCTAAAATTTTCTATATCCATGTGTTTCCGTTGTATCAAAATGGAAGGCTGCAACATCCGTAGCCGTTAGTTTTAGGCTTCCAAGCGGGGGATGTTACAATATATTTTGAAATCCAATTCCAGATTCAAAATCATTTCCTATCTTTAAAACCAATTCCAACTCAATGGAAATTTATAGTATTTGAAAATACTAATTTAAGGCCAATAGCTGCCAAACGCTCAACCAATATCGATATTGATTTTCTATCACTGTTAGGTTTTGGTTTTCAAACATATAAATACATTATAACCATAGTGTCCACAATAAGGTTCATTGTTCAATAATCCATATAAAAGGTGTTATTCAAAAAATCCAACACTAGCGAGGAATCCCATCGGATTCCTTCAACCTATCCTCCTTCATCACATTTCATATATATTAGCACACACATGTCTAAATACAATCAATAGTGGTGAGCAATCCTGTTGGATCCTCGAACCTATTCTCCTACATCACAACAATATGCAATCAAAAAATAGAAATCAACTACCTCGAGGCAGGATTCGTATACAAAGGTCATCTGCTCTTATTCGGGAACGTAATAGGGTCTCATCGGCTCTAGAGGCGGGAATATGTCCAAACCAACTAATAATATGGTAATTCATACAAACAATCATTTAGTAATTTTTATCAACTATACATCACACTATTTAACAAAAAAGATGGGTTTAACCCATCGAAATTTTCTACTATCGTTGAGGCATTCTGTTTTGAAACTAAAATCGAACGACGTCCGATTTTAGACCGAATTTCAACAGTCTCCAGTTTCATCCAAACCAGTTCCATTGCAAAGCTTTCGTCGTTGCAAGTGCAACGCAAAAATCAAATGTCTCCATTGGACCTCTTATGCAAAGTGATTGAATTTATAAGTCATCGATATTTTATATTCATTAATAACTTAAATTACTAGTAGTTTACAATATTGCCCCGACCCCTTCTTTCTCAGTTCACCAAAACATGTATAGGTACATGTTTTCCCTCCTTCATTATTGACCGTGCATGCATGCCTTACCGCACCTCATGCTTGACGAAATCCAGTTTCGAACTCATTGTTGAACTTCCCATCAACCAAGCTACGGATTGCCCCCTTGAGACCACGCCCGAGCTCCCCCACAAAAAAGCAACTTCGCCAAACTTCCCTAGGCCATACAATTGTCGCGATCCCCAAACGAGAAACACCCCTTCCAAATCTCGGTCACAGGCGTTCTTCGACATTCTAAATCCAGTTATCACCTCGACTTCAACAATCGTCGACTAAATCAAATGAGAAACGCAACCCCAGCTCATGCCTCTATATTCGAACCATTCAAAACACGAACGCGACCTACCATTCTTATGCCAGATCGAAGACCGAGCTTCTACATGCTCAACTAAATTTATTTCATGATTTTTGGTTGCTTATTTTTCAATATTTAAAATTTTAAAGTTTTTCCAAACCTCATTTTCTTCTTTATAGAAATGGTTGATATATAAAGGAAGACGACGTGGGGAGGTATGGGCTTGTTCAGTGGCATGGCCTAGTATGGTGAAGCATGGGGTAGGTATGGCCGATATATATATATATATATATATATATATATATATATATATTATTTAAATTTAAATTATCAAGATATACAATGTCAAAAAAATTCAAACATTAAACGAGATGTGCCGCCTGATATTCTATATGTTGTACCCCTATTTCGAACGCAATGGAACAAGTCCTAAGCCCTAATTCGATCATAGGTAGAAGATAGCTTTTCGAACCCGGTTATTATATTAATTTTTGAAATTAATTTATAAGCATTTTGACCTCGCACGTCTAAATGATACGTCCAATCACCATGAATTTTATCAGCATATAATATTTCGCTACTACAGATCCAATGACGCTGGTTTTGTCGAAATCTGAGACATTGCCCCAGAAGGCTATTTTTATACGTTAATTAAAACGAATTATTTTAAAAACCAAATTAATCACCTTTAAATTCAAATTTCAAAAGTTTGTTATTACCATCCTTATTTAGAACTTGAATAAGCTTTGAAATCATTTTTATCCAAAATAAAAAACCCCATATTTAATTATTTAAACCATTCAAATTCTTAAATTCAATAATTTAATTATCAAATAAATCTCTGTATTCGAAATTCAAGTAATTTAACTTATAAAATTAACTATTCAATATTTGGAATTAATTAAATATTTCAAATTTAAACGACCAAACTTCTGGATTGTTACACTTGCCTAGGATCATGAGGTTGTCACTTGCTGAGTTTAAGAGTTGACTATAGATTTTATTACTTTATTCTAATATTTCCTTCACTTATGTAGATTTTCTCCAAAAGTCTCAATAATGGAGATTGAAAGAGTGGATATAAAAGATTAGCAAAGGTGTATTATATTTTCTTAGTTTTTGTTTGCTATGTTCATATGAATTAAAGGAAAGTTTGTTGTGGTTTTTTCGAGTTTATTGGATTGACCATGACATAATACATTATGCTTTGAAACATTCAATAATTCAGGCATGTCATAAACTTAAGATATTGAAAAGTGGCGATCTTACCAACATAATCAATGCAACATATCATTGGAGAGTAGCAATCTTAGTAATATAATAAACGAAACATTGTGATTTAGTGTACAGTCTATGTTCATTATAGCTAAATCATTGCCGCGAAAGAGAAAATTCCAAAAAAAATTTGGTTGTTTTGCCTATTGTTTGTTGCTGCTTTATAGCCAAACATCAAATAAGGTGTTTATTATTCTATAAATATTTAAATAATTTTACAAGTATTAAGTTAAAATAAATCTTTTTTTGCAATTCAAAATATTTGTTTGTTTCTTTTAAGTTTAAAAAATATAATTGTGGATAAATCCTTAATTTTTAACCTATTCTACATATACAAATCATACAAATTATTGAATTTGAATTTTCCTACCAGGTATAGCTAGATTTAGGTATTTCATATTACATCCTATATCATTCAAAGTTTCAAGATGAACGTCTACCTTGATTATTTTCTTTTTCTTTCTCTACTAAAGTGATATTTATGATACTTGATGAACTCCTATATGTAACGAACCGAATTTTCGACCCTCAAAAATCGACATTAACACATCCACTGTATTACATGCGAACATTCAAGTGCTGGGAATATCGATATGTTAGGGTGAAAGTAGAAGGTAGAAGATAGAGAAAACTAAAACAACTCAGAATATCACAAAGCTTTGAATAATATATAATACAACCATGATCTTTATAGAAAGGAGACATCTTTATTCATACATACAACATTCTAGTACATTAGACTTATTCTAAATTTTTGAACAGTTATAGAAACCTGTCCTCACACAAACAAAAGGACTCTACAATACATCGGAAGTAAAAATATATGAATACATCTTGCCCATCCAGCTACAAAATGTCTCGCCAAACATGGGAAAAACATACTCGGACTAACCTGAGCATTACATGGAATAATGTCTGGGTCGGTATGGTAAACCAATGTGAGTAAAACTCGATAACAAGTAACAACCAAACTGATTTCTACATTTGAAATTTTTTCAAACAAAGGTATCTCGTAAGACCGCACCACACATTAAACGAATGAGTTTTACCTTATGTAACTAAAACATTTTGTAATATTTTATGTAAAATTCCAATAATATTATCATAGTGTCTAGGTTTAAAGTAAATAGATAAAATATATAAAATGCTTACATCTCAAATTCCAACGTACTAGGCTCTGCAATCGAAAACATAAGGCACGTATTGTAGATTGGATTCCAACTAATGACTAGGCTACTGGGGTACCGTCCGCCATAATATATCTTTAGAAAAATGTACTGATATCATACCTCATGACCCCACATGACCGACCTAACCCTTGCTAGATGGTATATCATCACCCCTGTTGCTTTCAACCTTTAATCGAGTGCTCCCACGTACACAAATTCATTAATGATTGTGTATATATATGTGTGTGTGTGTGTGTATCTAAAAGGGTGACGATATACCCGAATGGGTGCGACCCACACAGCCCTGCTGCATATCCCCTATTTTAGTCATTTATGGTTGATGCGGCTTGAGGCTACGCTTTACCTTTCTAAAAAGCAATCCATCTTGGAATGCTAACACTGCCCTCCAGGCATCAATGCAATGCTAGCATTCATCCATACAAGTTTGTTCTGGGTCTGAACGAAACCGAAGGCACTAACTCTACAACATCCATTTTGGAATCACTCTTAGGATTAATAGTAGTAGCCCTTGCACTTCAAAGTGCACCATCTTCAATCATCATCAAGATTACTTCCACTCGAACGTACATCTTGGTTCGGAGTTGTTTTTGGATATATAAATCCAATCTTGGTCTCTCCGTACTAATAACCGATAATTTTGGGTTGATTCATTCTCGATTCTTTTGAAAGTAAGTATTCGAGTCCTTTTCAGAAACTCAAATTTTAAATTCATGCTTCCTAAGTCAAATTTGGCCAAATTTGATAGCTGGTTATTTTACTATCAAATAACAACAACAAAATCTAGAGATTAATTACCCAAAGCAATCACTACGCCTCAAAACCATTTTCATTTATAAATCTCATTTCCCAAACATTTATCAACATTTATATACTTATCTCCTTTACATAAGTATATTCACAAAACATTTATAAGATTTCCTATTTTCAAATCTCTTAAACAGATTTAACTACATTATTTAAATTGGAGAAAAAAATAACTCTGAGCACTGTTCCTTCATTGTTAAGTGTGGAACGGATTCTCCATACCATTATTTTTTTAAATGGTTAACCTTGAGAAACCTAAACCCCAAATTCCTATTGTAATTATCTTCAATAAAACCTTTTATAAATTTCCCTTACCCATGAAATCTTTTTTACTTAAACCCAAACCCGTTTACAAAACATTTATCCACCTCCATACTCATTTATGAGACTCTTTATAAATATTCAAACCCGGTTATATAAACTATTAAACCTTGTATAAACTTCCCTTTATATACATCCAAATCATTTTATAAACATTCAAAACTATATCTTAAACTCCTTTTATGAATACTCCATAATTATTCATAAATTTCTTTATATAATATTCAAAACAAATGTCAAACCATTCTCCAAATATTTTGTTCAAAATAGAATAACGTTAAAGATCTTTTTAAAAGAAAATGAAATATTAACATTTCAAAACCAAACAGAGGCTTAATGACTACAATGGACCATTAAATTTGGGTTTACTTATCCAAGTTATATCATGGGTATTGTCTAACATCAGATATGTAAGGGAATCACACATAACATACAATAAATCATAGGTAGACGTCCAAGTTAGAAATATAGATACATCCATTATCGGTGAAAAATGTACATATAAAAGTATGTTCTATATGCTTAAGTTACCATGACCCACTTATTGAAATTAACTTCCTTGTGTTCATCATATTACCGATATTCAACATTTGTGCTAAACACAAGTCAACTTACTTCCCATAAAACGTGTAAATGTTTTATAATCACTACTTTAATTCATTTAGCTACTTAATGGTCCAGACAAGAGATTCTTTGATTTGAAATCAATTAACCTTAAAAACAAAATTGATTTAAAACATAACTGATTAAGTTTAAAAATAGCTTTGAAAAGATTAAATTATATTCAGTTAGCTTAAACCCTAATTATATCTTAATTAAATCAAGATTAATTCATAATTAAACTTTAATCAACTTAATGAACTTGGTTAAGTCCTAATTAACTTCCTAATGTGTCTTAGTTAAGGTTTAAATAATTCGTTATTAGTTAAACCCTAATTAATTAAAAATTAATTTAATAATCGCTTAATTAAATAATATTAGTTAACCTACTTAAATTAATTAAATAATAATTAACCATTTAATTACTTCATAATTTCATAAAAAACTAATTAAAAGGTTTATTATTCACTAGTTAATCATTAACCTTCTTTAAGTGTTACTTAAACCTTAATCACTTACTTAATTACTAATTTACTTTAAATTAATTTACTAAATAAATAAATTATTAAATTTTTTTAACTTAACAATTTTTTATGTTACTAAACAAGTTTGGAAAACTTTTGCAAGACATTCCAAAGGAAAATATTTTAAAATGAAAATCGACAATTTTGTCGAACTGCGTCCACAGCGACTATCGCTATGAAGGCAGTTCGCTTAAACTTGCTTTAAGTGAAATACTTTGCTTAGTCCTTGCTAATACAAGTTTGGAAACATAATTTTGAAATTTTTTTGAACTTAAAAAAAAGATAAAAACTTTGAAACCATTTCCAAAAATTAAAACTAGAAAACTTAATTGTAATTGTAAATCGGATCTCGCATCCGTCACAACATACTGTTGGAACTAGATTAGCCCGCAGTGGAAGTTATGGATGAATTTCAAAAAATTTACCTTATTGGATCTTTTATTGGGCCTATGAAGTCTAACTGAACTAGAACATTTCTAAATTTCATTTAAATAAAATCATTTATTTTATTTAAATTCAGATATATTAAGATATGAAATTAATTTTATTTGATTTAGTTTATACATAAATATAGCATATACATATATGTGCGCATTACAACTGTTTGCGCCAAAATTGGTCACAAACCCCAAGTATTATGAAAGCACCAGTGTATGAATATAAATCAGCAATATTCAAACACAAATCACAGATCTAAGCAAGCAACACACAGCAAAACAGAAATTATGAACAAGAACACACGATTTATAGTGGTTCGGCTATCTCCGGCCTACGTCCACTTCAAAGGTTTTCCCTTTTTATTGATGTTCTTCGCTGATTACAATTGATTACAGCGGATTACAATGGGTTATAGCTCTGAAATTCGAGTACAACGGTGATAGTGGAGTGCAAAGTAGAGTCTGGTAGAGTCTTGGTGCTTCAGAATCTTGATCTAGCCAAAGAGAAATCGATCCCTTTTCTGAATGACCTGGGACTCTATTTATAGGCGTAGGAGGCTGATATTTCTCCTAAAAGTCAGGTAGACCGCTTCTGGCATGTGAAGGGGCCCACATGGCCGGATTCTGGAGACCCGGGCCCACTTTGGGATCGATTCGACCCTTGGTTCGAACCGATCAAGAATTTGTCCAATCGTGATGAAACTTGGCGTGGACATCCTTCGACATGTAGATGAACTCCTGTAAAAATTTCATGGCATTTGGATCAAGGGTTTGAAAGTTATGATCGATTCAAGATGGTGTTTCCTGGGCTTTTCGCTTGCTTCGAACCGATTAATTCGAATCGATTACTTCGGATCGATCCGAGCACGTGTAAGCAGGTTGACGTGGCGCGCATTCTTCGAGTCGATCCTCTTATCTCTCCGAGTTGAATGGGTCGAATCCTAGGTTTTAGCCGCGTTGATCAGGTGGATTCGAAGGGAAGGATTCGAAGGAATGCTTCGAATCGATGGAGCCGGTTCTCATTCGAATCGATCCAAATATGTGACTGTGGATCGATTCGAAGTTGCTTCAATATGGGGATTCAAGGGATCCTTCTTTGATGGACTCGAGGGTATGGATTCGAGGCAAGGTGCATGACGGGCTTTAGTTGGATGGATACGAAGCTAGGTGAAGTCATGGATTCGAAGGACTTTGTCATGTTGGATTCGAACAGGGCATTTGGTCGATTTGAAGTACCTCCTCTTGGTGGGTACGAAGGAAGGCCACAGGATGGTTTCGAACTAGATGGAGTCGAAGCCGATGGATGCGAGGCATGCACTAGCTGATGGATTCGAACTACGTCTCTGCCCATGGATTCGAAGCACGGCTATACTTCTTGGATTCGAACTAGGGAAGATTTCGGATGGATTCGAACATGGTGGGTTCGAACTAGATGGGTTCGAACAAATGAAGGGTGATGGATTCGAGCCGAGCAAGGTCCATCTCTCTTAACTCGAATCCATCATAACTTGAGCATACGAACTCGGATTGACTTGAAATTCGAACCACTGGCTTCTACAGCTTTGCTCATCATGTCTTGTTAATTGTGGCCCGTTCCGGACTCGGACAAAATTCATCGATATCCATGGTTATCCTGCAATGCATAGTTGATACTTAAGAATAATAATCATCGATTCTCAGTAAATTTTGGATATCTCAATTTTGCCAAAAGTTGGGACAACACTTTGCCCCCCAAAACATGCCTTTCTGTAAAAGGTATGTTTCGAACAGTCTTAAATCGAGTGTAGTAAATTCATGTTTCATCCATAACTGTAGTATTATCAATCAAGTTTATGGCTATTCGAAGCCGAATTAGCATTCATTCTTTCCGTAGAAATTGAGAATGAAGTTCCGTAGTCTCTCCGGACTATTGATGGCTACTCTGAACCCTTACTAAGTCCATTCTAGACTTAGTGATTGAATAGAAAGATCCTATTGCTTTCTGGCGTTGCCTTCTATCCCTTGCACTCTAGTCCTGGTTAGGACGTATAGTGTAACGACCTGCCTTTTTGGACAGTTTAAACCAATGATCAAATACACATGCCGATTCTAAACCATTCAAAAGGGTAGATGGTTATTGGGGTGAATAAGAAAAGAAAGGAAAGAGAAATGAAACAACACAGAATCTCGCAGCGGAACGATAAAATATAATAGTCAAATAACAGTTCATGAAGCTGTTTACTATACTTTGATAATTATTTATACAACATTTATCAGAGTTATACATATACAACAAAACAATTGAAATAATGCAGCAAATAGCATGATGCAAGGGTAATAATAGTAATAGTATACCAAATCTTCGTCTTCCTCCTCCAGCATAGATCTTCAAAAATCTGAAAAACTCAGGACTGACCCGAGCGTAATGAAAAGACAAAACACTCGAGTCAGGACTAAATATCCTTATGAAAGTTAAATCAATCGTAAATAAATATGAGTGTAACGGCGTCAGAGATGTTTTCAAGGTTTGACATCTCATATCCAGTGTCAACGTGCGTGCAATAACTCAAGAGATGTTACGGGATTTTCCATCTCTCAAGGATCCGTGAAACTATCTACTATGTAGTAATATACGCTAAGTAGATAATGTCTATCAGTAATATAAAGTATCAAAATAGCGTTAAGGCGTTATCATAATCCCCCTTAACACATTTTTATAATGCCATAGTCTATACAGCACCGTAAGCCCCACCGTAAACTGGTGGTTATCAGAGGGTACCCCATAGGTATAACACAAAACAAAACATAGTGGTCGCAAATAGGATAATCAGTATGACAAGGTACATGAGGCGATACCAACTAGGATACTAGTAGTTGCGTGATCCGGACTGATGTTGAGCATAGCCAGCAGCTACCCCAACACCGCGAAACAACACTCCCAAATCAAGGGGTGCACCCAAATCGAATCACAAATGTAATAGATATGGTATCGAAGAAGTGTGTCCGCTAGAGGTGGCGAACCTCAATGGCCCGGCGCGGCTCCTGTTTTAGTCATGTCAGGGGTCATCCAATATCGTTCTCTTTCTTCAGTCAACGCGTTCACCAAACCATCCACTTCATTCTGGATCAACACTCCGCGTATAATGGTTATTAAAGTGGTGTTCGGTATCGACAGAGTATGTCCATATCCGATCCCGGTCTCTTTAATAACTACGTATTATTACACCGTTGGCTCTTTACATTTTAAATCGATTCATAATTGATATCAAAATATCATATTCACTTCAAAAATCAAATCCATTTCAAATATCGACATAGTCGTTCAAAATATAAGGTTCCTTTTCAAAAATCATTTTTCGTCTCAATATCTCATTTCGATTTCAAAATCATTCGAATTTCAATTTAGATTGCAACTTCATTTAACCCAATTCGTATTTAAATTCAAGATTTAAACGTAAACATTTCACCTTATTACCCAGCTTGAAATTTTTAGAAAATAGTTTTAAGTAGTTTAAAAGTAGTTTAAATAATTAAAATAGTTAAAAATACTTAAAATCTTTAAAATGGATTTAAAATAGATAACTTGGTTTAAAATAATTTAAATTGGGTTAAGTAGATTAAAAATAGATTAAAATAGTTTAAGTATTCAAAATGGTTTATATAACAGAGTAATTTGGAAAACAAATTAAACAGCTTCAAAACCAATCCATTTCAATTATAACTTCCCCATTCAAATAAATTTCAATTTCCAATTTACCTATTCAATTTCGATTTCAATTCAAATCAATGTCAATCTTTGACTTCAAATTTATTCAATTTTACATTCACCTTCAGCTTATTCAATTCCAATGTATATCGATTTTTAGCTTGATTTTTCAAAATATCACTTTTTAACACTTAACAAAATTTTCCTTCAATATTCAAATTTAAATCCCACTTACAAATATGATTCAATTTCAAGCTCAATTTCAAATATCATTTTATATCGCTTTTACTTAGTAATATTCAAAGCTCGAATTAAGGTTCGATCTTTTAAAATGAATAAATTTTCGAAATTCAATCATAACCCAATTTTAAATTTCAAAGTCTCACTTAAATCATTTAACAATTTCTTTTAACCAAAATCTATTTCAACATTCCAAAATCAATTTTCCGATAGATTCTATTTCTATAAATTGATTTCTATTTATAACTTTTAAATCAAAGCATTTAAATAAATTTCAAATTGACGATTTTAAAAATTATTAATTTAGCCAATTCGGTGTCCGTATATAATTTTGTATCCTATGGCCAAATAATTATTTATTTAAATTAAATGTCAGGGATGAGTATATATTACTTAAACCGATCACAGTGTCATATGTATGCATAACAGTATATATAAGCAAATAGACATCCAACATTTAAATATCAACCAATAACATCCATCAAAATACACCATCCAATAAACAATACAATTCATGGCAGTTTCATAGTTATCAATGTCAGGTAATTTAATCGCGATTCAATTTTAATTTAAATTTAACTGTCAATTTAATTTTTCAACGGTTAATTCAAATGATAAGCTATATGACAATTAAATTTTATCAAACAACGACAAATAAAAATCATAACACTTCATAATGTCAATTTAACTAGCATAAAGATATTTAGTACGTTGTGAGCGTTATAAAACACTCACCTCGATTTCAATGTAGTTCCAGCGCTTTATTTCGAATAAAATTAAACGAGCGTTTAATTTTACCCGAAATTTTCTCTAGCTCCAAACGACTCCAATCCAATTCCATTGCGTAGAGCTCGTCGAAACGATTCCAACGCAAAAAGTTTCGTCGAATTTCGACCTCGTACGAAAGAGATACAATGTATTAAGGTTTTAAACGAATTAATTTAATAATTAAACCAATTTCTTTTATAATTCACCCATGCAATCCAGGCCGCACATCTGAAACCCCTAGATCCATCCCATTCGTTACTTCTTCCCTTCCCTTTCGCTCCAGAACGCACGCAAAAGAAAACCCACGGCACGCTCGAATTTCCCCAGGTCGCGACTCATACCATCACTTCGAAGCCGATCAACCACCACCACGTTGAAGCTCGTCACGTGCTCCACCATCACCGAGAATAGCGTCGAGCTCGGCCCTCCTTTCTGCATGTAATACGAGGGCGAACGGCAGCGCCTTGAACGAAAATTGCCGATGACTGCCTCAACTATAAACGATCATATTCGTATGGATTTCAAGATCTCTCCTAGCTCTTCAATCTTCGTGTTAGAGGTTTCTTGTATTGATTAACGGATTTAAAGAAATTAGAGAGGTAATATTCGAACGTTCTTGGCCGTTCAAAACAATAGAGGCGGCTGCGTATAAGGAATGAGGGTTTTCAATTTCGTGATAAATGAAGTCCTTTTATAGAAGCTTCAACGAACACTATTCACTCCAAAATCCAAACTCCGATTTACGCGCGGTAACTAGCGTTTCTAGGGTTTATCCCGCGTTCCGGACACAATGGAACAGGTTTCGGAAGCTAATTCGATCATCTGTGCGAGTTACAGCAATAAACGATCAATTTTAAATTCAACCGATTAAACGATTTTCTAGGCGTTTTGGTTTGCCCCGGACAAATGGTAAATCCGATTGACACGAAATTTGAAATATTACAATAATATCACATTACGGATCCGATGAAACTGGTTTTGTCGAAATCCAAGACCGTTTGAAAAATGACTATTTTAACTCGCCAAATTAATATTAAAACAATTTCAACGCGTTTCGAGCTGCCACGGTCAAACGACAACTCTGATTACTACGAAAATTGAAATCCGATAATAACAAATTACTATGGATCCAATGGAACTAGTTTCGTCAAATTCTGAGACTGTTCAAAATTTGGCTATTTTTCAGTCGATAATTAAATATTAAAATATTCAATTTTCACAAATTTACTTTTAATTCAATTTTAAAAGTTCTACAACATCATTCTTACTTTAATATGATAAAATAAAATTTTATAAATCATTTTTAATCATATTAAACCCGTTATTCAATTATCCAATAATTTCAAATTTTAAAATCTTATTAACTCTATTATAATCCCAATATAACTTCCATTCACTTTGGAAACCAATTTGAATCATATTAAATCATATTTCAATTATTCACTCTATTTTCATATATTGAATTTCAATATCAAATTAATCATATCAACTTCGGAATTTAATTATTCAAACATTTGTAATATTAAATTTTAAACAATTGGATTATTCTTAAATCACTATCTTTTGAAATATTCAAAACGAATTTAAAAATTTAACTTTTGAACGAATTAAAATTTATAGAACAACCATTTCCATTATACGGTTATCCAATTCCCATTATTAAATTATTCAATAAATTCCAAATATTTAATTTAAACAATTTACCTATTCAATATTCAATATTTGATTTTAAATAGATTTTACTCATCAATCAATTACTCTATTATACCCAATGAATTCAATATTTATTATTATTCCAAACGACTTACAATTTTTTTCTAACACAAAAACACGAAATCTTATTAAATTAGCTATTTTAATTATCGAAAATTTACGGGTCGTTACATATAGCGATGTCATGGTCGTTCTAGACCGATCATAGCCTCTCCGGGCCCTTGCTGGATCCCATCCTGTCACTCTCCGCTGAAGGGGAAATAGCGCTTAAGTGAGTTGATCCTGTCACTCTCCGGCGAAGCAACTTACTTCATGCACTCCGGTTCAGTGTATCTGAACATTAAGCGATGTCTTGGTCGTTCGAGACCGATCATAGCCTCTCCGGGCTCTTGCTGGATCCCATCCTGTCACTCTCCGGTGAAGGGGAAACTGCGCTTAAGTGAGTCGATCCTGTCGCTCTCCGGCGAAGCAACTCACTTCTTGCACTCCGGACCCCGCCTCTCCGGGTAGGGTCATAAAGCGATCATTTTTATATTGGTATTTAATGTTCATCCTCTGACTCTCCGGTCAAAAGGTTCATTGTAAGAAGTTATAATTTATTTATTAAAATTCGAGTTCTAGATGTTCAATCTCAAACATCAGAAGAAAGCTAAACATTACCTCTCCGGGCATATCGGTTTACCTCCATCTCAGAGCATGCCTAGGGATCTCTCCGGTTCCCGTGCATGTGTAAGTGGAGTAACCGTTTATTCTGAAAACAAATCTTAATGAAACTATTCGACCAAAGTCCAAATCTTGGACTTGGCCCTTGCCATCTTTAATCAGTGGATGACGAGTCGTGATCCCGATCCAGGATCGTTCCTGTTAGGTGGAGGCGGTAGTTGTTCAGGCCTTACCGCCGATGTCCGTTCTCTGACAAATTGTGGCAATCTACCACCCCTGGCATGTTCTTCCACCTCATCCTTTAGGTGGCGGCATTCATCTGTGGTGTGCCCATCCAGCTCATGGAATAGGCAGTACTTTCCAGTCCTGCGCTCCCGCTCAGTGGGATCCCTTATAGGTGGCTTTCTATAGGGGAGTTGCCCCCTAGTTTCGGTGTAGATTCTTTCTAGGCCTGCAGTCAGATCTGTTTACTGCCTAAATCTTGGTTCTCGGAATTTCTTCCGTTTATCAGGACCATCATGTCTGTCATCCTGTTTTCTTTTTCCCTTGTCCGCTCCGGACTGTTTTCTGGAGGTTCCTTCGCTCTGCGCAACATTTGTTTCCAGCCTCTCGGCTCGTGATTCTTCTAATCGAATGAACTTTTCAGCTTTATGAAAGAACTCTCCAAGATCTTATGGTGGATCTTTAGTCAGAGAATCTTTAAATTTGGTGCCTTCCGCGACTCCTGCTACCGCTGCCATTAAGATCATTGATGGATCCGGGCGATCTACAGAAGTCATTGTTACATTGAACCTTAGTAGAAAATCTTTTATGGACTCTCCGGTCCTTTGCTTGATCGAAGCTAAAGTCATCACACTCTTGGGTCGCGTCACGTGGACCCTGAACTGTCCCATGAAGCAGTCTACAAGTTCGCTCCATGTTCTAATTGATCCAGTCTCTAGTTGTCTGAACCAAAGCGCAGCCAAATCTGACAAATATAGAGGGAAGCATCGTGCCATCACTTCCTCGGATGCTCCCAGCACTTCCATGTGCCTGATATATCTGGTAATATGCATGGTCGGGTCTGATCTCCCGTCATAAGGTTCTAGCGTTGGTAGTTTGAATTTTGGAGGGTTCCTTGCGTTTCGGATGCTCGGAGTGAACAGACTCCGACTGACTTCTTCCAGCCCTCCGCTAGGCAATCCTCCTCTCATGATTCTTCGCATGAGGCCGATCATTCTCTCGTCTCCGTCTAGGGGTTGGCCCCTTGTCAAATTCCTATCCTTCCCCCCGAGCCTTGAATGGAATTCTGGTACGTATTCTTCTGGTGGCTCGTTAGCATATGCATTGGCTCCCACTTGTTGAGCTCCGTCTGTTGGTCTTCTAGTATCAGACCCTGAGGGTCTGCCCCCAAGTCCTTGTTGATCACCTTCAACTCCTGTATTCTGGTCTTGAACCCGTCCTTCATTAGCTTCTGCAATCCTGATTCCTTGTCCTGCACTTGCAGTTGTTGTAGTTGGTCCAAGGTTTTGCACGTTCGCCGCCCTCATTTGTTCGAGGAAATTCTGCAGCATCTCCTGTTGAGTCTTTATCATGCTTTCGCGTAATGAATTAGCCATAGCCTCCATCTCATCTCTACTGATGTAGACGGAAGCTTGTCCTTCTCCTGATCCGGAGGATGCTTCTTGGCTTCCTCCTTGTTGGCTCCTATCAACCCTTTGTCTTGTTTGTCGAGTCATTGTCTCTGAATTGGAAGTCTTCAAACTCTTAAATCTGAATTCCGAATCTGATATAGCGGGTGCTAGTTCTTCTCGGTGAAAGCACCAAAGTGTTTGCGCCAAAATTGGTCACAAACCCCAAGTATTATGAAAGCAACAGTGTATGAATATAAATCAGCAATATTCAAACACAAATCACAGATCTAAGCAAGCAACACACAGCAAAACAGAAATTATGAACAAGAGCACACGATTTATAGTGGTTCGGCTATCTCCGGCCTACGTCCACTTCAAAGGTTTTCCCTTTTTATTGATGTTCTTTGCCGATTACAATTGATTACAGCGGATTACAATGGGTTATAGCTCTGAAATTCAAGTACAACGGTGATAGTGCAGTGCAAAGTAGAGTCTGGTAGAGTCTTGGTGCTTCAGAATCTTGATCTAGCCAAAGAGAAATCGATCCCTTTTCTGAATGACCTGGGACTCTATTTATAGGCGTAGGAGGCTGATATTTCTCCTAAAAGTCAGGTAGACCGCTTCTGGCACGTGAGGGGGCCCACATGGCCGGATTCTGGAGACCCAGGCCCACTTTGGGATCGATTCGACCCTTGGTTCGAATCGATCAAGAATTTGTCCAATCGTGATGAAACTTGGCGTGGACATCCTTCGACATGTAGATGAACTCCTGTAAAAATTTCATGGCATTTGGATCAAGGGTTTGAAAGTTATGATCGATTCAAGATGGTGTTTCCTGGGCTTTTCGCTTGCTTCGAATCGATTAATTCGAATCGATTACTTCGAATCGATCCGAGCACGTGTAAGCAGGTTGACGTGGCGCGCATTCTTCGAGTCGATCCTCTTATCTCTCCGAGTTGAATGGGTCGAATCCTAGGTTTTAGCCGCGTTGATCAGGTGGATTCGAAGGGAAGGATTCGAAGGAATGCTTCGAATCGATGGAGCCGGTTCTCATTCGAATCGATCCAAATATGTGACTGTGGATCGATTCGAAGTTGCTTCAATATGGGGATTCAAGGGATCCTTCTTTGATGGACTCGAGGGTATGGATTCGAGGCAAGGTGCAGGACGGGCTTTAGTTGGATGGATACGAAGCTAGGTGAAGTCATGGATTCGAAGGACTTTGTCATGTTGGATTCGAACAGGGCATTTGGTCGATTCGAAGTACCTCCTCTTGGTGGGTACGAAGGAAGGCCACGGGATGGTTTCGAACTAGATGGAGTCGAAGCCGATGGATGCGAGGCAGGCACTAGCTGATGGATTCGAACTACATCTCTGCCCATGGATTCGAAGCACGGCTATACTTCTTGGATTCGAACTAGGGAAGATTTCGGATGGATTCGAACATGGTGGGTTCGAACTAGATGGGTTCGAACAAATGAAGGGTGATGGATTCGAACCGAGCAAGGTCCATCTCACTTAACTCGAATCCATCATAACTTGAGCATACAAACTCGGATTGACTTGAAATTCGAACCACTGGCTTCTACAGCTTTGCTCATCATGTCTTGTTAATTGTGGCCCGTTCCGGACTCGGACAAAATTCATCGATATCCATGGTTATCCTGCAATGCATAGTTGATACTCAAGAATAATAATCATCGATTCGCAGTAAATTTTGGATATCTCAATTTTGCCAAAAGTTGGGATAACAACAACAAAGGGACATTCAATAGCGTTTAGAAAACGAACTTTAACAGCGTTTTTAACTACGCTTTGTATTAACATGCCATTATAGGTCAACAACATACCACAACAACAGAGTAAACGCAATGAAAAATCTATTTTTAACAGCGTTTGTTTTATGTTATTAATACATTTACGACTTTTATTTTGCTAAGCTTAATACTTTTAGCGTTCAAATTCTACTATCAAATGTATTTCGCAGCAGTTATCTCTTGCCATGATATTTATTCGTAGCGTTTTATATGTTGCCACGAGTGTTCCTTTTACTGCATTTTTCCAATGTTAATAACCTTTTTTACAGTCCTAAATGCTATGAAAGT
Source organism: Allium cepa (assembly GCA_030765085.1). Taxonomy (NCBI): domain Eukaryota; kingdom Viridiplantae; phylum Streptophyta; class Magnoliopsida; order Asparagales; family Amaryllidaceae; genus Allium; species Allium cepa. The sequence continues at coordinate 117,261,527 of CM060945.1, read as the reverse complement.
GTACCACGACGTTTTTAAAACGCTGTTAGAAGCATACCACAACGTTTCTTAAATGCCGTTCAAAGCGTACATGGCATTTTACAAATGTTATCATTTACTATTTCTGCATTTCCCCCTTTATTTGTACTTTTCTACACACATCGATTATAATTTATATACCAACACGGTTAAATCAACGCGCATATTTCATAATCAACATACTATATTAATCACACATCTCATAATCAACATGTAATATTACATAATCAAAATATGCAATATTCTTACATTATGACATATATAATACATCTACAATATTTCATAAAAAATGTAGAACAAGTGGCAGCTAATAACCAAAAGTAGTGATACATACAAACCAAGATGTAGTTCTTGCATCAAAAGTAACTTCAAACCCATAACTTGTTGCAGCACTTTATCTATCAACCTGTAAAGTAAAAGTTCACAAATTAGCAAAATAAATCAAAAATACAATAAATATAGTCAGGAATATGGTTGATGCGAGCAGCAACAACATGAAATGCAGTCTGGAACAAATAATAAGTGACATTATTATTAATATGATATATATATGTGTGTGTATGTATGTATGTATATGTGTATATGTATATGTGTGTGTGTGGATATATATGTGTGTGTATATGTATGTATGTGTGTGTATATGTATATATAATAATTCATATATAATTATGTATTATTTTCATACATATATTTCCTTGGTATGTTTATATTCTCTGGTTTAATAAATTTATCAAGACATTACTATTATAACAATTATTTTTAATTACTCCTTATTGTTACTACTTGTATACAAAACGTTATATATATATATATATATATATATATGTAATGCGATTAAAGTATATGATTTGTATGATTTGAGTGTATATGTAGTGATATATGATATGATGTATACATATACTAGATTAGGCAAAAGGATATTTGTGGAAATCCATAAAGACACGGTTGAAATAGTTCATTTAATTATCATTATTAGTAATAGAGATGTAGAGATATATGATATGATATATATGATATGATATGTATGAATCGTTTATATAATATTTATTTATTATATATATAATTTGTGTTAATTCATACACTTATTATATACATTTATTATGTTATTTGTTATATATTAATTCATATGTAATTTATATTAATTAATATATATAATTCTATAATACATTTTCAAGCTTTGGTTAAGTTCATCAAGATATTATTATTACTCCACCTCCTACTATTATTACTGTTTACAATACATACATATGCATGCATGCTATTTACAATATGTGTGTGTGATTTAATTATATGATTTACATATAAATATGTAATTCGTATTTATTCGAACATATAATTTATATAATATATATGTGTATAATTTACATAATAACTCTATGTAATATAATTTATAATAGTATATATTAAACCTGATTATTTTGCATATACTTATTTCTTTAATTTATAATTTACAATTTATAATAGTATATAATTTATAATTTCATAACTCTATGACCCAATCACCTTCACAACAAAAGCAAGGTAATGCATATTTCTTTAATACAAACAAAGAATTATTCCACATACAATGCCATACACTCCATAGGCCTTGCTCTAGTTTCTATCTATAGACAATAGCTTGAAATAAGAATAGATAGGAACTAAAGTGTTCGAGGAAGATGGCTTAAATTAATTGTTAAATGTTTACTAACATAAATATGTTTTATTTAACATCAATTGTAATAATAAGCTTTTGAAAATCATATGGCATAGTAAAAATTTTGAAGTTGTAATTGATGATGCAAACTTAAGAGCAAGTCTTTCTGCCAGCTGTTTTTCTTTTAGCCAAAAGACAATACTAGCAGTTCTGTTTGTTCCACTTTTCCTTTTCATGTCATTGGATACTTACCTCAACCATGTTAACCAAAAGATCACAGAGTGATACACTTAACTTAAACAACAACAAGCCTATGTTGCTTTTAGTAGCTTCATGAATCTTTTTTAACTTCACATCACTCTTTCGAGGATATTGTCTCACATAATACAGTTCGTAACATGAAATTTAACACCGTAAGACAAAAAGAGACTTGGTAATTAAGCATTTAAAACATGTTAGCATCCTTTAGCCCAGAACATAGGGAACATGGGTAGGATGGGTGGATATATTGGACTATGACCTTAGAGGTATCCATGGAGAAAGAATGGTACCGGTTGAATTACACTACGTTGATTTTAAAGGTTTTTCTTCAATACAAAATAATAAATAGTAAAAGTCATGCTCGAATGTAAATTTAAATCTACTAAACTCATGATAGTACTATATAAACCAGTTGAAAATGCTAGTATTAATATAATTACTCAAATATAGAAGGATGTCTATATAGGAACAATGGTTAGTCTCTAGATTTTTTACATGAAGGGTCTATATCAAATCTCATTAGCATCAATTAATCAATGTTCAAAATTGAAAAAGAGAAAGAAGAACCACTAAAATATACAATAGATGTAAAGCACAAACCCATGGTAGATTTTTCAGAGCTAATTTTTTGAAAAACAGCGAACATGACTTCTTTAGGTTTTGATGGTGATGTAGATGCTTCCAGTGAAATACAACAATTACCTACATTAGTTTTCATTGAATTGTTTCAATTAATGTAGATTGTCTTTGCTTTGACTGTTGTTACCTTCAGTATGCTTGGTCCGTTGATGACTCCTTGAGTAAAATCTTGTGTTCTTTGTCTTTTTTCTATTTTCTTGTAACGATCTCGAATTTCAATTTATTTTAAATTGGTAATTAAATTAATTCTTGATTTAAAATTGTGAAATTAGTTTGTGATAAGTTTAAAAAAAAAACATAATTAATATATTTATTCACAACATATATAAGCTAGAAGCAGCATAACCAAATAACAAAGCAACAAAACAAATAAACTAGATGTGTACAAAATGTATATACGAGGTCAAGACAAACACAAACAAATAAATAATATACAAGTTGTAAACTAACACACATAGGCAAGCAACTTAGTATTCAAGTTCGAATAGCATGGCTAACAAAACCAAAGTGTGCAGGCTGAAATAATAAAGTGTAAAGTAGTAGGCAAATAAATAAGCCTGTAGTGTTTTGGAATGCTAAGGTTAAAAACAAAGTATTCAAACAAAAAGGAAGATAAGTGTGAAAGAAAGCAAAGTAAATATCTAAGTGCAAATAAAAGGAGATATATATATATATATATATATATATATATATATATCAGCTTAGTCAACAAGCATAAGCCTATTAAACAAGACAACAAATCAAAATTTTGTACTTGCAGATATCAAAATGGGAAAGTATGTAAACCAGGGAAACAACAAAAGAAGATATTAGTATAAACAAAGAAAGTAGTGGGCAATACAAACCTGTACATGCAGAAATAAAATAGTATAAGCATGATATTAGTAAGTCTAGGTAAAATAATTAACAAATGCAAACAAAAGAATACATGCATGATAACAAATAGTATAAGTGATGGGTTGTAAAACTAATAGGACATGGCATTTAATGCCCATCTCCTCAGCACAATGATATATATCTTCTCGGCCGAGTAAAATAAGCAAAGCAAGATTTCAGCCAACAATTTGAAACAAATATCTCTCCCTATTGTAATAAATAATATATCACATGTACAAACAAACACCTTCCTCTGTACCACTACTTCTTCCTATATATCAGTCTTCCCCATTGCTCATTTCGTTCACTTACAAAAGCTGAGCAAAAACTAAAATGAATACTATTTCAAAACTTAAACCAACTTCAATTTAAAACTTCAATTGGAACAGCAATGCAATCAACTACAACTTGAACAACCATTTAATCAGATCAAACAGAGATCAAAGAAGCAAGATTTCTATTGGAAAATCAAAGCCTGTGTCAACAGGAAGCAAGCTCTGTTCTTCTTAAATCAACTGTGAGCTAACTCCCCTTTGGTTTTGTTTATATATATTTTGATATCAGTGATTGATATTGGGTGTGTTGTGAGTTAGGTTGTATAAGTGTAGATATATCTGTATATCTATATATACAGGTAGGTATTGTTGTGTATATGGGCATGTTCATCTCTCTGGTTAAGTAACAGGTTAACCAATTCAAGGAAAAAAATTTCAAATCTTCATGTCTAAACCATTTCAGACTATAGTTTCTGAAGGAAATTTGTCTATAACCATGTAAAGTTATTTTTAAAACTAATATCAAGTAAAATATCTTAAGTAAATGTTGTGGAAATAATGATTTACAGGAAGAGCATCACAGTAAAAAAAAATTCAATCTGAAAAATCAATGTTAAAAATTTCAAGATAGGATAATATGATCACGTTCGTGCTTCGAAATGATGAATTTAGGTGGTCATTTCAGGATTTTTAGTTTGCAAAATCTTGGGAAATTGCTAGTTAGCCAGAAATTGGGTTCTGGGCAATTTCTGACGATCCTCTAATATTGGGGGGTCAGGGCTCGGTCTGGAGATAGGGGAAGGTACGGCGAGGGTGGGAAAGATGATCGGAGGTGTTCTCGTTGATGGCAGTGGCGTCGGCGCTCGTTTAATTTTTTTTAACCTAGTTTTAGCCACGCGAGAAATTTGCGCACCGCTGTCTCGTGAAAGCACCGAGCTGCACGCGGGTTTGGGGAATGGTAGAGGGGAGATAGTCGAGTTCGTGGTCGGAGTTTAGTGGCGAATGGTGGTCGGTGGTCGGAGAACTTGGCGTTGCCAGGTATGGGTGTGAAGGAAGACGCGGTTTCCAGGTTTGGGTTTTTGCTCATTTTTTTGAATTCGAAAAAAAAGAAGGGTGATGGCAACCTGGAAGTGGTGTGAGGAAGATGGTCGACTTGTTCGACTTTGCAACGAAGATCTGAGGCGATCATCGGTGTTGTGCACGTGCACGTGCACGTTTTGATTCCAGGGGAGTGTTTTTGAGTTTGGATGCTTCAGTTTATATGAATTGGAAAGAATGGGTTTACCTGATGCTACTTATGCTTAGTAAAGCTATAAAAAAAAGAAAAAAAAGGGGGAGCAACGTACGTGATGTTATAGGGAACTCGAAGCAAGGAGGCTCGGGTAGATGTTGTACAGGCTTCAAAGCCTGTTTTGATTTGAAATTTAAAAACTAAATTTAAATTTATAAACCAAGGTTTAAATTGAGTGTTGAAACAAAGTGCAAACCCAAATTCGAGTTCAGTTTTGGAAATGAAATAAAGGTTTATAAATTTAAATGTTAAAGTATATTTTTAAAAGATATGCATAAAGAATTTTTTTTTTAACTCTTGGAATTTCTTTATAACAAAATTTTTACTTTAACATGAGAAATTAAAAGTTAGAGATCATTTGGATTTTTTACTTTATTAAAGATAAATTGGTAATCATTTTAAAAGCTTGAAATTTAATTTGAAATCTAAAAGCAAATTTGAAAACAATGTTTCCAAACACATTATAAATAATTTAATCATAAGTATAAATGAGCTATACTTTAAGTAATAAAGATTTAATGAATTATAATTAGGTTAATTAAAATGAATAATTTAATTATTTAATTTATTAATGTTTGGATTAATTTATAATTAGAAATGATTAATAATGAAATAATCTAAGATAATTTCTTAAGAAAGTGATTAAGAAATATTATTAGTTAATCAGGATAATTAACTAAGGATTATTAAGTAACTGATTTAAAGTGATTAATGTTAATGATTTATTGGATTAAATAATTAGATAATCAATTATAAATGATTTAAATGTCATTACTTAATGAAAATAATCTAATCAGAATTGGATAATAAATTCATAAGTAATTAATTTAATTGGAGATAAATTGAATTACATAGTATTAAACGATAAATAAATCCTGTTTATAAATGATTATTGTATGCTTGAATTACTTATGAATGATCGTATTATATGTGATGCCTTGAATTGATTATCCTATCTGATTTGTGATATTTTGTTCTGTAGATTGAACTGTGTGTATTTATTTGCATCTGTATATTATCTGTGAATCTGTGAATGGACGATAAGCGTTAGAATTTATATCGCTTATCAACTACATTTCTGTGTTTTGATCTATGATGATTGAATGATGTTGCACTATTGTGTTAAACCCCTGGACCACACTTATACACACACAAATATGGATTTCACGAGGAAATCGATTTAGTCACAGATTTTTGAAAATAGTTTCAATTTGAATTTTTAAATTCAAATGGTTTGAAAATAAGATTGGGTCTAATGTGAAAAGCTTTTGAAATGAAATTTCAAAGGTGAAATTTATTTTTGAATAACTTGATAAAGTTTGAAATTTAAATAATTTGATTTAAATTTAAATTCAAAATGTGAAACTGAATTCTATAATTTGAAACTAGGGACTAAAGATGTTATACTAGTTATATATGAGTTAAGCTATTTTAAATGTATTAATTTGGGGATATAAACATAAATTGAGAACTTTAACTCGTGTAAATTAATTGGATTTTTCTGAAACGAAAACTGTTTTTTTTCACATAATAAAAGCTTTCACATAAGAAATGAACGTCCAATTTGTGTGAAAAAGAATTTCAAGTTTGAAAATGAAAATGACTTCCAAGTTTTGGAAACGGTTTGAAAGCTATAAGTTAAATCTTTGGTTTAAAGATTTAACGAGTTAATACAATAGAAATGAAATTGTTTTGGAAATCTATGAATTGATCTTTGTGAAATAAATCTTTTTGTCTAAAGATTTGAAATGGTAAATTGTTTAACCATTTGAAAGGAAGTTTTGCATTATTAAGTTGTGACTTAAATTGAAATCCCAATATCCATATGTTTTTGAAATATTGCGCTCACTATTCGGTTTAGCCGGGAGGGGACCTTTGTGTCATATATCCCATTCCGAATATGTGATACGTCGTTATGGATAGCAATTGAAGACCGGTGATGAAGACCGGATATTTTCAAAAACGAAAGGGTTTCTTGTCGATTGTCTCTGCACTGGCTGATCCCCGGTATAGAGATCTCCATATGTGATGGGAAATCCGGACGTGATTAGGGATTATCCGGAATTGCAAGGGCTTCTTTGGAAGTGCCTTCGGTTCTGTTCGAACCCAAAACAGACTTGTATGGATTGTGTGTCTGACATTACATTTTGAGATATAAAGCATATTTCTTTCAAATACATTTCTGTTGGTGGCGAAGAATTTATTCTTTTAGCTTAACACCCTTCTCTGAGACGTACGAGCTCAGAGGTTATGTAGTTGAAGGTTATCAGCGATATATTCCCAATTTGGTAATGTGACATGCTAAGAGTTGCTGTGAAATGATCATTGTTTGATCATTTGTGATATGATCATTTGTTTGATCATTTATCTTTGTGATCATTACTTTGATCATTTGTTGACCCAAAGCATGGCTTTGTACCAAAGCGTGGCTTTGTGGACGAGACTTCGTCGAGCCTCACACCCCGGAATGGTCAAAACAGGAAAAATGCGGCAAGGTTATTAGGGGGTATCGCCCCTTTAGGGTATGTTCATTTCCTTCTGGAAAGGGGTGGTATCATGGTATGGATCCCAGATACTTACTCATGTGGAAAACACTCTATTTACTATAGTGTGATGTTGGTTATCGAGCGCTCGGATAAAGGTCCTAAAGGACCGGGGGATGGCATACTCGTGTCAGTTGTTACCAAGTTAGGGGTAACCCGGCCTTGTGTTGGCAGAGATCCGGTTAGGTTCTCGGGACGTCATTCCAGAGGCGTTTCCATGTGGCAATGGGAAGTTCCTTGGCCTGACCATTTGTTGGAAATCCAAAGAAACAATACGAGCCTTGTACGGTTTTAGTTGTATTACCTGCTATGGAATGTGGCGGTAACCTGCTATTGAACATAGTAGCTATAGTAGGCATATGATAATGGTCGTATGTTGGCTAAGATTTATATTCTACTTTCGAAATGATTTTTTTACACTATGGACTAGCAATAATATCAAATGATTCTTTTTAATGCGTATCAAGCATCTTTGACTATCATAAGGAGAAATCTCCTCCGATTCTGCGTTTGCATTGTGTGTGTGTGCGGGAGGCCTTATGGTAGTCTCATTTTCTAAAAAGCATTGCGAATTTATTTAAAAATTATCCTATTCTTTGTTTTAAAGATAAATAACTGTTTTTAGTTCTCACACCAGTCACATGACTGACCTGGAGTTTATTGTTCCCTTCCTAAACTCTGAGTGCACACCAATTTCCCACACGGGCAGTCTAGAGTTTGGTTTTTCAGATAGTTAGGTCTAGTGGATTATCTGGAGTTAGTTCAGTCTTTGGTTCGCACCAGTCTTGCTTAGCATGGTGCATTGTTATGGGGAGTTCGAGCTATTGCTGGATTAGTTCTTGGAGATGGAGTTCAGATTTGGAGGTCTTCGTTGAAGACTATCTTAGAGTTATTTTCTTTCCGCTGCTATTTTCTTGTATCTCTGATGTATATTGATATTCATTGTAACATTCTGTTGTATCAAAGCTGTATATCAATGTATTATCCTTTTTATTCCGCTGTGTTATTTACTTAATGTGGTTATAAGCTCCGGCGAATCGGATTTGAACGGTCGAATCTACGGCATTCGAATACGATTTGAAGTATGGATGTCGATTTTCGAGCGGGCAAAATCCGTGACGTTACATTTCTTGTAATCTTCTTTACTTCCTATTAATAAACCACAAGGAATAGAGCATGATTACACATTAATTGGAAGCTAAAATTGAGTTTATAAATCAGTATTTACTCATTCACAAACCATATGATTGTAAACTAATGACATCTTCAATAAACCCCCAACAGTATTACTCTAAAAAAGACAAATAAAATGAATAAAAAAGGATCATTAAATTGAGCTTTTGGTTGGATAAAGAATCACTGAAAAATACTCGTGACAGAACAGTCATCATGAATGCACCATATGGTCTCGCTAAAAGATTTGCCATGGTAAGAGTAGTTAGCTGAAGAAAGAAATTTTGCTTTAAAACAAGGATAGTATTTGTTATGATTACTTCTTGAAAAGTCCACTTGATAATCTCTCTATAGCAGGAGGGCTGCAGTATAAGTTGCCAATAATTAGAACTTTCAGAACTGTATTAATTCGTAAACATAGACAATTACATTGTATTTATCGAAAAAACTAGAAATTTGAGGTCGTTTTGTACTTTGGTATTACATGGCCAAGGCCCCACCTAAACTTTTGATTTTCCTATTGTAATATGCTACTTTGGCAACTTAGGCCATACCTAAAAATGATGATTTTCCCCATCTCAACTAATATTTGTCAATTCCTTGTACTTTTTTATTGCTTGTGGATGATTATATTTAATACAATGGAAAGCGTGTCGTAATGAAGATGTGAGCTGGCTCCGCCATCGAGTCTGCATATGACTGTTCTTGCGTGCTTGCATGTATCTTCATGTATGAAAAAGTTTTTATATTCGTAGAGAAGGAACCAAGGGCATATATGGCTAAGGATGTGAGTGCATAATTTATTTTGAATAGGAGTAAAGAATTGGTAGCAATGATACTGATTTTTTATTCCTATTGGAAAAGAACGAAAATTAATATATTCTAAAATAATTAATTGGTGCATAATATGTAAGTTGTCCTACGGATATGCCATAAAGTGCGACAAATCAATTTGTTTGGTACGGCGTGTCGATATATCTAGTGACATTAGAAAATAAAATTTGCGCGGCTCAAAGTCTCCTATTTGTTAATAGTATATATTGTTGGATTTTTTTTTGACAGTAAGTGAATTATTAAAAAAATTGACTAAGTGTGTAAATTATCTCCTATATGTGAATAGTCCCACATAGTAGAATTATATGTAAGAATCAAGTATTTATACTTGATTCTTAGAGGCTAAGTTGGGTCCTTTGGGCACCCAATGATGCTCTTTTGTGAGGAGGGAGATCTTGCTTGGCCACCACACATGCGCGCGCCGATCGACCGACTCGACCCGACCTGGGCCGGGCTCGGGTTCGCGTTTGGGCTTGTGATGGTGTAACACTTATATTTTTGGTACAAATTTCTTAACCGTTTTTGACCGGGCTGGAATGGTAAAATCTAGCCAGACCCGTATTGAAGAACGTTATACAACGTTCATTATTTGACCCGTTATTTCTCAGATCCATTTTTCTTGACCACGTTTCCCCCAACCAGCAACGTTATTTTTTCATTCCACCTTGTTAACTGATAAGGAGACGAAACAGAAAGAACAACATCTCAATTTTCATTTTAAAAACAGAAAATAAATCGAGCAGTAGTTTTTTGAGTGCACACCGAGTCGCTTCGTCTGTGCAAACGAATGATACTGCAAAACCTATTGAGAGGCTGTTTTATCCTAGAGGCGGCGGTGATAGTTACGAACTGCTTGCACCAAGAGGAGATCGCCGAAACGTCTTCAAGAAAGTGACGTAGTCCACGACTCAGTCGAAGATAAACATTGTTTACAACAATTTGAAGACGATGCCAACAACGATGACTTCTGCTGCAGATCTAGATGTCGTTGCTCCCGCTTCACTCTTCCAAGTCCCGATGGTCTCTGTTGCGCCTTTCAGATTCGAGGGCCTCCATTTCAAACACTAGAGACAAAATATGGAATTCTTCCTAACCACGAGGAAGGTCGTGGCTGTGCTGACAACCGACAAACCGCAGCTGCCGGACAGGCCATACGAAGCAGACGTAGATCTGATGCGAGCCTGGACATAAAAATTGAAGGAGCTGCAGAACTGGACAGAGCAAGATTACCTGTGCCAGAACTTCATCTAAACGGCCTCAATGATGACCTCTACGACTACTACAACTCTGACAAGCTAGCCAAAGAGACCTGGGAAGCGCTGCAAAAGAAGTATGACACTGAAGAGGCTGGAGCGAAGAAATATGCAGTCAGTCGCTACCTCAAATACCAGATGACATATGACAGGTCAGTAGAGATGCAATCTCATGAGCTACAGAAAATTGCTCATGAGATAATCTCCGAAGGTATGAGTTTGGATGAACAATTTCAGATTGCTGTTATTATTGATAAATTGCCCCCAGGTTGGAAAGCCTTTAAAAATGTGCTTAGACACAAGACTAAGAAATTCTCTTTAGAGAGCTTGATCACTCGCCTCCGTATTGAGGAGGAGACTCGTAAGCAGGACCAGAAGGAGGAAGTGCTTGTTGTTACCAACAAAAACACTAAAATGTCCAAGCCCGCGGTTCTGAAATCGAATCCGAAAAACTTTAAGAATTAGAATCGCAACACAACAAACAGAATTGGAACCCGCAAGGGAACCAAAAAGGACAGCAGAAACCGACCTAAAAGAATGATCCTGGACAGTTGCTTCTGTGTTACAACTGTGGAAAACCAGGTTATATGGCACGCAAGTATAGGAACAGACCAGACTCTGCACCGTAGGCTAACCTGGCTAAGGAGCCTCTTACGGCTATGATTTCTGAGATTCATCTTCTTGGTGGATCAGAGGGTTGGTGGGTAGATACTGGTGCATCCCGCCATGTCTGATATGATCGTGCTATGTTCAGTGCATACACGGCTGCTGATGATCAGAAAGTGCTGCTGGGAGATTCTCACACCACTATAGTTGCTGGCATTGGAAATGTGGAAATAAATTTTACCTCTGGAAAGACAGTTCTTTTGAAAGATGTGATGCATACTCCAGAGATGAGAAAGAATTTGGTTTCTGGTTTTCTCCTTAATAAGGCTGGTTTGGCTCAAGTTATAGAGGCTGATTTGTATACTTTGACTTATAAGGGGATGTTTGTAGGGAATGGTTATCCTTGTGAGGGTATGTTTAAACTTAATGTTGAATCTAATAATGTACCCAGTTCTGCTTATATGTTGTGTAAGTTTAATATTTGGCACTCTAGATTATGTCATGTAAATAAGCGTATAATTCATAACATGATCACATTAGATTTGATTCCTAAAATGTCACAAACTGATTTTGATAAATGTGAATTCTGTAGTCAAGCAAAAATAACTAAGAAACCCCATAAATCAGTTGATAGATTTTCTGAACCCTTATACTTGATTCATTCTGACATATGTGAGCTAGATGGTACTTTGACTAGACATGGACACCGTTATTTTATCACTTTCATAGATGATACCTCTGATTTCACTTATGTATATCTTATGAGAAATAAAAGTGATGCATGTGATATGTTTAAATTATTTAAAATTGAAATCGAGAATCAATCAAAGAAGAAAATTAAGAGACTCATAGTGATAGAGGAACAGAATATGAATCTAGTCAATTTCTTGATTTCTATAAATTGCATGGTATAATACATGAGAGAACTGCACCTTATTCACCTGAAATGAACAGTAAAGCTGAAAGAAAGAATAAGACCTTTACTGAATTAGTTGTAGCTATTTTATTAAATTCGGGTGCAGCAAAACATTGGTGGGGGGATATTTTGTTGACTGTATGCTATGTATTGAATAGAATCCCTAAATCAAAAAGTAAGTTTCACCTTTTGAAATTTTAAGAAATTATAAACTGAATGTATCTTACTTTAGAACTTGGGGATTTTTGGCATATGTTCGTATACCCGACCCTAAGAGAATAATATTAGCAAGTAGAACATACGAATGTGTATTTATTGGCTATGCTATTAATAGCAAAGCATATAGATTTTATGACCAGAATACACATAATATAGTAGAATCTATTGATGCTGATTTTTATGAAAGTGAATTTCCTTTTAAATTGAGGAATAGTGGGGGCACGTCAAATAACACTGTGCCTATTAGAACAGAACTTAATGAATCTTCTGAAATTGAACCTAGAAAGAGTAAAAGAGCAAGAGTTGATAAAGATTTTGGCTTGGATTTTTGCACTTTTACTATAGAGGAGGATCCAACAAACCTCCACGAAGCCTTATCTTCATTAGAAGCCGATTTTTGGCAAGAGGCTATAAATGATGAGATTGATTCCTTGAAATCCAATAAGACTTGGCACTTAGTAGATTTACCACCTGGTTGTAAGTCTATAAGTTGTAAATGGGTACTTAAAAAGAAATTAAAACCTGATGGAACAGTTGAAAACTATAAAACCCGTTTGGTAGCTAAAGGTTTTAGGCAAAGAGAAAATATAGACTTTTTTGATACTTTTTCATCTGTAACTAGAATCACATCCATTCGAGTACTAATTTCATTAGCATCTATTTATAATTTAATTATACACCAAATGGATGTTAAAACTGCTTTTTTAAATGGTGAATTAGAAAAGGAAATTTATATGGACCAACCTGAAGGCTTTGTTATTCCTGGTCAAGAACATAAAATTTGCAAATTTGATAAATCATTATACGGTTTAAAACAAGCAGCTAAACAATCGCATGAAAAATTTGATAACCTAATAATCTCAAATGGTTTCAAAGTTAATGAAAGTGACAAATGCATCTATTATAAATCTGAAAATGACATTTGCACTATAATATGTTTGTATGTAGATGATCTACTTATTTTTGGATAAAACATTCATGCCATAAACACTGTTAAATCTTTGTTAAGTGCCAATTTTGATATGAAAGATCTAGGTGAAGCGAGTGTAATCCTTGGTATTAAGATTACTAGGTCCGAAAAGGGACTTTCTTTGGATCAATCTCATTATATTGAGAAGATCTTAAAGAAATACAATTACTTTGACTATAAACCTGCATGTACACCATATGATCCTAATGTAAAGCTTTTCAAGAACACTGGTGAAGGTGTAAGACAGTCTGATTATGCGAGCATCATTGGCAGCCTTCGGTATGCCACTGATTGTACTAGACCCGACATTGCCCATATCATGGGATTATTATGCAGGTTTACTAGTAGACCTAGTATAGAGCATTGGCACGCTATTGAGAGGGTCATGAGATACCTAAAACGAACCATGAACCTTGGATTACATTATGAAAAGTTTCCAGCTGTTCTTGAAGGTTACACCGATGCAGACTGGAATACTTTATCTGATGACAAAGCCAACCAGTGGCTATATCTTTAGCATTGCTGGAGGAGCTGTTTCTTGGAAATCAAAGAAACAGACTATTTTGGCTCAGTCTACTATGGAGTCTGAGATGGTAGCACTAGCCACAGCAAGTGAGGAAGCAGAGTACTTAAGAAATCTGCCAGCTGAGATTCCTTTATGGAAAAAACCGATACCAGCTGTGTTGATCCATTGCGATAGTACCACGGCTATTGCAAAAGTTCAGAACCGTTATTACAACGGTAAGAGACGACTGATACGTCGTAAGCACAACACTGTTAGAGAGCTACTCTCTTCAGGAGCTGTTAGAGTGGATCACATACGCAGTGACGAGAATTTGGCAGATCCTTTGACGAAAGGACTGGCCAGAGAGAAAGTCCTTATGACTTCTAAAAAAAGGGGACTATTGCCCTTAGATTTCTGAGTCACACACAATGGTAACCCAACCTAATGCTGGAGATCCCAAGAACTAGGTTCAATGGGTAAGAACAAGTTGTGAAGTGATATGAGTTGAACATGCTATTTTTTTCATCCATATAGAAGAATGTATTCCTGAAGTGATTAGAGGATGAGTTAATAGAAACTCTTAATGAGATCTATACTCCATTTGGAGTGGAGTACCTACCTTCAGGAGTACTCTTGATAGACTCACCTGTGTGAATGTGGAAATTTGGCCGTTTCCTATGGATTTTTGGGCAAAACTCCTAGAGCATTCACTAAACTGGGATAGACGTGCATGGCCATAAATGCACGGGCTTATTTGATTGCACTCTAGAAAGATTGTGTGTGGTCTGATGTCAGGAATAGAGTTCAAGACTACGTGTCACTCTAGTAAAAACTGAATCTTATTCACTATGCAAAGGTTCAAGTCGAACGACACCTTTGTTTATGCACAATCTTATGTTTTCAGAAATTGCTCGAAAATATTTTAAAAAAATTCAAGTGGGGGATTGTTGGAATTTTTTTTGAAAGTAAGTGAATTATTAAAAAAATTGACTAAGTGTGTAAATTATCTCCTACATGTGAATAGTCCCACATAGTAGGATTATATGTAAGAATCAAGTATTTATACTTGATTCTTAGAGGCTAAGTTGGGCCTTTTGGGCACCCAATGATGCTCTTTTGTGAGGAGGGAGATCTTGCTTGACCACCACACACGCGCGCGCCGACCGACCGACTCGACCCGACCCGACCCGGGCCGGGCTCGGGTTAGGGTTCGGGCTTGTAGTGGTGTAACACTTATATTTTTGGTACAAATTTCTTAACCGTTTTTGACCGGGCTGGAACGGTAAAATCTAGCCGGACCCGTATTGAAGAACGTTATACAACGTTCATTATTTGACCCGTTATTTCTCAGATTCGTTTTTCTTGACCACGTTTCCCCCAATCAGCAACGTTCTTTTTTCATTCCGCCTTCTTAACTGATAACGAGACGAAACAGAAAGAACAACATCTCAATTTTCATTTTAAAAACAGAAAAAAATCGAGCAATAGTTTTTTGAGTGCACACCGAGTCGCTTCGTCTGTGCAAACGAATCGATACCGCAAAACCTATTGAGAGGCTGTTTTATCCTAGAGGCAGCGGTGATAGTTATGAACTGCTTGCACCAAAGAGCAGATCGCCGAAACGTCTTCAAGAAAGTGACGTAGTCCATGACTCGGCTGAAGATAAACATTGTTTCCAACAGATATGATCCTTACTCTTTGATTGTGCTAATATTTAAGTCATTAAGGTAACCAGCTTGCAAAGTACATTCAAAAAAATGCTTCAGTCATATCTCAGCTTTATAGGTTGAGACGTGAACTTTCGGTAACATGTTTAAAATGGTTCAATTGTTGCATTTATGTCATAGACACATTGACAGTTGTGTTTGAAAACAGAATGCAAGGTACACGTGTTTCTCTAACTGTCACTGAATTTGATATGGCCACATGCAAGAATAGAGTTATATGCCTCGCTATTGTGATGTTGTTTCCACTGTAAAGTGCTTTTGAGATTGATGATGGTATAATACCCATGATATAATTTGTTCCACTACTCATTCATATTAACTGTATTAATAATTGATGTTGGATATAATGCAGTGAGGCTCAACGAATTTCAATACCATAACTCATCCCAAAAGTTAGATAATGTCTGGACTGTGTCGTAACTAACATAGTTCGTTATGTTTGGACTTTGGATTTTAAAAATAGCTCCCACCAAAAAAAGAGAAGCCACCAATTGTTCAACACTTTAATGTTGGAAAACGAGGGAGTTTCATTGTTCATTTTGAGGGGCTCGTGAAATGCAATTAAATAGTACAATAGAAAACATGCCATGTGTACATGCATCCTTTATTTAGCTCAACAATGGCATAGACAGCAGAACCGCAAATCTTCTCTCTTGGAAAAATAAGTGGTTAAAACTTAATTTGTGGCTCAGATATGGTTATTACTTGATGTGCTACAATAATCATGATTGATCATAAGCAGACAAAAATTACACTATGTTGGATTCAGTTGAAAACAAGACAAATGCATTTGTTTGTGCTTTAAGAATAAAACCGTGCAACTTGGTTTACTTTAACCTACTCTTTTGTGTCCTACAGAGCCAACCGGAGCATCAATAGACGATCTCATTTTCTTAATCCTTTCCAATTTCTATTCAATTTTCTTATGGTAACGCTAATAGTAAGCAGACATAATTTATATTTAACTAAGAAGAAAAGAATGTAGACAACCAACTCAGCTTCATACCTTTCTAAATGAAATATATAAATCAAAACAACATGCAAAACATATGTGCCTCTTATATAATGGATGAGAAATGAGAACATTTTGAGCTATAAGGAAGGTTAGCATCTTTCTATACAACAAGGGAACATCCAGAGGAAATGCCAGCCTCCATTAATTGTAGAACAGTTACCTATAAATAACAAATATTAACATAAATTTATACGAATGGAAAACAATAATCGAACATATTCTCTTGTCAATCACAAACCTCATCATATAGTTTAAATTTTACACATAGTATCAGCATCAAAATGATTGTAGGCAAAAAGCTTGGAACATGAACTACAATTTGATTTGTCAAACTAAAAACATGTCATTGCCAAACATCCACATGTGAGTTTTAAGTTGTGATAACCAAAGTACAAAAGTTCACTACCCAACAAAATCACATTTAAGGAAGATCAGGGAAATGGTTGAAATACCATTCTAAGTGATTTTAATCTACCTTGCACTCCAAACATATCATCAAATATTATTAGTCCAGCTTATGCAAAAAATAAAAATATAATTTATTGCGACCTCATATTTTGTCCTTCGTGAAAACAAGATAAGAAACAAAATCAAGCTTTGGTTTCTAGAGTCAAGTTTTCTACATTGAGTGTAATATGAAAATATAAAAAGACAACTTAGCCACTACCTGGTTGGTCGTGATGTGACCACAGAGTTTACTGCCAAATTCGTGATGTATCGCCATCTGACCATATCCCATTCCATATTCTAAGCTAATAAAAAAATAACACCAACTTTCATCAATTCAGTAGAATTTTATTACACCTTTGATTCTTCTTGTCCTTAAATAATATTACCCACCCTACAATTAAAAGCTCTTTACATGGACCAGATCTCTGTATCTAATCTCTTTTTAAAGTGCCAGCATTCACATACCTTTTTGAGACAGTATACTCTTTTCGCTTGCTGAAAAGAGTGTGATTCGCCAGTAAATATTATTATTTAAGTATTCACATTTTATGATAGAGTATGAGGGTAGCATTCTTTGGATATAAACATGAAAAAAATGAAAATTTGTACCGAGGATAAATCTAGATCTGAATTTAATTCCAATGACTACTGACTTTATTTCATGCTTGAATGATACTTTTTTTCACTGAATTGAGTCCACTGCCAAAATGTTTGTCACAGGGACAATTTCATAAAAGAGAGAGATAGATTAACGGGAAAATAAGAAGCGAGTTTTATTTTATATTTTACGTGTCATTTAAACAAGCAAAAAACAAAACAAAACAAAACAAAAATTAAAATGTGATGTTACTGCAAATAAAATAAATTGTCTTTAGATGGTGTCGGTTAAGCAAAATATCCCTATAAAAAAATTTAAGACCACGCAAAGGAAAATAAAGGAACGAGTACCTGTAAAAATCTCGAAATTGTAGTTTAATTCAAGAGATGTTTTTAGTACTTTTTACGTCAAAGCAAAAGTAATATTCTATTTTGTGACAGATTCATGTAGTTCAAACAAATACTCTAAATTGTATGATAACTTGAATATTGCCTTTTTTTAAATTATTCTAGAAAGTAGAGGCAGTAAGTGTTGGCCGCTATTATAAGAAGCATTTACCCTCTTGAATACATGATTGAAACATGTATAGGTTATATTGAAACATGTATATAGAGGTGATATATTAATCATATAGAAACTAGAGTGACGCAAGCAATGCGTTCTTATCTATCATGATAAAAAATATTAAAATTTCCCAGAAATTTCTTGAATTATATAAACATACTACTTGACTATGCAAACTATTCTTCGAGTTTGAGTTTTCCCCAATTTAACTTTTAAAATCTATGTTGTTAGAAGACTTACCATTTGAAATCGACGACGTGGACAACCTAACGATTGAAATTTCAATCATCTTTCAAAGACTAGAGCCGATTACATGCAATTTTATGGTGGTGGAGACTACGCCTCTTCACGTAACGACGATTAGGATTTTGTGGCAGTGCGAGAAGCGATGATGCACTCTCTTATAGTAGCAACTATTAGGATTTGAATTTGGACCTTTTGTTTCTTGGGCTTAGGCACCTTGACCTTCGCAATCTCCTTCTATTTCTTCGGTTCTAAAAGACATGATTTTGGAATTTCTGGGATTTGAGGGAAAATAGGGTTTGGTGTTTTCTTTTTAGTGGGAAAGGTGGAGACAACATTTACAAAACGAAAAGTGAAATAGGGAAAGAGAAGCCTCATTAAATTTCATTAAAATGAAGTCAAACACATAGTGTCATTTGTATGTTATTCTTATCCAAAATTAATCAATGATAGCAACAACCTCTAAACTATTGTTCGTTTATGCCATTAATACTAGTTTTTTTTGTAGTGGTGAGTGCATGTGTAACATAATAATCCATGAAAGGTATAGTATGCACATATGTAGATGTTGGAATTTATATCGCAACAGACATATTAGCCCATTTTGTATGTCATGTATGTTGCCCAAATGTGTGCATGTATATGTGTTACAGGATATATATATATATATATATATATATATATATATATATATAGACACACACATATGTATGTATAAATATATTATTATAATATATGAACATAAAACATTTATATATATGTGTGTATATATAGAAAGAGAGAGAAAAATTATTAAAAATTATTTATAATTCAAAATTAACTTAGTTTTGCAAACATAATAATTTTAATATTTTAATTTGTATATATTATGAATAAAATAATGTTTTCATCGATAATAATTAACATAAAATAATTTATTGATGAAATTTCAAATTTTAACATTTTTGAAAATCTAGAATCATAAAATAGGGCTTAGGAAAAATCTAAAAAAAAATAAAAGTTGAATTATTAATTTTAAAAACAAATACGTTGATTTTGGAATTAATTATTTAATATAAAATAATATATTACTAAAAATTCAAATTCAAAAATTTCATAAACTCTAGGGTCATGAATGAAAGGTTACAAAAAAATTTGAAGAATTTTCCAATTAAATTATTATTTTTAATAAATCATAAATAGTTTTTATAAAATATTATTAATTATTAAAAATAATAAACTTTATTATAAAAACTCTTGTTTTTTTTCTATATGTTTCTGAAATGATATAATATATTTTTTAAATATAAAATTAAATTTTTAATGCAGTAATTATTTTAGTGAAAATAAGGGACACATCCTTAAAATCTCAAAACATCCTCCTCATACAAAACATATAAATTACATCCCAGTTTTCAAATATTACAATTTTATTCCCTACAATGCCCCTCTTCTCCATTGCAGCAATGTTGATTCTTCATATATATATATATACATATACATACATACATACATATATATATATATATATATATATATGCATGTTATTCTCACATCCGTAATTAAAATTTGCACCCTATTAATTATAAATCTTTAAAACGCAATAACTTAATGTAGCAACGACGGATTAACAAATCATTTTCACCATTAAATCATAAATTTTATTATCTTTCTAAGGAGTGGCACTATGCATATTAATAATCAATTATACGCAATAATTGCAGAAATGTCTGCAATTATACCATATAATTGCAGAAATGTCTTAAATTTATGCAATAGTCGCAAATATTTTTGCAACTTTATGCATTAATTACAGACATGTCCGCAATTATACCATATAATTGCGAAAATGTCTGCAATTATATGGAAAAGTTACAACTATATGCAACTATACGCAATTATTGCTGACATGTCTACAATTATACCATATAGTTGTAGAAATGTCTGTAATTATATGTAATAGTTGCAATGGCATGGAATAATTGCAGACATGTATGCAATTCTACCATATAATTGTAGAAATATTTGCAATTATATGCAATAGTTGCAGATAATTCTGCAACTATATGAAATAATTGCAAACATGTCTGCAATTATATGCAATAGTTGCAGATTTGAAGAAAAATCGAAGATGTTTAAATTTTGCAGAATTATTTGCAAATATATGGAATAATTGCACCTTTACTGCAAATATGATTATTTGGCATCAACAATGGATCTCATTTTAAAGATCAATTTTTTTTTATTATTTGGTGAAAATGGTATGTTGATCCGATGTTTCTACAAAAAGTTATACGCGTTTAAAATGTTAAAAATATAAAGGATATTTGGATCTTTATGCGTACGTGAATTTGAAAATAAGGACTAGAAACTTGTTGAAAAAACGAAGGAAAGTTTTGTGTATTTTCAAACCTTACCAAGGATGTATGCCAAAAGCGCCAATTATTTTATATATAATAAACCATTCAAAAATTCAATAAATGTTAACTTAAAAATTTGAATGTATAAAAATTTGTTTGTTATACTATTTTATATATGCATATATGCTATTATGAGAGAGAAATATACACTAATATATATATATATATATATATGAATTTATTAATATATATATATATATATATGTATGTATGTATAACAATTATTAATGACAAAAATTGATTTTGTACAGTAACCAACATTTATCTATACATAAATCAAGTAGCATAATAAACAAATTGTGCAAATAGCCAAACTGATTTGTGACAACCACGTCTACTTACAAAATCTCACCTAACTAAACATATAGTAACAATATATCTAAAAAAATATGAAATTGCTCATTATAGGATCATAGAATATAATTTAATTATAGTATTATGAATTAAATTACCAATTTAATCATGCCTTTGAATCCACATTGAAGCAATGACTTCCTTTCATTTTACAGTTCTTGGTTCGTCATATTACAATTCCGGAATCACCGACCTTTAACATCGAATAGTATTATTTTTAGTTGAAATATATTTGAGAATTTTGGAGTGGATTAAGAGCTATGTTTTAACCAGCAATGTAGAAGGTGATGGCGGAGAAAAAGGTTAGTTATTATTTTTAGAGACACACACACACATACATATAGGGTTGTATTAGAGAGAAATGAAGAAAATCTTTTTACCATTCTCACTTTATCCCAACCCATTATCTTCAAGCCAATTCCCTATATTTTAGCCACCCATAGACCTTTCCAAAACCATAATTTTGCAGCCCTAACTATGGGCCTTAAACCCATATAAGCCCAAACCAAAATACTATGCAATTAAATCGAATTTAATCGTTTGTCGATATTGTATATCGATCGATATATTTATAACTATTATAAATATATATAATATTATTTGTTTCTCAAATCATATTCAAATTTTATAATTAATATTTCATAAATATTAATTAATTTATAACAATTATAAACTAATTAAATCGTTCGGTCTTAAGAGAATTCATCATTTCGGCTATGTAACTTTTGGGGCGTAAATTTAGTCACCGATTAACATCGAACTATTCTAATGTAAACGTTCATACGTCACTTAGCAGATGGTGTGACATTATGGCCAAATTTATCGCTTATTCATTTTTGGTAAAATCCAATTTTAGTTTAATTAACGTTACCCGGTTGTGACATTTGTTTACACCAATTCTCTTCGTCAAAACTATATCACTTTTTTGACTTATGGAACTTGGTAATGGTCAAAATTCCACCCTCATCCACATTCAACTTTATAGTCTAAATACAAAGTCCTTGGTTCAGTGATAACAATTATTAGTACCGAAATGGTTTGGCCAGAGACTTTGACTCTGAGTTGATTGTGATACTAACCGCATATAACCGAGGAGACGAATCCTCTCTTAAATAGTGTTTTACTTTCAATACTTCCACTCGACCCAACTATAGTGACTCGTTGGACGTCATGTCATGATTTGTTTATTATCAAAGCGGAGCTTTCATATTGAAGATCCATAGTATTCTCAAGTTGAGAGAACTGTGTAAATCAGTCACATCGATATTTTCTGTTTGACCTTAGTTATATTAACCAACAGAAATCTATCGAGTGAGTCGTTTCATAGTTATCCAATTACTATTAGTACGTAACCCCTAAGTGCCTCGAGAAGTCATGAGTAATACACTATCCAACATTTGAAGAGCGCTACGTACTTCAGTCTCAATCGATACATCGATATCTAGTCTCGATGCATCTGGACTAGGAATATTTAAAATGGTATGTTTGTTTCGTTGTGATAAGTTACTCATGGTTAGAACACTTTGTAACTACTATCACAAAATATACCATTTATGGACTTTTCTATTAATATTAATTTTAATTAAGTTAATTAATTATTATAATCACATTATATCAAGTATATAATAGGAAGTAAATATCTTTATGTCGAACAAAATTGTTCAACGAGTTAGATGTATGTAACAAATTACATAATTACCCTTAGGGCATATCCCTAACTCTATCATATGTAAAGGTGTAAACTTTGTAATTCTTACACAACATACAACTAGTTTTCACAACCATATCATCAACATACTATACACTGACAAGTGCCATTGTTCCAGTGGTTAAGTGATTCGACTTTGGTGTGAGAGGTCACAAATTCGAAACTTACATAGCATGATTCGAATATTTATTGACATATGATTTGTTGTCCTAATGACATCTTGTATTTAAGTACCATTTCAAAAAAAACATACTATACACCAGCATCACATTCGTACAACCAAACATACCACTTTAAACATCCAAACACAATATTTAACATCAAAACTATGCTAACTACAAATCGCAAACGTATATCATTATCATAAAATGATATTTTGACAACATGAACTATGGATTTCCACAACATATAATCTATGGAAATAAAGTTAGTTTTATCTAAAAATGAGATAGTGTTACTCACAAAAAATCTTTGAAACCTGAAACGCCTTAGATGCACAAAAATCATCCCAAAAATATGTCAACTTCCACGTGATTTTTGGACATATTACTCTCTGATTTTAAAAAAGCAATCAAAATGGAAGTTTTAGAAATGTTTTTCTCTACAAACTAAAAAAAAGAATCACTCAAACCTGATTTCTTTTGAGGTAGATATGATCCAAAGAAGGAGAGCTATTTTCGGACCTGAATTTCCGAATTTAAAAGTACACTGCAAAGAAATGAGATTTTTACATATCTAAGCTTGAAATTTGAAGAAGCGTTAAAGTAGAAAGTTGCAGCTATCGAAATTTTATACGAATTGAAAAAAAATGTTGATTTTGGTGTAAAATAGAGGAAGTTGTGGCCGAATAAAGTGTAGAAAAATGGAGAAGAAAAGAGTTTTAAAACAAGTTTGCATCTTTAAAATAATTTAAATATTTTGATGCAAAAAAAACTTGAAACTAAAATAAGAAGTCATGAAATTATAGAGAAAGCTTTAGGGAAATGGAATTGGAGAAGTAAATGAAAATACGGTGAAGGGGTTGTGTATTTATAGACTAAAGAAAGTAAGGAAAATACTAAAATATCCTTTGAATTAATTAACATAACATGTCATGATTTTATGTGGTCACTCACCACCTACTCTCCCGTCTAGTCAAATACATCATTCCCCCTCTCTAGCCACATCCCCTAGGCTCACACTTTGATGAGGATGATGGTACGAAAGAAATGACAAGAGAGAGGTATGTATTTGGTAAATATACAAGTATATATGTTATTATTTTTAAAACCTTGATTTGTCACATCACTTTCTAAACATAATTAACATAAGGTAATATATTATTAAGTGTATTATTATATGGTTAATTTTCTACTATATATGTATGTATATAGTGTAACGACCCGTAAATTTTTGATAATAAAATTTGTTATTTCAACAAGATTTTGTAATTTAATTTGGAAAGAAATAAAAAAAACTTTAGAATTTAATATTGAGATAAAAGCTAAAATGAAATATAGCAATGGTAATTAAAACTAATTATTAATAATTTGAGTAAAATTATAATAAATGAAGTAGTGAAAGTGTTATATCTGGTTATAAATTGAAAAATTCTAATAAATGAAGTAGTGAAAGTGTTATACCTGGTTATAAATTGAATATGAAAAAATAACAGTAAGTATTGCATTTATTTTTAAAATAACACATTGTTAATAGTAATTGAATGTAAATTAAGGTAATAATGTTAATGCAAGATGATAAATAACTAATTTAGTGCAATCCTAATTGATTGAAACAATTGTAAGGTTGTAATTGATTGTAATTAGTAAGTTAGGAAATAAATTCAAAGTTATATTAATTGATGAAATAATACATAATAAATTGTAATTTGATAGAATCATTATTAGATAAGTAATTATAATGTAACATCCCGCCGTTTCGCACACTTTAAACCGACACACATGACGATTCAAACCATACGGAAGGGCGGATTGTAATGGGGTAAATAAGAAAAACAGAGAAGAAATAAAACAAAACAGAATCTCACAGCGGAAGAATAAAATATAATAATCAAATATACAGTTCATGAAACTGTTTTACAAAATATTTTATTTTACTTGTACAATGAATATCAGAGTTACCCATACCAATACTATCAATGCAACGGAATTAAATGGTGTAGTGAAATAATATAGTAGATACTAGTAATGCAAATCTTTGTCTTCATCCTCCAGAGCTAAATCCTCAAATCCTGAAACGCTCGGACTGACCCGAGCGAATTTGAAAAGACAAAAACACTCAAGTCAGAACTAAAAGATCTTATGTGAGTAAAATTTACAGAAATAAATATGAGTACAGTAACTCAAGAGATGCTCGGGATTTACATCTCCTAAGGGTCCGTTAAACTATTTACTATGTAGTATATTGCGCTATTATAATAATGTCTATTTATAAAATAAACTTACTTTTTAATAGCGTTAAGGGGTTACCCATATAGCCCTTAACACAGAATATATTCCCATAGTCTATACAGTACCGTAATCTCCCCCGTAATGGGTGTCGTCAGAGGGCACTCCATAGGTATGGTACAAAACAAAACTCGTAGTAAAGGCTCGGTATGGTAGGTGACACGGCACAACTAGGCAATGCCAGGGTAGATATACCAATTGCTATCCGGGCTGGTGGAAACGCGTAGCCGTAGTTACCGCCCACCTCGAACAAACTCCCCCAAAATCAAAAATAGAAGTGGCCACTGAATCAATCCAAAGTCAAAGTATAATATCGAAGAGGAGCGTCCGATCAGAGGTATGACCTCATTGGCCCGAGAATCACTCCTGTTTTAGCCACCTTATGCCAACTCACGGGAGTCGGGTCCACCTATTTACCTTACAGGAAACGTCGCCACCACCTACTTCATTCTGGAATCTCCACCGCGTACACGGTTAGTCAAAGTGGTTTTCGGTATCGACAGAGAGTATGTCCATATCCGATCCCGGTCTCTTTGCCAACTCATCGTTATTATAACACCGCGGTCATTTAAAATAATTTATACTTTAAAACCAGAATAAAAATTCCATTTCAAAACTATGAATACGATATCATCTTAAAACCCAAAACAATATGATATCATTTTATCCAAATATATTTCTTTTCCAAAATCATACTGCTTTAAAATTTAAAATATCTGGAAACCAAATATTTGACTTATACTTTCAAAGCATAATATTTCGAAATTCAAAATTTTAAAACCATAACTTCTAAAACTTGAATGGTTTGGATATTCAACGAATGTAAAATAAATGGTTTAACTTTAAAGTTACTTTGTAAAGAAAAATAATTTCCATGGCTTTTCAAATATATTTCTTTATTTAAAGTTTAAACCATAATTTAAATATCACTTCAAGTTCCAAAAACCCCTTCAATTTCTATATATATATATCCATTTGGAGTATTAATATTTCAAAACTAAAGTTGGATTTTCTTCTTTCAACAATTAATATTCTATTATTTAGTCTTGAATATTCATATAAATTCCATAAATAAAACTCCAATTTCTAGCAATTAAATATTTTCTCAAATTTACTTTATACTAGAATTTTCATTTTTAATTCATCTTGGAAAATCCAGTTATAAATATCATACCTTAAAATTTCCAAACTTAAACATATAAGATAAATTTCCAAATTCCATTTTCTCAATTTTTCATTTTTATTCAACAGGTTTATACACAACTTAATTTTCAAATTTTTAACTTCATATGTATATATATCGAAGAATAATATTTTATAAAATATCAAAATCAAATTTTTTATAAACCGTATCCCATCCAAACTATAGAAATCACTTTAAAATAATTTATTTATAGACCACGGTGCCTGTATATAATTTTCTATCCTATGGTCAAGTGATACGGATATTTATCATTTCAATCCGCAATTTAAAAATAAAACTTTGCGGTTGTATATCATTTCAAACTACAATCCCGAATGAAACGAAAAATGCATGATAACTTGCAGCTTATACAATATAATTATAGCATTCATTTATCCAAATATCAATCATCAATCATCAATTGCAATCATCATCCAATTTTAAACAATCATTGATACATAGCATATGAATTATACAAGAATTAATAACAGATTATTAACTAGCAGTTTCTATTCCAAAATAAATTTAATGACTGTTAACTAGCAGTTTATGTGCAAAAATAAATTCTACCTGTCAAATTTTATGCAATAAATAAACTAAATTAACAGTTAAGTTAAATAAATGCGATTTAACAGATATGCTGAATAAAACACGCCAACAGTCATAAATAAATTTCTACTCATATTTAAAATAAATTTAACAAACATAAAAACTTTTAGAAGTTGTGAGTGGGTTAAAAGACTCACCTTTTGAATTTAAATCGAATTTAAATCCGATTTAAACCCAAAAATTCGACGGTCTCCGAATTGGTCCAAACTAGTTCCAAACTGTCCGGAATTTAATTACGATCCTAACAAAAAAAGTTTCGCGTGAATCCGAGGTCGTATGAAAAAGTTATGCGATTTAAACGATTTGAAAATCAAAATAAATTATAAAACAAAACAAACCTTAATTAAATACTCGCCACGTCACTATCGTCTTCCACGCGCTTTGGCTACAGAAGCACGCGAATATGTTTCCAGACCGAATCCAAAACGGAAAACGAACACCGCCAGTAGATTGCGTATTCTGAGAACTCCAACATATAATTTTTCTGGAATTTTTAGAGGAGTTTGAATTTTTGACTTTTATTTGGATTGAAACTGGATCTAGAAATTGTCTGTTGCCATTGAAGAAGAGAAGAAGTTGAAGAAGAGACTATACAGAGGAATGAAGATGGAGGCTAGGGTTTCACCGCCTATTTATAGATAGATCGCAAAAGAATAGGTGTGCACGAATTTTAACGTGCAAACGGAGGTGGTCCCAAAAGATAAATAATATTAATTACACACGTTATGGATTTAGGAAATAAATAAATTCCTTATCATTTACATTTTATTTTAAACGTATTTACAAATGTAAATCTAGACGTTACGTTTACGTTTCAAAATATATCCACAATTTTATTAATTTCCAAATTGATCTAAACAAATTTAGATGTAAATTAAAAGCTGATAAGTCTATCCATTGCAGTGTTAATTTCTCCACTTCCTTATATTTAGAATGGAAGCGTTCACTTTATTTCCTCAACATTCTTTTATTTTCCTTAAAATGCTTATTTGTTACTTGCAATTCATAATGTAAACATTCTTGTATTCTAAAATGATCAACTTATACAATATTAAATCAATTCTTATATTTCCAAATAATGTACATTCATAATGAAAACATTCTTACATAAATTTTATTAATTGCACTTTGTTTCTTTTCCTTTTTCAATTGAAAGATTTTAATAAATTTATTTCCAATTAATTTTAATCTTCCACTTCACAACAGACCCTAATTGATGAAATCAATTAAATAAATACGTGAACATTGTAATCCTTATTTATAGTCAAGCAAACATGTTTATAAAATTACAGTTTTCAACAAGCATTAAATAACGTACTAAATAAATCTTTTTCTCTGTTCAATTAAATAATCAAATGTTTATTCCATCTAAAAATTTTAAGTAGAAGGATTCCATGTAGGGTTCAAAATCTATTATTTTAGTATCCTTGAATTTTAGTTTAATCTCTA
The DNA here is from genome assembly GCA_030765085.1 of Allium cepa. Lineage (NCBI taxonomy): Eukaryota > Viridiplantae > Streptophyta > Magnoliopsida > Asparagales > Amaryllidaceae > Allium > Allium cepa. The sequence goes on along the minus strand of CM060945.1, from coordinate 117,232,766 downwards.
TAAACGAAATATTTAAACGTTAATTTCATTTATTTTGCAATACTTAATTAAACCAAAATATCGTTTTCTAAACTTAAATCTATGCTCCCATTGATTCATTCAATTTGCACTTATTATGCATTATTTTAACAACTCATTTATAACTTTGAATCTATTCCCCAAATTTCACATTTCTATCATTATATACATTTGAATTCCATCCTATTTAATATTTCAAATATTACGTCATTATCATTAATGAAATAAATATATTGTTAATTATTGCAATTGATTTTCCGTTATAACTTAATATACTAAATAGGTGGTAAATCTTAAATACTTGTTCTCATTAACGATTTATTTCTACTTACAAATTAATGCAATTATTACCTATTTCCATCTTTATCTCCAATTAACGTAAAATGTTATATTCAAATTCCATAAATTTCAATAGATTCAAATTATCATATCTATGAAGAACATTTACGTTATTATCCATTTATTGCCTTAACTTATTCAACGTAACATTTAATTTATATTTAATGCAATGATTTCCAAATCAATTGAATTGAATTAAATATATATGTATCACTCATAATAACTTGTGGTCACAACTCTTGATCACCATTAATAAGTTTATTATTTACAATCCAATAATCGCCATTCTATATATATATACGAATTAACTAATTCAATATTTCCATTTCGTTTTCCTATCCTAAATTTATTACTAAGTGTATTTACTCCATTCTAACAAGTTGGAATTCCATTTTTACTATACAATCATTTCCCTATTCACTTTTATTACTAACCCATCATCAATGCATTTATTGTCTTTTATTGATTTAATCAATTTACCCCGTATTCCCTTAAACTCATACTAACGAAACATTCAATTCTATTTATCTCATAAACTCCATTTCATAAATCTACCTGCAATTTCTACCTAGAAATAAGGTTACATTTCCGTTGAAAATACATTTACAACTTACGTTACTACATTAATAGTTAGTAACGTTTATATCATCAACCATCACTTATGAATAATTAGCGTTTCCTATTTATTTTGTTACATTCACTTATATTCATTTATGAATAAATTGGTATTCCCTTTAACCTATTATTACTAACTTTAATTATTGCAATTCATTTATCTAACATAAATTTTGAATCTATTTCCAAATTTTCACATTTCAATTAATTAACACCTTACAATAGTTTACAAAAAAAAGGGATTGTACTAATTACATTATTTTCTTGCATTACTTTATTACCTCTGTTTATATTCAATTTCCGTAAATCAATATTTTATTCCATTGACAAATTCAATACTTGCAACAATTTCCACTATTACTATTAATTGCAATATATAATTTAATTTGCAAATTTTAATTACCTTTGATACATCAAATTTCAATATTTTCTTTCATATAAATTAATAAGATTTTTATTTCTTTCTAAATTTTAAAATAAAATCCTATTAATTTAATTCATTTCAAACATCGAATTTACGCGGGTCGTTACATATAATATTTGTTGTTTGATAATAAAGTGTAAATGGAATTAAATTAGACAGATGGTGATAATCATTAATTGTTTACCCAATTATTTAATCTATTGACTTAGATCTAAATCCATTGCAATTAAACGCAAAAACTATGTTAATATGAATTTAGTTGGTGACTATAAAAATATTAGGGTAATTGGATATATACTAGTGTTAAATTTATTATTAGGTTGATGATTTATTGAATAAAGAGATTAAATAAAAATTGTATTAATTTAATTGAAATAAAAAAATATAATTTATTTCAATTTACTTAAATTAAAGGTAAACACTATAAACTTTGCAATAAATTCTTATTTGATTGATGTGGAAATTTTGATTAATGAATTAGAAGTTCATTTGTAATCAGAAAAGGTAGAATGGTAAATAATTAAATTTGAATTGAAAAAGAGATTTAATCAATTAATTATTAATTTATTTAATAGGAAAATAGCCATTTTGGCCACTCACTCGGATTTTGACAAAACCAGTTTCATCGGACCCGTAAGGGTAAATTATTATAGGATTTCAAGTTTCGTAGCGATCGGGCTTGTCATTTGATCGTACGGACTCGAAACGCCTAGAAATTAATTTAGTTGAAATCAATCGAAATCAATTTGAAATAACTTGATTATAGCATAACTTCTTCATACGATGAAATTTGGACTTGAAATCTGTTCCATTGCGTTTAAAACATTTAAAAACATCTATTTTGATATATGGGTTGACCCATTTTCGTTCTGGAGTCGAAAAGGGCTTTTTGGGCCATGTATCGTTCAAGTTTCCAAACCCAATTGAGCCCATTCCTTTCTATTTTGTTCTGCCTATATGTATCGTTATAAACCCTAGCAGCCTTTTTATTTCTCATTTCTGTAAGTACAGAAATTTCTGTTGCTCCTCTTCCTCAATGGCTAAAGACCATAATCTTCCCAATCCAATTTCAATTCCAAAAAAAAAAGTTGCGGATCTGCAGCAACTTCGGGCCACGCTTCGAGTTTCAGAGGCAAAAACCTTACATCAACTTTGGGTCAGGAAGAAAATGACTCGGGTTGCTCCGGGTCATTCTGAAAAAAGCTTAAAGCAAGCACAGGAGATTTGAGGCGGTGGACCGAAGTTGAACCAGAAGTCGACCTAGGACCAGATTTTCCAATCTTCTAATTTTCATAACTTTTTCATACGAGCTTGGATTCATACGCGGTTTATTTTGCTAGGATTGTATTAGAAATACAGACATTTTGGAGCTTGTTTGGATGAATTTTGAGACTGTTAAAATTTTGGGTTTAAATTGGATTTAAATTCAATTTAAATTCAAAGGTGAGTGTTTTAACCCACTCACAACTTCTAAAATTTCTTATGTTTGTTAAATTTATTTATGAGGTGATTAGAAATTTATTTATGACAGTTTGGCATATTTTGAATGATTATCTCATTTTATTTGAATTTATTTGGATAAACAGTTATTTAATTTATTATTGAATATAAACTGCCAGTAAATACCTATTATTTATTATCTGTTCTATATTGATATTATTGATTGAATCAGATAATGATTGTGGTAAATGTTTGATGATTGATATTGGATGAATGGATGTTTTATTTATATTGTTATGAACTGCAAGTTATTATGGATTTTATTTCATTCGGGATTGAGGTTTGAAATGATATATAACCGTATTTATATTTTAAATTACGGAATGAAATGATTATTGTCTGTATCACTTGACCATATGATATAAAATTATATACAGACACCGTGGTCTATATATAAATAATTTTTAAAATAATTTCTATGGTTTTGTAAAGAAATATATGGTTTTATATCAATATTGATTTTAGATATTATACAAATGTTATTTTATTCTTAATTTTAAGCTATGTATAAATTGCTTTAATGTAGAATGAGTTTAATAATAAAGTTCGATTTTATTGAAGTTAATATGGTTAGGTGATCAAATTATATTCTATATAGAGTTTATTATGATTTAAATAAATTAAGTTTGGAAGATAAATTTGAAATTATTCTGAAACCAAATTTAATTAAACTCAAATAAGTTTGATTTGAAATTTATTGAGTTTGAAATTTTAAAAGGTATGATTTTTATAACTTGATTTTATTCAAGATGATTTAAATGAATATTTCAAGTATAAATAATTTGAAGGAAATATTTAGTTATTTGTAATTTGCGTTTTACTTAAATGATAATGGATTGTTAAGTAAAATATTTCAAAACTAAATATTAGGAAATTGGATTTGATATATATATATATATATATATATATATATATATATATATGACATTACCAAACTTAGTTTTGAAAGTGTTGAATACTTAAAGTTTGAAATATTTTGAATTTGAAATGGTTTATCCTGTGGATCAAATATGTTTTGAAATCGATATAATTTGGAATAGTTTATTATGAAACTGAATTGAATGGAAACTTATGATTTGGGATTAGGTTAAAATTAAAATTTAGAAATTTGAGTTGTTTTGGAATTGATTTGTGAAATTGACGATGTTATTTTATTATATAAAGTATTTTAATATTTAAACCATTTAAGTGATGGAAGTTATGTTTCAAAGTTGCGAGTTTCAAAGTATCATGATTTGAAGTGTTATAATTTCAAGTGTTGGTTTCGAAGTGTATAACTCTGAAAGTGCTATGATTTTGGAAAAAGGATATATTGAAATAAAAATGATATCATATTGATTAGGGTTTTGAAATGGAAATGATATCGTATTTATATGGTTTTGAAATGGATATTATATTCTGGTTTTGAAGTATAGATTATTTTGAAATGACCGTGGTGTTATAATAACGTTTGGTTGTTAAAGAGACCGGGATCGAAAGTTGTCATACTCTCCGCCCGACTCCAAAAATCACTTTAACAACCGTGTACGCAGTGGAGATTACAGAATGAAGTAGGTTGGTGGCGACGTACTATTGAGGTATATACGTTGACCCGACTCCCATGAGTTGTCATAAGGTGGCTAAAACAGGAGCGATTATCAGGTGGATAAGGTAGCCCCTCTTATCGGATACACTCCTTCGGTTCCATTCTATTACTTTGTGATTGATTTGGCGCCTTTGATTTTTGGGCATGTGGCTCGAGGTGGGTGGTAGCTGCGCGCTACGCGTCACCACCAGGCCGGATGCATAATTGGTATATCTATCCTGACATTGCCTCGTTATGCCATGTCACCTACCCTACCGCGCCTTGTACGAGTTTGGTTTTCTCCCGTAGGCCATGGAGTATCCTCTGGAAGCTTCTCGATCGGGAGGGACCATGATATTGGATGGACTACTGAGACTATTACGTGTTAAGGTGGAAAATGTAAAGCCTTAACGCTATTTAAAAGTAAGTTTATTTTATTATAGATATTATTATAATAGTGAAATATTACTACATAGTAAATAGTTTAATGGATCCTTAGGAGAAGTGAATCTCGGGCATCTCTTAAGTTACTGCACTCACGTTAGACACTGGATATGAGATGTCAAATCCCATAAACATCTCTGATGCCGTTCCACTCATATTTTACCATTGATTTAACTTACATAAGATCTTTTAGTTCTGAGTCAAGTGTTTTGTCTTTTCAATTCGCTCGAGTCAGCCTGAGCATTTTAGGAATTGAATACCTTATTTCTGGAGGACGAAGACGAAGATTGTATTACTACTATTTATTATATCACTCCACTACATTTATATTTTTCCACTGCATTGTTATTTATTATTCTCTGTTATGTGTACTCTTCTTCTGTGTTGTATAAGTATAACCAAATGTTTTTGTAAAACAGCTTCATGAACTGTTATTTGATTATTATATTTGGTCATTCCGTTGTGAGATTCTGTTTTCTTTTATTTCTTTCCATGTTTTCTTATTTACCCCACTAACAATCCACCCTTCTGTATGCTTTGAGTCAAACGTATGTGGTTTATAGTCGATTTAAAGCATACAAAAAGGTGGGATGTTACACGTGGTATCAAAGCTTTGGTTTAGTGATAAATATTAGCTTTGTGGGGTTTGGCTCTTTATTAATAGGGTAGCAATACCCTATGATGAGTCGCTCAGCGTATATATATGAGAGAGTGTATTTGTTAGCGTTATAAAAGGTTTTGATATTGTGTTAATTTGTTCCTTCTTTTATTTATAAACTCTGGTCGGTGCATAGGACGCTACGACATCAATAGGGATTTCTAAACACTTAATAGGGTAGACCGACACAATATTTGTTATGAAATATAGGTAAATGAAATAATTTTGCCTATTGTATATTTTGTATATAAAATAATAAATTTTATAAAATATATATTTGGTTGTTATATATTTGTTTGTTGGGTACTTGAAATTAAAAATATTGGTCAAAATATAGATGTGTAAATAAAATAAATGAAAATTGGAAATTTAGAACTTAAGTTCCGGGGTTTTGAAATTTCTTTCGAATAATTTTGGAATATAATAATAGTTTTATTTAAAGTATTTTATGATAAAAATATTTCAGTATAATTTGGAAGAAATGTTTTAAAAGAAATTTTGGAAAGAAATAAGTTATGTACTCCCCTCTTGTCGCTGAAAAATAATTTCGGTGATGAGTGCACACACCATCGACATTCATTTTCGGGTTTTGAAGTGGGAATGCCATTGTAGTAGTTTTACTGCAGATTTATTTTGATAAACAAATATAAATTTCAAATTGTTTTAAATATAATTAGATATATATTTTGTAAGTGTATACATCTATCTATTATTTTTAAAATGTTTTGAAATGGAACCGGCATTTAGTTCTTAAATTTCCATAAATTAGAGGTTTTAATTATTGAAATTGAAATGAAAATATTAACTGTTTAATAATTGAAACTTCTAGATGAAATAAGAGATTAAATGCTAGGTTATAAATGAAATCACCAGAAAGTGAAATTTGTAACCTATAAACAAAGGATATTATTATTGAACATTAAGTTTAAGAGAAATAGATTAACTTGTGTAACTTCCAATTACATCCTTAAAAGCATATATATAACTTATCGAATACTAAAAGTTGAAATGTTTAATAAGAAAATATAATGGAACCTTATATAAGTAAAACTTGAAGTAATGAAAGTATTTGTGACGGCCCTGACTCGACCTTCGAAAATCGACACCGAATACGACATTCATATTCAAATGCCGCAGATCCAAACGTCGAATCTGGTTCGCCGGAGCTTATAACACCATTAAGTATAACACAGCAGAAAAAATAAATATCAATATATATAACATTGATACAATGACAGATACAAAATATGCTATTATATGATACAATAGAATGATACAATGAATATCAGTATATTATCAGAGATACAAGAAATAGCAGCGGAAAAGAATATCTTCAATGGATGCATCTCCAAATCCAAAGCTCCAATCCAAAGCTCCAATCCAAAGCTAGCGAGAACCCCCCATCACGTGTCACCTAGACAAGCAAGTCTCGTCCACTCCGTAGACTGGACTAACTCCAGATAATCTACTAAACCTGACTATCTGAAAAACCCGACTCTAGACTGCCCGTGTGAAAAAAATTATGGGCACCCAGAGTTTAGGAAATGAACAAAAACTCTGAGTCAGTTGTGGGACTGGTATGAGCAAACATAAACATTTGGTCTTTAAAACAAACAGAAGAATTTAAATTTTGAAATCTGCAATGCTTTTTAGAAAATGAAACTACCATAAGGCCTCCCGCCACACACACAATGCAAACGCAGACTTGGAGGAGATTTCTCCTTATGATAGTCAAAGATGCTTGACACGAGAAAATTTCTTTGATATTATTACTAGTGCATAGTGGAAAATCTTTCGAAAGTATAATATAAATCCTAGCCAGCATAGGTACCATGATATTATGCCTACTATAGCTGCCATTTTAAATGGCAGGTTCTACAACTAAAACCGTACAAAGCACGTATTGTTTTGATTGGATTTCCAACAAATGGTCAGGCTAAGGAACTTCCTACTGTCCATGGGATCGCATCTGGCGGGACATCTCGAGAACCTAACCGGATCTCTGCCAACACAAGGCTGGGTTACCTCTGAAACTAGGTAACTACTACTCGAGCATGCCACCTCCCGGTCCTTTGGGACCTTTATCCGAGGCACCTCTAAACCACAAAGCAACAACCACACAGTAAATGAGATTGAAGCCCACCACATAGGTAAATATCTGGGCTCTATACCATGATACCACCCTTTACCAGAAGGGAATGACACACCCTAAAGGGCGCGACCCTCATAACCTTGCCCCATCTTTCCTGTTTCGACCATTTCCAAGGTGTGAGGTCCTGATGCAGTCTCGTCCACGAAGCTACGCTTTACACGAAAGCCATGCTTTGATCACAAATGATCATCAACACACAGCAGTACTTAACATACCACACTACCAAATTGGGAATATATCACTGGTAACCTTCAAATACATAACCTCTGAGCTCGTACGTCTCAGAGAAGGGTGTTAAGCTAAGAGAATAAATTATATGCCACCAACATATATGTATTTGAAAGAAATTTGCTTTATATTTCAAAGTGTAGTGTCAGACATACAACCATACAAGTTTGTCTCGGGTTCGAACAAAACCGAAGGCACTTCCGAAGAAGCCCTTGCAAATCCGGGTATTCACAATCCCGATCGGACTTCCCATCACTTAGGGAGAACTCTATACCGGAGAAACTCAGTGCAGAGTCAATCGATAGGTTATCCTATCGTTCTCACAAATGCCCGCTCTTCACCACTGGCCTTCAAATGCAATCCATAACGTCGTATCATTATTCAGAATAGGTTATATGACACAAGGTCCTCTCCCGGCTAAACCGAAAAATGAGCGCGATATTTAAAAACATATGGATATGGGATTTCAGTTAAGTCACAAAATCCAAAACTTTTCTTCCAAATGTATAAACAAATTACCATTTCAAATCTTTTAAATAAAAAGATTTATTTCACAAAGTTCACAGTTTCACAAAGATCCATTTACGGATTTCAAAAAAATTCCCATTTCGATTGGATTAACTCATTAAATCTTTAAATTAAAGATTTAACTTATAGCTTTCAAACCATTTCCATAACTTGGAAATTATTTTCATTTCAAACTAAAAATCCTTTTAACAAAAATTGGAAATCCATTTCTTATGTGAAAGCTTTTATTATTTGAAAACAAACAGTTTTCGTTTCGGAAGAATCCAATTATATTTGCACGAGTTAAAGCCTTTGGATTTATATTCAATTTCCCAAATCAACACATTTGAAATGGTTTAACCCATATAAACTTGTATCTCATCTTTAATCCCTAGTTTCAAATCATAGGATTCAGTTTTAAATTTTGAATTTAAATCAAATTATTTAAACTTCAAAACTTTATCAAGTTATTCAGAAATAAATTTTATCTTTGAAATTCCTTTTCAAAAACTTTTTAATATTTTAAACCCAATCCATTTCCAAAACTATTTGGATTTAAAAATTCAAATTCAAACTATTTTAAAAATCTGCGACTTAACCAATTTCCACGTGCAATCCATATTTATGTGTGTACGGTGTAGTCCAGGAGTTTCACACAATAGTGCAACAACATCAATCATCACAGATTCACAGATAACGTAAATTTATCAATCACAAAGATTTATCATTACGATTCGATGTGGGTTTTGGATAATCAACTGGAATCCGACTCCCTGCCGCATCGAAATTTAAATATCGTTTACGGGCAAATAGGGTTTTCACGTACATAGAAACAAGTCACAAATCACAGTTCAACATAAGGCAATTCACATCACATAGCATCACAAGCACATATCAGAAATATCAATCCAGTATTCAATATTTGCCAATTAATTTAAATTAATCAAATTAAACTCAATTAATTACAATGAGTAATTAATCTTCTTAATTACTTTCATAAAGTAATTTCACTTACACAATGTCAAAGATGGTTATTGTTAAATTAATTAATCTAAATTAATTATTAAAATTAATCACATTAATTAATTATTTAAACAATCTTAGTTAATTATCTTTATTGACTAAAAACAATTCTTTAATTACTTTCCTAATTAATCTCTAATTATAAATTAATCCAAATCCTTAATTTATAATTTAAATAAATAAGTCATTCCTTAATTATCTTATTCATTAAATCATTTTAATACCTTTGTTATCTCAGAGGTAATCCATTTCTATGTTAATGACTTCATTAATATTAAAGTGTATTAAAAACATTACACTTCTAAATTAGATTCAAATTTCATTTTGAATTTAAGATTCAAAATGATTATATATTTAAACATTAACCAAATTTAAAATCAACTTACAAACCTATATAAGAAAAGTTCTAACTAAATTACTTAAATTTTTTTATTTAAAATTTAATTTTTAAAAATACATTATATTTTAACTTGCAAATTTAAGTTAAAATGAATTATTTAACTTTTCATTCAAAATCCTTTTTATAAAAGAACTTTATCAAAAACAAATTCAAATATTTATTAGAAAACAAATTACTTTAAAAAGCTATTTGATTTAAACTTGTTTTAAAAAATTAAAAACTGATTTAAATCACAGATTTGAATTCAAGAAACTTGAATTCATATTTAAACATTTGATTAAACTTGGCTTTAAAACTTTGGTTCAAACTTTGATTTAAATTTGCTTTTAAAATCTTGATTTTAAATTCTTGATTTGAAATCCCAATTCATTTTAAAAGCTTAAGATTCAAAAGTTTATTTGAAACTAAACTTGACCTTTGAATTTAAACCCAGTTTAAATACTGGCTTCAGATTTTAAATTAAATTTTTAAAATTTAGAAAACTGTCAGGTTTGTTTTAAAACCTGAAATCCTCCTTTTAAATATTTTAAAACTTTAAGATTTAAAAGCCATCTTAAATCTAACTTCGTCTAGATTCAAATTTATTTTTAAATCTACCTCACAATTATATTCTATTTAAATTTGCTTAAAAATCAAATTTTACTGTCAGGTTTGCTAAATCCTGAAGCAAAACAAACAACTCGAGGCAACCTTATTTTACTTCGAGTTCCATCCTACCTTAACACGGCCAAACATCACCATGCTTCGAGTAAAACTTGAGACTACTGATACCCCCAAAACCAGGGCTTCACTGGAAAATTTAAGTGCACCGTGCATATGCACAGCGCCGTCGCTCGCCTCTGGTCGGCGTCACTACGTCGAACAAGTCGACAATCTTCCATGCTCCACTTCCCCGACCATCAAACCTTCCATCATCCCCTCGAATTCAAATTCGAGTTAAACCCAAACCTGGAACAGCGAGCCCCATCACCACCCAACCTGTCATCGCCTCATTTTCATCGCTCCGACCACCAGGAGGTTAACCATTCTGGCTACAACTTCGTCACTCCCCCTCTTCCATCACCCAAAAGCGCGTTGCACTCGATCAATCGAAGAAGACGAACGAATCGAAAAACCCAGCCTCTCCAAAATTAGATTTACGAACGAAAAATGTCTGCCGCTGCCTACACGGTGAACGTGAGCACCTCCGATCATTTTCCTACCATCGTCATAGACCCCTCCACCTCCACGCGAAGCCTCGACCACCCACTACACTCTGATCAACATAAATTGGTCAAAACCCAATTTTTGAACAAAAGCGAACTGCTCTCAAACCTTTGATCTAAAAATTGTGATTTTAGCTTAAAAATCGTGTTATAGCATACGAATTCAAGTTACATACCTAAATTTTTAAATTAAGCAACTTAAAATTTTAACTTATTTAAAGGTTTGCTAAGATTATTTACTTTCCAGAGGTATTTACAAGTTGTTTCTACTCAAATAAATTTTCGATCTTTAATATACGCAATAACAATCAGTTTTTGTTTTAACACGAAATCCAAACAGCGAGTTGGTTGGGAGGAAATAATTATTGAATCAAAACTTGTGTTTATGATCTCAGAACAGGGAACTTTTATAAACATTATCCTGCACAAAGATCATCCAATCATTCAAATATACACAGAGAGTTTATATATGTGTGTATGACCATATTTATCACAGATGTAACTTGCAACAGATTTATACTTTAAATTTGTTTTAAAAGTGGTGTTACTCACAGTTTTCCAAAATGAACAGAGTACTTATTTTGTTTGAAACAGGCTTTGGAATTTTTGCTTGCTGAACTTTTGATTCCTCTGGTTTGTATTGATTGAACTGTTGTTTAAAATGTAGTGGTGTTTAAGTTTTAAATAAAACTCTCTTCAGATTTTCTTAGCTTTGAAGGAACGAACTGAAATGAAGGTTTGATATATAGGAAAGAAATTTACAGGGTTATAATCCTTGTTTGTACAAAAAGTCAGAGATTTTTTTCTCTTGTTTTTTGTTGACTAAAGATTTTTTCCTTTCTCACTTTAGCCAAGCAAGATTTCGGCTGATAGATATACTTTGTGTGCTAAGATATTTAAGATATTTTGGCATTAATTCCCTTTGTCTTGTTTTTATTTTATTTTAATCTACATACTTGTAATATATTACTATCTTCTTATGAAAGCTTCATATACATGTTTACTTGTTTCTTGTTTTGCTTCCAGGTCTACAGATTTATACTTATTTGTATATACTTGAATGTATTTTGTTTTTCTTTTGCTTTAAAATGGTGGCTGATGATATTACTTTGGTGGCTAACATTAATTGTTTAAGTCCTTTATGTCTTCATACTTATCTTATTTGTACAAAGATATTTTACTTTTATGTATGTAGATATTTACTTTTACTTACCTATTTTCTTACTTCTTGTCTGGTTATGCTTTCGTATTTATGTACATAATTATATTGTCTTACTTTTATTTTCTTGCATACACAACTCGTCGTGTTTTGCTTTAGTATTTATGTTTTATAATTATTATTTTTTCTAATTATACTTGAAAATATATCTCTGGTTTGCTTTGTATTCTAAATGAAATCCTATAGTTGTTATGTTGTTTAAATTTTAGCTATGTGTTACTTTATATTTTATACACATGAGTATATATATTTTTTTTTTGTCTTATTACTTTATAATATAAATAAATTTCTATTTTAATATGTTGTTGGAATTTATCCTAATGTAATCACTTTATATTTTAATTTATCCTATATACATCTATTTCTATTTTAAATATGGATTTAAATATGTATTTCTAACTCAAATGCTTATTGTCTTATTTCTGTATATACATATATACTTATATTTTATTTATTTTCCGTTTCGCATTTATATATATAGATGTTTAACTTTTAAAGAGATCGTTTTTAAAACTTAATTATACTTCAATAAAATAAGCACACATATTTTTATTCGAATTTGGAGAAACACAAATCAATTTACGAATTATTTTCACAATTTTTATTTAAAAATTAAATTAATTATCAATTTAATTTTAGTCAAAATCCGGGATCGTTACAGTATTCAGTGAAATTCCTTAACAAGCAAGAATTTGACGTTGTAGTTGTTATAAACTTAAGTTATAATTGAAATGTACTATAATAAAAGGTAATAAAAAGAGGGATTAAGGTAAGTAAGAAATTATAAATTTTAGTTAATAAATTGATATGCTGAGTAATTAATTGAACATGAATATTATTAATAAATGAATGTAAATAAATGAAATTAAGTAGTGAATAAATGAATGTAATACAATAAAAAGAAATTTTACATGACATGAATGAATTGGAATAAAATTTAGTAAGAAGTAAATGTTGTGAAAGAAATTTATAAGAATAAACTTAAGTAAGGTTAGAATATTTTGTTTGTTTTGGTTTATGGTTGTTTGGGCAAGGATACTTCAAAATTGTCTGGATATATGAACAATCTATTTAGCTTCATCTAAGACTTTTGAGTAAATAGTGCACTTAGTAGTTTATTTTCCACTTTGTACAATTTAAAGTTTTTGAACCCGAACAACTATTTGTTTTGTTTGATATGGATAGATAATTGAATTGTGTTGATTCTGTATGATGATTATATGCTGGGGTTGCAAATGATTGTTGTTGTTTGACATTGATTTGTTTGCAAGTGGATGAAACAAGATTAATATTTCATTCTATATAATTATTACTCTTTTATTAGATTATATAAGTGAAACGCAGGTTATGAAAGCAATTGCTACTGCTTTTGGTCTCATAATTAAGCATTTGTTTGCCCGACAAATAGGTACGTATTCGGATTACGGTTTTAGAACGTTATTATATTATTTTTCCTGTGTTGGGAAATATTATTTTGTAAGATATATGTTACATATTGTTATATTTGATATTATAATTTCTCGCGAGCCTCCCCGTACAAAGGAGACTCTGCCGAAATTTTCCGTAAATTTCAGACTTAGAAATTTTTTGAAAATGTTTCTCCAAACTTTATTAATTTGAGTATAAAAAGATTTAATGGTTATAAATTGGTATATTTTATTTAAATTAATTAATTTTGTAAATTTATTTATAAAGTTAAATTTTTTGAATAAGATGTATTGTTTACTCAATTCTTTCTTTTCTTCTCTTTTTTTCCTTTTCGGGGACGAAAAGTTTTGAGTAGGGGAGAGTGTAACGACTCATAAATTTCCGATAATAAAATTTGTTATTTCAATAAGATTTTGTAATTTAATTTGGAAAGAAATTAAAAAACTTTAGAATTTAATATTGAGATGAACGATAAAATGAAATATAGCAATGGTAATTAAAACAATTATTATTAATTTGAGTAAAATTCTAATAAATGAAGTAGTGAAAGTGTTATACCTAGTTATAAATTGAATATGAGAAAATAACAGTAAGTATTGCATTTATTTTTGAAATAACACATTGTTAACAGTAATTGAATGTAAATTAATGTAATAATGTTAATGCAAGATGATAAATAACTAATTTCATACAATCCTAATTAATTGAAACAATTGTAAGCTTATAATTGATTGTAATTAGTAAATTGGGAAATAAATTCAAAGTTATATTAATTGACGAAATAATACGTAATAAATTGTAATTTGATAGAATCATTGTTAGATAAGTAATTATAATATTTGTTGTTTGATAATAAAGTATGAATGGAATTAAATTAAGCAGATGGTGATAATCATTAATTGTTTACCCAATTATTTAATCTATTGACTTAGATCTAAATCCATTGCAACTAAACGTAATTAAAAACTACGTTAATACGAATTTAGTTGATGACCGTAAAAATATTAGGGTAATTGGATATATACTAATGTTAAATTTATCCATAGGATGATGATTAATTTAATAAAGGGATTGAATACAAATTGTATTAATTTAATTGAAATAAAAAAAATAATTTATTTGAATTTACTTAAATTGAAGGTAAACACTATACATTTTGCAATAAATCCTTATTTGATTGATATGGAAATTTTGATTAATGAATTAGAATTTTATTTGTAATCAGAAAAGATAGAATGGTAAATAATTATATTTGAACTGAAAAAGTGATCTAATCAATTAATTATTAATTTATTTAATTTATAGAAAAATAGCCATTTTGGCCACTGACTCGGATTTCTATGAAACCAGTTTCATCGGACCCCTAATGGTGAATTATTATAGGATTTCAATTTTCGTAGCGATCGGGCTTGTCATTTGATCGTACGGACTCAAAACGCCTAGAAATCAATTCAATTGAAATCAGTCGAAATCAATTTGAAATAACTTGATTTTAGCATAACTTCTTCGTACGATGGAATTTGGACTTCAAACCTATTCCATTGCGTTTAAAATATTTAAAACATTTATTTTGATATATGGGTTGACCCATTTTCGTTCGGAAGTCGAAACGGGCTTTTCGGGCCATGTATCGTTCAACTTTCCGAACCCAATTGAGCCTATTCCTTTCTATTTTGTTCTGCCTACATATATCGTTATATACCCAGCAGCTTTTCTATTTATCATTTCTGTACGTATAGAAATTTCTGTTACTCCTCTTCTTCAATGGCTGAAAACCCTAATCTTCCCAATCCAATTTCAATTCCAAAAAAAAATGTTGCGGATCTGCAGCAACTTCGAGCCGCGCTACGAGTTTCAGAGGCAAAAACCCTGCATCAACTTCGGGTTGGGAAGAAAATGACTCGGGTCGCTTCGGGTCGTTTTGGCAAAAACTCAGAGCATGCACCGGGGATTTGAGGCGGTGGACCGAAGTTGAACCCGAAGTCGACCAAGGATCAGAATTTCCCAATCTTCTAATTTTCATAAATTTTTCATATGAGCTCGGATTCATGCGCCATTTATTTTGCTGGGATCGTATTAGAATTACGGACATTTTGCCGCTAGTTTGGACAAATTCTGAGACTGTTCAGATTTTGGGTTTAAATTGGATTTGAATTGGATTTAAATTCAATTTAAATTCAAAGGTGAGTGTTTTAACCCATTCACAACTTCTAAATTTTTTATGTTGGTTAAATTGGCTTATGATGTGATTAGAAATATATTTATGACTGTTTGGCATATTTTGAATCATCATCTCAGTTTATTTGAATTTATTTGGATAAATAGTTATTTAATTTATTATTGAATAAAAACTGCCAGTAAATACCAGTTATTTATTATTTGTTCTATATTGACGTTATTGATTGAATTGGATAATGATTGTGGTAAATGTTTGATGATTGATATTGGATGAATGGATGTATATTTTTATAAACTGCAAGTTGTTATGGATTTTATTTCATTCGAGATTGCGTTTTGAAATGATATATAACCGTATTTGTATTACAAATTACGGACTGAAATGATAAATATCCGTATCACTTGACCATAGGACGGAAAATTATATACAGACACCATGGTCTGTATATAAAATATTTTTGAAATAATTTCTATGGTTTTGTAAATAAATATATGGTTTTATATCGATATTGATTTTAGATATTATATAAATGTTATTTTATTCTTGATTTTAAGCTATGTATAAATTGTTTCAATATAGAATGAGTTTAATAATAAAGTTCGATGTTATTGAAGGTAATATGGTTAGGTAATTAAATTATATTCTACATAGAGTTTATAACGATTTAAATAAATTAAGGTTGGAAGATAAATTTGAAATTATTATGAAACTAAATTTAATTAAGAATTAAACTCAAATAAGTTTGATTTGAAATTTATTAAGTTTGGAATTTTAAAAGGTATGATTTTTATAACTTGATTTTGTTCAAGATGATTTAAATGAATATTTCAAGTATAAATAAATTGAAGGAAATATTTAGTTATTTGTAATTTGGGTTTTACTTAAATGATAATGGATTATTAAGTAAAATATTTCAAAACTAAATATTATAAAACCGGATTTGATATATATATATATATATATATATATATATATATATATGAAATTATCAAACTTAGTTTTGAAAGTGTTGAATATTTAAAGTTTGAAATATATTGAATTTGAAATGGTTTATCTTGTGGATCAAATCTGTTTTGAAATCGATATAATTTGGAATATTTTATTTGGAAACTGAATTGAATGGAAACTTATGATTTGGGATTTGGTTAAAATTAAAATTTAGAAATTTGAGTTGTTTTGGAATTGATTTGTGAAATTGAAGAGGCTATTTTATTATATAAAGTATTTCAATATTTAAATCATTTAAGTGATGGAAGTTATGTTTCAAAGTTGCGAGTTTCAAAGTATTATGATTTGAAGTGTTATAATTTCAAGTGTTGGTTTCGAAGTGTATAACTCTGAAAGTGCTATGATTTTGGAAAAAGGATATATTGAAATAAAAAAGATATCATATTGATTAGGGTTTTGAAATGGAAATGATATCGTATTTATATGGTTTTGAAATGGATATTATATTCTGGTTTTGAAGTATAGATTATTTTGAAATGACCGCGGTGTTATAATAACGTTTGGTTGTTAAAGACACCGGGATCGGAAGTTGTCATACTCTCTGCCAACTTCGAAAACCACTTTAACAACCATGTACGCAGTGGAGATTCCCGAATGAAGTAAGTTGGTGGCGACGTTCTATTGAGGTATATACGGGGACCCGACTCTCATGAGTTGGCATAAGGTGGCTAAAACAAGAGCGATTCTCGGGTGAGTGAGGTAGCCCTTCTTATCGGAAACACTCATTCGATACCATTCTATTACTTTGTGATTGATTTAGGCCCTTTGATTTTTAGGGGTGTGGCTCGAGGTAGGCGGTAGCTGCGCGCTACGTGTCACCACCAGCCCGGATGCGTAATTGGTATACCTACCCTGGCATTGCCTCGTTGTGCCGTGTCACCTACCCTAGTGCGCCTTGTACGAGTTTGGTTTTCTTCCGTAGCCCATGGAGTGTCCTCTGGTGGCTTCCCGAACAAGGGACCATGTTATTGGATGGATTACTGGGACTATTACGTGTTAAGGTGGAAAATGTAAAGCCTTAATGCTATTTAAAAGTAAGTTTATTTTACTATAGCATTATTATAATAGCGAAATATTACTACATAGTAGATAGTTTAACGGATCCTTAGAAGATGTGAATCCCGAGCATCTTTTAAGTTACTGCACTCATGTTAGACACTGGATAGGAGATGTCAAATTTCGTAAACATCTCTGACACGGTTCCACTCATATTTTACCGTTGATTTAAGTTGCATAAGATCTTTTAGTTCTGACTCGAGTGTTTTGTCTTTTCAATTCGCTCGGGTCAGCCTGAGCATTTCAGGATTTGCAGACCTTATTTCTGGAGGACGAAGACGAAGATTGTATTACTATTATTTAATATATCACTCCACTACATTTATACTGTTCCGCTGCATTGTTATTTATTATTCTTTGGTATGTGTACTCTGATACTCTGATTCTGTGTTGTAAAAGTATAACCAAATGTTTTTGTAAAATAGCTTCATGAACTGTTATTTGCTTATTATATTTGGTCATTCCGCTGTGAGATTCTGTTTTGTTTTATTTCTTTCTCTGTTTTCTTATTTACCCCAATAACAATCCGCCCTTCTGTATGGTTTGAGTCTGACGTGGGTGGTTTATCGTTGATTTAAAGCATACAAAAAGGCAGGATGTTACATATAGTGAATAAAAGTGAACAACGTTCTCGACAACTTTCCAGTGTCGCAAAGTCAAAATTCTGAAAAACATTCTTCGGTCACATTTTCTATTTTTCTATGAACTATCTGTTTTTGATAAACAAATTTTAAAAACTATTTTATCATCATTATTAAATAATTAAAATAGGTTTATTTGTAAATAAAAATCCATTATTTAATATTAAAAATAAACTTGAATTTTCGATGAAATATTTAAAACCGATGATATCAAGTGTCGTTGTCATAAATACATTTAATTTAAAAAAATAATTTTATTTTTATAATCTTGTTTGGATATATATAATTTATTGTATGTATCCAGAGCCATGCATGATTCTTATTGTTCAAAAGCAGTCTTATCGATAAAATGATTTTCGATTGTTTTATCGATATTTAACCTAGGTAATTTGCTCACAAGTATTTTTTCCAAACAAAATAACTATTATTATTTACCGCTTAAAACATGATGTTTTTAAACCCATATGTAAATATTTTAAAAATAAATATAATTTATCCAAGTAATAAATTTGCAGGCCGTTACACAATATTTGAAATTATTAGCCAATTAGTGAAATACTGTACTATTACGCTTTGACATTTCTATTTGATTCTTCCATAGGATCATTATTTAGTGCTAATTCTATAGGAATAATTAGAATGAAGTCCTATCAATGAGGGATCGTTCATTGTAAGATAATTAAGAAAAAATACATATCTATCATCCATAAGTGGATGGTAGTAATGTGCTATCTTGATTTAATTTTCTAAACTTTACATATTAAAATAGCCCTTATAACTAATTACTTTCCACTACAGTTATGTTTTAATAGTTAAAAGGAAATACGTAATAAAATTCTATGCTATAAAAAGTGTATTAATCGGTCACATCACAAAACAGTTAGGGCTGTCAATGGATACTTTCGGATATAGATAGTGCCATATCCGTATCAGTATTGAAATCATTTTTGGATATCCATATTCGCTTAATTTTCAGATATCAGATACCCGTATCCCTTTAATTTTCGAATACGGACGGATATGGGATGTCACATAATCAATAAATTTAAAAGTATAAATGAAAAGATTTGGATCAACATAAAATAGTTTATGTACTAATGTTCATTAAAAAAGCCAAGGAATAAAAAAATGTGATAAAACATTGTTTTATACCAATATCCGTATGTGTATCCAAAAATATTCGAAAATTAAACACTAAAACTGTCTGTTTTCACTAAAAATGAGCAAAAAACCATATCGTAGTAACATCCAATGGTTAGGAAATAGTTGAAAAATCATATATTAATTAAATATAATTTTAATAAATATATATATGAATCAGTTTATCGGACAGATATTTTTCGGATACAGATACCACAATAACCATATCCATATCCGGAAAGCTTTTCAGATATCGGATATCCGTATCCGCATTTCGGATAACGGATATTTTTCATATGTTCGGACACGGATTCGGACAGATGCCAGATTTTTCGGGTACCCACTGACAGCCCTAATAATGGTAGTACGGTACGAATGAAACTCATTTGCATTGCTTTCAAATTATGTTAGTCATATTCCATGGAATAAGAGGAATGTAAACATAGTAGGTTTGTTATCTGAAATTTAATTTGATTTCAAGCAATATTATTCAAGGTTGTATTCATATAAGATACATGCCATTAAATAATGATGACAGAAGGAGATAATAAAGGAATGCATTTGTAAACTGCAATTACTACAAATAACATATGTATATTGCGACTGTCATTGTTCTAGAAAGCATGTTGAAGACCTTTCTGGTCAAGCCTCCAAATCAGTGTCTAATATGTATGTTTTTTGCCTTGTTAGAGTGAATGTTGTTTCTTACAAGCTCATCTCATTTTTGTATACAATTATGATTTTAGTTTTGGTATCCGGTTGTAAATTTTGTTTGTAGAGTAATATTACCGCGTCTTGATTATATGATATATTTTTATATAGCTGTGTATATTAGATTGTGGATACTGTTAATATTTATATTAGTTATATGGTTGTATAATACATATGTATTAGTCTAACTGAAAGATGTAGCTATAAGTTGTACAATAATCGGATAAAGTTGTTGTTGTTCAGACAAGGTTGAAGTAACATGGACAATGTTGGAAAATAATTGTGCTAGACTTATGTACAACTTATTTTTGTTGTATAAAATGTAAACAAAACTCTTAAAAGAAGATGTATATCATAATTTTTATAAGTTCCCATTTTGTTGTAAAGAAAAAGTTTGTATAATGATTAGAATGCATTGTACTAGTTTATTATTACAATACCTTATAAACAATGTAAAGTTAAAATATTGTAAACATACAATATACAACCGTCTATGTAACATCAAGCAGATGTTGTTAATACTGCATTTGGTTTGCAACTATGGATATGACAACGACACGCTAAATGTTGTTGAAGCGCTATAACAACATTTTTCAACCACTATAAAACATATTTTTTTCTTGATATGTTTATAATATGTGGATACGACAACTGCGGATATAAAAGTGCATTTGACAATGACAAGAGAAATTATGTTTCATAATGGTAGGAAAACATTGTTATAGTGCTTCAACAACATTTAGCCTGCCGTTGTCATATCCACAGTCGCAAATTAAATGCAGTTTTAACAACATCTATTTGATGTTGCACAGACAGTTGTATAATGTATATTTACAATACTTTAACTTTATATTGTTTTTCGAATATTGTAATAACAAACTATTACAATGCATTCCAATCATTATACAAACTTTTTCTTTACAACGAAGTGGAAACGTTCTAAAAATTAAGATATACATCTTTTTTAAGAGTTTTGTTTATATTTTATACAATAACAAAAATAAGTTGTATGCTAGTCTAGCATAATTTTTTCCAACACCGTCTAGGTTACTTCCACCATGTCTGAACAACAACAACAACTTTATTCGATTATTGTACAAATTATAGTTACATCTTTCAGTTAGACTAATACATATGTGTTATACAATCATATAACTATATTAATAATATTCACATCTATATACAAATATATATATATATATATATATATATATATATATATCATATAATCAAGACATGGTAATATTATTCAACAAACAAAATTTACAACCGAATACTAAAAACTAAAATCACAATTGTATATAAACATGAGCTGAGCTTGTAAGAAACAACATTCACTCTAACAAGGCAAACAACATACATACATATTAGACACTTGTTTGGAGGCTTGACCAGAATGGTCTTCAACATGCTTCCTAGGGCAATAGCAGACACAGTATATATACTATTTGTTGTACTTCCAGTTTACTAATGCATTCCTTTATTTTCTTCATTTGTTATCATTATTTAATGGAACATATCTTATATGCAGACAAGTTAGAATATTATTATTTAAAGTCAAAATAAATTTCAGATAACAAACCTACAGTGTTTACAATCTTTTTATTCTATGTAACATGAGAAACATAATTTGAAAGCAATACAGATGATTTTCATTTGTACTGTACTACGTCATATGATGGAATCGATTAATACACTTTTGTAGTATAGAATTTTATTATATATTTCCTTTTAATTATTAAAACATAACTGCAGTGGAAAGTTTATTGGTTGTAAGGGCTATTTTAATATGTGAAGTTTAGAAAATTAAATCAAGATAGCGCATTATTACCATCCATTTATGGATGATATATACATTTTTATCTTAATTATCTTGTAATATACGATCCCCCATCGATAGGAATTCATTCTAATTATTTATATAAATTTAGTACTAAATATTGATCCTATGGAAGAATTAAATAGAAATATCAAAGCGTAATAGTATAATATTTCACTAATCGGTTTGTATTTTCAAATATAGGAATTCACCAATTATCATAAATATCACTTTAGCAGAGAAAGAAGAAAATAATTAAGGTAGATCTTTATCTTGAAACACTGAATGATATAGGATCTAATATGAAATACCTTAATCTAGCTAAACCTAGCAAGAATATTCGAATTCAATAATTTATAGGATTTACAAATGTTGAATAGGCGAATATTAGGCACACGTCCCTAAAACCAAACATAATTCAAACCCGGTCCTTGTCAGAAAAACATACTTTATACGTCCCTATTTTTTGTTTTACGCCTATCTGCGCTTCAAAGTTGAGCCATGGTTCTTCTTCTTCTTTTTCTTTTTCAGTTTCTTCTGATCAAATTGAAAGCCGAGCTGAGTTTCTCCATACAAGTGTTTAATTATCGATTTCAATAAAAAAAATGCATCTATTTGAAGACGAATCGATCTTGTTTACAAAAATATGATTTTTATTTTATTTTTTATGGATTATTGGTCTTGTTTTGATGTTTAAAATCATTAATTATAATGAGAAATGGTTGCAGTTTGATATTTGAAGTTATGTGCATAAATACTGCAAATATTACCTAAAATAACATTCATACAGTTCTTTCCTGCAAATATTTTTAATAGTTGTTGTAAAATCAGCAATTTTAAAGATATTTGCAGACATTGGTGCAAATTTTCATAATAATTGCAAAAATGTCAACAAATATGTGGAATATTTGCATATAAATATGCTTTTATTTAGGAATTTTCCTATGCAATTATTCACTGAAAATTTAGCATATATTTATAATATATACCTGCTGAAATATCAGCAATTATTCCCTTAAAATCATTTATATTCATCTTTGTTTACAATTATTCAAAATAATTGCAGAGATTTATGCAATTCTTCTGAATAATTTGCATATATATCTTAAAAATCTGCAGTTGTTCTCAACAATTGCAGAAGTTGTTGCAAATATTGTAAATAACAATAGAAAATCCATTATATTCATTAATTTTGAGGAAATCATATGTTCCTTTTCTATTGTCATCTCAGCTTTTTTCTGTAAAAAAATATAAAAACAAACATTATATAATTTTTATATTAATTGCATTTTCTATATGACTATTTTAAATAATTGCATACAAAGCTGAAAAAACTTAAATATATGCATACAAATATGCAATATTCGAAACTAATACTGTTGTAATTAATAACTATATTTTAGTATAGATTTTAACTAAATTTTTCATTAATTTATAACTATGTAATACATATGTAGTCGTAAAATGCAGCAGTTCAGTACCAAGATATTTTAAGGATATTTTTAGTTTTAACTACATATGTAAAATGCAGTTAAAATTTACATTTAGCAGCTATATTTATTAACTGCATATCAAGTATGCAGTAAAAAAAATCATTTAACAGCTGCAATTTTTAACTGCATGACATATATGCAGTTAAAAATAATATAATTAATAAGTTTATATTAGATATATATGCAAGTATAATAGGAATCTAATGAATTTTAAATGCATAATTGAAATGCACTTCAAAATTTGCGTGATTTAAGTGTATATTTTAACTGCATATGTTATATGCAGTTAAAAATTGCATTTAACATGTGCTATTTTTCACTGTATAACAGATATGTAGTTAAAAATGGTGCAATTTATAACTGCATAAGTGAAATGCAGTTGTTCATAAATAATTGCAAACATGTATACAGCTATTCATAATAATTTCGTATATATCTACAAGTATAATAAAAATCTTATGACTTTTAACTGCATAAGTGAAATGCACTTAAAATTTACATCATTGAATTGTATGTTTTAACCGCATATTTCATATGCAGTTAAAATTTGCATATAACAGCTGTATTTTTAAGATGCATATTAGACATGCATATTATTGATGTAAAATGCAGTTAATATTTGATTTAACAGCTATATTTATTAACTGCATATTAAATATGCAGTTAAAAAACACATTTAACAGCTACAATTTTTAACTACATAACATATGTGCAATTAAAAATAATACAATTAATAACTTTATATTAGATATGTATGCAGTATAATAAGAATCTTATGAATTTTTAATAGCATAAGAGAAATTTACTTCAAAATTTGCATGATTCAAGTGTATATTTTAACTGCATGTGTCATATGCAGTTAAAAATTGCATTTAACACTTGTTATTTTTCACTGCATAACAGATATGCAGTTAAAATTGGTGTAATTTGTATCTGCGTAAGTGAAATGCAATTAAAAATGCAGTTGTTCATAAATAATTGGAAACATATATGCAACTATTCATAATAATTACATATATATCTGCAAGTATGATAAAAATCTTATGACTTTTAATGGCATAAGTGAAATGCACTTAAAATTTGCATCATCTAATTGTACATTTTAACTACATATTCCATATGCAGTTAAAATTTGCATAATCTAATCGTACGTTTTAATTGCATATTTCATATGCAGTTAAAATTCGCATATAACAGCTTTGTTTTTAAGATGCATATCAGACATGCGTATTATTAATGTAAAATGCAGTTAAAATTTGATTTAACAGTTATATTTATTTACTGCATATCAAGTATGCAGTTAAAAAACACATTTAACAGCTGTAATTTTTAACTGTATAACATATATGAAGTTAAAAATAATACAATTAATAACTTTTTATTAGATATTATGCAAGTATAATAAGAATCTTATGAATTTTTAACTGCATAAGTACAATGCGCAATTTAAAATTTGCATAATTCAAGTGTATATTTTAACCACATATATTATATGCAGTTAAAAATTGCATTTAACGGGTGTTATTTTTCACTGCATAACAGGTATTCAGTTAAAAATGGTGCAATTTATAACTACATAAATGAAATGCAGTTAAAAATGTAGTTGTTCATAAATAATTGCAAATAAGTATGCAAATATTCATAATAATTGCATATATGTCTACAGGTATAATAAAAATCTTATATATTTTAACTGCATAAGTGAAATGCACTTAAAATTTGCATTATTTAATTGCACATTTTAACTGCATATTTCATATGCAGTTAAAATTTGCATATAACAGCTATATTTTTAAGATACATATCAGACCTGCATATAACTGATGTAAAATGATGTTAAAATTTAATTTAACCGCTATATTTATTAACTGCATATCAAGTATGCAGTTAAAAATCATATTTAACGGCATAAGTGAAATACACTTAAAATTAGCATATAAGTAGGTAACTATTCTGATGCATTAAATTAGCCATAATATTGTTTGTATGTGAATGTTTTTGAGCTTTTCTAACAAATATCTGCAATTTTATCAAATTTAGTTACTAAAATAGACTAAGAATCGAAATGACTAAATTTCTTAATAGATAGCCTACGATTTTCTGATTTGAGTTGTTTTTATTTCTGAATCTCAATTTTCTTCGGTTCTGGACTCGATTCAAACATCGATTTTTGAAGTTGCAACTACTTTCGATTTATAATTCAAGCGATTAGGATTTTCTTTTATTAAGATGTTGATCGATGAAAAGAATTTGAAGGGTTCTGGGTTTTGTTCAAGAAAGACGTAAGGGTATTTAGGGAAATATTTTTATCGCATTTAAAATAAGGACGGAAAACTTATAATTAAAACGGAAGGATGTTTTGTGTATTTTCAAACCTATTATGGATGTATGTCAAATGTTCCCTTAAAATTAAGGATCTATCCACATTTACCATTTTTACACTTAAAAGGAACAAACAAACATTTTGATTTGCAAAAAAGATTTATTTTAACTTAATACTTGTAAAATTATTTAATATTTGTTGGGTAATAAACACCTTATTCAATTTTTGGCCGTAAGGCACCAGCAAAGAATAGGCAAAACCGCCAAACAATTTTGGAATTTTCTCCTTCACAGCAATGGTTTAGCCATTATGAACGTAGATTATACACTAAATCGCCGTGTTACGTTTATTATATTACTAAGGTTGCTACTTTTCAATAATATGTTGCATTGATTATGTTGGCCCGCCACTTTTCAGTATTCTATGCTTATGGCATGCCTGAATTATTGAGTGTTTCAAAGAACAATGTATTATGTCATAGTCAGTCCAATAAACTTTAAAGAAAATTCACAATAAGCTTTCCTTTAATTTATATGAACATAGCAAACAAAAAATAAGAAAATAGAACTACACCTTTGTTAATCTTTTACAGCCACTCTTTCAATCTTCGTTGTTGAGACTTTTGGAGAAAATCTACATAATAGAAGGAAATATTAGAATAAAGTAATAAAATCAGTAGTCAACTCTTAAACTAAGCAAAAGACAACCCTATGATCCTAGGCAAGCAATAATGATTCCTTAACCTATAGAAGTTTGATTTCTAGACAAATGTAAAAATATAGGTAAAACATTTGGTAGTTCCATGGCCAAACAAAAAGAAGAGATTTATTTTTCCATAATTATCCAAACATTTCAGATTTGACATATCAAATATGGACTGTTATAATCATCATAGACAGATATAAGATTAAGCCAAAATTACAAAAGGACACCAACATTTGACTCAATAATAGTTGGAATACTTCATCGAACAAAATTTAACTATCAGTGATCATATTACGACTCTTATAAATAGTTGTACACCTATAGAAGACTTATTTAGCGAGTATTATAAATATAGTCAGTAAAGCAATCTCTATACTATTAAATGAATGAAAATTCTAATATATAAAAATATAACACCATTAGGAGCTTATATTAACAAAATATAAACAATATCACTTGTAAATGCATGCAAAAATGGTCAAAAATAAGAAGTTTCAAATTTAGCGAAATCAATATACTAGGCAATCATATCAAACTCTTCTAAACAATGAAGTGCCAAATTTATAAGCTCTTGTGCAATAAATAAATTTACTTTAAACGATAATGTGCATGTGAATATACTTCTAATTCAAAACAATTGTAAGTCATGCACAATATTGAGAAATTTTAGAGATTAGACATACCTCATTGTTAAGTCAAATATTTCTAGATATTTTTGGAATCTTCGAACTCTGCCATTTTTTCCCACCAAGAAAGTTATAGGCATTTATATAGTAAGTTTTAGTATTATAAAGTCATTTGTAAATGCTAAACATTTTAAGACACCATATGTTAGCTTTACTTTTAGTATTAACTAAAGGGAATAAATTTGTTCTACGAATAGTTTGCTATACAAAAAACAATGGCCGAAGCTAAGAATTCATCTAAAACTAATTTTGGGTTGGTTTATTAATATTACGGAGACTAAATGTTGAGTAAGCATGTAGGAAGCAACAAAACGTAATTTATAATAGCCAAACATCTTGTTATAATAGCCTGAAACGTATTTGTGCTTTACAGAATGAGCAAGTAGGCGTTGATTTAAAATAAATAAGTAAAAAAATACACATGCGCATTTGCAACAGTTATGGTGCGTGTTTATCCTTGGAGTTTGGTACTCTACATTAGTATTCATACTTTTCATATTTTAAAATGGAGGATCCATTCCTTGTCCATAAATGTTAGAAACTACACCATTTTGTTAACGATATATTAATTAGATAAGACGTAAATGGAATGATGAAATATAAAAGAAACAGGAACACATGGAAAATCGTATATTACGGAATAATCACCATGTGAAAATATATTATTATGCCCATGTTAAAAAAAATCACCTTTCTAACCATAGATACATTGACAGGTCCAAGGAAAACAAGACTAATGTCTAGGACAATGGGCACATATGGGGCAACAGAAAAAAAAATTGTTTCTCGTTCGCGAATGAAAGTGACAAACTGATGAAAGGCAAGTCATGCCTCCTGCCTCCCAAACCTCTTGCATGCACCAGAACCTCTCATGCGCCACTAGAACGAAAATGACAAATTGACGATTGCAGCCACATTTTTGCCCTAATTTCAATTTTGCTGCTATTGCTCTGCCTTCCTTGGGTTATGCTCAGTGCTATTCTACCCTAACATGCGCAATTACTTTTTCTTATTTTCTAAAATATAATTTTTTGTTAATTTATTTTAATATAAATACGATTGTTGTTAAAATATGATTGCCGTTGGATATCCATTTTTTATATAAATATGATTGCTGTTGAAAATGAATATGACAAAAATGCAAATTAGTTCATTGAATATAAATTATGTTGATTTAATTCTCTTTGTGAATAAATAATTTTTTTGAAAATGAACAGCGTTGATTTCATTATTTTTGTGAATAAATTTGGAAATGAATAGCATTGATTTCATTCTTTATTTGAATTAGTTAAATTATGATTAGTTACAAGAATTGAGTTTAAAAGAATTGAAATGCTTGAAATGCTAGTATTTTTTACATCAATAATATTGTGTTGTATTTCAATTTGAGATAGGATTCTGAAACGAAATTCTGGCTTTCAAGATAGGAAGATAAAACAACGTGATGATGAAGAAGCAAAATCATTAGTAGGCTCAATTTCAAATTTATTTAAAGCAAGATAAAATAAATCTCAAATTTCAAAATCAATTCAATTTGAAGAATGCTAGGATAGATTTCACGTAAATGACTATAAATCAACCCAAATAAATGCGGAAGCAATAAAATCATGTTGTGGTGTATATAACAAATAGAAACAAGATAATAAAACAACAAATCAAAGAAAAATAAATAATAGAGAGTTCACACATGGATTTATAGTGGTACCATTATCGTGAGATAGTGTGCATCCACTCTAGGAGAGAAGATTTTATTATTTCTAAGAAAAGAGAAGTTCACAAGATTAATAATGGAGACTAAGAAGAAAAATAAGAAATACAACTTTTGATGATGATTCTACTTATGCTAATCTCTGCCTTTATATAGAGATTATTAGTTGACGTTGAAATAATTGATTTTTTGGCCATAAATCAATACCTAATCAATTCTTCTATCTATACGGGAAACGTTTATCCATTTGATTTTTCAGTTTTCTTCAATTTACATGCGCTTGATAAGATTCTTTCTTTAATCAGCTAAGGAATTAATCAATTCTTCTAATCTCCCAAAATAATTCTTCCTCTCATGTAGAATTTATTACCCTCTTTAATGCTAGAAAAGAGGCATATATTTGAGTATTTATCTCAAATATCTTTCAAATCTTCTACAACTGAAAATATTGTACTATTGAAATCAACAAAATCTTTCAAATCTTCGTTAGGATGGAATATTGTATCACCAAAACTAACAATGAAATTAATTTCGGGCATGATGATATTGGTGCCAATATCGAGATAAATGAAGATGAAGAGCCTACAAATGACGATGAAGGCTAAGGAATTATGCCAAAAGGCTTTGTAAAATTTTGAATTCTTGATTAGATGGGGTATTTGGTACACAAGATTAGACAATATCAATCGAGTAAGTAAAATACTTCAATAAGAGGAAACGGATATCAAAGGTGCAGTTACAAATATTAAAGAGCTTGTAGTATTTTTTTGAAAAACTTAAAGAACATGGATTTGAAACCTTGATAAAGGAAGCTAAAGAAATTGCAAATGAAGTTGGTACTGAGTCGATCATTGTGGTAACGAGAGTTGTGCGTAAAAAAATGCAATTTAATGAAGATATTGAAAAGAATAATGATACACAACCTCCTAAAGGTAATTTTAGAGTTACTTATTATTTTTCACATAATAGATCGAGTTTTAACTTCACTTCGCACTACTAGAAAGGCTTCAGAAAGCGACATAGCCTAGCGACGGCCAGGAACGGCTAAAAAAAGCGGTCGTTGCTAGCCATTGCTTATCGCGTTATACAAACCTGCAACCCGAGAGAAAACATTTTCATTTTCACCTCCCCCAATTCCACTCAGATCCGCCACCAGCCGCCGCCCTCCGCCACCAGGAGCCGTCGCAACCTTCCGTCGCTAAGTTCAACCTCTCCAAACTTGCCGGTATCTCCTATTTTCCATTATCTTTGTTTAATTTAGTTTTAAATTAAATTAGCTGATGATTTAGGGATTTGGAATTGGATGATTTAGGGGTTTGGAATTGATGAATATATGTTATTAGTTTATGATATATAGTTTATTATTTGAATTGGGTATATAATGGTAAACCTAATTTAGAAAATTAGTTGATTATGTCTTTGAAAACGGTGATTATTGCGTATTAGGTGATGATAATTAGTGTTGATTTGGTGGTATTAATTAGTGAATTTATTCTTTACTGTGTTGTTAAAAATTATGGCTGATTTAAAATCCAAAAAATAGTCCATGATTATTGAATAATATGTTTATTGATAAGTTTACGAGAATGTTTGTTATACTGTTATAAGTGCTAACTATTTATTTAGTTCACAAAATTATTAATTAAAATTTATGTAGTTAAATAAAAGTTAAAATACGTTTTAAAATTTTAGATTTAATTAATAAAGATTTAAATAGTTAAATGAATTATAAAATAGTTTTTGTTGTTGTTAAAATAGTAACTCATAGTCACCATTTGTGAGATAAGACATATTTTCCGAGTTACTGATAGTTCCCATGGATTTTGATTCATAATTAAACGAATTCTATTTGGCTACATTACTAAAAAAAATTAAGATCATTATTTCACTACAGACCACTAATACTTCAATATTCATATTTTTTAATTTGTGCTTTATTTATGTCTGACAAGTGTTGTATATGATTGTTATATGGATATTCGTTTTTCCACAGAACGAACATCTATATTCATCTGATACAACATTTGTTGGATTTGTCCTAGTATTTGGACAAGTTAAAAAACAAATAAAGTAATCATATTTTATAAATCATTTCAGTTTAAACGGTTCAGAAAATTTCGATGGCATTTCCTTTTTTCCCTGTGTACACGCATTTGTGTACGCTACAGAGAATAAAGGGAAGTGCTGCCGAATTTTTTTAGAATCGTTTAACCTAAAAGGATTTATAAAATATGATTACGTTATTGTGATTGTAATGGGAAGTAGGATAACCGGCCTACATTTGAATTTGTAAAAATAGTAAAGGGTTATATATGAATTTTTACAAGACTTTAATATGAAGTGTGTTATTCGATCTTCTAGCCTACATTTTACAAATCAGGAAATATGTTCGATTATTTTCTCGATCATAGTAGGATGTATGAACCTCGAAAAGGTATGAAAGGATCAATAAAAGAACGTTTCTATAATGGTGTACATGTATTTATTAGATTTGCTCAATCTAATAATCGAAATAAAGTAGACTTTCGTTGTCCGTGTTGTAAGTGCAAACATCTGAAGCATTGGAAACCAGATGTAGCAGAAGTACATTTGTACAAATTTGATTTTGTGCCGAATTATTACTTATGGGATCGTCATGGAGAACTTGTTAAACCTACACCTAATCCTGTAGTGTTAGAGGACGATAGTACTATGACCAATCCTATAGAAAACATGGTGCAAGATGTTGCACGATCAATGTTTCCTACCTTTGACCAAGGTGATGATGGGAACGAAAATGTTGACGAAGAGCCGGCCGCGGAAGCTAATTTTTTTATGATTTATTGGATTCTGATAAGAGACCATTGTGGGATGGATGTACAAGCGGAACCGAATTATCTATAACCGCCGAATGCATCACTATGAAATTAAAATTTAATCTTACATAAGATGCATTTACAACAGTTGTACAAACTACAAAACGACACATGCCGCCTAATAATTTGATGTGTGATAGTCATTATAAAGTAAAAAAACTTATGTCTGCTTTTGGATTGTCGCAGCAGAAGATAGATACATGCGTAAAAGGTTGCGTGCGGTATTGGAAAGAAGACGTTCATCTTACTAAATGCAGAATATGTAACGAGAAAAGATACAAACCAAGAAAAAGAAAGAAAAAGAAGTTTCATATAAGAGGATGCATTATTTACCCATCACTCCCAGACTTCAATGGTTATTTGCATCTTCTGCTACAACATGTCATATGCGATGGCACAGTGTGAGAACACCAGAAGAAGGAACTTTGATACATCCATTTGATGAAGAAGCATGGAAATATTTCGATAAGACTTATCTTGAATTTGCGGCAGAGAGCCGTAATGTTAGGCTTGGCTTATGTACAGATGGATTTTCGCCATTTTCTCAGCTTGGTAGTAAATATTCATCATGGCCTGTTATTATTACTCCTTATAATTTACCTCCGTGGATGTGTATGAAAACTCCATATATGTTTCTGACGATTGTCGTCCCCGGTCCCGATGATCCAACACATGGAATTGATGTTTATCTACAACCACTAATCAATGAGTTGAAAACACTATGGCATGAAGGAGTTGAAACGTACGAGAAAAAGAAATTTTTGTATGTTTGCTTCTTTATTATGGACTATTAGTGATTTTCCCACTTATGGCATGCTTTCAGGTTGGAGCACATTTGGACGTCTAGCTTGTCCTTATTGTATGGATGAAACACGAGCATTTTCATTAAAGTATTGAAATAAAATTTCTTGGTTTCACTGTCATCGATGTTTTCTACATATCATTCATAAATTTAGAACGGATAAAAAAACTTTAAAGCTAACAGAGTAGAGAGTATGCTACCACCTAAGGTTTGGACAAGTAAAGAGGTATATGAAATTGTAAAAGACTGCCCAAAGATACATGAAACTGGGGTACCGGTTGAAATTCCAGGTATATCAAACATTCATAACTGGTGCAAGCAAAGTATATTCTGAGAGTTATCGCACTGGAAAAATCTCCTACTCCGACATAACATTGATGTCATGCACAATGAAAAAAACGTGTTTAACAACGTGTTTAATACAATTTTGAATGTGAAGGGGAAAACCAAAGACAGTGCGAATTCAAGACATGATATACTACACTTCTGTAAGCGGCTCGAACTTCAATTATTCGACGATAATAAGAAACCCAAAGCATGCTATGAGCTAGACAATAAGCAAGTAAAACTCGTTCTAAAGTGGATGGAAGGACTTAGATGTCCTGATGAGATTTCTTCTAACCTCCGTAGATGTGTTGACTTTAAAAACAGCAAATTGAGTGGGATGAAAAGTCACAATTGCCACAATATGATGGAGTATTTTTTTTCCGTGATTTTCAAAGAACCGCTGCCTGCAAAAATATGGAGTGTTATAACAGAATTAAGTATGTTTTATAAACAGCTTTGTTTTACGACGTTAAAGGTAGATCGTATACGTAAACTTGAAGCAGAAATTCTTGTACTTCTATGCAAACTGGAGAAAATATTTCCACCTGGTTTTTTTAATATAATGGAGCATTTACCTGTTCATCTTCTATCTAAAGCACTCCTTCGTGGTCCTGTGCAATATGGATGGATGTATCCATTTAAGAGGTAATTTAATTAATTTCGGGTTTTGTACCACCATATAAATTTAATTAATTTTGTTATAGGTACCTGAATCATTTGAAGAAAAAATTAAACAAAAAGCACGAGTAGAAGGTTCGATTTGCAAATCGTACCTTGAAGAAGAAGCTTCATTTTTTTTCTCACATTACATTAGTAAACGATGTGAACTTATCTTTCATTAGTGTTCCTCGTAATGAAGAAACTATTGAGTGGGATTCTTCTCAAACAATGTTATCTATTTTTAGACAACATGGAAGGCCTGCTGAAAAATATGTGGAAATATAGTTAGATGATAGAGATTACCATGTGGCACACACATATGTTCTTCTAAATTGTGCTGAAGTTGCACCATTTGTCAGGTAATTATGAATTCATATATAATTCAATTATACATGTATATATTAATTATAAAGGAATATAATACATATTTGCAACATATACGAATCACAACATCCATCTGGCGATCTCAATAAACAATTTGCTAGATGATTTTCAAACCGCGTTCATGATACACAAAACTGTGTTGTTGACGAAGGATTATGACATCTTGCTATCGAACTAAAATGAAATGTCAAGACTTATCCAATATTCTTCGTCAATGAATTTAAATTCAACACCAAAGATTACGAGGCTGAAAAATTAACATATAACAGTGGTGTATTTGTCAAAGGAAGTGATGATCCAGAAGAGCATATAAAA
Organism: Allium cepa; assembly: GCA_030765085.1. NCBI lineage: Eukaryota > Viridiplantae > Streptophyta > Magnoliopsida > Asparagales > Amaryllidaceae > Allium > Allium cepa. Next base: position 117,198,230 of record CM060945.1, on the reverse strand, counting down.
GATTTTTACGGCGTCTTAATACAAGTTTTAGAGTTGACATATTATATACAACCTGCAAAGAAAGGTGCTTTATTCAAATGCAATCGGTTTAGCAATGTTCCTGGCTCTGCAATTAACGTCCACAAAGATTATAAGCTAATTGAAATAAGGCATACGTCGCATTACTATAAGTATGATCCTTTTGTATTAGCTAAGCAAGTTTTATAAATTTATTTTGCTCCATATCCGTCATAAAAAAAAAGATAAAGCGGACTGGTGGGCTGTTTTTAAAATGAAGGAAAGATATATTGATGGAAATAAAATTACAGATGAAGCACCGTATCAAGCGGATCTCGAGCCAAATACTGAAATAGTGATAACCGATGACATTGATGTAGGGTCGTTGACTGATGAATCGAATGTTTTAATAGATGCATTTGTAAGTACCGAAGAAAATGATATAGAGTACGAGACCGAATCTGAATCAGAATATGACGAAGACTAATTATAGATGGCACCGCTTGTTGTATAATTCTGAGCTATGTATTAACAATAATGGCTATGTAATATTCTGAGCTATGTAATAATAGTGATGACTATATATGATCTGTATCATTCTGAGTTATGCATTATTCTTTTCATGTACGCTTTTTTTGATGATTTTGTGTAGAGTATGCTTATGTGATGATTATCACTTGATTAATAATTATGTGATGTTTATGCGATGATTAATGATTATGTGATATTGATTGATGATTATGTGATGCTTATGTTATCTGTACTCTTTTCTAAGCAGTGTATGATATTATATTTATGTTTGTGCCAGATATGTCTGATAGGCGACATAATTGACGTAGTACATCTCAATCACCTTCACTTAGAGCAGGTCCGAGTACCTCTGAGCCAGATCTCTGTCGAGTTGCGGAGATAGTTCCGAAAAGTGCTGGGTATGTATCAAACTTATTTGAATTATATTATATGAAATATATTGAATATATACATCAACATTTCTACAGAGGGTTCGAGTTTGGAGCCATTTGAGTTCATTTTACAAGTATCGAAGGAAGCATACAAGAGTAGGATGTCCGGGTGTTGGCCTCAGTGGGATAACATCCCAATACATATAAAAAACACAATATGGGCTGATCTTATGTTAAGTACGACTTTGTAATATATAATTATGCCTTATATGAAACTAAAAACAATATGCCATCATGTCTTATGATATCCGTTTTACGTATTCTGTTCCGCTGATTGTTTTTTAATTATATAATCTCTTTTACATAACACGTATGATAATTCAATATGCAGGCATCTGTACGTGTGGATCCGCAAGATATGGATGTTTTTATAAATCATTGGAATAAAAAGATGCGGAAAAATTACAGAGAGACTCTGTCAAGGGCTAAGAGTTCAGGGAAAAAGCCAAGTTGGATAGGGGATGATATTTGGGCTGGATTCCAACAATATTGGAAATTTGAAGCATTCAAAGTAAGTTATATTGTCATTATATTTTTACATTTAAATGTTTTTTATTTTGCTTAATAGTGTGTATAATTTAATAGGAATTATCGGCAAGAAACAAGGCTAATAGGAACAAAAACTCCGCTTTACATCGTGGTGGCTCGAAATCCTTCCAACAACATAGGAGGGAATTGGTAAATAAATTAACCAATATTTATGTTATTGATGTATATATTTACTAGTGTCTCTTTACCAGATATCCTTTTCTTGTATATAATCTATTCTTGTATATGCTTATGCAAATTATCAATATAATCTATTCTTGTATATATCCAGTGGGCAAAGTATGAAAGAGAGCCTACAACGGTTGAGGTTTTCAGAGTCATGCATGTAGTGGAGCATACAGATGAGGATGTGAATGTTTCATATGATTGGTCGGACGACAAGGATGCTTCTGTAATGATACATATGTTTATTTCTGTAATGAAAATATTTCATATTCGTTTATTTCACAGTAAATAAGTAAATTGTATAGCAATTGTGTCAAATATCTGTTTGTAATTGTAGGAGAGATATAAAGCAGAGCATGCACGAGCGATACAAGCGAGTGGACGGGAGTCACTTATGGTTGATGAGTCGAATCGGATATGGGATTCAATGATTGAACCGACAAGTTGAAACAGGCGTTACAGTTTCGGCAATATGGTATGTACTCAACGTTTACACAGTAGAAACCTGTATGCCATGAACTTCTTATTCACTTGAGTTTATTACCATTAACTTGAGTTTTCTTATTGTTATTGTATGCCATGAACTTCTTATTCGCTTGAATTATTTCACAGGCTCTTAATTTCCAAAGGGCATATATGAGATCCATAGATGAGGAAGAGATTGCTTGGATGCAAACACAATTGGATGAGCTCAATGATTGGCGGAAGAGTCGGTTGGCGACGTAGATAGATTAGCGCATTGCTGTCTTCTATCAAGAGCATGAGTAAATACCCGGGGAAGGAGGTGCAGATGATGATGATGCTTAGTTGGTTTGTTTTGATGGGTACGCTTTATATATATATGTACATATTATGATGGGTTTGACATTTGATACTTTTGATGTTGTGATTGATACTTAGTGTTTTGATGGATTTGGTATTTTTGTGTGATTGATACTTTGGCACTTGATATGTACTGGTCGTTTAACTTAGTTCCGTGGTTTGGTTTTGTGGATTTTCATATTTGGTTATGTTGATTTTCTTATATAATTTTGTGAATATATGTTGGAATATGCAATATTTGATGATTTGGTTGTGTTGATATTAATTATATGGTATGATGGAATGATATTATATGTGTGGAATGATGTGATTATATTATTTGGATTGATTGAGATTGAGAGTGGAAGGTGCTGCAATATGGCAGCAAATATATTCCAGTTTTGCAACGGCTAGCAACGGCCCTGTGGTTAAATATAACGACGGCTAGCAACGGCAATATTGCAATGCTTTGCATCAACAAGCCGGAAAACCAACAACCTCAACAGTTGCTTCAACATGGACACTTAGCCGTTACAAGCTGTTGCTAAAAGAACAAAGGAGCCGTCGCCAAGGCGGTCGCTTTCTTTAGTTGCAACGAAATATTTTGCAACGGTTTTTAGCAACAGCTAGTGACAGCTAGCAGCGGCATCCAACGGCTATTCGTCGTCACTAAACAATGCTTCTTTTGTAGTGTAGAGACCGGTTTGAGCGATTTAAGCTTTATGAAGGAATTTTTGGTTTTTTGTTAAATTTGAAGTTTAAAAATATTGATGATAGTGGGTTGAAGAACCATTGCATGAAATTAGAAGGTTTTCTGGAACATAACGATGAGCGACGCATTTATGGTAAAGAATTATTCTACGAGTTTCGACAATTAAAATGTAAACTACCATCGAAAGTTATTAAATCCATTGATATTTTAAATTTTTTGAGATCTTATCGAGATGTAAACGGATTTTTTAGTGTTTGGGTGCTTATCGAATTTTGTTGACTATTTCGATGACGGTTGTTTCGGCGGAAAAATGTTTTTTAAAATTGAAATTGATTAAAACATATCGTCGGACTATTATGTCGTAAGAAAAGTTGAGCATATTAGCTATAATTTCAATTAAAAATGAGTATTTGGATATGCTTAATTATGAAAAGGTACTAGATGAGTTCGCTTCAAAAAATGCATGAAGGTATGTTTCCGTTAATTGTATTAAAATGCTACGATATCATTTTGACATTTTGATTTTTGATATATACTCTAAATGACTTAGCAGACCAATATTTTTATAATTATCATTGAACGCATGAAAGAGTTTTATTTTGTTTCTACGTTTAAAATTATTGTTCATTTTCAAGAAATAGAGCCAAAAAAAATGAAAAACTAAAGCTCGTGTAGAACACTAAATGTCCCTAGACCGGGGCTGTACATTGAATATCATGGTCCATTTACAGTAATGTAAATGAAATATTCGGTAAGGTTGAAATACTTAATTGTAGTGCTCCATCTTCCATGTGCGGAGTTCCTGCACTGCGTTGCAATACGTCCTAAAAAAATACATGCACGTTCAGTGATGCTACAAGACCAGATCCAACTCTACATCTATATATTTTGCACAAAGCAAGCGACGTTCGGTGTAATAATTAGAATAAAATAAATATTGTTGGAAACAAAAACAGTAATCCAGTTAGGTCGGTGAGGATTTGGTAGGATATTTGAATTTGAAATTTGCGTATGAACTAAGGCTGAAAGTGTGATGTATGTCGTGACCAAACTTGGTTGGTATGATACAACTAGACTCGTCTATATTGATTAAGGCGTGAACAGAATTTTACGCGAGAGATGTTGAATGAAACTTAATAGTCCACAAAGTCAAATGCATGCATAGATGTATATAAATATATATAAAAAATGGGCATGAAACTGGACTTATAGGCAGCTATGACGCTGCTTGAAAATGAATAAAATCCGTTCACAGTCCAATATTAATTTCTTATTCAGAACTGTCGTTATCGTGGTGCTATGATTACTCTCCGCGTTATTCTTCCCGTCGGTGGATCCACATTTTAGGTTGGTGAGGTCACAGTGTAAATAAGACGTATAACATAGGCGCATAAATATTATTAAATTACTATGTTTATGATCAACGCAAACGGACCGACCACACACACTCAACACATTATAGAAAATAAATGTAATGATTTAAAATTCATACGTATAACTGTTAGTAACTGACGTCATGGTTCAATGTAAAGGTACATGGAGAAAGTTTAATGTAAAGTTGTAGACACACGCAAAAGAAATTAGTTTCCTGTGCACCGCTACGGCGTAGGACATTACCCTACCGCCATCGCGTCGGAAAACCAGCGTCCAACTCAAACCAAACCACACCTCCCTAACTCAAGTTCACATCGTCACATAACGTACAATTGTGTTACGTACCATCATAGAATGTATCTTTACGTGAAACAACATACGAGTTTGATCAACACATTTTAACACAAAAAATCTATTGTTGTTACATACAACCAAACTCACATATATATCACTTCACCTCCATTATCTTTCACGATGTGAGATTATTATTCTTTTTTAATATACGTCCATTACCTCCACACAATGCGAGACACACCAACATATCTTCACCTTAAATCTAACTATTTAAGCTTACACCGCTAGCCACCACAATTTACAAATCTCTTACGCACTGTCCATTGTTTCGGACATTACCATCGGCTTCGATACCATGTTACAATCTGGTACAGACATCACTATATTGAGGTAATATATGAGTTTGACCCACATCTTTTAACAACAAAAAAATCCCTTATTATTGCATGCGACCAAACTCATGTATATAACACTTCACCTTCATTATTTTTCATGATATGGAACTATTTTCCTTTTAAATTTGTTTCCATCGTCCACACACAATGCGAGACACTCCAACAAAACTAGCAAAGAAATTTAGATTTTTACCACTGCTTCTGCCTCAATTTCCATGATAATTCATCTGCGGAACTCATTGTTGGAACTCCTATTGAATGAAAATATACATAAGTCACACATCGCCAAAAATTGCTAAGCTGTACTTGTATATATATGGCTTTGAAATGAAGGGGCTGGGGCCTAGAGGCACTCAAATGTATGCTTCGTTGTGAGAAGAGAGATCATACATCACCACCACACACGCACGCCACCGCCGTCCGTCCGACCGAACCGAACCGGGCCGAGCTCGGGTTTGGGTTTGAGTTTGGATCTAATATGATCCTATTTTTACTGCAAAACTGGACCAGGTTTTCTGACAGTTGCAAGCAAAACGAACATGTGCGGATCGACTGAAGAGGCACGACACATGGACGAACAGAAGCGAGTGCGACCCACAAGTTTATTATTGATTAATCTCTGTTTTGGTATACTAGACGTATACCACTCATTTGCTTCTATAACTTCTTTATGTGCCCATCAATTCTTGATTTGTACTCTTCAACTCTCTTATCTTCTCCTCAAGCATCTCCATATCGTTCAAAACTGAAGACCTAGCACAAATATATTACGTATATACATTTGTATTTAAATTGATATCAAAATATTTGATTTAAAGTTATATAATCATTTATAGTTATATAATCATTTATAGATATTAGTCACTTTTTATATCAATAGTTATATATGAACACCTAATTTGTTCGTTAATTGATATAAACCTTTCGTATTACTATCGACAAATTTACATCCTTCAGTTTTTGATTAATTCTAAACTATAATTGGAAATGTGGTTCAAATATAAACTAAGTATAAGTTTCCAATGAAGAAACCGAAGAAATCAAAAGTCGGTTAAATAAATGGATTTCAATTTTTTTCCATTTTGATATTTGTTCAGCTTGTGAAGCCTAAATGGATTTTAGATCCTATCCAAAATTTTAAATAAAATCTTTATTGTAACAAATATTTCTCAAAGAATTTTTATTGATTTTACAAGTATATCAAACATACTTGTTTATGTGAAGTGCACATGCTATATACGAAGTATACATAGTTATATTAACCAATATAAAACTTTTGAATGAGTCATTTCATAGTTGTCCACTAACTGTTAGTATGTAACACCTTAGTGCTCCCAATAGTCATGAGTAATACACTGTCCAACATTTGAAGATCTTACATACTATAGTCTCAACGGATATATCGATATCCCATCTCGAAACATCTCGACTAGGAATATCTAAAAAAATGTCATTTCAATATGATAAATTTCTCATGATCACAACACAATGTAATTACTATCACATAAAATACTATTTAAGAATTTTCTATTTAATATACTTTAAATTAATTGCTTAATTAATAAGATCATAATATAACAAGTATATAATATAATGAACACACCTTTCACTTTGAACAAGATTGGTTATCTAGTTGGATATGTAACGTTGCCCCTGTGGCATATCCCTAACTCCAACAATCTCCCACTTGCACTTGGATTCAATTATGGAATCATATTCCAACCTCTTCGATTAGTTTTCTCAAATGATTGAACCGGTCCCTTAATGAATAAGTATGCTATATTGTTTTAATTATCTACTTTGTCAATCAACTCTCTCTGACGTCGATTATTAAACTGCCTTTATCACACGGAACTTTTCAAAGTATATCTTTTGGTTTATAATGAGCTATAAATTCTTTTACAAACTGTATCATAGCATTGTTATCATATAACAAAGTCATGTGATCCTCAACATTTGGAATCACTCCTAACTAAGTTATAAACTTGTGCATTTATTTATACTTCTTTACTTGCAGCGCTTATTCAGGATGATGAACTTAGCCTTTGTTTGAATCGGCCACTACTTATCATTTGGAACATTTACAACTTAAAGTTTTTAAGATTGAACATGAAATTAGGAATGACATTCTATACTTGATATGTGTAACGACCCGTATTTTACGTATCGAAGAATGACATACTATACTTGATATGTGTAACGACCCGTATTTTACGTATCGAAAAATCGTAAAGTAACTTTATTTAATTTATTTGTGGTCGTATGATTCAAATATTTTGGGATATGATTTTTAGGGATGTTACACATCTAGGATTTTTCGCGAATTTTTATATGATCATTTTGCCCTTAGAGATCTTATTTCGCCTACAACTTTGATAGAAGTCGAATTAGATGCTCTAACCTGTTTCATTGCTTCGAGATAGTGGTTTCTCATTTTGTAGAGTGATCATATAGGAAAATCAGATAAGTGGTTAGGAAGTTATACCAGTTTTAAGTTTTAAAATCTACTGGTATGAATTAGAAGTGGATTAATGGGCTGAATTAACAAGCCCGTTAGTCCAATCAGGTTTGGCTATAAACATGAGGTGAGAGAGACCATTTGATAATTTATCCCTCATTTCAAATCAGCCCCAAATCATAACTTCTCTCTAATTCTCAATTCGTCTCACTGGATTTCATCTCAAGTCGTCTCTAATTGCAAACTAGGGCTGGATGTCAACAAGGAGTTTGATCTCATCACTTTGGTTGCATCTTCGTCCGATTTCCCATTGTCCGTATCAGATCTTCATATTTCATAGGTTTGGTAGATTTGGTGAGTGGTCATGATCTCTCAATAGTCTATGATGAATTATATGTTGTAGTTAGGTGGTTATATGTTAGAATTATCAAATTAAATTGATTAGACTTAGGTAATTTCATATTTAGAAACCCTAGATTGACCTAACTAAACATATAATTGGGATTAGATCATTGGCTAGTGTCATTTGTGCATATTTGACTATGAAATTCTGTGTGTTGGATTATATTTATGCTAGAATTGTGATGGTATATTAAATTGGATGATTTGTATTTTCATATGGATGATTTGCTATATTTGATTCACTGTTATGTTTGAATTGCTTGCTATGCTCGATTTGTTTGCGAGTGGTGTGAATGTTTTAAGACTTAGATTAGTGATCGGAGCATATCGGGAGCAAAGTTCATTGGAATTGCACGAAACCTAGAGGATAGGGTCTGGAGCACTGAAACACCCCACACCCTTTAATATATCCAAAAGGTCACATTAAGAGGCATGGTGCATTGTAGGGGTAAATGAAACTAACAGAGACAAATTCATAGGACAAAAATAGATAAAAACAGCGGAAACTAAATGAGTATATTTAACTAAAAAAAGCTTTAGACTTAATTCATAAATAAGTCACATACCAAATACAACATTCGAAAACCCATCATGTCTTATATTTTGGGGCACTATATCAACATGGTGTATGCGATAAAAAAAATAGGCAATCTATTCCCTTTTCAAAAAAAATATTGGAGATTGCGTAATGCTTACTCTCAAACTCTGTGTTCGCATAGTAGTCATAAAATGAAAATTCATTGTCTCAAAATCAGAGTAAGTAATAACCCTCGTAAATAAACTAGTGCATACAAGAACAATAGTCAAAAAATAAAAGAAGTACATAAAAGAAGTCTCCTCCAAGAAGAACTCCAAGCTGCAGCAATCTACTAGCTTCTTCCTTGATTGCCTAAGGGAAAAAAAAGGAAAAATAGAGGAGTGGGTCAGACTAAAGTCTGGTGAATGATGGTAATTACCAAAGTCTTTAAGCAAGATAAAAGTAATAGACTCTACAACCATTCTAGCATAAATAAGGATAACAAAGGAAATAGGAAAGAGATAAACTGAAAATAAATACGATTAAATATTACTCGAGATAGGTTATCTTAGATTGTTTGCACTTGTTCTGATTTAATTAGGTTGAACTACTAATACTGTAATTAGGATGTGACCCTAATTCTACCCTTTTTGATCAGCCTGCTACTCCATAGAACTTTCTGTGGACCAGCCGCTATATAACTCTCTACACAATAGCCAATGGTATCTACGGAAGATGCATAGAGCAACTACTGTGGATCTGGATGACATATATAGCTTCCTACACAGAAGGCAATGGTGTCTACTAAGACACCATTCTAAGCGCTTGGAACTCATGGCTATTATTGAGCACCCAAATGGAAGTCGCACGTGTAACTGCCACCTTGCCCATGCTACATTTTTCTCCATCTATTAGGTCCTCTTATTACCCCCAACGTCCAGCATAGTGTGCCCCTCATCTCACTTCAGGCTAATGCGAGATCACCATGTGTCCATAGAAAAATAGAGAAAATGCCGTTGGTATCGGCCCTTCATCCAAACGATATCTAGTGTGCCCCTTATCCAAATCCCCTTGGTTTCGACTTCTATTTGACCAACTACTAACATTCTTAGCATAAGCTTGCCCTAAGGAATGCTATTTGGTACACGCCCTACTTTCATCTTTGCTTGTTAACTTAGATAAATTATTTAAATAAGCCTTTATTACCAATTTTACTTTCTACGCTTATTAATTTATCCCAAGCCTTAAAATAGTTCCCATTCTATTCTTTTTCTTATTATAACCTATGTTATAATCATGCTTATTACTTAAATCAAGGTCTAAGTGTGAAAATAAGCTTACTTCATCTTTTACTTCATTTAGTTGTAATCCTAAGTTATAACTATGCCAATTATCTTTAATTAGTCCAATTCTAATTATAATTAGGTGTAATTTCAGTCCAATTCTATTATTTATTGCAGTCTATAATTGTTGCTAGATTGAGTGATGTTCAAATTGGCAAATCTAGATATTGTTTAATGTTTTTTCACATTTGTGCAATTTTTGCACAATAGATTGTCATTCGAGCAGTAGATTTTGCTCAACAGATTGGTGTCAGAGCAGGGCGATTTGTTTAAATTTGTGCATCAATGGCTTCTAAAAAGAGCAGTAGATCCGGTGTTAATTATGCTATTACTCGTTGGATGTAAAAGAAGATTTCGTGCAATATGGAAGATAAAGATGGAGGAGATTATGTGGAGAGAGAAGAGCATTCTGGTGTCGGAACTTTGATGATAAGGAGTTTAGTGTGTTGAAGGGACATCTGGATTTGAGAACCTATATCTGCTTCACGTTTCAAAGCTAATGTGAGAGTCTTATGTTGAGTTCCATGGAAAATTTGTTGTTTGGTAGATAAGGTATGTGGGAGGAGAGGAATCCGATTGATGATTGAGAGGATTTTTTTTTGCCTTGGTGGTTTTGAAATTATTTTAGTATCTTCCTTCTTTTGATTTTGGATATTTGCAATATTTTGTTGACGGGTGATGACATAGTCTAAGTTCATTAGCAAGGTGTGAAGGGAGTGGCCTTGTCGGAACCCACTAGGTAAGTATTCATTTTCGGTATCTATCTAGTTAAGAAATTTTGGTTAATGGTGGAGTTTGTTTATAAGAGTTTTATGTTGAAAAGAGAATTTGAATCGAGATCGACTGTTGAGTTTCTACTATTCAAATTATATGTCATTTTAAAGAGGATTATGTGTTCTTCACTATGAAAGAGACAGAAGGTCTTTAGGAGCATCGCGGAGGAAGTTATGGCAACAAGGAAAGTAACCACGTTTGTTCATCATTTTTAATATGGAAATGCATAAATTATTGCATTGCATTTGCATGAGATGACAAGGAAATAAAATGCACACGTTATGGAATAAAATATACGCAAAATGATATGCATGGTATTTCTTTCTTAGTAAACATATTGCTTTGGGGTTATTTAATTCTATCACTGCTAATTAAAGGAATGAGTAAATTACTTGTTATTTACTATTTATTTGGAGTAATAGAATAATTGTTGCTAGATTGAGAGATGTTCAATTTGACAAATCTAGATCTTATTTGATGTTTTTTGCATTTGTGCAATTTTTGCACAACAGGATATATCTACTAAAACATTGGCGGTGTAGTGTTTTGTCTTCCGTTGCTGTAAACAATTTTTGTGCCTCCAATTGTCAATGCGATTTTTTTTCATTTTAGGAAGTTTGTGAAAGTAACTTTTTTTGTCAGTTTATAGTTAGGGTTTGCTAACCAGTTATATGTGAACTGTATAATACTGTAAATCAGATTGGCGAACCGAGTGGTAATATTGTTAAACATTCTTTGGATTCCTTCGAGCCGTATATACCAACATGTAATATTAAAAATGATACCTATTAAATTCTATGACCTTTGGCCGATTGGAGTCTAAGGATCTTCCGGTAAGAGTCGTAGTTAAATAGGTTGTAGGTTAGGGTGAAGTCAAATATATCAAAAGTGTGTCCAAGGATAGCATAAGTTATGGGGCAGTTGAAATATAAATGTGTGGCAAACTCCTGGTTTATGTTGCAAAAAACACATTTTTATCTATAATTAATTTTTTTTTCTTTAAGAGTTTGATTGTATTTAATTTTTTGTGAAGAATTAGCCTCATATGAGTTTAATTTTGGGTGGAGCGTTAACTTTCCATATGAATTTTTGTTTAATCATTGAGGAATTTAGAAATTTGTACATCAAGTTTGAGGAGTAACTTTTGCTTTTGCCTCAACTTCAAATTTTAGAGTCGTTGTCAGTTGTAAAATTCTAATTTGGCACAACGAAGGACAAATGTTAAGGTGATGCCTTAAGGGGAATGGTTAAAGATAAAGTTCCAAGGAAATTCGCCAAGAGAATTGAAGACCTTAAAAACTAAGTTATTTTTGAAATTACCAATATCAAAAGGCTCTTTGTATTCAATGCTTAAGGGAATTGTGAAAATCAAGCTCTCGTGCCAGAAGATGTGTTGTTTGTAGAGTGAACAATGTTGTTAATCCCAAGGGTATAAATATTACTGATTCTTAAGATGGATTTACAAAAGTGGGACATGTTGCTTCAGTTCGATAATATGTGGTGAAGATTAAAGATTCTATTATAACATTGATTTGAGATCATTTCTTTCCATATATGGTCTTCATTGATGTTGTTAAATTTCCAAAGCCACTTTCCTAGCAGTGACGCGTTAGGATTGTGTAAATTATTATTCCTAGCCCCTCTTCCTCTTTGGATTTGCAAATCATCTCCTAATTAACTAGACGATTGATACTATTACAAAGATTTTTCCCTCTAAAGGAAATCTCTTCTAATCTTGTCTATTTTATCACTGACCTGATTCAAAAAAAAGGTAGAATGACATCCAATGTATCAATAGCGCCAATAAGACAGAATTGATTGGTTTGATTCTACTGCCCTGGATAAAAACTTACCATTCCAATTAGCTAGTTTTCTATTAATTTTGTCAATAATTATATGACAATGTTACTTCTTTGGCTTAGTAAGTCGAAGTAAAAAATCCCTAGGTAATTTATACAAAACTTCATGGTCGTACAATTAAGGGTGCAGGCGACATGATTTTCAATTTTATCCATATCATCTAATTCTAAGATAGAACTCTTGTCAAAGTTAATCTTGAGCTCCGAGAGCATTTTAAAGCTATATGAAATAAATTTGGAAGCGTTAATGTGGTGTGGCAAGTGAGAGGTAAAGAGCATAGTGTCATCTGCAAATTGAAGAATATAAAGTCCCTCACTAGTGATTTCGATACTGATGCTATTTAGAACCTCATCTGCAATAGATAGTTTATGATCCTAATGAGTACATCCACTGCTTAGTTGAACAATAAGAGTGACAAAAGATCACATTGCCTGAGTCCACGTTTAGGTTGTATTTTATTTCCTAGGAGATCATTGAGCATTGTACAAGAACTTCCAGTTTTCAACAAAGACATAATCCATCCCACCCATCTAGCACTAAATCCCTTAGCTAATGATAAATCTTTTAAAAACATGCAGCCGATAGAGTCAAATACTTTGGCAAAATCAAATTTTAGGAGGACACATGTCGCATTATTTTTGCAATAGTAATTTAAATATTCATGGGCAACAGTACCATATTTGTTATATTTCTACTCTTAATAAAAGTAGATTGTGCAATATTTATTTGGTAATTCATTTTAGCCCTTAATCTGTTAGTTAATACCTTCGAAATAATTTTAGTAGAGCAATTTATTAAAGGTATTGGTCTGAAATCATTAAGCTCTATCGATCCCTCTTTCTCGTGGAGGAGGATGGCATTGGTAGAGTTAAATCTTCCTAATTGTAAATCACCAATATAGAACTTGTTGATCATTTTGATTAAGTCATACTTTAAAACACGCCAGAATTTCTTGTAGAACAACATAGAAAATCCATCAGAGCCAGACGTTTTGTCATTGGGCATCTCATTAATAGGGAACTATACCATATAAATATAACCAACACCGCTTCCCTAAATACCCGATGAAAGACATACGAACTTAAAAGCAAACCTTACGTCTCAAAGTAAAATACTGAATGTGATGGGATGCTCGTTGACGGGCTCGATAAATAGAATATACTCCTGTCAATGACGAATAATAATGTTGTTGTGCCACCTGATATCAATCTGATGTCTGGCATCCGTCAACTCATTATGCACTTACTGTGTAGTACGGTGCATATGCAGAGCATTCCCCCAATGACGTAATTTGGAGAAGTAAATACACGGAGGAGTATTCGCTCTATTAATAAGTTGTGGGAGCATGTTGCTCATATACTCTTAGTACCAAAATTAGAGGTTGTACCAAAAATAAAGATCAATCGGGATTGTTGTAGCGCATATGTATAAAATGCTACATACATACATCCAAGGACGGCAATACAGTAGTCGTAAATACGAAGTCCATCTACATCTACCAATTCGGCCAGATATTCAAGTCTAGCCGTGCCCTTATTGTTTGAAAATATATAGAACCAAACAGATATAATAGAAAGACACGTATAACAAGAGTATGCATCTGCCTAATGTCCCTATATTTTTCTATATATCTCGATAGACATGTTAGTGCAACACCACCTTCTTTAATCTAATCATCGGCCAAAGCCGGTAGATATGCAGAATATGACTAAAAATTCCCACATGAACTTCCAAAGGGCATTTGCACATGGTATGGTCGACCAACATCCATATCAATAAGCATATAAAAGTCTAAAGGAGTTAATCCCAACTCAAAACCTAAAAATTGAAACCTAAAAAAAGGTAGAATGACATCCAATGTATCAATAGCGCCAATAAGACAGAATTGATTGGTTTGATTCTACTGCCCTGGATAAAAACTTACTATTCCAATTAGCTAGTTTTCTATTAATTTTGTCAATAATTATATGACAATATTACTTCTTTGGCTTAGTAGGTAAAAGTAAAAAATCCCTAGGTAATTTATTGAAAACTTCATGGTCGTACAATTAAGGGTGCAGGCGACATGATTTTCAATTTTACCCATGTCATCTAATTCTAAGATAGAACTCTTGTCAAAGTTAATCTTGAGCTCCGAGAGCATTTTAAAGCTATATGAAATAAATTTGGAAGCGTTAATGTGGTGTGTCAAGTGAGAGGTAAAGAGCATAGTGTCATCTGCAAATTGAAGAATATAAAGTCCCTCACTAGTGATTTCGTTACCGATGCTATTTAGAACCTCATCTACAATAGATAGTTTATGATCCTAATGAGTGCATCCACTGCTAAGTTGAACAATAAGAGTGACAAAAGATCACATTGCCTGAGCCCACGTTTAGGTTGTATTTTATTTCCTAGAATATCATTGAGCATTGTACAAGAACTTCCAGTTTTCAACAAAGACATAATCCATCCCACCCATCTAGCACTAAATCCCTTAGCTAATGATAAATCTTTTAAAAACATGCAGCCGATAGAGTCAAATACTTTGGCAAAATCAAGTTTTAGGAGGACACGTGTCATATTATTTTTGCAATAGTAATTTAAATATTCATGGGCAACAATACCATATTTGTTATATTTCTACTCTTAATAAAAGTAGATTGTGCAATATTTATTTGGTAATTCATTTTAGCCCTTAATCTGTTAGTTAATACCTTCGAAATAATTTTAGTAGAGCAATTTATTAAAGATATTGGTCTGAAATCATTAAGCTCTATCGATCCCTCTTTCTCGTGGAGGAGGATGGTATTGGTAGAGTTAAATCTTCCTAATTGTAAATCACCAATATAGAACTTGTTGAACATTTTGATTAAGTCATACTTTAAAACAGGCCAGAATTTCTTGTAAAACAACTAGAAAATCCATCAGAGCCAGATGTTTTATCATTGGGTATCTCGTTAATAGAGAACTATACCATATAAATGTAACTAACACCGCTTCCCTAAATACCCGATGAAAGGACATATACGAACTTGAAAGCAAACCTTACGTCTCAAAGTAAAATACTGAATGTGATGGGATGCTCGTTGACAGGCTCGATAAATAGAATATACTCCTGTCAATGACGAATAATAATGTTGTTGTGCCACCTGATATTGATCTGATGTCTGGCATCCGTCAACTCATTATGCACCTACTGTGTAGTACGGTGCATATGCAGAGCATTCCCCCAATGACGTAATTTGGAGAAGTAAATACACGGAGCAGTATTCGCTCTATTAATAAGTTGTGGGAGCAAGTGCTCATATACTCTTAGTACCAAAATGAGAGGTTGTACCATAAATAAAGATCAATCGGGACTGTTGTAGTGCATATGTATAAAATGCTACATACATATATCCAAGGATGGCAGTACAGTAGTCGTAAATACGAAGTCCATCTACATCTACCAATTCAGCCAGATATTCAAGTCTAGCCGTGCCCTTATTGTTTGAAAAATATAGAACTAAACAGATATAATAGAAAGACACGTATAACAAGAGTATGCATCTGCCTAATGTCCCTATATTTTTCTATATATCTCGATAGACATGTTAGTGCAACACCACCTTCTTTAATCTAATCATCGGCCAAAGCCGGTAGATATGCAAAATATGACTAAAAATTCCCACATGAACTTCCAAAGGGCATTTGCACATGCTATGGTCGACCAACATCCATATCAATAAGCATATAAAAGTCTGAAGGAGTTAATCCCAACTCAAAACCTGAAAATTGAAACATATGAGTGGTAGGACACCACCCCTCAATAAAAGTCTTTACTACACAACGGTCGACATGTGCAAATGTAGGTAATTTTAGAAAATCACGGAAAGGTAATGCATATAGTCTAGTCTTAATCGGCTCATATAATGTGAACAAAGCACTCAGTAATACATCTGCACCAATTACCGCGCTTAGCTATATGATCGATCTATATAAATAATTATTTAACGTTAACAGTAAACTAAACAAACTGATAAACATTTATAGTTTGTGATAGATTGTTTATTTAATCATTATTTATTAAAAATATATATGTGGCGCTGCGCAGCACTTAATCTATGTGTCCTCGTGGAGACCAGCTCGTGCAAGTGATGCAGCGGAAATACAAAATTTAAATGAAACGGTGAAAATGGAAATCAGTGGATTGAAAATACTGAAAGGCCCAAATTCTAGCTATCTCTGACACGTTGATCGCGCACGATACCGTGAAAGAAGATCTACAATTCTTCGAGCGTAGATCAAGCGCACTTGATTCCGCGAATTGGCTTCAACGATCGTTGATTCGAGCGCACTCGAATAACCGAAAGTGGAGATAGGAGATCACACTCAACTACCAATTTAATGAATGCACAAAGCTAACAGAACAAGAGTTTATTCAAAAATCAACCTAAAGTTACATATGACCCATCATGCCTATTTATAGGCTTACAACACACGGTTCAACTTAGGTCGCTAACGACTTAGCTGTGAACGACTCAACACACACGACCTAAGTACACTCACACGGTTTACGACCTAACACAGCCCAACGACTTAACATCATACCAGTTACAACATGAAACGACCTAAGAAACACAACACAACTCAATATATACAACACGACATACGACTTAAAGAAAATACAACTTCAACACAGTATATACACGACTCAAGACCCTCGCGACCTAACAACATACGAACGACCTACGAGTTAACATCCACACACGACTTAAGGTTCTTCATGCGAACTTTCCAAAGAGCGTCATAAGGAAAACACGGCTTCAAGATTACGCGACCTATGAAATAGCGACCTAATATAGGTCGTAGCTTGATAAGGTCGTGGACGACCTATCTTATCTTAACAGCAGGACATCTTTATGCGACCTAACTAGGTGGTTAGATCGCTTTGAGCGACCTAAAGAATCAGCCTGTGGAGTTAGGTCATTAACTCGCAATTCCCCACTAGATCGCGAACGACCTAAAGCATGTTGCTTCGGTTCACTTAGCTCGCTGGATTGGACCTTTAAACTTTATAGGTCGCTTGAACGACCTGTCTTCACACTAAGTCGCTGCCGACCTATCTCCACTACCCCCACACTAGGTCGTGAACTTCTTGTACTCTCCTTATTTTGTTCTCGGTTAGGTCGCACATCCATATCCCGTGACTCATTAGGTCGTGAGCGACCTAATATTCTCGAATGACCTAAAAATGAGACCTTATCTGCACGACCTAAGGAGCTTGAACCATTCAACTTTATTGAATCTGTAGATCGCACTGCTTTGTCTTTAGGCTGGGCTGCATCATCCTTCCCTGGTTGGGAAAAATTCGTCCTCGAATTTAAACGTTTTTCCCCACCGGTCTGTTCATCCCCATACTAAGGTATTAAATGTTTAACATTAAACACATCAGAAGTATACACATCCTCCGGCAGCTTCAACCTGTAAGCGTTTTCATTGATCAGTTTCACAATCTCTACAGGACCAATCTTTCGAGCTTTAAGTTTATTATATGTTCCCACTGGAAAAGATCCTTCGTTAAGACAGAATGTAATGAATCTCCTTCATTAAACTCAACACTTCGTCGATTCAAATCCGCAGATCGTTTATACCTCTCATATGTCTTCTCCAATCGTTCCTGAATGATTCTATGGCATTCTGTCAACCTATCAACGAAATCAGCAGCCCGCTTAATTGTCCCCTTCGGTTGTGGCACTATCGTTAAATCCAACGGCCCTTTTGGTAAGCTTGAATATACAATCTGAAATGGACTGAACCCGTACTACGGTTGAGAGCATGATTATGAGCAAACTCCGCTTGACATAACTTCATATCCCAACTTTTCAGATTATCCTTCACAAGACACCACAATAAATTTCCACCAACGATCTATTCACAATTTCCGTTTGTCCATCTGTCTGCGGATGATAAGCGCTACTGAATTTCAGCTTGGTTCCCACCATCCTCCACAAACTTAGCCAAAAATGACTCAGAAATCTGGTATCCCTGTCGGAAACTATAGATTCTGGTGAACCATGCAAGCGATATCTCTCTCTAAAGAACAACTGCACCATATGGACTGCATCCGCCGTCTTCTTACAAGCAATAAAATATACCATCTTCGAGAAACGGTCCACTACAACATATATAGAGTCATTTCCCCGTTGAGTCCTCGGCAAACCTAACACAAAATCCATGCTTATATCTACCCACGGCTTTGTAGGAACAGGTAAAGGTATATACAACCCCGCATTTGTAGCTGTCCCTTTCGAAACATGACAAATATGACATCTACGCACAAATCTTTCAACTTCCCTTCTCATCGATGGCCAATAGAAAGACTGAGAGACTAATTGCAACGTGCGATCCCGTCCAACATGTCCTTCTTCGTGTAACTCCTTTACAATCTTCATTCGTAAGCTTCCTTCTGGTATGCACAATTGATTCCCTTTGAATAAGAATCCATCCATCAATACATACTCATCAGTACTCCCATCCTTGACTTTGTCAACAATCTTTGTAAAGTAAGGATCTTCTTCAATCAACTCTAGTAATAATTCAAACCCTGTCACTTCAATCTTCATTGTTGTCAACAAATGATTCCTCCTGCTCAATGCATCTGCTACACGATTCGTCACCCCTGACTTGTGCTTTACAACAAAAGTAAACTGCTGTAGATATGCGACCCATGAAGCGTTCCTAGCTGAAATTTTGTCCTGCCCTTGCAAATGCTTCAAAGCTTCATGATTCGTATAAAGAACAAACTCCTTCTGAAACAGATAATGTCTCCAGTGTTTCACAACTTGGACAATCGCATAAAACTCCACATCATACGTGCTATATCTCAACTTTGCTCCAGACAACTTCTCACTGAAATAAGCAACTGGTCTTCCCCTCTGACTCAATACTCCACCAACCCCAACCTTCGATGCATCAATATGTAGCTCGAACAACAACTGAAAATTTGGTAAAACTAGAATTGGCGCTGACGTCAATAGTGTCTTGATCTTCTCAAAAGAAACCCCTGCTTCCTCTGACCATGCAAACTTCTTTCCTTTCATGCAATCGGTTACTGGTGCCATTACACTGCTAAAGTGTGGAATGAATCTTCGATAAAAAGATACCAATCCATGAAAACTTCTCACTTCAGTAATTGTCTTGGGTTGTGGCCAACTCCTAATAGCCTCTACTTTGCTTTCATCCACTTGAATACCTTCCTTTGACAAAACATACCCTAGAAATAAAACACTGTCCGTCATAAACACGCACTTCTTTGCTGTTGCATAGAACTGCTCCTGTCGTAGAATCAACAGTTTTTCTCGCAAATGTTGGATGTGCTCTTCCGTACTCCTACTATAAATCAAAATATCATCAAAGTGAACAACCACAAACTTCCCAACAAATGGTCTGAAAATCTGGTTCATTACTCTCATAAAAGTACTAGGAGCGTTTGACAAGCCAAATGGCATAACCAACCATTCGTATAAACCCTCCCTGGTTTTAAAAGCAGTCTTCCACTCATCACCCGGTCTAATACGAATCTGATGGTATCCACACTTCAAGTCAATCTTCGAAAACACAACAGCCCCACTTAACTGATCAATCAAATCATCGAACCTCGGCATAGGAAATCTGTATCTCACAGTGATCTTGTTTAGAGCCTGACTGTCCGTACACATCCTCCACGAACCATCCTTCTTTGGCACCAATAAAGCTGGCACTGCACAAGGACTCAAGTTCTCCTGAACACGCCCCTGTTCTAACAACTCCTCCACCTGCCTTCTCAGTTCTTCACGCTCTTTAGGACTCATCCTGTAATGTGGTCTGTGTGGTAATACTGCCCCTGGCATAAGATCAATCTAATGCTGAATATCCCTCAACGGTGGTAACTTCGTTGGCAACTCTTCAGGAAACACATAACCGAATTCTTCCAATACCGGCTTTACTTCCTCTGGAACTTCAATAGCTTCAGTAGCTTCATGTCCAATCAACAAAAACACCTCTGGACTCTCCTCTACTTCTTCAATAAATTCCTTCAAAGTCAATAAAGTCTTCAGTTCCTCAATCTCTTCTGACTTGCTTTCTCCCTGCTGTTTCTTCTTTGGAACTAAAATAATCTAAATACCTTCAAACATAAAACTGTAGCTATTGGTTCGACCGTCATGCTGCACTGCTCGATCATACTGCCATGGTCTACCCAAAAGCAAATGACAAACATCCATCTCAACTACATCACACCAGATCTCGTCTTTATATTTCTTCCCAATAGAAAATGGAACTCGAACTCGCCGGTCCACCTTCACCACTCCTCCTTTTCTTAGCCACGCTAACTTGTAAGGGTTAGGATGTTTCTCCGTTTTCAACTTCAACTTTCCCACAGCTTCAGTAGAAAGAATATTGTCACAACTTCCTGCGTCAATCACAAATTTACAAACCTTCCCCAGAATAGTGCATGTCGACTGAAAGATATTACTGCTCAACCAACTAGCTTCTTCTTCCTGCTTCGGTATTAAACAAGACCTCCTCATCATTAGATTACATCCTTCATCTCCTGACGCAATATCCTATTCATCCTCCTCAACTGGACTAGTATAACCTTCATTAACATTCTCACCTTCAGCTTCAGCAATCATAGTTCGTTTCTTCGGCTTCGGACATTCATTACTCTTGCGACCCACTTCCTGGCAATTATAACATTTGAAACTGTTTTTGACCTTCGCCTTCGCAACTTCATTCACAACTGGTCTACTGACAGTTTTAGAAACATTGGAACTCCCACTAGCTCCTTTGTTCTGAATATTGGAGCTTGTAAACACACCACCTCCACGTCTTCCCTGCTTCTCCCAAGCCAACGCTTTCTGATGTGCTTCAGCTACAGATCTAGGATCAAACATATTAACCATGTCTTGAATCTGCATTCTCAACCCTCCAACAAACCTAACAGTCAACTGTTCCTCTGTCTCCATAATGTCATTTCGAGCAATCAGTTGATAAAATTCATCAGCATAATCATTAACAGTCTTTGTCCCTTGTTCAGATTCTGCAATCTCTGATACATGAGTGATTGATAATTGTAAGGCAAGAATGTAGCCTTCATCAACTTCTTCATCTTCTTCCATGATTCAATCTTTGACTTCCCCATTCTCTCCCGTGTAAGTTTAGTTTGCTGTCACCATGCCATAGCTCTACCTCTCAAACGAGTAGCAACCAACTTAACTCTTCGATTCTCAGGAACTTCTTTGAAATCAAAAATTTCTTCAACATTAGACAACCAATCAAGAAACTCCTCTGCTACCATTCCACTTTTGAATTCTGGAATTTCCATCTTCATACCCGACTCCCATCGTCGGTCATCCTCAACATCCCAATACGAGTTTCGAACGTGGTCTCGATCTCGATAATGAATGCTAGCTCTATCAACCTCTTCATCAAAATCAAATGTATGTCTATATCGATCTCGACCATCAAAATCCCTTCGATCACGCATGTCTCTTCTACTATGTCTCTCTTCATCTCGATATTGCTCATCTTCAAACTCACGTGGAGTTCTTCTCTCTTCATGTCTATATTCATGGTGATCTCTTCTTGATGAAATTGACGTTTCTCTTCCTTCTATAAAAGATTGTGACGACACCCTCCTCGCTTCCGTAACCGATGGCGGAACTCTGTTTCCTCCATGGTTCGAGATTGGCGACCTTCTTCTTTGACCTTCATTCATGTCAATCATCAGTTTCTCTAACTTTCCAATGCCTTCATCAAATTTTTCATTGATACGTTGTTCCATTTGTTCTGCTTCTTCTCTTCTATACAACGCTTCAATATTCTGATGGCGGTTAGCTCTTCTTGGCAGCATGATCACACATTCACAAACACTTCAACAAAGACAAATGTAAACTTCAAAAATTTAACAATACTCGGCTCAAACTAGCTCAACACTTCGCTATCTCGCATAAGCTTGCAACGACCTAAGGCTTAGCTCGGCTCGGCTTCAAACAGTTCAACACAAACTCTCGGCAAGATTCAAACACCTTTCAAACTTTGATCCAAAATGAAATGGATCGAAAGCTTCCAACTTGTTGCAACTTCAAGACGAACACGATGAAAACCAACTTCAAACTCGGCTCCAAGACTCGGATTAGCTATGATTGGCTAAGTCTAGCTCCGATACCAAAAATGATGCAGCGGAATTACGAAATTTAAATGAAACGGTGAAAATGGAAATCGGTGGATTGAAAATACTGCAAGGCTCAAATTCCTTGATCCGAAGATACCGAATTCTACCTATCTCTGACACGTTGATCGCGCACGATACCGTGAAAGAAGATCTACAATTCTTGGAGCGTTGATCAAGCGCACTTGATTCCGCGAATTGGCTTCAACGATTGTTGATTCGGGCGCACTCGAATAACCGAAGAAGTGGAGATAGGAGATCACACTCAACTACCAACTTAATGAAAGCATAAAGCTAACAGAACAAGAGTTTATTCAAAAATCAACCTAAAGTTACAAATGACCCATCATGCCTATTTATAGGCTTACAACACACGGTTCAACTTAGGTCGCTAACGACTTAGCTGTGAACGACTCAACACACACGACCTAAGTACACTCACACGGTTTACGACCTAATACAGCCCAACGACTTAACATCATACCAGTTACAACATGTAATGACCTAAGAAACACAACACAACTCAATATATACAACACGACATACGACTTAAAGAAAATACAACTTCAACACAATATATACACGACTCAAGACCCTCGCGACCTAACAACATACGAACGACCTACGAGTTAATATCCACACACGACTTAAGGTTCTTCATGCGAACTTTCCAAAGAGCGTCATAAGGAAAACACGGCTTCAAGATTACACGACCTATGAAAATAGAGACCTAATATAGGTCGTAGCTTGATAAGGTCATGGACGACCTATCTTATCTTAACAGCAGGACATCTTTATGCAACCTAACTAGGTCGTTAGATCGCTTTGAGCGACCTAAAGAATCGGCCTGTGGAGTTAGGTCGCTAACTCGCAATTCCCCACTAGGTCGCGAACGACCTAAAACATGTTGCTACGGTTCACTTAACTCGCTGGATTGGACCTTTAAACTTCTTAGGTCGCTTGAACGACCTGTCTTCACACTAAGTCGCTGCCAACCTATCTCTACTACCCCCACACTTGGTCGTGAACTTCTTGTACTCTCCTTATTTTGTTCTCGGTTAGGTCGCACATCCATATCCCGTGACTCATTAGGTCGTGAGCGACCTAATATTCTCGAACGACCTAAAAATGCGACCTTATCTGCACGACCTAAGGAGCTTGAACCATTCAACTTTATTGAATCTGTAGATCACACTGCTTTGTCTTTAGGCTAGGCTGCATCAACAAGCATAGTAGATCATATGCGTCACAGTAGCATTTAAAATGATATTAGCTGCACCAGTATCGACATCAGTCATGTAACGGCTAGTCCACTTAGCAATTTTGAAGGGTCTTATTGGCATTCTAAATTATTGCAGAATAAAATTGAAAAATGAAGTTAAAAAGGACGTAAAGGAGAAGAAAGCGCCTCATATAGGCGCTAAGACTTAGATGGTTAAGCCTCTAAAAGAGCCGTTGCTTTGTTTAATAAGTGTCTCGTCTTCATGCGCTTACAGGCGCTTGTTGAACAAGCGTTTGAAGATCGGACGTATTTTAAACAAGTATTTCGTTCTTAGAATTGTTGGGCCTCAGACCTATTACATTTTGAAATGGAACAAAATGTAATTTTCGATTGAAAAGCCATTGAAGATGCTCTTACCCATACACGTTTAAACATCCGCCATTTTGTTAGCGATATACTAATCAAACTAGTGTGTAACCCGTGCGTTGCACACGGTAATATTGTAAAATATGATATCATATCTTGAATGTTAAAATGAGAACTTTGTTATATAATGTATGATAAATTTAGTGAAATAAATGAACTATAAATTAAAACTGGTATATGTTTGTGTATAATTTATGTTGTATAGCGCGCATTCGCGCACACATGTATATAATAATAAAGCAATTTATTCAGTTTTGTTAATATGGATATAACATACATGTTGAAACTGACGTATGTTAGTAATTTTTTAGATGAATTGAAAAATATTATTTAATGAAATTTGTTTAAATAAATCAAATATAAAATTATGTAATTAGTTTACATACATGGACTTGAAAATAAACGATAGGAAGAATCGAGAGGAATTTTGTAAAAAATTGTATAATTTCGATATGGATATATTGAAGCTAAAACATAATTTTGTAATATAATGTATGATAAATTCTTAATATAAAGCAATTATAACTTATTTACAAATTAATTTGTTATGATTTTTATGTACATAATTTATGTTATGTGATTTATATATCTTTATAGTTGAATATAAAAATAGTCTTACAATGAGTGTGTGTGTGTGTTAAAATTGACATATATTTTTATAATTCATTAGAAGAATAGATTAACTATTCATTCAAATTAATTAAATTATTTAAATTTGAGATTTCGTAAGTAGTTTGAATACATGGATTCAAATATAAAATAATAGAAAATAATTGATGGCGGTTTAGGAAATAATTGTAAAAATATTAAAATGTACGTATTTAAAGCTAAAACAGAATTTTTCAATGTAATACAATATAAAAAATTTAGATACATGAATAATATATTAAATATGGAAATATTGCTTATGCATATTATTTATGTTATGTGACTTATATATCTTTGTATTTGAATGAATACATACCGAAACCGTTATATCTTAGCATTTATTAGATGAATTAACAAAAAAATATTAATTAAATTTATTTAAATAATTTAAATTCAAGATCACATAATTTAATTTGAAAATATCGACTTTAGTATACAATGGTAGGTGATATTGTGAAGTGTTTTGTAACTAATTGGATAAATTCAAAATGTAGGTTTTTGACGTTAAAAACGGTTACAATGTAATGCATGTTACACATATTGATATAAATAAATAAAACTTAAACTTGTTATTATTATTTATGAATATAATTTATGTTTTGTGATTGATGTATTTATATATTTGAATGAATTTTTTCATCATTTTTGTTAATATGAATATGGTTCATATTTATCAACTTATTTGACGAATCGGTGAAAAGTTGCATAGTGAAATTATTTAAATAGTTTTCAAGTTATGAAATTGATTACAATATATGACTTTAAATGTAAAATATTGTAAAGGAATTGAGGGGAGGCTGTAAATGATTATAGAAAATTTATAACGTAGGTATTCGGAGTACAAAAAATATATAATTTTCTAATGCATTTCATGATAAATTTATTAAGAGAAATGTGAGAAAATAATTTATTGTTATTATTTATGTATTCACTTTAAGTTCTTTAAGTTATATAACTTAGGTATCTTTATATTAATCATTTTTTTTTAAATTTTGTTAATATGAATGTGGTGTACATATTGATATTTTCATAAATTAGTAAACGAATTAACGAATATTAGTTAGTTGGATTTATCTAATTAATTTAAATTTAGATCACATAATTAATTGATACATATATGGTGAAAAGTAAAATAATAGAAGAAAAGTGAGGTAAATTTTGTGAATAATTATGGTGATCTTAAATGCAGGTATTTGAAGTTAAAGTATAATTTAAAATGAAATGTATGATAAATTTATTGAAATAAATTGACTATAATTTTTTATTATTGGTTTATGTGATTTATACATCTTTATAGTTGAATGAAAGATTAATATCATGGTTTAGTTGTTTAAGTGTTATACATATTTAAATTGTCGTTCTTTGGTATTTATAAGAAATATTAAATGAATTTATTTAAATAGCTTAAATTTTGGATTATTTAATTAACCTAAATGTGCAGACTTAAATATAAAATATTAGAAGGTAGCTGATAAATTATATGTAAATAATTATATAAACTTTAGATAGAATACATGTACCAAAATGTAAAATAATAGAAAATAATTGGTAAAATAAGTGTAAAGTAATAAATTAAAGAATTTGAAAATAAAATATCTAAAGAGAGAATTAAGGAGAAGAGAGAAAATACTTAGAATCAAGGAGAAAGCTAGAAAATTTTCTGCTTTACTATTATTTAATAGATAAGTTGTTAAAAAGGGTTTAAAAAAAAAAAGGAATGATGAAATATAAAGAATCAGGCACACAGAAAAATCATATTTTACGGTGCAATCACAATATGAAAATACATTGTTTTGCCTATGACAAAAAATTAACCATATTTCCAACCATAGATACATTGAATATCATATTTTATAGGAATACTAGCAAGCCTATACACAGGAATGTTACTAAAATTGGAAGTTAGCAGTTTTATATCTAGTGTTAAGGTTCAAATATTTAATTGGACATCTTCCTGTTCCATGTTCGAAGAACCTGCAGCGTTGAAGTACGTCCTAAAAAAACATGCACGTTTTGTGATATTACCAAGGCCAGATTCAACCCTACGTTCCTATATTCTGTACAAAACAAGTGCTGTAATACTTTGAGCAAAATAATACCGTTGAAAACAAAAACATTAAGTCAGATCATTATGATGTAAACAGAGAATTTACGTGGAACATTTGAATGAGGTATTTGAATGGAGTAGTTTGTTGAAAAATGAATATTTTTATCCCTGCGAATGAGTTATTTCAACGGAATATTTGACTGTGTAATATACGAATTTAATAAGGGCAAATAACAAAATACAAATAGTACGATTTCGTTAAAATAAATTAAAACACTTTCAAAATTCAAATACAAAACGAAATATAAAAGAAATGAAAAAACAAAATAAAACTAACGAGGACCACTGCGTAACAAGTCCAACTCATATGTTATTCTTACGCTAACATTTCTATTTCCTCTTTTTTCGGCACGTTGCGGTGTCGGCCGCGCGCGATCTACAGGCAACGATGACGTGACAAAATTTGATGGTTAACGGTGCCTAGTGCAGTTGGTGAGGATTTGGTAAGATAGGTTGAAGCGTGTGATGCATCTGGGCAACCAAACTTGGTTGGTATGATAAAATTAGACTAATCTATTACCAAGGCGTGACCATAATTTGATGTGAGAGGTGTTGAATGCCATTTAATGGCCGAACAAGTCAACCACATAGATCTATAAATATTAAAAAAAAAAGGCATGATACTGGACTTAATAGTGTAGTTATATCATGCTGCCTAAAATTGGATCAAATCCGTTCACACTCCATTATTAATTTCTTATTCAAAGCTGTCGTTCTATGCTGTGCTATGATTACTCTGCCTTTTTCTGCCCGTCGGTGGATCCACATTTTAGGTTGGTGAGGTCACGATGTAAAATAAGACATACAACATGGGCGCATAGTATTGTTTATTTACTATATTCATGATTAACATGAACAAACCGATGACACGCACTCAACACATAAAAGAAAAAAAAAATGTAATAATTTAAAATTAATACGTATAACTGTTGGTAACCGACATCATAGTTCGATATAAAGGTACGTGGACGAGTTTAATGTAAAGTTGTAAATACACACAAAAGAATCTAGTTACCTGTGCACCGCTGTGGCGTAGGACATTACCCTACAACCATCGCTTGTCAAGGAATTTTTTTTTTTCTTTCTCTTTTCAATTTGGCCTAATTTTGTAAGCCAGTTGTACAAATGGCCATATTCATAGACTAATACTGTTTATAGCCCTGTTTTGGCTGAGGTGATCAAAATACACAGACGTAATTGGAAATGGCGCCAGTGTATTTTTTTATTATTTTTATGTGGAAACATATGAACGACTTTTCAAAAGTCTCCATTAAACGACTTTTCAAAAGTCGTCGGTGGGCGATTTTTGAAAAGCCGCCCAAACGTCCCCAGATAATAAACAGAATCAAGCCTCCTTCCCTCTTCACTTTATCATTTTTCCCAAAATATCAATAACGAAAACCCATTTTTCATTATACCAAAATTCAATGTATTTTTTTGCCATTTTTGCAAATTTCTTCGCCAGTTCGAAGCATGACTTGCTCTTCATCACAGGAAGCTTCCACATGTATCGATTTTACAATCAATTTCCATTTAAAAAAAAAAAAAGGATTTTGGTAAATATGAATAAAATCAATGTTTAGTAGATTTAGCTGTGTGATCCTAGATTGCAAAAATTCGTTGCTTTTACCATATTTAAGCACATGTTTAACATTGTTAGGTTTATAGTGGAAACAAGATTTGTGATTAACAAACATTTCTATAATGTGTTCATTACTCCGAGATGCTACTAAGACCGATAGACGGTAGCGTATTGTATTTACAAGAATGCCGTCGAGTGAGCAACGACTCTTGGATGCAGGTAATAGACTTTCATATGGAGTAGAAATATACATTGGTTATATGTAGCAGTTATATTTCGTTGTTTTTCTGATAGCACAATACTCCAGACGGGATTATCGATCACTCGTCTAAATTGAAGAGAGTGGCTTCTTCTCATCTCATCGTGCTAGAGCTGGTTTATCGAGCCGGCTTCTCACTTGTCTTTCAGCTGGGGTACATTCAATTGGATTATCATCCGATCACAACATTGGTGGACAAATGGAGGCCGAAGACGTCTTCATTTCACCTACGGGTAGGGGAGGTGGCCATCACGTTTTGTAATCTTGCTGTCTTGCTTGACTTACCCATAGATGGTGCTCCGTTGAGCAATGCAATGAATGTAACTAATAAAGCTAGCTATTGCTTAGGATCGTGTGATATGGAATATAATTAAATATAAATGCGGAAACAGATTATAATAGCAAAGGAAATAAAAATAAAACAAGCATACCAGGAATTTTATACTGGTTCGAACTTTCCGTTCTACGTCCAGTCCCACACTCCTTCTGGAATTTCAACTACAATAACCCTCACTTAACCCGGAGGAATATATTTACACTGCCTTAGCAACCGAACATGACTTCACCCGCCTAAGCAACCGAATAGGACTTCAAATAACAAATATATCTGACTGTAGCGTGTTCTTAAATAACATTGATAAGTCAATTGAGTACAATCTTCCTGTAATCTTCTCCTTTATGATATATATAGTTATGTGCTTTGAGAATTGTGGAAGATAAAGTGATTAATGATCAAAGTATGTAAGCAATATGAGTGCAATTTGAAAGTTTAGAATAGATGAGAATTCAAGAATGCTAAAAGTAAATTCGTTGAATTGTTTGTTGAATTCTGTAATTTATTTATAGTATATAAAGAGTTGCAACTATAGATGAAAAGTTACATTGAAGAGAACAGGTGTAACCATTGATTTTGAAATCGTTTCTCTTCGGTGAAGAGAAGTGACTTTTCAAGAAAACACCAGTTAAAGATATTCAGACATCTGAATAAAATAATTCAGACTTCTGAATTGGATTAAAACGTAAACAGCAAGCTATTAGGCATTTTTGGCCTTATTCAGATGTGTGAATATTTTCGTTCAGACGTCTGAATATTATGAAAACAATATTCATGTTTCAGCACTCAGACGTCTGAATGAATGGTTTCAGATGTCTGAGTTTGCTCTTTTGTGCATGTATGAGCATGTTTATGCATGTGTGTGTATATATTTATATATATATCGTTTAAGGAGAGATTTTAAAAAATTTCTAAGTAAAGTACAGACTCTAAACACACAATATACAACTTTAAGCATCTGTAGATGAATCTGCAATAAATCTCTAACAAAGATGGTTAGTATACGCATAACATTTTATATAGGTTGTCACAATCAAAATCGAGATTCCATTATTCTTTCCCTTTTCGATGATGACAACTATATAAAATTAATAAACTATTGTTACTCCCCCTGTCAATATGCACAATTTAAATTTCTCCCCCTTTGTCATTGACAAAAAAAAGAACATGAATGATAATAGATAATTCATTTCATTAAAGCAAACAAAGTAGTAGATAATAATACATAAAGAGATAATGTTTTATAAATTTCTAATACAACTAGACAATAAAAGTGACAATCAAAACATAAGAAAATAAATAAAAAATAGACCAACATAATTAAAATTGGCTTGAAAGAGATGGATCATTGTGATTAGAACTTAGCTTGAGGAAGACCATTCAAATGGAGACGGATTGTAAGCTTGAGTGGATGAAGAACTGAAATAAGAAATTTGATCCCATATTTTATTGAGAAAGCCTTTGATAGAGTTGAATTTTCTTTCCGTCTTCTTCACAGGTGCCTTTATGTCTTGATGAATCATTGATTGATTTCGGAAGAGAGTGATGATGGCTTGTCTTAAAGAAGTATCTGGGCCAATTTCTTGGATGGTGTCATCGTCCTCCTCTTCCTTTTCATGTTGTGTATGAGAAGAAGAAGCAATACTTGTGTCTCGAGGTTGAAGAACACCTTGTTGAATATTTTACGACCATTGGTGGAAGGAAATAATTTGTTGAGAAGGAGGTCGTATAGAAAGACCCATCAATCCTAAAGTTTTAGCACCTAACTCATTAATAATTGTAAAATCGGAGTCAAGCATTGGTACACCGATATTTAGGAAAATGCGCATAATATAGGCACCATAATGAATGGTTCTATACTTTCTTCGGATTGTGATATCTTGGAATTCATCCAAAATAATTCTCCCTCAATTTACTTGTTGATTAGAGTAGATAGAATAAAGTGCTTGAAAGTTTTCTTTATACACTTTTTCATAACTTTCCGTCCTTGGTTGGAGAGAACGAATAAGTGCACGGTGAATTAGCCTAGCTTGTGGTCTTAAGAAGGTGGATTTTAAATTGTCCAAATTTATAAGTTGATCAGACAAGAATTGATGTGAAACTTCATACCGATGTTCCATATCAACTTCAATTTCATTAATATCAATTCCTTGATAAGGCAATTTACAATATGACCTAGTATTTGTAAAGATAAGAAGATTCTTATGCCACAAACTAACGACCAAACACAATCTTGACAGTTTTGAGGATTTTGATGATCCAAATTTAAGTTTGCAAGAAAAAGTTTTAATCATAAGATGATTAATCTTAACATTGTTAGGAGTATATCCAATCAAGCCGTCGAAGTGAAATTGCTCTGCTAAGTCTCTAATACGATATGCTACGAAATTCGAAAATTTCATGAGTGCTCCTTCGAAGATGTTGGAATTCTTCATAGAATTAAATCGAGAAACAACAACATTGTTCCATAGCCATTGTCGGATTTGGTCTTCGGATGGTCCGAAAGCTGATTCTCTAGTTCTCTTTGATCTTGGTGCCATTGGAGACTTAAAGGAAGGTTAAAAGCTTTGAGGAAGATAAAAATGGAGGCTAGGGTTCTGAAGTAAAAAAGTAATGAAGTGAAAAAGGCATTATATAGAGGGTGAAAATGCAGGGGTATAATGGTAAATAAAATAAAGAAGAATAGTTAAAAAAAGGTTAAGAAAAAAATAATTCAGCCGCCTGAATTGAGTTGAATTGCAACCCGCAAGGAATTAGTTCAAAATTGGTCTAACTCAGACGTCTGTTATTTTTGATTCAGACGTCTGAATTTGGGGTAAAAAATTATCTGTTATAAAGATTCATACGTCTGTTTATATTAATTCAGACGTCTGAATTTTGTATTAAGGCAGATATAGTCTTTTCTGAGAATTAAAACAATATATATTATTGAATAATTTTTAAATATTACAGATTTTAGAATAAACAGAATCAAATTAACATATCATATAAGCAACAAGAGATAATTAAATGATTTTGAAGAAGAGAATGAAGTATGATATGATTCTTCTTCAACTTTGGTGTTCTCTACAAATGGTCGAAGTGGAGACCATCTATTACCACGTTCCCAAGAATTTGGAGTTATCGGTAGACGTCGTGGTGATGGTTCCCAAGAATTGCGATGACTTGGAGAACGAGCTGTAGACGGTTGATGAACAGTATCTTTTGATGAAGAACCACATAACTTTAACGCTACTTGTTCCAAAAAGCTAAGCCGTTTGGCATTAACTTTTTGCTCACAGTATAATTCACATTGTAAGTCTAATGTTTCTTTCTGATAGCGATGAATATCATCGATTTCCTCTTTTGTGGATGGTGATCCAAAAAAGAGAGACTGTTTTGTTCTTTTAGTTGGTGGAGTACATCTAGTATGAGTTGAGGGTGGAACAATCAGAACTGGTTCATATATTGGAGTAGAAGTTAGTAGATTTTCCGATCCCGAGGAAGAAGAGGTGTAAGATAGCTTAGATGACTCAGAGTTATATTGAGATGACATGATTGAACAGTAATTTTTGAAAAGTTAGAAAGAAAATTAAATAAATTCTTGGTGAAAAGAATTAAGAAATGCATATAATATATAGGTAGAAGCTAGTTAAAAATAGAGAGGACAATGTATGGTTAGAAGAATAATGGCCATAAGAAAAAGAGGAGAGAATGAAAGGTACGTAAGAATTCAATAACAACCTCATATTTCAGAAAACAATAGAGAGTGAAGTGGTAGTGTAGAGGACTATCGAGTATGAGGTCTTGAGTTCAAGTGCTAGACAACACTTTTTATTTTCTTTTGAAAGAAGCTATAAATTTAAAATTATATATATATATATATATATATATATATATATATAAATCGAACTTATAAATCTTTAAAAGAGACGATTCCAAGTTCTCATCTTAAATTGATGAAAGTATTTTCATTTGATGGTTTTGTAAAGATATCTGCCAACTGTTTGTCAAAGGACACAAATTCTAGATTTATTAAATCTTTTTCAATATTATCACGAAGAAAATGATGAAAATATCAATATGTTTTGTTCGTAAATGATTTACAGGATTTTTAGATAAATTTATAGCACTAGAATATCACAATAAATAGTTGATTTACATAATGTTTGTTGCATATAGATAACTTGAGCACATGCCAAAGCTGCAGAAATATACTCTGCTTCACATGTCGATAATGAAACACAATTTTGTTTCTTACTAAACCAAGATACAAGAGATCGTCCAATGAAGTGACAAGTCCCACTTGTACTTTTTCTATCTGTCCAGCTTCCTCCAAAACCAGCGTCACTATATGACACTAATTCAAAAGGACATTCCTTTGGGTAGAAAAGCCCAAAGTCCTTGGTTTTATTAAGATACCGTAGTATGCGTTTCACTGCTCGTAAATGTGATTCTTTGGGATCTGCTTGAAATCGTGCACACAAGCAAACACTCATCATTATGTCAGGTCTACTAGCTGCTAAATATAATAACGATCCAATCATACTTCGATATAATTTTTGGTCAATACTTTTACCACTTTCATCTTTATCAAGATGTATGGTTGTACTCATAGGAGTTGGTTTGGTAGAAGTATTTCCCATACCAAAGCGTTTAATAAGATTGTTACAATATTTTTCATGATTTATAAAAATACCATTTTCTAATTGTTTTATTTGTAAGCCAAGAAAATAATTTAACTCACCCATATGTGACATTTCAAATTCTCTGGTCATTATATTAGAAAAATCTTGACACAATTTTTCATTTGTAGATCCAAAAATAATATCATCAACATAAATTTGAATAATTAAAATATCTTGCTTGTTTCTTTTAATTAAAAGAGTTTGATCAAGCTTACCAATTATGAAACCAGAATCTACTAAATATCTTTTAAGATGATCGTACCAAGCACGGGGTGCTTGTTTTAAACCGTATAAGGCCTTTTTAAGTTTATAGACATGATCATGAAATTGTTCATTTATGAATAAAGGAGGTTTTTCAACGTAAACTTTTTCTTTTATAAAACCATTTAAAAAGGCACTTTTAACATCCATTTGATATAATTTGAAGTTATGAAAACATGCATATGCTAATAAGATTCGTATTGCTTCTAGTCTAGCGACTGGAGCAAACGTTTCTTTGTAGTCAATTCCTTCTTCTTGATTATATCCTTGAGCAACCAATCTAGCTTTATTTCTAGTAATACTTCCTTGTTCATCTGCTTTATTTTTGAAGACCCATTTTGTACCGATAACTGATTGATCACTGGGCCGTGGAACTAAATCCCAAACGTCATTTTTTTCGAATTGGTTTAGTTCTTCTTGCATAACGATTAACCAATTTTCATCGGTAGATGCTTCTTTAATATTTTTAGATTCAATATGAGAAAGGAAAGCTACATGACCCATTTGATTTAATTGACTTATTGTTCTAACAGATGAATTAAGTTCTCCAATGACATTATCAGAAAGATGATCCCTTAATAATCTAGGTGGAGATCTTGTTTCATTGTTATTGTTAGCCATGTTTTCACTATTTTCAAATTTTGAAATTTCTGTGTTTGTGATATTATCAGGGAATTCTTCATCATCTCTTATACTTAGGATTTGTTTGAAATTTTCATCGAAGGATACATGAAGTGTTTCTTCGATGATATTTGTACTTTTATTATAAATTCGATAAGCTTTGCTTCGATCTGAATATCCTAAAAAGATTCCTTCATCGGATTTTGGATCGAATTTGCCAAGCCGATCTTTTGTGTTTAAAATAAAACATGTTGAACCGAAAACTTTAAAATAAGAAATATTTGGTTTTGTAAGGAGTATTCTTAGTTAGTGGTCGAATACAAACACGATTTAAAACATAACAAGCTGTTGCAATTGCTTCAGTCCAGAAATGTCTTGGTAACGTACTTCCATATAACAAAGTCCTTGCACATTCTTGTAAGGTTCTATTTTTATGTTCTACAACTCCATTTTGTTGTGGAGTCCTAGGAAACAAAAAATTATGGAATATTCCCTTTTTCTTACAAAAATGTTCAAAGGCTTCGTTTTCGAATTCACCTCCATGATCACTTCTTATGTTTTTAATTTTCAAACCTTTAAAATTTTGAATTCTTTTGACAAAAGTTTTGAAATTATCAAAGGTGTCACTTTTATTTTTCATAAAAATAGTCCAAGTATATCTAGAAAAATCATCAACAATTACAAACACATATTTACTGTGATTAATGGATTGTACTTGTGTTGGTCCAAATAAATCCATGTGTAGTAATTCAAGTGGTTGTAAAGTTGAAATAACTTTTTTAGATTTAAAAGATGACTTAGTTAATTTTCCTAACTAACATGCATCACAAATATGATCTATTTTAAAATTCATTTTTGGTAGACCTTTTACTAAATCATTTTTAGAAAGCTAGTTTATTGCTTTAAAGTTAATGTGACAGAATCGTTTGTGTCATAACCAAGGATCATTTTCTTTTGCTATTAAACACATATCTGAACTATAATCTATTTTCATATTCAGAACATAGATATTTCTGTATCTAATTTCCTTCAAAAATAAGATTTTGATTTTGATCAAAAATACTACATTTTTTTCCAGAAAAAAGTGATTTTGAATCCTTTGTCACACAATTGGCTGATACTAAGTAAATTATGTTTTAGATTTTTGATAATAAAACATTTGAAATATCATTGTTGCTCACATCTCCTTTGCCAATGCTATAGCCATTGGAGTTGTCTCCAAATGTGACGGAGCCTCCATCTGAGTAAGTAATGTTTGATAGCATATCTTTGCCTCCTGTCATATGCCTTGAGCAACCACCGTCGAGTATCCATTTTCCTCTTTTCTTGAATGGGACCTACAAAAAATATAAGATAACATTGGTACCCACATTTTTAATAGGGCCCTAAGAGTTAAATTTAGGAAACCAAACCCAAGAGGGTTCAGTATCCCATTTGAAAATGTAATCTTTATTTTTATGAATAGTTTCTAGGAAGGTGTTTATATATTTCTTCCTAAATAAACATTATTTATTTTAGGAACCCAAACTATTATGTTTTTTGGGTAAGTATTCATTTTTGACTGTTTTATAGTAGGATTAATATTTCTCCTAATTTTCTTTTTAGGTAGAGCTTTTGTTTTGTTAACATACCCTACGCCTTTCTTACTTGAGACAGATTGAGAACTATCAATAATTTCAGATAGGGTTTCTCTTCCTTTATTAAAATTTGAAACATTTTTGGTGATGCTATCTAACTTTGTTTTGAGATTAGTATTATTTAATTCTATCACTTTTACTTTTGTCTTTAATTTGTGATTTTCAAAAACAAGAGCGTCATTCTTTTCTTTTTGAGTTTCAATTTCTTGACTCAAAAGAGTGAGTTGAGAATTAATATTAGAGAAGGATTCTTGTAATTTTTCAAGTTCTTCCTCTAGTATTTTCTTCTCTTCTTTGAGCATATCTCTTTCGAATTCAGCTTTGTTCTGATGTTCACGAGTCTCCTTATGTTTTCTTTTGAATTTTTTTAAAGTGTCAACTAGCTCTGAGTTTATCTCTATCATATCATCAAAAGTAAATCACTAACCTCGTTTTCATTAGCCATAAAACAAACATTAGCTTGCTCGTTTTCATTGTCATTGCTGCTATCTGATGAAGAGGTATCTGAATCATCCCATGTAACAGAGAATGCTTTCTTTTTCTTATCTTTTCTTCCCTTATTGAAGTATTTTTTAAGTTCTGGACATTCTTTCTGCATATGACCTTTCTTATGACAATTAAAACATTCAAGAACTAAAGATGCTGGTTTGTTTGAAAAGTTCCTTTTCCCATTATTTCTGTTGTTTTTTCGGAATTTCAAGAACTTTTTAAAGTTTTTAGCAATAAATGCCAGATCTTCTTCATCTGAATCTTCATCGTTTTCTTCTTCAGCATGGAAAGCTATGTTCTTTTTGTCTTGTGCTTGTCCTCGTTTTGCCAGCAAATTCACTTCATGGGACATTAGATTTCCTATTAATTCTTCAGCTTTTATGGTAGAGTGGTCATTAGCTTCTTCAATAGCCAAGACATTTCTTTCCCATTCATCTGTTAAAGAGTTTAGGATTTTTGATACAATATCAAAGTCAGTGTACTTTTCTCCTAATCCTAATGGTGAATGATAGATATCTTAAAATCTAGAGTACATATCATTGATGGATTCATCTTGTTTCATTCTAAAGTTTTGAAACTAATTTTTGAGCATGGAGATTTTTCTTTGTTTGACTTTGTTAGTTCCTTCATGAGTGATTTTAAGCGTTCTTCATATTTCATAAGCAGTTTGACACATGCTAACACGATTAAATTCATTTCTATATGGTGCACAAAATAACATGTTTGTAGCTTTAGCATTGGCAGTAGCATCTAATTTTTGTGTGTTTGACCATATGGAGTATTCTCCAGTAAGAAGAGTGAATTCATTCTGTGTGATATTCCATGATTCAAAACTATTTGATTGCATATAGACTCTCATATGAGTAGTCCAATAATTATAGTTCAAACCATTGAAAAATGGAGGTCTTGCAGTGGATTGACCTTCAATAAAAATAGTGTTAGTGACCGTGTTAGTGATAGTGCTGTTTTCCATATTAGCAAGATATCAGATAACTGTGTAACGGTTATAAGATGCCTTGCTCTGATACTAAATGAAAGTAACTAATAAGGCTAACTATTGCTTAGGATCGTGTAATATGGAATATAATTAAATCTAAATGCAGAAATAGATGATAATAGCAAATAAAATAAAATTAAAACAAGCACGCCAGGAATTTTTATACAGATTCGAACTTCCCGTTCTACGTCCAGTCCCAGAGTCCTTCTGAAATTTCAACTACAACAACCATCACTTAACCCGGAGGAATAGGTTTACACTGCCTGAGCAACAGGACTTCATCCGCCTAAGCAACCAAATAGGATTCAAATAACAAATATATCTTACTGTAGTGTATTCTCAAAAAAACATTGATAAGTCAACTGAGTACAATCTTCCTAAAATCTTCTCCTCTATGATATATAGTGATATGCTTTGAGAATTGTGGAAGATAAAGTGATCAATGATCAAAGTATGTAAGCAATATGAGTGCAATTTGAAAGTTTGAGAATAGATGAGAATTCAAGAATGCTAAAAGTAAATTCGGTGAATTGTTTGTTGAATTCTGTGATCTATTTATAGTATATAAAAAGTTGCAACTATAG